>OU611754.1:13469632-14069632 GCA_914767535.2 Dunaliella primolecta | reverse complement strand
ACCTGCTTGGCTGCAACTACTTAATACACTTTACATGCCCCAGAGGAAAAAGGCAAGGGCCGCGGCACTCAATACTGAGCAGGTGCTGGTGGGTGTTGGCTTCCCTCCAGCATTTCAACCTTTTTCAACTCAGCCTTAATAGTGGGACTGAGAGAGGTATCAGGGTCAATGCCAGACTCAGAGCTGGGTGAAGAAGGTGGAGGTTGACGCAGGATGCCTTGCCTGCACCCAAGGAAGGCGGTAGGCATGGGTGTGTTGAGAGTGCCGCATACGAAGGCTAATATGAACTGTTCATGTGCAGACAATGGCTGCCACAGGGACAATATAGCTCCATGTATCTGCAAGGAAAGCTTCATTAGCTGGCATCAGGTTCATGCAGGCAACCACAGAAATCGGACAGGTCACTGGACTCACTTGATGATGCACTTGATTGTCTCTCGAGCATCGTACAGGGGCCAGAAAATGCACAGAATGGCGGCGATGAGGCCCCAGATCATGGATAGGATGACCCAGAAGGTGAAGTAGCCCTGCATGGCAAGAGCAGCAGAGGGTGCAAGGCTTCAATGACATCATCACTTACGTTTCTATTTTGGGTCAAACCATATAGAAGAAAGGAATCATGGCCGTTCACAATTCTTTTTTAATCATAGTCGATCCTGAACAAGCTTCATTCAACGCGGTGGAGACCAGAGTTCATGTACGCCATAACATGCATTGCTCCAAACTTCACATTTCAGACACCCACCAGGCCAAACACTTGCGCAGGTAGAGCCAAGCAAGGCCAGGCCACCAGCAGCACAAACGTCAAGCCAGCGCCAGTCTTGATGCAGATGGAGTAGATCTTGTTCAGCTCCATGCGGGTGTCATGGTCCAAAACCTCATGCTCTGTTTTGCCATGGGCAACTGGGATCTTCTGCAGCTCATTCCAGTCAAAGTCCTGGGGAGAGGATACACACCAAAAAAACCATCAGCATTTGGTGTGACACCGAAGTGAACATGCAGACGCACGCGTCGAAACAGGTTCACAAGACTCTGTGCGTAACAGTCATAAACTCAGAAAGCATTTCTGCCAATGCTGGTGAAGCAAAGCCTTGAGTAGGCTTTCCGCACAGCACCCACCTGAGGGAAGATGAAGGACAGAATGATGCACAGGATAGACGAGAAGACCAGGGCCACCAGGTTCCCTGCCAGCATGGGGTAGTCCTGGGCAGTTGTGTCGAGGTCAACCACGCCATCATTCAGGGTTGCAGCAGTCACCAGCCAGGTCATAATGGCCAGGGGCATGCCAACCTGCGTGCATGTAGGTTGCAGGGTGATGTTTTAAAGGTGGAGCAATGTGCAGCTGTAGCGCCTGTTGGGGGGCCATCAGACTTGTTACTGCCACTTGCTGTCAAGCAAACCAATCCAGCTTTGGAGCCTGAGAAAAACCGTACCACCTACCAGAGAGGAGGTGACAGCAGCCACAGCGGAGCACTTCTTCCATGTGATACACGCTGCCAGGGGGAACACAGCTGAGCCGATGATGATGCCCATCACCAAGTACACCCAGCCCAGGTTGAGGCCAATCTCCAGCAGAATGATGGCAATGACGCCAGAGACCACTGCATGGCAGACCCAATGGAAGCAGTAGCTCAATTTCAATAAATTTCAGAGGCTGCAGGAATCGTGCAGCAAGCAACTATTGTATCCACACAACAAGGGGACCCAATATTCTGCTTGCTAATACATACCACACAACACCGCGTAGAACGTCTGCTCACCTGCGTACACGCCCACCATGATCCTGGACACCAGCAGCAGCTTCTCGTTGCTGGCTTGGGGGTTGAAGTACTGGCGGTACACATCGTAAGAGAACAGGGATGCCACAGCCATCTGCTCTGAGTTGCCAGTGGAGGTCACAGCCAGGAAGAGCTGCAGCATGAGCAGGAAGGCACCACCCTTGCCCATGAGGTGCGTGGCCACAGCAGGGGGGACCAGGCCCTCGTTCGACTCTGCAAGCAGGACACGTGAGGGGGAAGGGGTGACTTGAGTGTGCTGGCTTTGCATGTTTATACGATTAGAGAAGCTGCTGGCAGTGACTCAACAGTCACAAATGGCAATCAAATCAAGCATGAGCCAGACCATGCAGAGAAAGCATGATGTTGGCAAGCCACGTCGTGTTGTGATGGAGGGCAAGCTGGCTCACCTGTGATGGTGATGGGCAGGTCCAGGGCTCGCCCCGCCAGACCCAGAGAGGTGGCCATGGTGAATGGGATGGCGAACCAGCAGAGGCCTCCGACCATGTAGCCCTTGAAGGTAGACTGGGGCTGGGCAGCAATGGCACTCTGCCAGCTGCAGCAAGGGAGGTATAGGATAAGAGAAAGAAGGTGATGAACACAGCACAATGTGGAAGAAAATGATGATTGGACAATGCAAGGAAAGCAGAAGCAGAAATAAAGACTGGAGGTTGCACAAGCATTCCCCAGCATTTTGCTCAGGTTTTATTATACCAAACATGCAAAGGAGCAACAAGCAGACCAACAACAAGAAACAGCAACACACGCTGCAAACACTCACTAGCTCTGGTCCACGAACACGGTGCCGAAGTTGCCAATGATGTTGATGATGCCGAAGATGAGGCCAGACTCAGAGAACATGGTGAGGTACGAGGCGCCCATGTTGTTGCCCTCAGGAGGCCTCTTCTCCGCGTTGGCATTCAGGTTCTCCCACACCTTGGCGGGTGAGCCCAGATCCTCGTGCTTGGCGTAGATCAGGAAGCAGAAGGTGCACTGCGAAAGAGGGAAGGGGCATAGAGTCCAGGTGCAAGCATTGAGCATAAGAGCTGCCATAAGAGAGTCACATCCTCAAGGGTTGATGGAAAAGATAGCTCTGTTCCATACATAGCTAGCTCATCACTGCCTGGTTTAATGAAAGCAGTTGCAGCAAGAAGCATCAAACACCCCAAACTGCACACGCATCTGTGTAAACTCACCAGGGCAATGTAGATGAGGGCTGTGTGGGACCAGGCAGCCAGGAAAGTTGCCCTCAGACCACCCTGCACAGCACAAAGGATGTGTATATCGTTTAAAAGGCACGTGGCTTGCATGGAAAGGAACAAAAATGCTCCAAGCCAAGCGCGGCATTTCAGCAAATCAGGCAGTGATTCAAACAATCACAAGAAATGATGAGCTCATGTGAACTGCTCTGCAAACCCCTAACGTACCTGGATGGTGTAGGCCACAACACCGATGGGGATGAGCATGGATGCAGCGTAAATGTTGACGCCGGAGAGGGCCTCAATGACAGCAGCTCCTCCCAGCACAAGCATGGCTGTGACGATGATGTTGGTCACGATAGTGAAGAACAGGTACACCAGGTGGGCGGTCTTTCCCCAGCGCACGTTGATGATCTCAAGGACAGTATGGGCATGGGGGGCCTTGCGCTTGACTTCCACAGCCAGGATGGAGAACAGCAGCACTTGCACAGTGGCGCCAGCAGCGTACCAGAAGGGCCCAGACACGCCAAACTTGAAAGCCACGCTGCGTAGGAGTTGGAGTGAAGGTTTAGGTTTGAAACGTGTATTTACCTGGGGAGTAGTGAAATTTTGATAAAGCAAGCATTGGTAGGAAATGCTTTTTTGACAAGGGCCACGCCATTGTGCTTTCCATTTAGTCAAGGAAACTGCATCACAGCCACAACTAGGTAAGAAGAAAGCCTACTTTCAAACAACCTTTCGTCACTATCTTTTCCGAGTTACACTTTCAAGATCTCACCGGTCTATGTTTCACAAGTATGCGCATCACAGGAGCTTGCTTTCACACAGACTTATGGCAACACACCTATTTCTAACTTATGTCATAAGTTAGAAATGACATGCAGGTGTGGTCTCAGCCACTCACTTCGAACTTTGCAGCAGTGTGGCAGCCCATGTCCACTTGGAGACCACATTGCAAGCTACCAGGCCAGTTTTCATGCTATGCCCTGCTGTGTTGTAGTCTTCAGAGTTGTTGTTGTTGGTGCCTGTGGTGTGAGGTGTGGAGATGGTGTTTGATCTCTTCCAGGATTTCTCGACAGTCATCATTGCATGTTCCAAATAACTGCAGGCAGCTGCGCGCAATCAGAATTGTGGCACTCACCTCCATATTTGGAGTCAAGCCACACCAGCGCCACGGTGGACAAGGCAAATACAGCTCCTAGGCCAATGACTGTGCAGGTGTGAGCAGGAGAGAAGGGGTTATTTAGAGAGGAAGGGGAAACAGTTTGGGTGATTGTATATGATCAATAAGCCTGCTAGCCTTACACAGCAGGTCCAGCAAACGCTCTTAGGCAGCTTGTCTCAAGAAACTTAGTTGCAAAAAACTACATTTGCAATTCACTTGCAGCAAGAGTGTCCACGATCAGTGAGGCCTCGATCTTGTTGAGCTGCCAACCAGAATGAAATGCCAGCCAAACTCACTCACCCACGAACCATCCCAGGCCTTCAGGAAGGGGCGGCTTGCCTGCAGATAGGCAGATGATGTAGAGAGGTTGATGGAGTTGGCCAACATGCGCTCTTGCACATCACATGTGTGCATGCATGCATGCGTGCATGTGTGTATGTGTGTTGAGTGCGTGTGTGTGTGTGTGTGTGTGTGTGTGTGTGTGTGTGTGTTTGCATGTGTATGTGTGTGTTTGTGTGTGCATGAGTGCAGATGTGTGCGTGTTGTGAAGGTGTGTGCGTGTGTGTGTGTGTGTGTGTGTGTGTGCATAAGTGTTTATGTGTGTGTGTTGGGGGGGGGAGGGTGCAGAACATCACTGTGCTTGTGCATAGGGTGTGCTTGCAGTGCTTGCAGGTGAATGCAGTGCTCAGCTGCAAGGCCAATCCCCGTTGTGTGCTGCCTTGCACACACATCGGGATCTGCCTCACCTTCAAAGAAGGCGCACTGCCCATCGTACTGCGTGAGTCCGAACTGATTGGTGTACTCGGGGCACGCCATCGTGCTGACCTGTTAGAGCGCGCACACCTCTATGTTGTTTCTTTGTTATGCCGCTGCAGCGACCGCCCCCGCTTTTTGTATGCCATTCACAGTAAAATTTGATGAAGGCCATGACGGTCGGCCTTAAACCCGCCAAAACACGGGAGAGCCAATTTCCTCCGCAACTTTTTTGTCCCACGTGCGTAATCGCTCCCGGCTGTCTGCCCGGTTGTCTTCATTAAATACCGCAAGTGCAACAATAGCCCATCGGCACATCGCTCAGTGGTGCATCGCGTTCTTGCGCTACCGTCCTTGCTGTGCGTGCCTCTTGGTGTGTGCCACCCTGTGCTTCAAAGCACAAACTACGGGCCTAAGATGAGGGCCACCCTGATTTCCTCAAGCAAATTGATTCACTCACAACCATCAGTAGAGGCACCTGGACAGAACATGGAGCAGAGATGGAGCATCTGTGAGAAGTGGTGTGCACATAGTGCACTTATAAACAAAACAGTCTACACCAGCCACAAGGCCGTGTGCATTAATGACAAATTCCCTGAGTGTCTTTCTAGCAAGGCTCTCACCAAGATAAGTTTACACTGGTCGCAGCGTCTTGAGCAGAACGTGCGCGCCAAGCATATGCATGCTCTGCAGCCCCTGAACAGCTGTTTTACTGTACCTAAAGGAAGCGAATCCCCTGATCCAATACACTAAGCTCTTTAAAGGGCATGCTTACACCTCCCGTCATTGCAATGAGCACAGTTGCCAGTCTGGAAGCTGCTCATGGCCCTTGAAGTCCGTTTTGACCACCTGATCTGACAGTGTAACTACCTTCTTCTCTTGGTGAAGGGGATACACGGTGCCTCGGTCCTAGGTATCCTCTTTTCCTTAATGAGCTTTCCTCAATTGATGTGGGGAGTATTTTCACTGCCTGCAGAGTTTTTCTTTTCTCTTCTAACTACCACTACCCATGGGCCACTTTCCACTGGTAAGGACACTTGGATCCAGTACATCCTGAACAAGAATATTGGCGCTTGTTGCTCTAAGTTCCTTTGTTATCAGTTTCCTTGCAATGACAATCTCAGACATTGGAGTCAAAGCTGTAGACCACCAGGAGCCGGCCTGTGAGGATGGCACCGGGGCGCCCCGGTGCCATCCTCACAGGCAAGATAGTTTAATGTGATGGCAGCTTATGGTGGACCACCTTGGTCATATTGTCCGTTCACATCCCATCAAACACAGGGCCCAGGGACTGATACATTCCGCATGCACTCTACATCTTTGGTACCCTTCCTCAAAAATCAATTCAAGTGAACGAGGAATGGATAGAAAAAGCAGGGTAGAGCGGAATAGAAGCAATAATAGATGAAAAGTTTAAGTATTGATAGTTTGTAATGGACACAAAAAATGAAATAATGGAATCCATGCCATTTTGGGGGTAAGAGGCCCTGGTTTCTTGGGGCCACTGGCACCCCCTTTCCAGTGATTGGATACTGACCTACTCCACTTTAAACCCTGCATGTGGAGAGTCGCAATTTTTGCATTAATCAGTTTGCAGAGGTCTGCATGCTGCCGCTGTGCCGCCTCCACAGCGGTACAGCTCTGTATCCCTTTCCTTTCCTAACAACAAATAAAGTAGGTTTAAACACAACTGGCTTTCTCCTAGGCTAGCTGCATCTAGTTTAGGTTTAGCCTCAGCAGCTTCACCGCACAGCTTCCACCTCCGCCCCACTCTGGTCTCTGGGGCCTCGTCAGAGCCGTAGACATGCCTACTCTCCTGGCTAGAGCAGCTCAACGCTTCAACCAGCCCGGGCTGATGAAAACGATGGCAGCGCTTGCGCCAGCCATGGCTGCAAACATGTACGCCCCCACGTCAGGCACCACAAAACTGCTCCGTGACTATCTCTTCGAGATCATTGACCTGCTGGTGAAGAAAGGCATGCCTGCCTTCAACACACTCAGGATCCAGGTATTCCACTCCATCATCGCAAGGGACGATGAGCATGCCCTCCCACAGCTTTCCCTCAACTCTCCCTCAACCAGCCCAGCCAAGGACAGCCTCATGTACGGCATGTACATTGGGTTTTGCTGAAGCAGGACAATGCGCTTAATGATGCCCACTCAGCAGAAGAGCGGGAGGCAGCCCAGCAAGCTACGCTAGCAAGCATCTTTGGGACCCCGCCAAAAAATGGCTGCCCCCTCACCCCCTCACCCCTCCCGCCACCCTTCTGGGCGGGTGACTATCCCTACAGCAAATAAGACCAAGGTGACATTGACAGCAGCTGTCACAACCTACTGCACCACAATTTACCGTGCAACTATGTGGGGTTCCGGCCAAACACTCACTCACAAAATTCACGCAAGACTCCAGCATACACAACCCCACAGCCCCACGATGCCTGACTGGGATGCTCTTCCCCCGGTCTGCCTCTACTGCCCTTGGCGTGTTGTACAATGCACATTGACCTTGATGCTTGACCTCGACACAAGCACTGCTCAGCACATGGTCCTACAACAAGTGTACTGCCTAGCATGCTGCACATACACATGTCACACTCAAACAACAATGCACCCACACCAACTTATTGCTGTGAATGCCCACACCCAAGTATGTGCTGTCCTCGCCCTCTTCCTATTCTGCAGGCCACCAACTCGCCACCTGGCAAACTGGGCTCCAAGAAAGCTAACACATCCAAGCTGCGCTGAACATCAACAGGTGGGCACCCCCAGTTTTTATTTTGAAAGGCAAACAGGCTCAAACTGCCAAGCACATGCCTTGAACAACTTAATGGGCTTTAGACTCATCAGCCCAGGCACACTGCAAGCTTTCAGAGCGCATAAAATGGCGACCGCTCCAGATCCGGACACTCGGGAGCGCTGGAGATGGTCTGCCTACAGTGAAGTGGCCGCTCAAGGACCCTTGTCAGGTTTGGGGGATGAGATTATCCAGATATGGCTGGAAGAAACTCAAAATCTCACTCCTCTCTCACTCACAAGAAACTCAAGATCTCACTCCTCAAAATTGGAGATGTCCTGGGAACATTGGACAACAGACTCCATGCCCTCCACATCATGTATGATAGAATTGGCTAAGCACTCTACCGATTCCTTAATCGGCAAAAGTAACAATCATGCCTTTGCCATCAAGGAAATCAACAGCTTTTGGTACCTATTTGGCTCAGAACTCATGTTTCCTAGCATCATCACAGATGATAAAGACTCACAGAATTGGGGTGGCATGGCTCATACCTTTGAGCTCTTTGTCATTAAGCACAAAACATCCCAGAATGGCTACCCTTGCCCACAACCGTACATGGAAGCTCAAGATAAAGCTTTCTGTCTTCTACATGCCTTCAACATGGCCTTGGGCTCACACATTCTTTCTGGAGACTCAGTTCTCTGTCACATGAGGATGCTAGAACATACCCTCGCTCTTCGCAACCTTGCGCACATCTCCCTGCGCCACCTATACACACCAGACGTTGGTAATCTTAACATCACAACTGTAAATCACTACCTACGATACCTACCCTGGAATGCAAATCATAATTTGTACCTCCACTACTCCTGCATTGATCTCCAACGTGGTCAAATCAATCAAAACCTTGTAGAGTGTCTGTCAAATAGCTCCGCCTACGCATCAGCAATCATCCTCACCTCCAGAAATTGTAAGGCCAGCTCCATGCCAAGGCCCTCAAGAATATTGAAAACGCCTTACCTCACGCCCGGAATACTTGGTACCTCCTGGACTCTGAGAATTCCCATCCTATCTACCTCCATTTTGGAGCCATCTGGCTTCTA
Organism: Dunaliella primolecta; assembly: GCA_914767535.2. Taxonomy (NCBI): domain Eukaryota; kingdom Viridiplantae; phylum Chlorophyta; class Chlorophyceae; order Chlamydomonadales; family Dunaliellaceae; genus Dunaliella; species Dunaliella primolecta. The sequence continues at coordinate 14,060,900 of OU611754.1, read as the reverse complement.
CATCTGATCTTCATCTTGCTGATCCACACATCCCCTTCTTGCCTGAGACCACTGCAACCCAAAATGATGGCACCATCCATGTGGCTGACGCTCCTCCTCTCCCCCAACGCCATACAAGGGACCATCAGATTAGCCCTTCAACAACCCCTCGACAGATAGAAAGCACTCAATTACACGCTCAAGCAAGCATATCCTCAGGTCCCAATCAGACGTGGCATGAACACCTCAAACTAATTACCATGAATGTCCGAGGCCTCTTTAAAAGTAAAGAGGATGTTCATGACCTTATCACCCATCATGACCCTGACACACTCTCTCTTACAGAAACTAGAATTACAGGAGGGATCAAAACGCCACAATGGCTTGATCACCTTCTACAAGACTATGCCTGGTGGCACAGCTCCCACCACCACTCTGACACAATCCTATGTATTAAAAAAAGGATTGCCATTACCACCCACGCCACCCAATTTATATTCCAAGATAACGTTGACGGAAGGATAGTGGCTGCCAAACTCAAAACTTCAAGCAAGCCCATTCTTCTGATTTTAACCTACTGGCCCTCAGGCAAAAAACGTGCAGCCCTAGAAACAAGAAAACACGTGGAGGAGACCCTCAAAGGCCTTCTTAACTCCTGCCATTGCCTCCCCATTCTACTGGATGACATGAATGCTACACTTTTTCCACAAGATAGAACCAGTGGAATGTCTTACTAGCAAGACAAGCTTTTCCGCAACTTCATCTCTGACACCAATTTTTGTCCCCTTGACTGGCACTTGCCACAAATAACCTGGACATTTAGGTCAGATATAGCGCTTGGCAGCCAAACCTCAAGAAATCACACACACAGCCGCATTGATGACATTTTGCTGCCCTCCACCATCCTTAAAGCCAACAACACTAACCTCCACTCTCAGATATTCTGCAACCCTGCTGACCAAGGATACAAGCACAGTGATCATGTTCCCCTTGTTGCCAATGTCCCCACCAACATTCTGGGGTTCAAAATCAAAAAAATACTAGAGCCCACACCATTACATCAAAATCAGCGCGTGCTAGTGCGGCCCATAAAATCTCCAGATATTGAAAAGCTACACTGTGCTCTCAATGATCCTTCTTACACACCTCTAACCACCCATACCAACATTTTGGAAACACTGAACAGTATGCTCGAGGCTGCTCTCTCCCATATGTTTACTATTGAGAACACCTTTGCTACAAAACCAGCATGTTTGAAACACCTTAATGGCCTCCCTGCCAGGGAAGCTGTTGAGAACATTGCCGACAAAATTGTCAATCTTACCAAAGAATGCCACGAGGTGGCTCTGCAGGTGTGCACCACCAAAATTAAACTTGCAACCTCCAAACACTTCGTAATCAGGAGGATCAATAACCTCCGCAAATCACTTTGCAACAAGCTCAAATCTCAAATCCGCCACGTGCAACATAACCTGCCCCAGTCCCACCCAGCCCTCACCTTTGATGGAGTCCTGGCCCTTAACAACCATGATCCCAATCTTCGTAGGGCCATGCTCTTCGTCCACAAATTCACTCACGAGCAAACAACGCCCGCCAGCCCTGCCTCAAACAGCGCTTCACCCCTTTACCACCATTAGAGGCTGTCTTCCAAACCCAGCATAAGAACCTCAAGGAGCAAATCAACAAAATAGGCTCTGAATACAGCAAACAGTGCCACATCAGAGCACAAAGGCGCCAACAAATGAAAATAGCAAAGCACCCTGCCCTTGCCAATAAGGAAATCCTCAATGGCAAAAGCACTGCTTCTCCTCAAGCCCAAGTACTCACAGACCCTAGCACAGGCGAAGTGGAAACAGACCCGTGCAAAGTAGCTGGTATTGTGGAAAATTTTAACAGCATGGCTGCCCCTAGCATTAAGACTGGGGCCTACCTCCCACTGGCAACTGACCCCTGCGCCAAACGCAACTTTTCCTGGATGGATAAACAGTGTGAGGACCACTTCCTCCTTGAAACTCCCATCACAAGGGCTGAAAATGATACCCAAATGAAAAGAAAACGGCTCCACAACTCCATCCTAGACAGCTGCTCCTTCCAAGAATGTATCCAATCCCTCACAAATTAAAAGACCCCAGGACCGGATGGCATAGCCAATGAGCTGCTTAAACACCTGCCCCAAGAATATAAGGAATCCATCCACAAACTCTTTTTTATTATGTGGGCGGCTTTTCAAAGAGAAAGATCCTCGAACGGACATCACATCCTACCGACCTATTGGCCTATCCAACACCCTATACAAACTCTGGACACGGCTTGTCACAACTGTCCTGTATGAATATGCAGAGAGCCACTCCCTCCTGAGCTCTATGCAAGCAGGTTTTCGCAAACACACAGAAACCATACACCAACTCCAAAAGTTAATCATGACTCTTGAAGATTCCAAACTCTTCAATAGAGATGTGTATGCACTGATTGTAGACTTTACCTCTGCCTTCAATACAACTGACCATGACAAACTGCTCTGGATCATGTATGACCTTGGCTTCCCCACCGATGCCATTGACACTGTAAAAACACTTGTACCAGGAGGCACACACCAGAGTCCGTCTCCCTACTGGTCAATATAAAAGACATCCCCATAGAGAGGGGGACCATCCAGGGGGATACCCTCTCTCCCTTCCTCTTCCTCATATACGTGGAACCCCTGCTGCGCTGGCTCCATGCTGGCGGGCGTGGCTATGAATATGAGTGCCTCAACAGAAGTCCACAAACTATTGAAGAGAAAGCCCAAAACAAAATCAGCAGTGGGGCCTTTGCAGATGACCTCATCTGCGTCACGGGCACTTATGCCAATCTTCGCATTCAAGCCAAGAAATTAACTCTGTACGCGGATTGGGCCCAACTCATCATATCTGGCAACAAGACTAAGGTGACCTGCAGCCTCCCTAGTCCACAAAGCAGAGACCTTCGGGGCAATACGTCAGTGGCAGACTTTGCCAGACGTCGGCTCAAAGACAAGATCCTGGTCCAGGGCAAACCAGCTCAGTTCATTTTTCCTGGGGATCCTTTTACCTACCTTGGTGTAGAAGTCACCATGACCCTAGACTGGAACCCCCAACATACTAAAATGACAGAAAAGCTTACCAAAAAACTTACAAACCTAGCTTGTTCTTTTGCCACACCCAGGCAAACTATGGATATGATACGAACAGCAATCATCCCAAGCATTGCTTATGCCTTTCCAGTCACGCCCTGCTCTAAGAATGACCTTGCATGCTTTGATAGACTTGCCTTTAGCATCATTAAAGAGAGGTACAAGCTCTGGAAGTGCACTGCCACAGCCATCCTGCAGGAAGACAAAATCAACTTTGGACTCGGATGTGCATCCATTGCAGTAGAATATAATGCGAGGTGTGCAACGGCCCTCACCACTAGCTTCGATAACACTGGCAGACACGGCCGTGTCACCAAGTCATTACTGAAATCCCAAATCCATCAACTCAGGTACTATATTCTCAGGAGCATCAATCCATCACACCACCATCCTAACTTCATCCTCAAACAGTTACCCCAAATGCTCCGTGTTAGGCAATACCTCTGCATCAACAACAGCGCTTTTGACATGTCCTATTAAGGTGCACCCTACCTTCTCTCCAGCATCACTCCCGTATTAAATGTGCTCTCAATGCCAATGCAACCCACCCTTAGGACCCTAGCCTGTCACTGCACTTATCCCCTCATGGAACTAGGCATATCCAGGCTCTCTTTGCTGAATGACAACCTCACTCATATTATTGACGGTAATAAACTCACATCCCTGTTTGGCCGTAAAATCAGGACCAGGCATATAGTGGCCCTTAATAAGCTCTCCCATGCTCTCAACACTCACAATCTGACATCTGATCTCATCAGCACATTCATACAGAGCCAAGATAGCTCGCCCAATAACCCCCCTGAATCAGGCTGCATAAATAACACAACATATGCAGTATTGGTGAAAACAGAGCATACACCAACAGGCTGGGACTGGTCAAAGCTCTACACAGGACATGCTTCCCCAACCCCCCCCAACTGCAACCCAGTCAATTGGGGCCATGCCCCTAACACACACATACATCCTGACTCCAGGACTTACAGTAACCCCCTCTTTGATTCTCAGGATATGGAAGTAGAAAATGCTCTCCCCCACAGCCAGGACAGCCCGTCCCCAAACAGTCAACCACATACAGAGGCGCACATGTGCCAAAACAGACGCACTCGCAAAAGAAACAACTCCTATGTAGAAGGACCACAAGCACAAGCATATGACACAGACCCCACCCAACCCCTTTTGACACCGTGTCAAAAGGGGTGACCCCTCACACAGGCCCTGCCCCTGGAACCCACACAGACCCCACAAATTGGGGTCAGGAGGCCCAGAGGGAGCCGAGATCCAACAATGTACCTAGGATACCACACACAACCCGTCATAACCCCATGTCCCCTACCTCCAAACACACCAGGCACTGATGCTGCCCAGTGGCTCTGAAACTATGAGCAGGATAAGGCTGCTGAATTGAGCGCAGAACAAGTTAGCAACACCATCTTCCGCTATGACCATGTCATCCTAAAAATCTTGGGCTAGCAACATCTACGGAAATCCAAGAGATCCTCTCAAGAGAAGCAGCAAACTCAATACAAAGTCCAATGGCACCCTGTAACAATTGAAAAGTGGCCTTTACCCTTTCTCCAAAATGATGGGCTAAAGTAGCCTATTCAAAGCATATACTCCAAAGGATTAAAGAAGACCCGTGCTGCCAACTCTGCTGGAGCCTTTTGAGCAAAGAGCACACCCATGAATCTCAATGCTACGACGACATGCCCACCTGTGATACTTGCTACCGCACTTACCATTGGGGCTGTCTCATAGATGTCAAAGCATGCTCCCAAAATGACCGGGCACTGAGCGAACTAAATGAGCACTGGGACTGCCCTGTGTGCGCCCCTTTGTCAGATTCCCAAAAAGCGGAAAGGATCAACTTTTCTGAAGATTGTGAAATGATCCATGTGGAAGGGCATCCCAAATGGGAAGCTGCTGATATGTTACAAATGCATCCAGATCTACACGCCCATGTGCAAGCCTTCGAGGAGGAAAGGCTGGAACACACAGTAGGCCCCTTGGACGATGAGGTAGACCTGGACAATCTTGTCAACCAAGGCTTTGAAGGAAATCCTCAGAGCCCTTCTGTTTCTTTATGGCCCTCAACTACCGGCTGCGCCATTCTCAAGAAAGTCACCTTTGACTTCCAACCTACCAACCCCCAGACAGATATCATGCCAACATGGCAATGTGATATTACCATTAGAAGTGTTGAGCTCATGAAGGAAAGCCTCCAACCTGACACATCTGATGAGGTCGCCATGCCAGCACAAGTGCCAGAGGTAACCACCTCTGAATGCGCTTGTATTTACAATGCCCATGGCAAGTGCGTTGGTATGCTGACTATAGACAGACTCCAGACCCTGCTTGAGGCTTATGAAGCAGCCAAACAGGCAGGCATCCACGCCACCATCCAGCCACCCGTCCAGGATACAGCAACAGAAATTATGGGACTACTCTCACGTCAGAAGTCCCAACAAAAACATATCTCTGCCAAGAGCAAGAAGGTCTACAATATTATTGCGTTGATCACACCTCCCCACATTCGATCAGCCCTACATAGATGGTGCATGGTCTTAACAAAGAGATTCTCCAACCCTCTTGGATTCGACGGTACCTATAACACTTGTTTCAGCACAAGCAACCGAGACCAGGTCTTCGGGGCACATACAGACGCCCTCTTTGTACGCTACAATGGCTTCTCCTTCTGCCATCCCCCTCATGACGATGAAAATATGTTCAGACTCCTGCGCCACGCAGTACACTCCTCCCTCCAAACCACCGAGCCACCTTCATGCTTCTGCCCCACCGGAGAGGCTTCAGCTGCAATGCCTACATGAGTTGGCTTAACCAGTACCCAGACTTTGCAAAAGTGCTTGCCAAGTTCCCTGCAGGAAACATCCAATTCCAGACACCCCAGCACTGGTTCGATGCCATTTCTAATCCCACCCTACCTTTTTATCCTATGCAACTCATTGTTGTCTGGAATCATAATGCTAGAGAAGCACTTGACAGTGCAAACAAAGACTGGTTCCAACTCCTTAACCAAGATATACCAGAAGCTCACTGGCTACCCCTGGATCGTCACGGTCCTAATCCTGCCACACCATTACGTACCCACCAACGCCTCGCATCAAACACTTGGAAAAAGAAATTTCAATCACTCCCCCCTGACACACATAATTGTTCACACAAGTGCCCTCAGGCTAGGGCAGCCTTCATACCTGCCAACTACAGAAAGATGTTCACACCTAAGATCAAAGACTGGAAAGGTATCACCTACACTGACGGCAGTGTAATCAAACACAAAGATGATGACTCCCCACCACTTTCCGGTCAGGTGTTTACAAACCGGGAAAGGACACTAGTCCACCCTTCCAACACTTGCAGCTGCACATAAAACCCAATGGCCGTGGACCTACAAATACCATCAACAGAGCAGAACTTGCAGGTATTCTTGTGGCACTTCAACAAGGGCAAACTGACATTGCCTCTGATAGTGCATCCTGCCTTTCCCAGATTTCTAAGCAAACTCTCAATCCGATGCGCATGAGGTATCACCTACATGCAGAGCTCAAAGCCTCGGAGTCATTCGTGCTATATCGACCATATTAGAGCACTCCCCTCATCCTATTCATTTCTACAAGGTCAAAGCCCACTCTGGCATCATTGGCAATGAGGGGGCTGACACCTGCGCACGGTCTGCAGCCCTCACGGCCATCACAGATATTGAACTCCCACATGCCCAGGACCCATTCCATAATTTTTACTGGCTCACATTGAAGACCTCTCACGCACAAAATGGTAGCAGGCACCGCTCCCACGCTTTCCCAATCCAATACCTCAACAACCTGACCGACAAACTTAAATTACACATGCATAAAAAGCGCAGGCTAGGCTCTGCTGATATCTCTGGCTACCATTACAATAGCTGGCAGAGGCTCACCCATGCCATACAGCCAACTTCCCCGATCACCACTGCCAGTATAGAAGCTCACAACCCAACCTATCAACTTGCCAACAAGGAAATCAGCAACTCCTTCTGGTCTACTCCTAAGATTACTGTTACACAACAGATAGATGTAATCAAATACCGTACAGGGACAATCTACACACAAAAGCATGCCAACAGATCCAACAAATCTCCCACCTCTGAAAGGTGTCCGCTCTGTGACGACATGGATAGCATTAATCATGTTGTCCTCAGATGTCCAAATCCAACTATGAGTGGTATGCACACCAACAGACACCATGTTGGCCTTAGCTTCTATGTTCAAGCCCTTAGAAAAGGCAGGTTCCGCTCATCCCTTATTGGGATGGATGCCTGCCGTAATGAGAGACTCCTGGATCAGGGGATACAAGTTCCAGAAAACATTTCACGAGCCATTCCAGACTGGGTTTTTCCAAATGGTACTGGCTTCTCTGCTCGGCACCAGAGCCGCCCTGGTGTAATCTTTGTGAGATCTATCCCAGGCAGACAAGCTCACCTTGATCCTTCGGAGGTCCCTCCTCAAGACAGAGACAGTCACCTTGTTGAACTGAAAATTTGTCCAGACACCAACCCCTTCATCACTTTAGAAACTGCAGCAACTCAGCATGCTCACACTATAACCGGACTTAAAACCCGCAGTTCAAGGAATCCAAACAGGAACAACAAAGTGACTCTACACATCACCCTGATTGGCGTGGCGGGCACTATTTACATTGAGTACACGATCAAACCTCTTGTCAATTTGGGCCTATCCAAGCACAAAGCAAAATCCCTAGCTTCCAAGCTGAGCTGTCATGCCATACAGGGACTAACCACTATCATTAACACCAGACATGCTCTTTGCTTACTGGGGGCTTCGGGGGGGGGGGGGGTCGCTGGGCGCGCAGAGGTGGATACAAGGAGAAGGAGAGTCCGGGCGTCTCGGGGTATGGCCGACAACCCGCCTGATCCTCATTAGTTCAGTCTCTTTCCCTCTCCTAGGCTAGCTGCAGCTAGTGTAGTTTTGAGGGACCTCTGGTGAGGCCCTTGCTAGCTTGCTAATTAGGGGACCTTTCCTTAAAGCACGCAGCCTTTTGGCTAGCATAAACTCTTCTCTTTCTTTCTCTTTCTACGTTAAACACACCATCCAATTTTGCAATCCAAACAATGGAGAACAGGGGGCGGGGGCCACTGGAAGGGCTGCTTACAGGAGGGCGAGACAGGAGTCCCATCAGACTCCTGCCCATCAGACTCCTCAGGAGTCCCATCAGACTTCTGCTCACAGGAGGGCGAGAGACAGGAGTCCCATTAGACTCCTACAAGGCTGGAGCTCCTACTTACAGCGTCATTTTGGTGCCCGCATGAGCAACTGCTCTTCTCCTTCAAATAAAGTAGCAGCACATATGCATGGCATGGGAAGCTGCCCTGAAAGCACAAACTATCAGGAAGCCGCCCTGCATACCAACGGATCTGTGGCAGGCACCCCACTTGTCCAGCACGAAGCGTTCCTCACATTCCTTATCAACAACCAGGCCCCATGGGTAGCTGCCCTGAAAGCACCTTAAGCAGAAGGCCTGGAATGTAGGACAGCATCAGCAGAGGGGAAAAGTCCGTTATTGGAGTTATGCGCGGGGTGGCACAGCAGGTTGCTGCACGCTGGACTGGCAACTCAGGAGCTCCAGCTCGGGATATGGCAGTGCACCTGGGGCGCAACAACCCGCCTCATGAGCAACTTTCCCGTCGAGGTGCTGAGTCTTGGTGGATGCCTGAACCTGATGTGATGGAACTGCCTGATGCAGCTGCCCTGTACCCTATTGTTTGCAAACACATGCGTAAGCTGAATGCTAGGACATCCCCTGGTTTTGATGCTGTTGCTGCCCCCTTCATTAAGTACGCTGACAATAGGGTCCCAGCAAAAGGAAAAGAAAAGAAAAGTCTACGCCAGCCAAGAGGCCGCGTGCATTAAGGAAAGGTTCCCTGACTAGCAAGCTAGAAAGGGTCTCACCAAAGGGCCCTCAAGCCTAAACTAGACTAAGCTAGCCTAGGAGAAAGCCAGAAACGAGAGCTAATGAGGATCTGGAGGGTTGGCTCCTGGATGCCCGGACTCTTCTTCTCCTGCTCTCCTCCTCCATGCGCCCAGCAAAACCTCCCCCAGAAGTCCCCTGGAAATGAAATGCATGTCTGGTGTTAATAATAGCTGTTAATCTTTGGATAGCATGGCAACTCAGCTTGGATGCTAATGATTTAGCCTTCTGCCTGGTTAAACCCAAGTCGATAAGAGGTTGAATGGTGTAGTAGTTATAAATAGTGCCTGCCACACCAACTAAGATGATGTGCAAGGCCACTTTGTTGTTTCTGTTAGGGTTTCTTGAGCTGCGGGTTCTGAGCCTTATTAAAGTATTGGCATGCTGTGTAGTTGCAGCTTCCAGAGTGGATAAAGGGTTGGTATCAGGGCAGAATTTAAATTCAATAAGATGAATGTCCCTATCTTGAGGAGGGATCTTGGTAGGATCAAGGTGGTGAGATCAACCTGGGATAGAGCGCACAAAGACAGCATCAGGGCGACTTTGGTGACGGGCAGAGGAGCCATTACCATTAGGGAAAAACCAGTCTGGAATTGTTCGGGAGATATTTTCTGGAACTTCTATTCCCTGCTCCAGGAGTCTCTCATTTCGGCAGGCATCCATACCAATAAGGGACGAGCCAAATCTGCCTTTACTTAGGGCTTTGACGCAGAGGGTAAGGCCAACATGATGCATGTTGGTGTGCATTCCATTCATAGTTGGGTTAGGACATCTAAAGGCAATATGATTGATGCTGTCCATATCGCCGCATAATGGACAGCGTGCAGAGGTGTTGGACACCTTGAATCTAATGGCATGTTTTTGGGTGTAAACAGTTCCCGTGCGGTATTTTAAAACATTGATCTGCTGCTTAAGGGTGATCTTTGGATCATTCCAAAAGGAGTTGCTGATTTCTTTGTTGACAAGTTGTGAGGGTGGGTTATGAGCTTCTGAGCTGATCGAGGTGTTTGGGGGAGCGGGCTGTGTGGCGTAATTAAGCCTCTGCCAGCTATTGCAATAATGGCCTGAGGTGTCAGCAGAGCCGAGCTTATGCCTTTTGTGCAAGAAAAAAAGAAAAAGAAAAAACTACGTAGGCAGAGAAAACTCTCCCTACATCAATTAAGGAAAGAGAGACACATTGGCTCAAAGAGCCATGAGTCTCCCCCACCAGAAGATGAGAGGGGAGTTAATGTGGATCAGGTGGGTTTCTGGCAGCACGCTGTGCATGTGTGTTTTAAGCTTGTCTGTCAGGTTGGTGAGGTAATGAGTTGGAGCAGTGTGGGAGTTTTGTGGGTCACCGTTGCGTCCATGCAAGGATTTCAAGGAAAGCCAGTAGAAATTGTAGAAGGGATCCCTGGCATCTGGAAGTGCAATGTCCGTGGTGCCCACGAGTGCTGCAGTGCGTGCACAGGCGTCAGCCCCCTCATTACCAATGATAGCAGAGTGGGCTTTAACTTTATAGAAATGTACAGGGTGTGGAGAGTGCTTTAACAAATCTGAGATGGCTTGGATGAGCTCCGCATGGAGGTAAGTCCTCATACGCATTGGTTTAAGGGTCTGTTTAAATACCTGGGAGAGGCAGGATGCACTATCAGAGGCTATGTTAGCGTGTCCTTATTGGAGTGCTACAAGGATGCCTGCTAGTTCAGCTCTGTTGATAGTGTTTGAAGGTCCATGTCCATTGGGATTTATGTGCAAATGTTACTGTTGGGATGATTGAGTAGCGTCTCTGCTCGGCTTGTACACACCTGAGCCGACCAATGGCGGAGAGTCATCTTTGTGTTGAATGACACTACCATCTGTGTAGGTGATCTCTCTCCAGTTCTTGATTTTAGATGTGAATGTCTTTTTGTAGATGGCAGGATTGAAAGCTGCCCTTGCCTGAGAGTACCTGTGTGAGCAGGAATTGGTGTCGTGAGGAAGGGATCGAAATTTCTTCCTCCAGTTGTTTGATGCTAGGCGTTGATGGGTATGCAGTGGTATGGCAGGTTTTGGAGGTTGTAGGTGTGCTTCTTGTGGTATGTTTTGCTTGAGAAGTTGGAGCCAGTCTTTGTTGGCAGTATCTAGTGCCTCTCTGGCATGTGGGTTCCAGACAACAATGAGTTGCATGGGTTAAGAAGGTTGTGCATGGTTAGGTATGGTAATGAACCAGTGTTGGAGTGTCTGGAATTGAATGCTCCCAGCGGGGAATTTGGCTAGCACTTGCACAAGACCTGGGTAGTGGTTCAGCCAACTCATGTAGGCGTTGCAGCTGGAGCCTCTCCAGTGGGGCAAGAGCATGAAGGTGGCAACTGGATCGATGTTTTGGAGGGAGGAGTGTACTGCGTGACGTAGGAGTTGGAACATGATTTTATCATCATGAGGAGGATGGCAGAAGGAGTATCCGCAATAGCGTATAGAAAAAGCATCAGTGCACCCCCCAAAGACCTGGTCTCGGGAGCTTGTGCTGAAGTAGGTCTCTAGGTACAGTCAAATTCAAGAGGGTTGGAGAACCTTTCCGTGGAGACCATGCACCATTTACGCAGGGCTGATCGAATGTGGGGAGGTGTGATCAGTGCATTGGATTTGTGAGCTTTTTTGCTTTGAGCAGAGAGTTGCTTTTCTTGGGCCTTCTGGCGTGATAGGAGGCCCATGATTTCTGTGGCTGAATCCTGGACAGGTGGTTGGATGGTGCCGTGTTTCCCTGCCCTTTTGGCTGCTTTATAAGCTTCAAGAAGGGTCTGGAGCCTTTCCATGGTGATCATGCCAACGCATTTGCCATTTGTGTTATAGAAACAGGCAGCTTCACAGGTGAACACTTCAGGCATGTGTGCAGGCACTGTAGCCTCAACAGATGGGTCACCTTGCTGTGTTTCTTTCATGAGGTCAACAGCTCTGATAATTATCTCACATTTCCATGTTGGCATGATATCTGTCTGGGGGTTGGTAGGTTGGAAGTCAAAAGTGATATTCTTGCGGATAGCGCATCCAGTAGTTGAGAGCCATGAAGAGTTGGCGAGGCTCTCAGGATCGCTTCAAATCCTTGCCTTATAAGGTTGTCAAGATCTTTTTCATCAGTTGGGGGTTGTGATGTTTGTTCCGGCATTTCTTGCTCATAGGCCTGCACATGGGCTTGTAAGTCTGGGTGCACCTGTAGCATCTCAGCAACCTCCCATTGTGGATGCCATTGCACATGGATCATTTCGTGTTCTTCAGAGAAATTGTGTCTTTCCAATCTTTGGGAGTGGGACAGGGGTGCACATGCATGGCAGTCCCAGTGCTCATCAGGTTTACTCAGTGCCTGATTCTGTGGCGAACATAATTTGATGTCTATGAGGCATCCCCAGTCACTGAGTGGTAGGTGCGGTGACAGGTATCACAAGTGGGCATGTCATCGTAGCATTGTGATTCATAAGAGTGTTCTTTGCTCACAGGGCTCCAGCAAAGTTGACAGCACGGGTCCTCTGCCAGCCTTCTGGGTACGTGTTTTAAGGAAGCCACTTTGAGCCCATCACTTTGGAAGATAAGTAGGTCCCATTTCTCGATGGTGACAGGATGCCATTGTACTTTGTATTGAGTTTGCTGTTTTTCCTGGGAGGATCTCTTGGCTTTCCGTAAATGTTGCCAGCCCACGATTTTTAGGATGACATGGTCATAGCGGAAGATGGTGTTGCTAGCTTGCTCTGTGTTTAATTCAGCAGCCTTATTCTACTTATAATTCCAGAGCCATTGTGCAGCGTCAGTGCCTGGTGTGTTTGGAGGTAGGAGGCATGGGGTTGTTATGGGTTGTGTGTGGTATTCCAGGAGTGTTTTGGGGTCTTGGCTACCTCTGGGCCTCCTGCCCCCGGCTTGTGGGGTCTGAGTGGGGTCCAGGGATAGGGCCTGTATGGGGTGTGTGGACGTGGCTTGGGTGGGGGTTGTGCCTTGCGCAAGGGTCCCATCATTTAATGGTAGAGGCACGGATAGGATGAATGTTTTGGCTCCTTACATTGCACGTTTGTTTGCTGCCATGATGGAGAGGGCTGAGATTCCTGCTTGTTGGAAAGTGGCTAAGATAACTCCCCTTTATAAGAAGGGCTCTGTGCTGGACCCAGGGAATTGTCGCATGCTCACAGTAAGTGGCACCCTGTACAGGCTGTATGCTAACGTTCTTAGGGAGGTAGTCACTGGGTGGTGCAAGGAAATAAACAAGATTCCAAAGTCAAAGCTCACTCTGGCATCATTGGCAATGAGGGGGCTGACGCCTGAGCACGGTCTGCAGCCCTCACGGCCATCACAGATGTTGAACTCCCACATGCCTGGGACCCATTCCACAATTTATACTGGCTCTCATTGAAGACCTCACGCAGACAAAATGATAGCCTGCACCGCTCCCACGCTTTCCCAATCCAATACCTCAACAACCTGACCGACAAACTTAAATAACACATGCACAAAAAACACAAGCTAGGCTCTGCTGATATCTCTGGCTACCATTACAATAGCTGGCAGAGACTCAACCATGCCATACAGCCAACTTCCCCGATCACCACTGCCAGTATAGAAGCTCACAACCCAACCTATCAACTTGCCAACAAGGAAATCAGCAACTCCTTCTGGTCTACTCCTAAGATTACTGTTACACAACAGATAGATGTAATCAAATACCGTACAGGGACAATCTACACACAAAAGCATGCCAACAGATCCAACAAATCTCCCACCTCTGAAAGGTGTCCGCTCTGTGACGACATGGATAGCATTAATCATGTTGTCCTCAGATGTCCAAATCCAACTATGAGTGGTATGCACACCAACAGACACCATGTTGGCCTTAGCTTCTATGTTCAAGCCCTTAGAAAAGGCAGGTTCCGCTCATCCCTTATTGGGATGGATGCCTGCCGTAATGAGAGACTCCTGGATCAGGGGATACAAGTTCCAGAAAACATTTCACGAGCCATTCCAGACTGGGTTTTTCCAAATGGTACTGGCTTCTCTGCTCGGCACCAGAGCCGCCCTGGTGTAATCTTTGTGAGATCTATCCCAGGCAGACAAGCTCACCTTGATCCTTCGGAGGTCCCTCCTCAAGACAGAGACAGTCACCTTGTTGAACTGAAAATTTGTCCAGACACCAACCCCTTCATCACTTTAGAAACTGCAGCAACTCAGCATGCTCACACTATAACCGGACTTAAAACCCGCAGTTCAAGGAATCCAAACAGGAACAACAAAGTGACTCTACACATCACCCTGATTGGCGTGGCGGGCACTATTTACATTGAGTACACGATCAAACCTCTTGTCAATTTGGGCCTATCCAAGCACAAAGCAAAATCCCTAGCTTCCAAGCTGAGCTGTCATGCCATACAGGGACTAACCACTATCATTAACACCAGACATGCTCTTTGCTTACTGGGGGCTTCGGGGGGGGGGGGGTCGCTGGGCGCGCAGAGGTGGATACAAGGAGAAGGAGAGTCCGGGCATCTCGGGGTATGGCTGGCAACCCGCCTGATCCTCATTAGTTCAGTCTCTTTCCCTCTCCTAGGCTAGCTGTAGCTAGTGTAGTTTTGAGGGACCTCTGGTGAGGCCCTTGCCAGATTGCTAGTTAAGGGACCTTTCCTTAATGTACGCGGCCTGTGGCCTGCATAGACTTTTCTTTTTCTTTTCTTTCCAGACATCCAGTTTGGTTTCTACCCTGGCCGCAACACTCTGCAGCCCATATTCATTTTGTGGCACTTGCAGCATGCTGCTCAGGTCGGGCGCCCAAATGCATCCCAAAGGCTGCATGCAGCTTTTATTGAGTTCAAGCAGGCATATGATACAATTCCTAGGGAAGCTCTTTGGACTCACCTTCAGCACATTCATATGCCTACGTGCCAGCTGGCTATCAATAAAAGCATGGAAACAACTGATGAGTACATCTTGGTGGATGGCTGCAAGCAAGCACATGTGCGCCCTCATTTTGGAGTTAAGCAAGGCTGCCCGCTTTCCCTCTTGTTGTTTTCCTTGTACATCAATGACGTGGACTGCTTGGCAGAAAATGTGCAAGGGGCTATTACAGGCACTAGGGACGTTCGAGTCACACACATGCTGTATGCAGACGATCTGTGTCTCACTAGTAACCTTCTTGGTCAGCTCCAACTGATGTTAGACAGGTTACATACGTATGCACAGCGGAAAGGATTGGTGATAAATGCTGCCAAGTCTGAGATTGTGCACTTTAACTCAAAGGGTGATAATGTGCCAGTTTTCACGTTAGGTGGAGCTCGTTTGGGGTGTGCAGATTCTTTAAGATATTTAGGCATGCTGTTCACAAAACAACGCAACCCGCAAGCCACTGCTGAGTACATGTGTGCCCCTTTCCTAGCTGGTTGTAGACGGATTAGGCAATACGCATCTGAGCACCATCTGACGGACAGGCCGCATACCATGCTCTGGCTGACTAAAGCATATGCTCTCCCTGCTAGAATGTATGCATGTCAGATTTGGGGCACTAGATTTATGAAAGAAGGAGCTGAAATAGACTGTCCTTTGCAAACTGTGCACCTGTGCTTACAGAAGCGTATTCTTGGGGTAAAGCGCACCACTCCTAATTGGTCTGTACTGCGTGAATGTGGACATGAAACTTTAAAGTTTTATTGGTTTCGCGCAGCAGTTAGGTTTTACAATGCTTTACTGCGCAGCAACAGCACTACACTCAGTAAGGAGTTGCAAGCAGATGTTGAAATAAGCAGTATTTCCCGTAAATGCTGGACCTCAGAATTTTTGGCTGCATGCACAGGCTTGGACAGGTGCAACGTGTTTACTCATTGTGTTCGGTCTGGGCAGCCTATAGTCATGAGGGAGTTTGTTGTTGATCCGAGAAAAAGGCTGCGAGGTGTGTGGAATGCTGATGCCTTGGCAGAACATGGTGTACACACAAACAAATTAGCCAAGTATCATCACTGGATGGCACTTCCTTTGAGACCCTTGTCTGTTCATGGCGCGCCCTTTTCTGTCCCCAGGTATTTGCATCTTGATTTGGGCAAGCGCATGCTGAGAAACATAGCTCGTTTCGTTTACATGCTCACACTTAAAGAGTTGAGACATCACTTTGGCAGGAGCGCGCATCTGCTTGTGATAAGTGTGACCAAGGAGGACTCCAAGATGAAAAGCATGTCGTGTTCCTTTGTTCTTGCGCTTCTGTGCGTTCTCTTTGAAGAACTTACGCACAGCTATTTTCTAACTTCCCCTCTCACAGAAATTTCCTGGACGAATCCGATGCTTTCTTCTATTCTCAAGCTAGCTCTGAGGATGTTTTTTTATTTCTTGCAAAAGCAAGCTAATGAGACTTATTGTTTTATTTCCGATCTCATGGATATTTTTTGTGCAATTGGAACAGTTGAGCAGGCCGAGCAGCCAAACTACCTGGCTGAAAGTCAAACTCCATTGCAACATGTAACTTACAGGAGGGCGAGACGCGTGGCTGGTCAGATGGCTGACAACCAAACAGATCCCTGGGATCTAATCCCCAGGACCCATTAGTTTGGTCCCATTAGTTTGGTTACTCATAGCTTAGATTGGCTGTTGGGACTCACTGTTAGTGTCAGCGCTAACTATTGTGCATTCCTTGATGCACGCTGGCTGCTTTCTATTATATTCTTCAACATATTTGAAGCCATTGTGCATAGTCTACCTCGTGCTATTCCATCAAACACAAGACCGCAACAAACATGATTTGTCTTCTTTTCTTTCCAGTACAAGTTTTGTGAGTTGAACAATTTTTGGTCAGGTTCCCTAATGTAACGCAAAGATCATTTTTGGTCTGATTAAAGGCCTCAGTGTTTCCGCTCAGCTGCCATTGTAGGCGGATATAGCTATGTAACCCCACTTTTCCTTCCCTTCCTGGATAGTGAGAAACTCAATGCCTGGGTAGAATAGAAAGCCAACTTGGCTTTGAAAGCCTGTTTGCTTTTTTCCCTCTCATCTCACTATTGAAGTTCAACAGAATCAGCTACAATTTATGAAATTGAGTGAGACAGCACCAGTACCACAAGCACCCCTTAATCAGCCAGGATACTGGGCCGCAGGTCTCCTTGTGATTCCTTGTTATTGATACGCAGCCAGCGCATGCTGAATACCTCTCTTTACTTCAAGAGAGAGGTTCTTCCGGAATCCAGCATCTTAATAGCGGCAGTTCTCTTCGAAGGGCTTATGCACAATTATTTTCTGACTTCCCCTCGTCTTATAGAATTTTTTTGGACGATTCAGGCACTTTCTACTATTCTCAAGCTAGCTCTGAGGATGCTATTCATTTCTTGCAGAAGCAAATTAACGAGACTTATCGCTATATTTCTGATCTCATGGATATTTTTTGTGCTGTTGGAACAGTTAAGCAGACCGAGCAGCCAAACTACCTGGCTGAAGGTCAAATCCCATTGTAACTCATTGTAATAGTGGCAGGAGCCAATCAAAGGGCCAGAAGATATTTGTTACATCAAACTGATACATGCACCATACACATTTTCGCAAAATGCACCATGCATGAGCAAGGTTGGATGCAGCCCATAATGTGGACTTCAAGTTCCGAGAGTTGGTGACGTGTTGCACGCTCCAATTGTACATGACAAATGACAGAAAAAGCCAGGTCCGAAAGCTGAGGGCTTCACACTGAAAGTTATATAGAAATCAGATAGAAGAGAGCAAGCAGGTCCAGATCAAGCACGCAGCATGACAGAGTGCATTGCCACGCAGCATGACGTACTGCATTGCCTGATGTAAGGTGATACATTAGTGTACAGCTAGCCTTGCATGCAGAGGCCTTCACCTTCCCCTCTCTCTCTTCCGATCAGGATCCTCTTCCTGAACAAAATTAAATCATATACCCATGTCCAAAAGCAGAATGGAGGAGCAGAGTGAAGCCTTGGTGTTTACACCAAGGACATGACAAAGGCCAGCCTTTAAAATTGTCTAACAACTCAAATTCAACTAGGCTCCTGCTGGCTGCATCCCACCCTTATCTATCCAATCCGAACTTTGTGCCACGTATTGAAACATCCTGGGAGCGCAGGCGACAGTCACTGCAAAAAAAACTGCTTACTACTCAAGCACAAGCTGCTGAACCTCTCATCTGAGCCTGAGAGGTCCTGCATACCTGGAAGATCTGTGTTACCGGAAAAGCCTTTGTGCGCTCATATCACCATCAGCAAAGGCCTACTCCACACAGCCCTGAGGCTTGATCCATGAAAGAAATGGCTCCTCCCTCTCATCAACCAAACTCCAGGCGTGTGCGTGCGCTCACACACACACACCCAGGCGAACACCCCACATTTGCTGAGGGCCCACGCACAGTTGAGCCCAGCCTGCACACATCATTGAGATCACGGACAACCTCTCTCAACCTATACCCGCAGGTGCCCATCCGGTCCGCACCCCAGCCCAGAAGCCTCCTGCATTTTCTGTGCCACGCAGGCCAACCACTCATCCTTCCACGCTCCAGCAAGGATGGTGACCCCAAAGGGCAGAGCCACGCGCGTGGCGCCTGTCTGCGCCAAGTGGAAAGTGCGCTCACGCACTGCTGCAGCGTCAGCAGCGCTGACCTGGCCAGCCTGGAGCGCTGCCTCGGCCTGCATGTGTGTGTGTGTGAGCTGCAGAGCATCAAGTGCAAGGGCGCCTTGCGTCATTGTGGTGCGCAGCACTGCACAACACTGCATTGTCGAATGCTGTGGGAGCCAAACATGCACAAGACACACATGTGGCCAATCAGGGCTGGGCAACACCTGCATGAAACAGGCATACTTACACATACTTAGAGGAAGCAGAGACTGACCTGGGGTCCTACAGCCAACATACTCATACATACATACTCACAGGGCTCCATGACGCTCGATCTCTAACCCACTGCTCACACTGACCAGTGGCATGCGCCACACAACTCAACATACTCATACATACATACTCACAGGGCTCCATGATGTGCGCGATCTCTAACCCACCACTCACACTTACCAGTGGCATGCGCCACAATGAAACTTTGACCAGGCAATACCCCAGAAGACTCACACAACAAAGCATGCGCAGGCATTGGAATGGTGCACACACACAAACACACAGCCTCCCTTCCCTACGCCTGTGCCAAGGCCGAAGCCTCTCACGCGGAGCCCTTTGACAACCATGATGACTGACACAGTCAAGATGACTAAGCACACACTGCAAGGCCATACCGCCTCAGCATGCTCGCCTTAAGAATGAGCAAACTCGCTGCAGCCAGTCACAGTGACCTCACAGTCATAGTGACTCACCTCCTCAGCAGCAGCCACTGCGTCCAGCATGACAAGGCCTGAGGGCACAGCGACGCCACACATGTCCAGCAGATTCACAAAGTTGGTGAAGCGGCCCAGCTTGGCGTTGCTGGCCCAGCGCGGGGGCGTGGCGCTCTCCTCAGCAGCAATCTCCTACAGATGGAAACAGCGAGCGAGAGAGCGTGTGCTCGAGGAATGCGAGTGAGGTGGAATGGAAAGCACCAAGTTGTTGCGGTTGAAACCCTTAAAATGAGCAATACAGCCTTTCATGTGTGAGTAGAAGGCTTATTTTAGCAGTCCTAGAACCCTCAGCAGCTGCTATCTTACAGTCAAGTCCTTGCCACTAGGAGAATTGACAGTCAAGTTTTGTAGCAACTCTGCTACTCACAGGTGCAACTTAACCTGCACAGTGTAGTGCATGGGCCCAATGGGCAGCAGTTGGCGCTCTTGTACCTTCTGCAGCTGCTGCTCGAACACCTCACACCTGCTGCTTGGCTGTTTTTCTTTTTTTTGAAGGCGCAACATTACCTGCACAGTGTAGTGCGCCAGGGCCGTAGGCACCAAGAGGCAATCAACCCTCTGAAGCTCGGACACGGCAGCTGCCCGCAACCGTGCGAAGGCGGCCAAGTGGTCGTACACATCCGCAGCAGTGAAGGTGCCTGTGTGGGCATGCATGAGTGCATGTAAGCGAGTGTGTGTGTGTGTGTGTGTGTGTGTGTGTGTGTGTGCGTGTGTGTGAAGGGGGGGGGGGGGGCATGGATGAGTGCGTGTAAGCGAGTGTGCGTGTTTGTGACAGACTCTCTCGCATATCTGACAAAGTTTGCTTGCTTCCTTTCCTGTGCAGATACCTGCTAACTTGCTTGCACACCTCCCTCCCAATCCAAGTATCCAGGCATGCACACATGCATGCAAGCACAGGGGCACGCAAGCAGGTGCGCACACCTGTTCCTGCCAGGATGTGGCTTGTCCAGGGATAAGGCATTGATTCAGGCATTCAACAAGGCGGGTTTAGGCACATTCGCGCACAGCTGCTCCCATGAGGATGTGGCTTATCACGGGATGAGGCATTGATTCAGGCATTCAACAAGGCGGGTGTAGGCACATTCACGCACACCTGCACCCGTGAGGATGTGGCTTATCACGGGATGAGGCATTGATTCAGGCATTCAACAAGGCGGGTGTAGGCAAAGTCGCGCACACCTGCTCCTGCAAGGATGTGGCTGGTCACCGGAAGCAGCCGGGAGTCATACACCAACGCTTGCTGCTTCTCGAGCTCCTCCTCGGGCTTCCGCCGCCGCTTTTGCACCTGCTCCTCCCCTGCTGCTGCTGTTGATCCCTGCACCTGCTGCTGCTGCTGCTGTCCGACAGAGGCTGCTAAGCAGCTTGGCCCATCAGGGACCCCACCATCGTTGCTGGGTGTGGCTGCTGACGGTGAGCAGGGGGTGCCCCTCTCCAAATCAGCGTCAGAGGCCTCAGACGAGCTAGTCTGCAGAGTAGCATGCAAACGTCATGCGCCATTTGATCTTTCCCACTTGATGCATGATGCAGAGCCACAAAATTGTGTACCCCCTACCTGCCATCGCATGTGCACAGCAACGGGGCATATACCTGCCTGCCTAGGTACTGATATACACATATTTGGCAAGGGATAGGGTGAGATAGCCCGTGGATAACATGCTTTATGTCAGACCTTGACTTGCTTAACCTAACACGCGGCATAAGGGGTCAGCTAGCACTTATTGCTTTTGATGTTCTGTGTCTTGGAACCTTGCAAAAGAAATGCAGCAGCTGTGCATAAGCGGGCCGCTCATTGGCATAGCACTTGCAAGGGAAAAAAACACGCAAGCCGAAAAGGCCGCGCACATCAAGGAAAGGACCATTTACTAGCAAGCTAGCACGGATCTCACCTGCATAGCATTCCTGTGTAAACGTGAGCTGCTGCTGCTGCCATTTGCCCTGCTGGCGATGAGCCCCACACCCTCAGCGGCCACCTGTGCGCATGATCATGGGAGAGGTCAGATGCAATCTTTCTTTGGGTTGTAATCTAGGTGAGAGCGTGTTTCGACCTTTTGTCCTTGTTGACACCATCATCAACATCCTCATCTGATTGTACTCCTGCTCATTGATTCTTCTTTGCAAGACATGGTGCTAGGTTGCTCTTGCGAGTGTGAGGTGCACACGCAGGACGACACAGCTGCCCCAACCCACCTCAGAGTCGGACGCATCGTCACTGTGGGACGCCGCCGTGGAGGTGTCCACCAATGAACCTTGCAGCTTGCGCTTCTTGGCGTGCGCCAGCGCTTCACTGCCACCGCTGCCCGACTCTAGAAATGCACGCAGCCCTGAGTAGCGCTCTGCCACAAAGGAGGCCCCATACAGCATGGAGGCAACGTCCATGAGCGGCTCAAAGTTCATGTCCACCTGCTCAAGAGCGCAACACGTGAACAGTGCTATGTGAGAACATGGGCAAGGAGGAGCATGTGTCAAACTCGGCATCAAGGAATATCAATTTAAACCAAGCCTGTTGCTCTGGCATCTCATGCAAGGTTGGCGCTGTTGATTTATGTATGCTGGCTTGCAACAGGAGGTGCGTTGCTCAGTCCTTGCGAGGCTCAAGGGGGGGCACACCCCTGCTCTGCGCCCCTCTACTACCAGCTTGGTGCACAGGCTGGCTTCCCTGCTGGAAACTACCATGGCAATGGAATGGAAAAGAATTGGTTCCAAACACTCTATAGACAGACGTATGGAACAAAAGCCTCCAATTCTTTTCCATTCCATTGCCATCGTGGTACCTGGAAGGGAAGCCAGCCTGTCAAATTGCTTGGGAGAGAACCCTTGCAAACGGACCACCAATGAGAAGAAGCTGGTGAGCTTGTGCATGCTGCGCATTCAACTGTTTGCGATCGGGGATGCAAGGGCGGTGTGCACGTACAGCATGAGTACTTTCTCCACCCACCTGCACGCCCCCAATGCCTTTCATGCGGGAGATGGCTGCCTGGAACTGCTCTGCAGACGCGAGTGCAGCCTGCTGTCCCCCAGGACTGCTCCACTCTAGCAGGCTTGG
The DNA here is from genome assembly GCA_914767535.2 of Dunaliella primolecta. Lineage (NCBI taxonomy): Eukaryota > Viridiplantae > Chlorophyta > Chlorophyceae > Chlamydomonadales > Dunaliellaceae > Dunaliella > Dunaliella primolecta. Next base: position 14,038,450 of record OU611754.1, on the reverse strand, counting down.
GCAAGGCACGGCAAAGCGGAAGCCTTGGAGGGGCGGGCATGGTACCTGGGCGGTTGAATTGAAAATAGGGGAACTGAAGTCAGCACTTCTGCTGCAGAGCATTGGCGTGCAGTGCACTTGCTTGGGTGGTCCAGTTGAGAGAGGGGGGTCAAAGGCAGTGCTTCTGCTGCAGAGCATTGGCGTGCAGTGCACTAGGGTGGTCGATTTGAATGAAAGAGGGGGGCCAAAATCAGTGGTTCTGCTTCAGAGCATTGGCAGCGCAATGTCGAAGCATGCCACAGTTGCTCAGTACTGACAAAGACAGACACAAGTGGTCACAGGCACAAGCAATTGTACTTTCAGGGAACACCTCTACCTACAAGGTGCAGCTTATATTTTCTGCTAAGGGAACACTATTCCAACAAGGTGCAGCTGCAACCCACCTGCTGAGGCACCCTGCGCCATACGTCCATGGACACACTGGCGCTGCGCATGATCTGCATGAGTTCTGCACCATCCTGCACACTTTGCGCGAACACAGTGAGGCAGTCCAATGACGCACAGGCGGGCACGACCCCCACTGTGGACACTGACCCCAGGGTGCCCTTCATGCCCACACAACCAAAGAGGCCAGCAGGTACACGACCTGCGCGAGAAATGGCGACAGAAGCAAGGACCTTCATGTGTGCGTGCGTGCGCGTGCCAGGAGCTGTGCACGCTCTCATTCAAATGCAGGCAATTCAAAAGCTGAAGCCGGGACTGGAACCTTTATGCTGTGCTTCCAGGAAAGCTCACCTAACCCATATTCCACTCACATACACACAGGCGCAAACTGTAAGGCGCATGTCCTGGGCACCAGCCCCCCTTACCTGAGCCTGCTGTGTCTGTGCCCACAGCAAAGCTGACCAGGCCCCAACCCACAGCTGCCCCAGACCCACTCGAGGAGCCTCCAGGCACGAAACGAGAGTCAAAGGGGTTGGCAGGCACGCCATAGGGAGAGCGAGTACCAACCTGCATGAGCAAATCAAGCATGCAGTGAAGGCTCTTCAGAGACAGAGGAGGGGGATCAGTTGGGAGAGACCATTAAAAGAGGGGAAGAGAAGGGCGCTATTTCAATTGGATGCCCTTTGAAGGGTAAGGAGGGTGGACACACTGACAGAGCACCTTTGATATGGTGGCTCACAGAGCAATGGCTCAAGGGCAGGGGCAGCAGCAGTGACAAAAAATCCCGTCTGCACCCACCAGCCCAGCGGCAAACTGGTCCATATTTGTCTTCCCCACAAGCAAAGCCCCTGCAAGTGTTGCAAAAAACATCAAATTTTCCCACTTCTCAGTTGTAGCATGAGCACCCAAGCAAATTATGCAGCATCTGTCTCTCTGAGGTTTTAGCCCTCAAGTCATCCAGCTCATGCAGATTAAACATCGAAGCTGCACCGGCTTGACCCTCAGAAGGCAGCGGGACTTGGGTTGAGATGTGTGCATGCAAGTACTTGCATGTGCTTAGGTTGCTTAGCTACCACTTGCCATGTGTGAGGATGCACTTGTGTCACATGCAGACCAAAGGGGATCCCTAGGACAATGACTGCTTGCTCTGTGTGTGTGTGTTGTGTGTGCAATGATGTGAAAATGTGACAAGAACAATGACTGTGTGTGTGTGCAATAATGTGACAGTGTGACAATGACTGCTTGTTTGTTTGTGTGTGTGTGTGTGTGTGTGTGTGTGTGTGTGTGTGTGTGTGTGTGTGTATGTGTGTGTGTGTGAGCGTGTGTGTGTGTGTGTGTGTGTGTGTGTGTGTGTGTGTGTGTGTGTGTGTGCGTGTGTGTGTGTGTGTGTGTGTGTGTGTGTGTGTGTGTGTGTGTGTGTGTGTGTGTGTGTGTGTGTGTGTGTGTGCACGCGCGCTACTCCAACTTTGATAATCGCAATATGCGCCCCCATCCCTCACCTGCGTCTAGGAGCGCTTTCACTGCTGGGGCAGTAGTGGTGGGAGTGTTGGAGAAGGCAGGGCAGGCTGCTGTGGTGGGGCAGCCTGCCACATCCACGTTGTCTTTGACTGCGAAGGGGACTCCCCACAGTGGCAAGGAACTCCTCTGTTCCTGGGGCATCGCCTCAAGACGCTGCGCCGCGTCCAGCAGCTCCCCGAGTCCAAAAAGGCGGATGAAAATGCTTTTGCTGGACTGGGCAGAGGCGAGACTGGGGTACAAGGCCCGGACGAGGGCGGAAGGCGAAAGGTTTTGGCTGGAGTACGCTGCCCGCAGGGCCTGCAGACCCAGCTGCTGCTGCTTGATGTCAGGATTTTGCATCGGTGGCGCACGTTTCCCATTGGCAGCGGGATGCTGTGCAATGCCGATAGGCGCGTGCTCGAGCATCCTGGTGCGGCTCAGCCTCGACGGTCCAAAATTGATTTACAGGTCACAGCTCCCAGCACCATTTGTAGCACCTTTACAAATGCTGGTGCTAATTTAGTAGGCCCTAACTATCTCCCTTGACGCCAAAAGGTGTCACGGGGGACGGGGTTAAGGCCTGAAGTTTTACGAGCAGTTGCCTACCTGGCCCTAAACACGATTAGACACACCAGCCTTCACCAACCCTCTCCTCTCCTACAACATATTTGTGTTCTATGTGATACAGCTACACCACATTTGTTTTTGTTTGAGCTACCCGACTTGCGGTGTCAACCGACGAGCAATTGCTGCAAGGCACTACAGGAATCGCAACCCCTGCGAAGAGCATGCCTTCAGGTGCGCGGTGTTACTCAGGAATTCTTTGCATTGCAATCGGACTTCGTGAGTTCAGCCCACCTCAAAGTGTTGCAGTTTGGGTGCGGATCAGTATGCCAATAAGCAACAAGCTTGAGGGCAGGAGTGTGCAAGAGTGCAACAGGCAGTACGTCCCAGTAAAAGAGGAGGGTATCATCCCTTCTGCTTGTTCCCCTGTGTTGATATAGGAGACCCAGCATCAATGCTGCATTCCTTGCACAGCGCAGCTTAGCGTGCATGCAAGCACATGCACTCAGGAACCTGTAAGCAATCGTAGATTTTGTCCTGCACAACAGAAAACCTCCTACTCGGTTTCCCTGCCTGCGCCTTACCCTACCAGTTGTTGCAGAGCCCCTGGTTCTAGTGTGCAACCGGGGTGAGATTGCCAGACGTGTCCTGCGGACCTGTGCCAAACTCGGCATCAAGAGCTTGTCAGTCTACACCAAGCCTGATGCTCTAGCGCCTCATGCAAGGTAGGCGCTGATGACCTGCAAACAGGAGGTGCATTGTTCAGTCCTCAATGCTTCAGGGGGAAGACCCCTGCTCTGCGCTTCTCCTTTCCCAACTTGGAGCGGTAATACCATCCAAAACCTTCCATTCCATTGCCATGGTGGTATCCGGCAGGGAAGCCAGCTTTTCAGTCTGCTTGGGAGACAACCCTCGCGAATACACCAACAAAGAAAGACTTTTGCAGGTGAGCCCATGACCAGCCAGATGCTGATGGTGCCATCCAGTAGTGTTCCTGCCTTGCTTTGCTACCAAACTTGCTCGTTACTGCTGCAAAGCAGGCATAGCATCTGTCATCAGCACCTCATGCACATAATTGTTGTGGCTTTGGTACAATTTTCAAGCTGAGTGAGACTCAAAAGAGTAGCTGCACCCTGCAACACTGACATGTTTGTGCCAGGAAAAGCTGATTTTTACCGCGAATCCTTGTGATGATGCACACAGATTATCCGAGAGTATGGTGTGACAGCGGTTCACCCAGGCTATGGATTCTTGTCTGAGAATGAAGAGTTTTGCGAAGCAGTTGCAGAGGTGCGTATTATGACGGTGCTCATCCAAGCTAGGATTGTCGAGCAGGTTTGTTTCCACAAATGTTTTGCTTTACAGTTTTTTGCAGGGAATTCCATGAAACCTTCACTTTGGCTTCAGCTTTTAAGGTTCCTTGAGACTCTTGCAAGTCCTCAACCGCTGTGTCACCATCCGTCAAATGCATGGATTGCAACACCACAACAAACTCATCTCTTGCTTTATGTCTTGCGCAGGCTGGAGTCGAATGGCTTGGCCCAAGAGCAAAGACCATGCATGATTTTGCACTCAAGCATGTTGCCAGGGGCCTCGCCGAGAACGCAGGGGTGAGCTGACTTTAATGCTACAGAGCATCTCGTGGCTTTTTTGGAACCGAGTCCTCTGAAGGGGTAGATGCTGTAAAACTTATGAAAAGGCAGAGCCCGGGATGATACGGATGGAGTGTTACAGATGCACTCCCTAGTGTTAAAATACAGAAAGAAGGCCTCCAGCCTTTTTGCATCTCTGTGTTGGTAATTGCTGCACTGCTACGTTTTGAAGGTTTGGCTGCAAATCCGCACCAGGCATTTTGGACTTGAAAATGATGTATAACAAGACTTCAACAATTGCTGCTGCATCTCAACTTGAGGAACCTGCTCATAACAGGATGTTACGGAGGTCGAAATTAGTTGCTGAAGATGTTGCCATTCTTGGTTTCGTGTGCTGACCCCCGCCACCTGATCACACCTTTTATTTATGTTGTCAGATTGTACACCGTGGGCATTCCATTGAGCATCTCAATGAATGTGAGCATGTGCGCGTGTGTGTGTACAGGTGCCTGTCCTAACAGGGAGCCCCCTGTTGAGCAGTGTGGCTGAGGCAACGACAGCCGCAGCCAAGGTGAGCCACAGAGGCAGCTGCCATTATTGATGGCATTGGAGGACAAAAATGCACTAGAGGCTTGGCGGCGTGTTATGGCTCTATCCGATGAGTCATTAACAAGCGACATAACGTTGAAGCTGAAAAGCTGTTATTGCAGAGAGGTGCCCCGGTTTTGTGCAGAAGGGCATTGGATGACCGCACGTCCGGCTGGCCCAGCTTGAGACAACAGTGCTTGAGATTAGGTGGCTGGTGGATGACCGCGTGTTTTCTGGTCCAGATTGCAACAGTACTTGAGATAAGCATGACTTGTGCATGTTGGAAGGGTGTGTGGGATGTGCCTGATCAGGTGGGGATCTTCACAGGGACCTGGTGATGGGGAAGCTGGCCCGTGTTGTACATAATGCCGGTCTCAGTGGTCTGTGATTTGTCCTTGCTTTCCTACATTCACCAGAGTCCGTCTTTGGATCTCATGCGTGCAGGTGGGCTACCCTGTGCTGTTGAAAGCCACTGGTGGGGGTGGTGGAATGGGCATCTACATCTGCCGCGATCAAAAAGATGTGGAGGCCAATTTTGAGACCTCACAGAAGCAGGGCCAAGCCTTCTTCGGCAATGATGGGGTGAGTCTGGAGGTAGTCCTTCTTGTGTCACACTTGTGACCAGCCCTGGCACTGTCCTAGGAGTTGCTTGATGTGTGAAGCAGTTCGCAGAACTCCTTGTTTACTTCAGCTGGAACACAACGTGTTTCTTGGTTTTGAACCGTCAGGGGGCTCTGGTTCTATGCAGCTCCCAGGAATACATCCAACCCTAAAATTTCCCAAGCCCTTGCATGTTTTGTCTGAGCCCCCTATCAGTGCTGTGCATGTTGCGTGCTCCATCATACAACAGGTGTTCCTGGAGAAGTACATCGAGGAGGCCCACCATGTGGAGGTTCAAATCTTTGGAGATGGAGAGGGTGGCTGCGTGCATCTGGGCGAGAGGGAATGCTCCATCCAAAGGAGGCACCAAAAGGTGCACGCTTGTGGAGGCGCATATTTGCATGCATGCAGAAAAGTTGATGCCGCCTGTTGATCACTGGCCCTAGGAATACGGAGGAAGAATTAGGGCAGCTGGCAGGGGGTGCAGTCCAACATGATTTGAATCAAGCATACCTCATATGCCAGCCTGGATCTGCTAGCTCAAGCTCATCTCCTTGCACATGCCTTAGACCTGCACTCTTCCAAAGATGCACTGCCAACAAACTGTCTATCATTGTTTGTCTCGCATGTACTTAACCTATCTGTGTCAAAAATATTGAATTAAGCACGTCAGATCAACGCACATCTGGCAGGTTGATTTGCACATGTCAGATTCATGCATATCAGACACATTGATTAACACACCAGATTCATGCATGCCTGGCACATCTCATCTAGTCCGTGCTTGCCGTGCTTGTTTCCTCAAGCATTCCTCTGCTCATGAGCTAGTCTGTTTGTATCAATCGTGTCGGGCCAATCTTCTTGCTTACAACTCAGAACTGCACTCTCACAAAGAAAAGAAAAACTACGATGGCCTGCCAACGAAATATCCCGTACAGGTTTTGGAAGAGACGCCCTCACCATTAGTGGACAGCGGGCTGAGGTCCAGGCTGACTGAGGCGGCAGTGTCCCTGGGCAGGTACGCCTAGAAAATGTTTGCGCCAGAACTCCGCTTGTCTTCTCACCATGTTTTTGCGTGGTCCAGGCTGACGGAGGCGTCCCTGGCGAAATTTTTCTCCCTTGTTCATGCTCAGGCGACCAGAGCCGTTGCAGCTGTGTGTGTGTGTGTGTGTGTGTGTGTGTGTGTGTGCAAGTGGCTTTTTACATGCCATGTTTTGGTTTTAGTCAGGCTGAGGCAGCACTGCTGGTGTCAAGAAGGCAAGACCAATGGATGGAAAATCTGAAGGTGTTCCCTTCCACACCATCCTGGCCCACTCCAGGTCCTGCTGCTACCGCTCAGCGGGCACTGTGGAATTTCTGGTCGATGGAATCACCAAGGACTTCTTCTTCCTGGAGGTCAACGCCCGGCTGCAGGTTTGTTCAGACAATATTACCCCGGACATGCCTGCTCACCATAGAGCCTGGCAAGTTGTTAGACCTTGTCCCCTGGTGTAGAAGCTCAAAGAGCTCAGCATGACCAAGATAGGAACCAGTGCTCTGTATTTCTTCAATCACAAGAGCATCTCAGCCACTCCCTGGAAATGCATGGTGCGTGGAAACAATGGGGCCGCCCAGTGCACCAGTGCGCGCCATCTTCTGTTAAGCAGCTTTGAAAGTAGAGCCACCCTACCGCACTACCAAGGCTGAGTCCTTCTGCCGTGTGCTGTGCTTGCAGGTGGAGCATGGCATCACAGAGATGGTGCACGGGTGTGTGGACATTGTGGAGATGCAGATGCGGCTGCAGATCCCGGGCCTGGCACCTGAGGGTGGGGTTTCTCAGATCTTGAAGACTCTGGGTGGGATCGAGACCACAGGGCATGCCATAGAGGTGAGGCTGCATGAGACAGAAGAAAGGAAAACATAAGAAAAGACCGCGCAAGCCAGGTCCAATTGCGTGCAGTAAGGAAGGGGAGACCATGGGGCATGCCATTTAGGTGAGGCTGCATGGAAACCTGCTTTGACTGCACCTATTGAGGGGGGGCCGCATGGAAACCTGCTTTGACTGCACCTATTGAGGGGAGGCTGCATGGAAACCTGCTTTGACTGCACCTGAAGCTGGACTTCTATCCGTCTGAGATAACAGTGTCAGGGTAGTGGCGATGGTGATGATGATAATGATGATGTTGGGAGGTGGTGGAAGCGGCAGTGCTAACTACTCCTGTTGCTGGACTTCCTTCCTTTGTAAGGCCTCAGTGCAATGGCAATGATGTGGTAATGATGGCCATGCTGTGTGATGTTCTGTGCTGCAGGTGCGCATCAATGGTGAGGACCCAGCTCGGGGCTTCCAGCCCACTCCAGGTCAGTAAGCAGCCTGTCCTTTGCCTGGTTACACTGTTGCACAGTAGGCAAGCTTGCAAAATCCTTGGGCAGCTTCCTTGCGCTTGCTTGACCACCACAAGTAGCAAGGTCAGAGGATTTGCCAAAGCATCATCATGGATCCGTGTATGGGAGTGCTACATTAGTGTATGAGAGTGCATTGCAGCATTCACATTTCGCTGTGCTTGCGTGCCTCCTCAGCTTGCTTGACCTCTGCACTGGTGACAGGTGACTTGGGGCTTGTGGAGTTTCCAGTCCAGAGCCGAGAGCTAGGCGTCCGCGTGGACTCATGGGTGGAGACAGGCACCAGGGTGAGCACAGCTGAAACTTATGTTTCCACCATCACCTCATAGCCTGAAAGAGTACCCCGTGACTTGCATGTTGACGGTGCCTGAACTGCTGATCCTGCTCATTCGGAATCTCACCACACTGTGATTCCTTGCTTTCCAAGCTCGTGGCGACTTATGACTGTGGTGACGGTGGCCTGCCAGGCTCATGGTGCAAGCTCCTGTTCACACGACTCCATGCTCATGGTGACACACACCACGCTCATGGTTATACTAGGCCAAACCTCATGAGTGGTGGCAAGTCATGGTTGCACTACGCCAAGCTCATGATTATGCAACAACTCCTTGCTTTTGGAATGCAGGTTTTACCCCACTATGACTCCTTGCTTGCCAAGCTTATGGTGATGCAACAACTCCTTGCTTTTGGAATGCACATTTCACCCCACTATGACTCCTTGCTTGCCAAGCTCATGGTGCTGCAACAACTCCTTGCTTTTGGAATGCAGGTTTCACCCCACTATGACTCCTTGCTTGCCAAGCTCATGGTGTGGGCTCCCACTCGGCAAGAAGCAGTGCAGAAGATGGCAGTGGCTCTGCAGGCCACCAAGCTGCAAGGCACGCCCAACAACCTGCAGCTGCTCAAGGTGCGTGGCAGCGGCACTGCCGTCCTGGTGGCCAGCAGGAGGTAGTTTCCGTAGTCGTAAGTGAGCCTGTAAGAGAGGAGGGCGCGCCAGGGCTTTGAAGGCGCGCAATGGGACAGGATTGCTGCAAAGCATGCTGCCTGGTTTTGCTGCTGTTCAGCACATCACATACCAGCCCGGCATTTCAGCTATTGTCAAAACCCAAGCTTGCAGGGTAACTATGAGTGGTGCAGACTATGGGGCTCCTTCCTTAGTTGCCCGTGTGCCATTTAGGAAGACTATGGGGTTCCTTCCTTAGTGGCCCCGTGTGCCATTCAGGAAGCACACTTTGCTGCCTTCCTCTTGACCACAAATGTGACAACAGGTCATCACTTGTGTGTGATCTGTTTTTGGGGTGCAGGCTGTGGTGGATGACAGCCGATTCAAGGCTGGGGACACCACCACTAAGTTCCTTCAGGGCTTGAACTTTCAGCCCAGGGTAGTGGAGGTCCTGGCTCCAGGTGTGTGTGTGTGTGTGTGTTCTTAGCATTGTAATCAACTTTGCAGCTTGATGCTCTTGTGCGTCCCACAAAAGCGCACCCTTGTAACACACTGCCATGAGGTCCCGCTCAGCCCATGCGAGCTCACTACACACTGGTGCATTTTAAGTGCCCCTGCTTGAAAGTGGCATGTGAACATCCAGCATGGGCTGCTGGCCTCCGATCTCAATGCTGAGTCCGCACACCGCTGCATGCTTCACCTACAGGCACACAGAGGTGCATATGTCATTGGCCAACCTTCCTTGCTGCTGTGTCCGGGGATTTCCTCACCTGCAGGCACACTAAGATGTATATGGAATGGTGCATTCTGCGTTCTGCTGACTCCGACGCACTGCTGCATGCTATACCTGCAGGCACACCGAGATGTATATGGAATGGTGCATTTTGCTTACTGCTGACTCCGACACACTGCTGACTGCTACACCTGCAGGCACACAGAGCAGCATCCAGGACTGGCCAGGCCGGACAGGAATGTGGCATGTGGGTGTCCCACCCTCAGGTGCGCACCAGAACATTGTTTGTGCCTGTCGTCAATATGAGGAAGGATTGGCCTGGTCGCACAGGCACGTGGGTGCCCCACCCTTAGGTGTTTCTCAGGACTACTTAATTGCCAGCACTGCTTGTCATTATTATGGGATCTGTTGGCGTTTTCCTGTGCAGCGTGTCTAGGTAGTGAGGTGTTCTTGATCAGAAGTGCTAGGGACCACCCTCTCTCTGGATGAGTCCGCTGCCTCTCTTTCCTGCACATGACCTCACAGAAAATGGGTCATGTGGTGATCCATATCCTGCACATGTCCTGGGACAAGGAGGGCTAGCATTACATCAGCAACTCATATTTTAATGATTTAAATCTTTTTAGCTCTGAAAGAGCTGCAACATGGGGGTCAATGTTGATGAGCTGGAGAAGAGCCTGTTCTTCACAGTTCTTCTATCCCTTCTGATCCAGGCCCGATGGATAGCCTTGCGCACAGGACAGCAAACGCACTGGTGGGCAACGAAGAGGATGCTGCAGGTATGTGTCTGTGGAAGTAGGTCATTATCATCCATAGCTCCAGTTAATGACACGCTGAGGCCCTTCTCGGTAAGGTGGTTTTGTTGCAGGCTTGTTCAATTAAGTCCTTAGGCTTGCAGGCTTTTTTCGCTTGCCGGCATTGAACCACTCTGTGCATGTCCTGATACTATCAGTGATAGTGTTATTCCGTTGCGAATTCCAAAAGGCCCCCTTTTTCCTCACAATCCTGCTCACTTGCTCATGCATGCAGCCCTGCAGTCCAGTGTCGTTGGTCCTGCACTGCTTCAATTGATGGACAGGCTCAAATAGCTGCTCAAATAGGAGTTGCCAATCCGTCCATGCATGCAGGCCTGCAGTCCAGTATCATTGGTCCCGGACTACTTTCTTGAATGGAACAGGCTCACATTAGAGTTGCCCAACCTGCCTTTGCATGCAGGTCTGGAGTTCAGTGTTGTTGGTCCAACGTTGCGCTTCCATGCTCGCACCCTCATAGCCCTCACTGGCGCTCAATGTGCGGGGGCAACGCTGGATGGTCAGCCCGTGGGCTGGTGGCAGAGCATTCAGGTGTGATGTTGAGTCAAGTCTTGCTGGGAGCAGCACAAGGAGTGTTCAAGCTCCCGGTCCAGCTGGTGCAGTCACTTTGAAGGCTGCAGCCGGGCAATGCCGCTTAATGCATAAAGCCCCGATGGGCTCTCTGGTCAGGCCTTACACAGGCCTTCTGGTCAAAGCTCGATGCTGATGACACTTGTGGCTGGGCTTTCGATTCCCACTATTCGGTTTAGTTGCCTGCTCGAAATCCAGTCTCAGGACAGCCTGAAAGTCGAAACATTTGTTTAATGCAGAGATGCCTTTGCCCTACTGCAGCAGGTCTCAGCTGGTACAAATGCTCATGTGGTGCACATTGCACTTGTCTTAAGCAAACACAATGCTCGCATGAGCACGGTGTGATCTTGCTTTGGCAAACTAAACTTAAGATTGAATGCTTGTGTCTAGCATGGTGCAATCTGGTTACAGCAAACGCATTGCTCGTGTTGAGCACAGTGTGTTTTGGCTGCAGCAGACACGAGGCTTGCATTAAGCACAGTGTCGTCCGGGTTAAGCAAATAAAATGCTGGCGTTTGGAGGTTGCGCCATGGCCTGATCTCAGGTGTGAGCAATACATGTTGAGATAATAAGCATTACTGAGCAGGTGATCTCAGGTGTGAGCAATACATGTTGAGATAATAAGCATTACTGAGCAGGTGATCTCAGGTGTGAGCAAAACATGTTGAGATAATAAGCATCACTATCTAGCATCTGCGGTGGAAACACATGAATCACTTTTTGTGCTGTGTACAAACACAAGAAAGCCGCACCGCCTACACCCTTGCAGGTGTCAGCTGGCCAGGTTCTTGCTTTGGGTGCAGTCAACTCCAGCTACGGCCTGCGAGGCTACCTGGCTGTGGCTGGGGGCATTGACGTCCCCCTGTACCTGGGCTCCAGGTCCACCTTCCCCTCCGGAAAATTCGGGGGCTACCAGGTGTGCACCTGATGGTAGCAATCAGAGACTGGCCCTTATGGGCACAGGCTGTATCTTTCTCCATATCCACACCCAGTTGCTTGATGAACAACCTTGAGGATCAGCATCCCCCAGCTGACTCCCTCTGCTGGCATCATTACATCATATCAGCAGCATGCATGGAAGACACTTTTGCAGGGTCAGTGCACGTCCCACGTGCAGAGCACAAGGTTGCAGCGGCCTCCACGTCATCATCTCAATCCCCTCTCTTGATGCTTTAAATAAACGTGTCACGTGTGCATGCGCATGCAGGGCCGATGCCTGCGCATGGGCGACTCCCTGCCCCTTGCCGATCCCCAAGAGGGTGCCATCCGCTATGCCCCCCTGCTGCTGCCCCCTGGGTGCTGCCCAGCACCTCCCACCCCTTGTGCAGGCAGCCCTGCTGGCGGCGCTGTGCAGTGGGAGGTGGGGGTGCTCCCTGGGCCACATGCAGATCCAGGTGTGTGTGTGTATGTGTGTGTGTGTGTGTGTGCTCAAAGATAGCTGCTGATGGCCCTTGCCTTCCTCATCATTTTGACAGTGCGCCGCGCTTCTCTTTGCATTGCATGGCCTGCTCTATTTTCTTGCAGATAATGTGCACTGCCTGCTTTGTTCATGCGAGCTATGCTTACTGCCTGCTCTGGCCATGCAGATTATGCGCACTGCCTGCTTTGCTCAAACAGGTTGCATGCACTGCCTGCTCTGTTCTCGCAGATTACGTGCAGACTGAGTTCATGGACGGCACCTTCTACACACAGCCCTACTCCGTGCACTACAGCAGTAATCGGCTGGGTGTCCGGCTAGAAGGACCCAAGCCAGTGTGGGTGCGCAGCGATGGCGGTGATGGAGGCACACACCCTTCTAACGTACATGACCACGTGTACGCCATTGGTGAGTGGGCATACCTCGTGGCAGGCGTCTTTGCACTGAGGCAGCCCCTCCTCTATGAGGCGCACTGTTTCCCTTTTTTCCATGATTCCCCTGCGCATCTTCCACTCTGGAGATTCAATCAGGTGCATCACAACCTGCATCCATCTGTGCTTTGTGCACGCGCAGGTGCCATCAACTTCACTGGGGACCACCCAGTGGTGCTGACTGTGGACGGTCCATCCCTGGGAGGGTTCGTGTGCCCGGCCACCATCATCAGCACGGAGCTGTGGAAAGTTGGGCAGGTGTGTGAAGCTGGTTTATGAGCAGGCATGCTTGAAGCCTAGTAACGTGTGTTCCTGGCCACTATCAGTGTGCATAGAAGGTGAGGCTGGATACACACCTACAGGGGAAGGCTGTCAATATGCAGCAGATGCTTGCAACCATCAGGGAAGCAAGTGCAGGAACAAGAAATGCAAAGAGTGTCACAAAGAACAGGGAAGATCACTGATTCAGGAGTGAATATAATTGCTTTCTTTCTGACATGATGCATGCAGATGTGCCTGGGAGCCTCGGTGCTATTCCATTATCCTGTGTGCCGTTCAACCATTTTGTGTACTGCTCAATCATGTGCATGCAGATGCGCCTCGAAAATGCTGTGCTGTCCAATCATCCTGTTTGCTGCACACACTATTGTTTTTGTGCAGATGCGCCCTGGAGACTCCGTGCTGTTCAAGAAGCTGGACCTGGCAGAGGCACACACGCAGCTGCTGACCACCGATGCAAAGCTGGCAGCTATCCGGTGCGTGAACGTGTATGTGCCTATGTGTATATGTGTAAGTGTGTCGCGTCGGGGTGTGTGGGTGCATGCCTGCCGGTTTGCTAGGGTGTATGTTGCCATTGTGCACAGTGGACTGAAGCGCGATTAAACAGTGTGTTCAGCTGTTCAAGCATCAGGATTTAGGGACAGGGTTTTAACCCCTAACCCTACATGTTTGATGAGACTTGTATTGTGTGCCTACTTGAGAACGTGAGCATTACCAGTGTGGAGCGTTTGTACCATGGATCTTTTGGCATAGATTCAAATGTGCACAAAACAAAACGCATAACCACAAATGTATGAACTAGCACACAGCTAGTAATGGGTGAAGGTAACACCCTTACCTTGCGTACATACGACCACACAGGAGCATTGCTCGGGGGGAGCAAGGAGCCTGCACCCCATCAGATGTGCTAAAGCACGTGGCCCGAGCGGAGGCCACTGTGCGCAATGGAGCTGCTGCTGTTGGAGCGGCTGCCTCGATGCCCCCTTCTCGTCCTCTCATCCACAGGCTGCCCGCCACAGATGCACACCCAGGGGTCGAGTTCAGGTGTGTGCTTGTGTGTGTGCATGCACTCGTGTGCATATGTGTGTAAGGACGCACTACACCGAGCTGAGGCCAACATTTGATGCGATAGCCAACTGGAGAGATGGATGAGGTCACATTGTTGTGATGCATGCTGCCAGCAATTTTTTGCAAAATTTTGTTTTATTTCCTTTACCCATCAACAGCTGAATAGCAGCAGTGTCCAGCCCATGCTACCCACATGCAACGCAACTATCAGATCAAACGTATTTTCAATCCATGGATGCAAACCATGATGAATCTGCACGCACACAGCATACTTTCATGACCATTTGTATATAGGCTAGCAGGAGACCGGTACATTCAAGTGGAGTATGGCCCCATGGAGCTTGATCTCACACTGCGCGTGAGGGTGCACTGCCTGGAGGAAGCATTGAAGCAAGCCAAGGTGTGTGGGTGCCAACTGCATTGGTGCAAGCCAAGGTGTGTGGGGACTAAAAAGGCATTGGTGCAGGTCGCTCAATTCACCATGTTCAAAAGTTTGCACGCAATTTGGGTACAAGCAAGTCAAACCTGTGCACCTGAGTATCCCCGATGTTGGTGCCTTTTGCGCACCTCGTCCAAGCCAGTACTTGCCAGCCCCACGGCCTTCCAGTGTTGCACCAACTCATCCTTTTTATTTGCAATTTTTGGCTTTCACTGTGTGGCTTCTGATTTGGTGTAAAATGCGTGTGTTATAGGGCTCCAAACATCACCGCGTGTATGTGGATTTCAATGTTTGGCTTTAATTGTTGTGTATATGGCTGGCTGCAGGTTCCAGGGCTGCTGGAAACATCACCTGGCGTGCGCTCTTGCATGATCGAGTACGACATGCGCACGCTGCATCCCGCCAGGTGAGGGCGTGGAGGGTAATTTGCTTACTTTTCTGGAAAAGGATGGCATTGAAAGAAATGATGGAACAGAGAAAAGAGCAGTACACGGAAGATAATGCAGACCAGAGCGCAGGTGGCACGATGCCACAATTTACGCGCACCTGGTACCGTGTTGCCAACTTGCACTCCTAACTAGCAGATGTGTGTGATGGTTCACATAATGACTACCCGAGCTTCTCTTCACACCTCTTCACTGCTTGTTGGAGGCCCTGCTGTCTCTGGTTGTTCCAGCCTTGCCCCATCCACCCACATGACCCTACAAAACTAAATAGGGTGACCCACGCATCTCATTTGCAATCTCTTTTGCAGGTTGCTGAGGTCCACGCTGTCTCAGGGCCTTCTAACCCTAAGCCACAGCCCCAATAACATCCTATCAAAACCAATCAGCATAACCCACACATTTGTGTCTTATGCAGGTTGCTGGAGATCCTGCTGTCCCTGGATGCTACGCTGCCGCAGCCCCATGACATGACTCTGCCCTCACGCATCATCAAGCTCCCCATGGCCTTTGATGACAAGTGGACACACGGAGCGATTGCCAAGTACATGAAGAGGTGGGGTGTAAGGGCACATTTTTTCTGCAGCGCTTGGATCCACAAGCATGGTTGCGTGAGAGTGGGTGGGAGTGTAGCCAAGACCTGCGAGTGTGCTGAAAAACTTTGTGCCATCATCAATTTAGGTGCTGGTGAAGACATTGATGAATGTTTGATCTGCATGCGCGAACCCTGGTAGTGATGTTGGTAAATGTACGAGCCTTGGTAGCGATGTTGATAAATGTATGAGTCTCAGTATTGATCAGGGATGGGTCATACTGGGCTTCGAGAGTTGCCGTACGCAAATGTACTTGGTTTGCACCTAACTTGTGCAGCACTCGTATGTACTTGTTGCTGCTGTTAATTGGTTTTGAGGGTTGGCCATACACGTAAAATACATGTTTATGGCAATTTTTGCCCTACACATGTCAACTCCAAACGCGTATGACCCATCCCTGGTATTGACAGTGACGAATGTCCGATGATCCACATAAGCCAAGTAAGCCTCAACTGTTTGCTTGCTCTCATGAAGGTGGACAGGTGGCTGGATGTTCAAGGATGCTTGACTCCCATAAATGCCACCTTGACTCCCATAGATGCCACCTCCTCTACTGTACTTTCATCTCCCCCCCCCCTCTCTCTCTCTCTCTCTCTCTTTCTCTCTCTCTCACACGCACACGCACAACAAGAAGAACACGCACACCTCTTTCTTTCCCAGTCTCTCTTCTTCCATTCTCTTGTCTATTCTCTTCTCTTCCTGCTCCTTCTTCTCTCTCCTTACACCCACACTCACACACTGCTGTACTCCTTTTCATCTGCTACAGCATCCGTCCAGAAGCACCGTACCTGCCCTCCAACATTGAGTACATTGCCAAGAACAACCTCCTTGATGGAGGGAAGGATGAGGTGAGCTTCCGGTCATACACTGCCTGAAGGCGGCAGTCTATTGTACTGGTTCTTTCCCTATAGTTGTGCACAGCATTTTATTTAGTGCATGGTCTACTTGGGATCTGCCTGCTTCCTTGTTGACCACTCGGAGTACTGCCAGCAATTTTGCACATGCACTGGCTCTGTGTTGTGCTATTTGTGTTTGGGCTTGGACTTACTATACATTGTTCAGCCTCTGCATTAGAATTGGTCCATGCTGCTGCTCTCTGCCCCTTTGCCTGGTTTTGAAAGCCTGTAGGAGCACCTCTAAGCTTGATACTTACGCCTTGCATTTGTTGATAGAATGAATCTGGTACTATATGTGCTGGTGGTTGCGATGTCTGCTGCAGGTGCGAGATGTGCTGTTTTCAGCTTCCTACCTGGTGCTGGGCCTGGGTGACGTGTACCTCGGGGCACCCTGCGCAGTTCCTATGGACCCAAGGCACCGCATTGTCACTACGAAGTACGTCTGGACAGGCTTGCTGTAGTGTGCTGCTTAGCTTACAAGGGCTACAAGGGAAAAAGGCCTCAGTCAAGACTGCTGAGCTTGCATGTGCAGAATCACGGCAGCAATGGAAATGGAACATTAGTTGTGTGATAGAAGATGGCATTTCTTTCTGTACTTGCCGCAAAGGACAACATTTTGCTATTGACGTAAGCTCCCCATGGTGTAAGTGTTGGCAGAAGCTTCACAGTCACCTGAGGTTTTTTTAATATGCTCAACCTCGTGTGCCATGTGCCAAACAAATCATGTGCAGGTACAACCCTGCACGAACCTTTACAGAGGAAGGGACTGTTGGGATTGGCGGCTCCTACATGTGTATCTACCCCATGGACTCTCCAGGTGTGTGCCGAACTGGCAGCTTTGTAAAAAGCTCTTACTAAGCTGATACAGTGTTCTCTTCTTGAGTGCATGTCCTATTTTTTGCCCGCGCCCTGCATCATGAGCACAAAATCTAGCATCCTGCACAACCAGCGCAATGACTCAAGAGCATGAGTCACTGAAGCCATGCTACTCAACACGATCTGCTGTTGCTGATGCTTGATTTGCAGCATGATAGTTTCTTTGGGTGGCCAGGCAAACAGGAGCAGCTGCCTGATCTTGACTGCCTCTTTACTCGTGTCTTGCTTGCTGGTTGCGCTGGTGCTGGATACCAGTTCAGTCACGCGCTGCCCACATGGAACACCATTGGCTAAGAAGGCCCCTTTCTTCCCGCCAAGTATTCTTTCATAGTTTGCTCTCTTGTTTGCAGGTGGCTACCAGCTTGTTGGCCGGACACTGCCCATTTGGAACACCTTTGGCCGAGCAGGCCCCTTCTCGCCTTCCAAGCCATGGCTGCTTCAGTACTTTGACCAGGTGAAGATGGCATTGCAGTTGAACCCATCAGTCCCGTTAGCTATTGCCACTTGGATCAACTTCAGCTTTCCACAGTGTCTCCACACATAGTCTTCACAATGTTTTGCATCTTTAGACGTGTATGAACACCATTTATTTCAGCCTGCAAAAGATTAACGAAATATTGGTTTGGGATAAAGGCGTGCTGCAAGTTTCCCTAGTTATGTGAGAAAGACTGGCATCATATGCGCAGCTTCTGAGAGTTTTACTTGTTTTGTATCACAGGTCCAATTCTACAGAGTGTCAGAGGAAGAGCTTGAGGCTCTCAGGGAGCAGTTCTCTCTGGGCAGGTGAGGAACTTAAGCTGCCTCAACCTTGTGCCTTTGGAAGAGTAGGAGGAGAAGAAAAACACCACTATATTGCACTTGCACACCAGACAGCTTTCTTTGCGTAGAGTGCGGATGTTGCCACCTGAGCAGTGATGCGCCATTTCGGCACCTGCATCCATTCTTAAATGATACATCCTTTGATCGATACTTGATTGATGCACGGCCAGTCTTCTGTTGCCCATGCAACTTCCACTGCCATTGGTAGAGGCCATCCTGACGCAGCTTCCAAAGAAAAGGGAAAGAAAAGTCTCTGCATCCAAACTTTCTGTCAGCACTTTTTGTGCATGTGTGACACCTCACCAGCAAAAGTCAAACTGCTACTCCCACTGCGCAGGCATGAGCTGAATGTGACACCAGCTGTGTTTGATGTGGCAGCGTACACTGCACGGTGTGACCTGGTCAAGGATGAGGTGCAGGCGCTCAAGGTACCGTCAGGAAACCTGCATGTTCAGAAGGGAATAAAGGCTTTCAGGTTCCTTAAGACGCACCTTGCATTGGGTGTGCCTGCCCCAACAAAGCATGTGCTCCTTGACGTTCCAAGGCGCTGGGCCAGATCTGTCGTCTTCTGTTTCTTTCCCTCATATTGCATACCATAGACGGTGGGGAAAGTCATAATTATTGTGCCCTTCCATGCCTGTCTATGTTCCAGTGCTCTGCAGACTCATTTGTATATTTTCCTCCGGACGCGTTCTTGTAGGCAAAGCAAAGAGCTGGCATGGACATGCAACTTGCTGCAGAGGAAGCTTCTCTGGCACGCCTAGCCGCCAAGAAGGCTGAGTCTCCCACTGCCAATGGCCCAATGAGCACAGATGGTGAGAGCAAGTTTCTTTCTGCCCTCCTTGCGTGTGTACCTTACTGTATTTGCAGTACAGCCTCGTTGCATTACACCAATGTTCTGTTTTGTGCATGGATTCAAACTTGGTTTTCGTGCTTGCATTTGTTGTCTCTCAGCTCTTGTGTCGTGTGCTTAACCCAGAGGGAGATCATAAGACACTGTATTGCAATGCCACTCAATCCCTTACAGATGAGGAGGATGACAGCATATGGGACACGCGCCCTGGATGCTGCAAAGTGATGGCCATGTTCACAGCAAATGTATGGGATGTGTGCGTGAAGGTATGTTTTGCGGAGGGGAACTGATGAAGAGAATGGTGGTGGTGGTGCTGCTGCTGAAGCCTAAACTAGACACAGCTAGCCTAGGAGGAAGCTATAAACATAGCTAATGGGGATCTGGGGGGTAGAAAATGAAGGGGAAATGCCTACCCTCCAAAAAATTGCAAACGCCATAACTCTGCGTTGTGAATGAAGACTGGTACTCTGTGGTTTTATTAATTAAGGATTTTATTAATTAAGGTTTTTTATGTGCACGTCCTCACACCTCTGGCATACCCAGGTGGGTACGCATGACACTCACTTCTTGCTGTGCCAACACCATATCCCTGTGGCTTAATGTGCACACCCTCACGCTTACCAAATCCAGGTGGGCACACGAGTGGCAGCAGGGGATGTGCTGGTGGTGCTGGAGGCCATGAAGGTGAGGGACGCAACACAGATGAGGAGGGAAAATGGGTGGTGCTTGCATGCCAAAATCAGTAGCGTCAGCGAGTTGCAAGGGCGTGTGAGCATAGCTGCATGTGGGTGCATGTACACTGTGTTTGAAGAGTTGTTTATGCTTGCTGTCTCTGTGACTGGCTGTTCCTTCAGATGGAGACGCCAATCACATCACCCAAGGCGGGGACGGTGGTGGCTGTCAAGGCGCAGCAGTCCAAGCTCGCATCAGCAGGCACCCTACTGGTTGTAGTCCAAGAAGAGCCATGATTTCCTTCGTCTCCAAGCTGGCAGGGTTAGGCATACTCCTATGCCTCCGCTGGCTGTGTCTTTCAGCTGGCACACTAAAATTGATCTCTATGTAGAATCCTGCTCCTACCTGCAGGGATAGTTATGTGGGAGCAGCAAGGTTAGCGGAAGCAAATACAGTTTTTTCAGACAGTTCAGCGGTTGCCTGTGTGCGAGTGAGATCATGCTGCATAGGTTTGGATTATATGCAGCAAGATCAAGGTGTTTGTATATTGCTATAATATGACCTATTTCGATGGGTGGTACAGGAAAGGTCGCCTGTGGGATGGCATATGCAACTTCCAAAATACTTCATTTCATGTCCTGCATGACTAAAATGCCCCACTTTTCATTTACTTAGCAAAATAATGTATCATGTACACAACATTGAGGAGCTTGTGATTATGTGTATGTTACTGGTGCATAGCTGCTTCGTTGCGTTGTGAATGACAGCACAAAATCAGAGCGTTTTGCAGCTGGGAGTCATGAAGGAATAAAGCCTAGGTTTCTGCATGTTATTTTACGAATCAAGTTGTTTGCAAACAAAGGTTCTTTGATGTTTTTTGGAGTCTACCTTTCTTGTTGTCGGACTATGCTTACTGTTTCTCCTGTCATCGATCACTGCAACAGTGTAAGAAAACACAGTCAGATCAATACAAGCAAAATTTACTTGGGCGTCAGCAAGGCAAACTGGAAGCCGAAAGAAAAGAAAAACTACACAGGTAGTGAAATCACTCCCGGCATCAAAAAAGGAAAAAAGGACACCTTGAGCCGAAACACCGTGTATCTCCTTCACCAAGAGAAGAAGAAGAAGAAAACACGTATGCAGTGAGAACGTTTCCTACATCAATAAAGGTAGAAAAGGTGAATTGGCTCAAAGAGCCGTGAGTCTCCCTCACCAGAGAGTATAAGGAAAGGTTGTGGGAGTCTGGTGGCCTTCTGACAGCGCTTGGGCCCAGTGCACCAGAATTGTATCAAGTCATTTTAGCGAGTGTGGTGATCAAGTTGATAGGGATCAGGAGGGTTGCTAACCGTGCCTGATCTTGGTAAGAGAGTTGAAAGAGGCCTCCTCAAGAGCGTGGGTGGTGCTAGCAAGTTCATAGACCCGCTGGACAGAAAAGAGAAGTAGACATTAGCCAAAAGTAAGCGTGAATTCAGGAAAGGTCCCCTAACTAGCAAGCTAGCAGGGTCGCATCAAAGGGTCTTCAGACCTAGATTAGATGCACTGGCTGGCAGCTAACCTAGGAGAAAGCCAGAAACAGAGCTAATGGGGATCCGAAAGTTTGCCGGCGATGCCCCTGGACGCCCAGACTCTCCCTCTCCTGCTCTCCACAGCCACGCGCCCAGCACCCCCCCCCCCCCGAAACCACTTAAATTGAAGATCATACCTGGTGATTATAACAGTCATTGATTTTTGGGTGGCATGGGATAAAGAACTATTATTAACACAAGGCATGCACTTCATTTTCAGGGTACTTCTAGGGTGGGGTCGCTGGGTGCGTGGTAGTGGAGAGCAAGAGAATGTCAGGCTGAGAAAGTGATGCAGCCATAACAGTGTCTTGACATCCCATGACCAGACAAGACACTGTTATGGCTGCGTCACTTTCTCAGCCTGACAGCTGCCACGACGAGAGTCTGCTGCGCCGAGAGTGTGGTGCAAATTAGTTGAGTTAGTTGGACAGTGGTATTATCCTTGTGGCAACACAGCTGAGGCCGTGTTGAGAGAAGATAAGGTGTTGATGCTGTGGCGCACAGCAACAAGCGGGTTTGGCTGGAGAATCTAGCTACTGACAGATATGATGCAGACTCTGGAGAGCCGGCTTGACTCTTGCTTGCTTGGCTTGCTGGATGATCCTATTGGTAATTAGGCTGAACTTTGTATGCTGGACTGATGCACTTAACTGGCGTGGCACTGCTGGCTTCCTCCTCCATAGGCTAGGTGAGCTTTCTCACACATGGGCTACTTTATTAGGAGCTTGACTGGGCTTACAAAGATGATAAGAACAAGATGGTGTTACTACGAGTTCCTACGTGAAGTAGAGTTCTCTCAACACAGCCTCAGCTGTGTTGCCACAAGGATAAATACCAATGTCCAACTAACTCAACTAACTTGCACCACACTCTCACCACAGCAGACTTTTGTCACAACACCAGGCTTCTCGTCATGCCATCCTATCTATGACGACCATGCCATGCACCTCACCCTGAAACATGCCCTTTACTCTGCAATACTACAAACTGATGCAACAGCAACTTTCATGTTCCTACCAAGCTGGGGAGGTCCAATGAGCACCAATCCATACTCCAAACTTCTTAATGCTTACCCTCATCTTTGTTGCACAATGGGAACCATACCATCAGCTGCCTTCAACGATGCTACTCCCCACTTCTGGGTCAGCAAGGAATTCATGCTTCCCCGCCACTCCTGGAGCCTACAAATTATCGGTGTCTGGAATACTGCAGCAAGAATCCGCCTAAATGAGAACAACCCAACTTGGCTCACTAAATAAGCACGAGCCATCCCATAAGCAAGCTAGTGGAGGACAACCATCAGCAATGACCCAGTTCTCAATGCCAGACACCCATACATTGAGACTGGTTTTAAGAAATTTGAAAAGCTACCCTCTGACAAACAGTATATCCATAAGGACATCATCCAAAACCAACAACCCCTCTTGCCGCTTACCGCATCTAGCCTAAACCTGGTCAGAAAAGCTCAGAACTGGAAAGAGTGGGCATACACAGATGGTAGCTGCCATATCCACCTCGGAAAACAAGAGATAGGAGCAGGAGTCTACTACCCTGACAATGATATGCTAAACTTTATATGTCCAACCAAACAGGACAGGGATCACCAGTACCATTGTAAGGGCTGAGTTAGCTGCAATAGCAGCTGCCATTCTTCGGGACGACATTGACATTGATAGCCTTTCTTCACTCCATCAAATCAGAAAACAAACACTGTACCCAGAACTTCACCGTCAGCATGTCCAAGGACATTTCCTTAAAATGCTCATACAGCTTGTGCGCAATTCACATACCCCTATTTGTCTCTGCAGGGTCAAATCTCACGCTGGAATTGCAGGCAACGAATGCACAGATGCCATTGCCAAACACCAGGCTATTCAGGGTGATGACATCCCTGCAAACACAACCATCCCCTGTGTAAACCTCGAAGGCAATCACTTCCATGACACCACCTGGCTTGCCTTTGAGTATTGCTAGCGGAATCCTCCTTAACAGTGCCAGCAAAGGCTGAGCCAAATGTTTCCTTTTCCTTCATTGATGTAAGGAGAGTTTCCTCTGCCTACGTAGTTTTTATTTTCTTTCTCCTTTTCCTTCATTGATGTAGGGAGAGTTTCCTCTGCCTACACAGTTTTTCTTTTTCTTTTTCTTTCTTTCTTTCATCAAAGGATCTCTTGGGGCAGGCTTTGCCTCCATGGACATTGGCAGCGCAGATCGGCTCGCCCTGCAAAGCCTGCAGATCCCTGAACACTCAACAAATGGAACCCTCGCTAAGTATATTTTCCATCGTGATTTCCCTGACAAACAAAGGCATACTTCTGGTCGCCTTGATGCAATATTAGTTCTACCAATGAAAAGAGTGCCAAGGACCAGTGCCCGTCATCCATCAAAAAGTAGAGGGGGGCGTGGGGGAAACAGGGAGCACTCAGCGCCAGCCACAGCCACTCCACCTACTTTCAAGGTTTGCCACCCTAGTCAGCTCTTTCCAAAACAGAGGCACGTCCATCTCGTGGAGGTCAAATACTGTGAAGAGACCTGGCCCAAGAACCAGCTCAAGGCCTCCAAGCAGCAGCACCGCGATCTATGTCGCCATCTTTAAAGGGCCTCAGCTCAAGTCACCCTCCATACCAATATGTTAGGTGTGGGCGGATTCATCTACACCCCTCACATTTTGAAGCCTCTCAAAGAGCTTGGTCTTAACACTCATAAAGCCATCAAGCTTGCCCTGAAGCTCATGCTCACTCTGTCCAGTATGCTTATAAACTCATTAGCACCAGACGCGCTCTTGAGAAGACCTCTTTCAACTCTCATCACCAAGATAAGGCTCCGGCTTCTGCTAGTAACCCTCCTGATCCCCATTGACTTCTTTCTTGTTTCTCTTGGTAAAGGGGACGCACGGTGCCTCGGCCCTAGGTATCATCTTTTCCTTAATTGATGTAGGGAGTGTTTTCACTGCCTGCGTAGTTTTTTTTTCTGAATATCATATTCTGAATATTATGATGCCTTGATACCTTTGAGCTTATTGACAAGCAAGCATGGCCTATGCACCGGTGTGCACAGGGGGAAATTTCATCAAACGCAACTTAGACGCCACAACAGAACACTCTCCTTCGCGCCCCCATCTTCCTCGGCAAATCATGACGGAGCTCTTTTGAGATGATAATGTGTTTTGCTGTGCATGGATTTGATGTGGTTTTCAGTCAAGAGTAAGCCACAATAAAAAGGGCAATATATAAAACTTGTTTGCAAACAAGGTCATGACTAAGCAGGCAGAGAAGAAAGAGAAAATGAAAAACTACATAGGCAGTGAGAACACTCCCTACATCAATGAAGGGAAAGGAGAGACATTGGCTCAAAGAGCCGTGAGTCTCCCTCACCAGAGGGTAAGAGGGAAGCTAGTAATGGTCTGGTGGGTTCCTGGAAGCTTGCGGCCCCAGGGCACCAGAGTTATGTTGAGTGTTTTTGATTTCAATGGCACGTCTGGTAGAGGTATGTTTTTGCGCATATTGCACAGAGTGGGCATGGAGCTTTCGTGCAAGTTTGGTAGACCTTTGCGATCAATTACTTGTTTTCTAAAACTGATCCAAGGTATGGGCAGTATAGATAGTCCCACCCAAACCCAGAAGGATTGTGAGGAGATTGATCTTGGCACCTTGAAGGTGCTTGCACAGTCCACTGTGTTGTTGCTGTGAGGCTTCCAGCTGGGCACGAGGCCTTGTGTCTTCACAGCATTTGATTTCTATTAAATGGATATGGCGGTTTTAAATGTTCAATTCATAAAGTTGCCTGGCTGGAGTTGTGCTGCTTCTAACTTCATCATTGCATCTCATATTGCGGAGCACCCTATGTGAGGGGGGAGTAGGTGGTCTACTTGGGTTAGCAGGGCAAGGAGAGACCAAAATAGCATCGGGGCGGCTGGAGGCGCGTCTAGCTTGATCAGGAATGCTAGGGTCAAAGAGGTAGGGAGGTATAACACGGTTAGAGACTTGCTCAATGATGTGCAGGTCATGCTGAGCCAGACGGTCTGCGCTGCTTATAAGCGCTGTAATTACATCCATTCATGGCAGGTTTGACCCATAAGAGCCTTTGCTGACCACTTTCAAAATCATTCTGCTGGCCATGTTGTGACGCTCAGTTACCATGTTACGGATGACGGGGCATTGACAACCTGAGAGAATTTGGAGGGCGCTATCCATATGATGACATTCTGGGAGAGGGCGTACAAGCTTGTACGTAGCCTTAAGGCTAGTGCATCTTTTGAAGCGTACCGCATGTTTTTGCTTGTAGAGGGTGCCTGTGCGGTATTGTAAGATTGTACGTTTCATTCGGGTTGAGACACATGGCATGTTCCAGAAGGCATTGCTAATGCCCTTATTTGCATGAGGTAGCAAGTTCTGGAAATAATAATCAGGTGGTCAAAACAGACTTCAAGGACCATGACAAGCTTCCAGACTGGCAACGGTGTTCATTGCAATGATGGGAAGTGTAAACGTGCTCTTTAAGAGCTTAGTGTGTTGGATCAGGGGATTCGCTTCCTTCAGGTACAGTAAAACAGCTGTTCAGGGGCTGCACAGCATGCATATGCTTGGCGCGCACGTTCTGCTCAAGACGCTGCGACCAGTGTAGATTTTATTTTGGTGAGAGCCTTGCTAGAGAGACACTCAGGGAACCTGTCATTAATGCACGCGGCCTTAAGACTGGTGCAGACTTTTTTGTTTTTAAGTGCCCGCCACTTCTCACAATTGTTCCATCTCTGCTCCATGCTCTGTCCAGGTGCCAGTACTGATGATTGTGAGTGGATCAATCTGCTTCAGGAAATCAGGGTGGCCCTCATCTTAGGCCCGTAGTTTGTGCTTTGAAGCACAGGGTGGCACACGGGCCAAAGACACGCACAGCAAGGACGGCAGCGCAAGGACACGACGCACCACTGAGCGATGTGCCGATGGGCTACTGTTGCATTTGCGGTAATTAATGAGGACAACCGGGCAGACAGCCGGGAGTAATTACGCACGTGGTCGAAAAAGTTGCGGAGGAAAATGGCTCTCCCGTGTTTTGGCGGGTTTAAGGCCCACCGTCATGGCCTTCATCAAATTTTACTGTGAATGGCATACAAAAAGCGAGGACGGTCGCTGCAGCGGCATAGCAAAGAAACAACATAGAGGTGTGCGCGCACTAACAGGTCAGCACGATGGCGTGCCCCGAGTACACCAATCAGTTCGGACTTACGCAGTACGATGGGCAGTGCGCTTTCTTTGAAGGTGAGGCAGTTCCCGATGTGTGTGCAAGGTAGCACACAACAGGGATTAGCCTTGCAGCCGAGCACTGCATTCACCTGCAAGCACTGCAAGCACACCCCAAGCGCAAACACAGTGATGTTCTGCACCCTCCCCCCCCCAATACACACACAAACACTTATGCACACACACATGCGCACAACACGCACACATCTGCACTAATGCACACACACACACACACACACACACACACACACACACACACACACATACACACACGCACTCAACATACACACACGCACGCATGCATGCATGCACACATGTGATGTGCAAGAGCGCATGTTGGCCAACTCCATCAACCTCTCTTCATCATCTGCCTATCTGCAGGCAAGCCCCCCCTTCCTGAAGGCCTGGGATGGTTCGTGGGTGAGTGAGTTTGGCTGGCATTTCATTCTGGTTGGCAGCTCAACAAGATCGAGGCCTCACTGATCGTGGACACTCTTGCTGCAAGTGAATTGCAAATGTAATTTTTTGCGACTAAGTTTCTTGAGACAAGCTGTCTAGAGCGTTTGCTGGACCTGCTGTGTAAGGCTAGCAGGCTTATTGATCATCTACAATCACCCAAACTGTTTCCCCTTCCTCTCTAAATAACCCCTTCTCTTCCTGCTCACACCTGCACAGTCATTGGTCTAGGAGCTGTATTTGCCTTGTCCACCGTGGCGCTGGTGTGGCTTGACTCCAAATATGGAGGTGAGTGCCACAATTCTGAATGCTTGCAGTTGCCTGCAATTATTTGGAACATGCAGTGATGACTGTCGAGAAATCCTGGAGGAGTTCAAGCACCACCATCTCCACACCTCACACCACAGGCACCAACAACAACAACTCTGAAGACTACAACACAGCAGGGCATAGCATGAAAACTGGCCTGGTAGCTTGCAATGTGGTCTCCAAGTGGACATGGGCTGCCACATTGCTGCAGAGTTCAAAGTGAGTGGCTGGGATCACACCTGCATGTCATGAGTTAGAAATGGGGGTGTTACCGTAAGTCTGTGTGAAAGCAAGGTCCATTGATGCACATACTTATTAAACATGAACCGGTGAGATCTTGAAAATGTAACTCGGAAAATAAAGATAATGAAAGTCTGTATCTGTGGCCCCAGTCATTAAGAAATTCCATCCAATGCTTGCTTTACCAAGGGTCCAATTCTTCCCAAATAAATACACGTTTCAAACCAAAACCCTCACTCAACTCCTACGCAGCGTGGCTTTCAAGTTTGGCGTGTCTGGGCCCTTCTGGTACGCTGCTGGCGCCACTGTGCAAGTGCTGCTGTTCTCCATCCTGGCTGTGGAAGTCAAGCGCAAGGCCCCCCATGCCCACACTGTCCTTGAGATCATCAACGTGCGCTGGGGAAAGACCGCCCACCTGGTGTACCTGTTCTTCACTATCGTGACCAACATCATCGTCACAGCCATGCTTGTGCTGGGAGGAGCTGCTGTCATTGAGGCCCTCTCCGGCGTCAACATCTACGCTGCATCCATGCTCATCCCCATCGGTGTTGTGGCCTACACCATCCAGGTACGTTAGGGGTTTGCAGAGCAGTTCACATGAGCTCATCATTTCTTGTGATTGTTTGAATCACTGCCTGATTTGCTGAAATGCCGCGCTTGGCTTGGAGCATTTTTGTTCCTTTCCATGCAAGCCACGTGCCTTTTAAACGATATACACATCCTTTGTGCTGTGCAGGGTGGTCTGAGGGCAACCTTCCTGGCTGCCTGGTCCCACACAGCCCTCATCTACATTGCCCTGGTGAGTTTGCACAGATGCGTGTGCAGTTTGGGGTGTTTGATGCTTCTTGCTGCAACTGCCTCCACTAAACCTGGCAGTGATGAGCTAGCTATGTATTGAGCAGAGCTATCTTTTCCATCAATCCTTGAGGATGTGACTCTCTTATGGCAGCTCTTATGCTCAATGCTTGCACCTGGACTCTATGCCCCTTCCCTCTTTCGCAGTGCACCTTCTGCTTCCTGATCTACGCCAAGCACGAGGATCTGGGCTCACCCGCCAAGGTGTGGGAGAACCTGAATGCCAACGCGGAGAAGAGGCCTCCTGAGGGCAACAACATGGGCGCCTCGTACCTCACCATGTTCTCTGAGTCTGGCCTCATCTTCGGCATCATCAACATCATTGGCAACTTCGGCACCGTGTTCGTGGACCAGAGCTAGTGAGTGTTTGCAGCGTGTGTTGCTGTTTCTTGTTGTTGGTCTGCTTGTTGCTCCTTTGCATGTTTGGTATAATAAAACCTGAGCAAAATGCTGGGGAATGCTTGTGCAACCTCCAGTCTTTATTTCTGCTTCTGCTTTCCTTGCATTGTCCAATCATCATTTTCTTCCACATTGTGCTGTGTTCATCACCTTCTTTCTCTTATCCTATACCTCCCTTGCTGCAGCTGGCAGAGTGCCATTGCTGCCCAGCCCCAGTCTACCTTCAAGGGCTACATGGTCGGAGGCCTCTGCTGGTTCGCCATCCCATTCACCATGGCCACCTCTCTGGGTCTGGCGGGGCGAGCCCTGGACCTGCCCATCACCATCACAGGTGAGCCAGCTTGCCCTCCATCACAACACGACGTGGCTTGCCAACATCATGCTTTCTCTGCATGGTCTGGCTCATGCTTGATTTGATTGCCAGTTGTGATTTTTGAGTCACTGCCAGCGGCTTCTCTAATCGTATAAACATGCAAAGCCAGCACACTCAAGTCACCCCTTCCCCCTCACGTGTCCTGCTTGCAGAGTCGAACGAGGGCCTGGTCCCCCCTGCTGTGGCCACGCACCTCATGGGCAAGGGTGGTGCCTTCCTGCTCATGCTGCAGCTCTTCCTGGCTGTGACCTCCACTGGCAACTCAGAGCAGATGGCTGTGGCATCCCTGTTCTCTTACGATGTGTACCGCCAGTACTTCAACCCCCAAGCCAGCAACGAGAAGCTGCTGCTGGTGTCCAGGATCATGGTGGGCGTGTACGCAGGTGAGCAGACTTTTCTACGCGGTGTTGTGTGGTATGTATTAGCAAGCAGAGTATTGGGTCCCCTTGTTGTGTGGATACAATAGTTGCTTGCTGCACGATTCCTGCAGCCTCTGAAATTTATTGAAATTGAGCTACTGCTTCCATTGGGTCTGCCATGCAGTGGTCTCTGGCGTCATTGCCATCATTCTGCTGGAGATTGGCCTCAACCTGGGCTGGGTGTACTTGGTGATGGGCATCATCATCGGCTCAGCTGTGTTCCCCCTGGCAGCGTGTATCACATGGAAGAAGTGCTCCGCTGTGGCTGCTGTCACCTCCTCCCTGGTAGGTGGTACGGTTTTTCTCAGGCTCCAAAGCTGGATTGGTTTGCTTGACAGCAAGTGGCAGTAACAAGTCTGATGGCCCCCCAACAGGCGCTACAGCTGCACATTGCTCCACCTTTAAAACATCACCCTGCAACCTACATGCACGCAGGTTGGCATGCCCCTGGCCATTATGACCTGGCTGGTGACTGCTGCAACCCTGAATGATGGCGTGGTTGACCTCGACACAACTGCCCAGGACTACCCCATGCTGGCAGGGAACCTGGTGGCCCTGGTCTTCTCGTCTATCCTGTGCATCATTCTGTCCTTCATCTTCCCTCAGGTGGGTGCTGTGCGGAAAGCCTACTCAAGGCTTTGCTTCACCAGCATTGGCAGAAATACTTTCTGAGTTTATGACTGTTACGCACAGAGTCTTGTGAACCTGTTTCGACGCGTGCGTATGCATGTTCACTTCGGTGTCACACCAAATGCTGATGGTTTTTTTGGTGTGTATCCTCTCCCCAGGACTTTGACTGGAATGAGCTGCAGAAGATCCCAGTTGCCCATGGCAAAACAGAGCATGAGGTTTTGGACCATGACACCCGCATGGAGCTGAACAAGATCTACTCCATCTGCATCAAGACTGGCGCTGGCTTGACGTTTGTGCTGCTGGTGGCCTGGCCTTGCTTGGCTCTACCTGCGCAAGTGTTTGGCCTGGTGGGTGTCTGAAATGTGAAGTTTGGAGCAATGCATGTTATGGCGTACATGAACTCTGGTCTCCACCGCGTTGAATGAAGCTTGTTCAGGATCGACTATGATTAAAAAAGAATTGTGAACAGCCATGATTCCTTTCTTCTATATGGTTTGACCCACAATAGAAACGTGATGATGTCATTGAAGCCTTGCACCCTCTGCTGCTCTTGCCATGCAGGGCTACTTCACCTTCTGGGTCATCCTATCCATGATCTGGGGCCTCATCGCCGCCATTCTGTGCATTTTCTGGCCCCTGTACGATGCTCGAGAGACGATCAAGTGCATCATCAAGTGAGTCCAGTGACCTGTCCGATTTCTGTGGTTGCCTGCATGAACCTGATGCCAGCTAATAAAGCTTTCCATGCAGATGCATGGAGCTCAACTGTCCCTGTGGCAGCCATTGTCTGGCACCTGAACAATTCATGTTAGCCTTCGTATGCGGCACTCTCAAATGCACCGATGCCTACCAATTTCCTTGGGTGCAGGCAAGGCATCCTGCGTCAACCCCCACCTTCTTCGCCCAGCTCTGAGTCTGGCATTGACCCCGATACCTCTTTGAGTCCTGCTCTTAAGGCGGAGATCAAGAAAGTTGAAATGCTTGAGGCCAGCAACCCCGGTGTCGTGGCACCTCAATAAACCATCTAGAAACCCTGTAAATCGTTACTGTTTTCGATATGTGTATATATATGTTTTCTTGGGAAGCTCAAGCACCTGCATAATGAACTGTAGAATAATGTACTTATCCATGAGGGTATTTTAGATGTAGGTTTTCGTGCATACTGGCCTGTGACCAGCGCAGCTTTGTAGATTAATACTCAGCCTCACATTGCCAAGCATTATGCACGCAACATCTCATGCCTAGAACCAATCACCTCATGCAGGTATAAGCATTCTTATAAGGTTCAGCAACTCATGCCACTGAGTAGTTCTTTCATTATTTCATTTCCTCCACAAACCCAATGTTGCGTGTAGACTGGATTAAGGACTTTGCTCCTGTCATTTCATTTCTTTCTTGTGCTGTTTGTTGACATGTCACGTGTGTCAACTGTCTAGTAAAGAAATGTTGGCATGACATGTTGTATGACGCAACCCATTGATGTCTCCGTTAAAAGGAAAATGACCAGTTCAGGTGTCTAGAAGAATTGATACATGCAGGTTATGTGTGGTGAGGAGGAGTAAGGCTTCACCTTGTGCTGGTGAAGAAAATTTCCAATCTATGCAAATACCATGTAGGCTACACACGCAGCCCAAAATTAAAACACAGGAGCAGAATATGCTCTAATTATGTGAAAAAGGCAATTGTTTCTCAGCCTTATAACGATGTGTTCAAAGTAGACACAATAGGTATGATATTAAAAATTGAGCAGGGAATTTATTTTACAAGATCTTTTACAAGGTTTTACAAGGTTTACAATTGGAATTGAGCCTTCACCCACTAAGTTTGGCTGCTCAGCCAAACATATTTTATTCAGCGAATAAAACCAAACAAAATGATAAATAAGGAGAAACATTTGTCTCACATGTGCAGGAAAAGCCAGAGAAGACATGGCAAACAAGTGGAAAGAAAAGAGTCAAACTTTTCCAGTTAAAGTAGCAAAATGAATTGTTGTGATTTTAGAAAGAAGAGATATGATAAGATTGTACATGGTGGATGCCAGGCACGCAGGGAGCCACAGTATTGGAAGAGTGAGATAAAGAGAGGAGAGGACCAGAAAATAAGGAAGCATATGTAAGCCGAAGAGAACACACATGAGAACGAGGGCATTTGAAAAGAACGAGTTACTCATCCTGCACATCATCTTGGGCATCACATAAGAAAAGGAAAGAAAAACTACGGTGGCAGTGAAACACTCCCTAAATCAAGTAAGGAAAGGGGGCCACATTGGTGCACAGGCCGTATGACCCACCCACCATAAATCACAGGCAGGGGAAATAGCATCATCTTATGTGGCCTGCTCGACTTTCAAGGTATGGACACGAAGGCAAAGTCAAGCCACACTGCGGACAATGTGTTTGGTTAAATCCAAGTGGAAATATTTGGGAATTGTAAGGAGGGTATATGTAAAGTGTGCAGGCTTGGTTGGGAGAGCACACCAGTGATGATAAGTAAATTGTTAGCTCAGCAAAAAGGCTGTTTGTGTCTTGTGGGTCGCAACCAGAAAATTGTTTCCACTCACGGCTCTTCGGAGCCAATGTGTCTCCTTTTCCTTAATTGATGTAGGGAGAGTTTTCTCTGCCTATGTAGTTTTTCTATTCTTTTCCAATATGCTAGATGGCGAGACCTGAAATCCACAACAAGCTGACTCAAGCCCAAAGGATCAGCAGAGCGTACCTTTTGCTGAAAATGATGAGAAAGAAAAGAAAGAATCAATGGGGGTCAGGAGGGTTACTAGCAGTAGCCTGTGCCTGATCTTGGCGATGAGAGTTGAGAGAAGTCTTCTCAAGAGCGCATCTGGTGCAAACAAGTTTATAAGCGTATTGAACAGAATGAGCATGAAGCTTCAGAGCAAGCCTGGTGGCTGTATGAGTGTCAAGATCAAGCTCTTTAAGAGGCTCCATAGTGTTGGGGGTGTAGGTGACCCCTCCCACACCTAACAGAATGGTATGGAGGGTGACTTGAGCTGAGGTCCTTGAAAGATTGTGTCAGCTCCTTCCAGAACAGAGGTCGCGGTGCTGTTGCTTGGAGGCCTCCAGCTGACTCTTGGGCCTGGTGTCTTCACAGTATTTGACCTCCACGAGATGGACTTGCCTCTGTTTTAAAAGGAGCTGACTATGGTGACAGACCTTGAAAGTAGGTGGAATGGCTGTGGCTGGCGCTGATTGCTCCCTGTTCCCCCCGCGCCCCCCTCTACTTCTCAATGGATACCGGGAATTGGTCCTTGGCACTCTTTTCATTGGAGCAACTAAAAATGCATCAGTCCTGGACTACTAGACTCCGAAAAGAAAAAGTAAAAACTACGTAGGCGGTGACAACACTACCTACATCAATAAAGGAAAAGGAGACACATTGGCTGAAAGAGCCGTGAGTCTCCCTCGCTGGAGGGTAAGAGGGAAGCTAGTGAGGGTCTGGTGGGTTCCTAGAAGCATGCGGCCTAAGGGTACCAGAGTTATGTTGAATGTTTTTGATTTCAATGGCATGTCTAGTAGAGGTGACTTTTTGCACATATTGCACAGAGTGTGCATGAAGCTTTCGTGCAAGTTTGGTAGACCTCTGCGGATCAATCCCTAGTTCTTACAACTGATCCAGGGTTTGGGCAGTACAGATGGCCCAACCCATATCCAGGGGCATTGTGTAGAGAGTGATCTCAGCACCTTGAAGCTGTTTGCATGGCTCACTGTGTTGTTGCTGCGATGCTTCTAGCTGGGCACCAGGTCTCGGCACCTTGAAGCTGTTTGCACTGTTCGCTGTGTTGTTGCTGCGATGCTTCTAGCTGGGCACCAGGTCTCGGCACCTTGAAGTTGTTTGCACTGTTCGCTGTGTTGTTGCTGTGATGCCTCTAGCTGGGCACCAGGTCTCGGCACCTTGAAGTTGTTTGCACTGTTCGCTGCGTTGTTGCTGTGATGCCTCTAGCTGGGCACCATGCCTCGTATCTTTACAGCAATTGATTTCTGTTATGTGGATATGGCAGCTTCGGATGTTCAGTCCATGAAGTTTCTTGGCTGGAGTTGTGCTGCTCCTAACCTCTTCGTTACCTCTCATGCTGTGGAGTACTCGTTGTGAGGGGGAACTAAATGGTCTTTTTGGGTTCGTAGGGCAAGAGGTGACCAAGATAGCATCGGGGCGGCTGGAGTTGCACCTAGCTTGATCAGGAATGCTGAATTCAAAGAGGTAATGAGGTATAAAACGATTAGAGACTTGCTCAGTGATGTGCAGGTCGTGCTGAGCCAGACGGTCTGCGCTGCTTACATCCATATGCACAAGGTTTGACCATTGGAGTCTTCGCTAACCACCTTCAAGATCATTCTGCTGGCAATGCTATCTCGCTCAGTTACCATGTTACGGATGACAGGGTATTGCAACCTCAGAGAGCGTGAAGGGCATATAAGGCTAGTGAAATCTTGAAGCGAACTGCATGTTTTTGATTGTAGAGGGTGCTTGTGCTTAGTTGATGTAGGGAACGTTCTCACTGCCCACATAGTTTTTTCTTTTTTCTTTTGCTTTGTGCGGTATTTGAAGGTTGTGCGTTTCATTTGGGTTGTGATACAGGGTAGTTCCAGTGGGCATTGCTAATGCCCTTATATTCATGAGGTAGAAAACTCTGGTAATAACAGCCTAAACTAAGGGAATAAGGAAACCGAGGGCTGAGTCACCAAGTGTTCCCTCCATATAAAAGGAAGAAAGTACATAAGCTTGTTGAAAACTGAAACCTATCCTTTGAGTTGGTTTATGGTATGTCCATTATAACAAGTCCCACCAATTTTAGAAAAATTATGCGAAATGTCACTGCTTTTCCACACACAAAAAGGATTGAACGGAAGTTTGGAAAATCACCTCCAGCATGAAAATACCATTAGATTGCATGCAAAATTATCACAAATACTCTTAGCAAGAGCCCTTGGGGAGCAGGCTTAGTGAAGACAGATACAGGAAGTGATAACCGGCTGGCACAATAGATCCTTTAAATTCTTTTGCTTTTGCCTTTAACATATCTAGACCTCTTTCCTCGTAAAGTCCCTAAGAAAAGAAAAGAAAAGAAAAACTACGTAGGCAGAGAAGACTCTCCCTACATCAATTAAGGAAAAGGAGACACATTGGCTCCAGAGAGCTGTGAGTCCCCTCCACCACAAAGTTTTAAAACAAAAAGAGTTAATGGGGGTCAGGAGGGTTACTGGAAGCACTTGGCTCCAGAACCTGGCTGTGAGAATTGTTTTTGTTCTCCATTGCACGCCTAGTGGTAACAAGTTTATGAGCATACTTAACAGAATGGGCATGCAGGCTGCGAGCAAGTTTCAAGGCACGTTGTTGGTCAAGTCCCAGTTGTTTAAGCTGGTTCAAGGTATGCTCTCTATAGCAGGTCCCACCAACACCCAGAAGGATGGTATGCAGAGTAACAGCTTTAGCAGGGATAAGTCTGCAGAGGTCTGCATGCTGCCGCTGTGCCGCCTCCAACTGTTGTCCAGGCCTTGTATCTTCACAGTACTTGATTTCAATCAAGTGTACATGGCGCTGATTGACATTTTATTGATGGGGTTGTCGCATGCGGTTAGAGCCACTGATCCTCTGTGTTGGGTGTCTGCTGCGTAACGCATAGTGTGAACTGGAGGAAGAAGGAGAAGAAGAAGTGGGTTTGGCTTGGTAAGGAGTAATCAGTATAGCATCTGGACGGCTAAATTTGAGTCTAGATCTCTTGGGAAAATTACGTGGAAAGAGGTAAGGGGGGATAATTCTATTAGATGCATGTGCAGGAATTTGGAGGTTGTGCTGCGCCAACCTATCATCATTTCCTATGTCCGTGTTAACCAAGCCTGCCCCCCAAGGGCTTTTGCTAAGAGCTTTGGTTATCATCCTTCCTGCGATATTGTGGCGTTCAGTTTTCATGCAGGAGATGATATGATTTTGGCAGCCAGAGAGCATGTGGAGTGCACTGTCTAATTGGCGACAGCCTGGGAGGGGGCATGAAGGGTCAGTGGACCTTTTGAAAAGTACCCCGTGTTTCTGATTATAGAGAGTGCCTGTGCGGTATTGAAGGATGGTGCGCTTCACAGGAAAGGATATTCCAGACATGTTCCTGAAGGCATTGCTAATATTCTTGTCGACTTGAGGTAATAGGCTCTGATAGTAAGAGTAGTAACCTGTGTTGGAGTTAGCATATCCAAGTCTGTGTTTTGTGTGCATGTGAGACTTGAGAGCATTTTGAAGATTGGGGAGGTAGGTGAGCTTGGGAGTAGGTGGGGGGTCTGTAGATGTGCCCATAGCATGTTCTCTTTTTTCCTCCTTGGCTAACCAAAATAAATGAGAAAACGGGTTCCCGCTGGGACCTGCGCTGGGAATCCCAGTATCAGCCATGCTATTATTGGTTTGTTTTGTCTGATAGTTTGCAATAGCATCTGCACATTCATTACCGGCAATACCAGCATGTGATTTTACTTTGTATACACAAATATTGGTCTGTGAGTTGCTAATGAGGGTAGATATGGTTTTTAGTACATCCCCTTGAATGTGCTGTTTATGTTTCTCAGGATAAATAATTTGCTTATGTATTTGATGAAGAGAGGTGAGACTGTCTGAAGCAATGTGTGAGTAAGAGTGTGTGATGGCAGCAGCAATCGCTGCCAGTTCAGCTCGGCAAATGGTGTTGGTAATTCCAGCACCGTGAGGCTCAACAAATTTTATGTTATTTGTGAGAGGGCAGACACCTGCTCCAATTTCTTGTTTGCCATTTTTGGTATGACAGCTGCCATCAGTGTACGCCCATGTCCTCCAGTCTGGGACTTTTAGAGCAAGGGTGGGATTGGATTGGCTAGGCACAGAGACTATCCCATAATTGTTTATGAGTGGGCTGCTTGTATTTTTGGTAACTTGCTGCTTGTCAGAACGGAGGCGCTTACATTTCTTGAATCCAGGCATGACAGCATGCATGGAATCGAGAGTGGCATGGCTGCTGACACTGCGCAGTTTCCACCAGACCTTCGTATGTCTATCTATATCACTAGCCAAGCTCCGTAGCCAAGCTGAGTTATGGTTGTTTAGATGGACCCTTGCAGCAGTGTTCCAAACCGCAATAATTTGTATGTCCCAGGTGTGCTGAGGAAGAGGTATTTCTTGGTTGGGGCATGATTGGGGGGCGTCATAAGTAAGGTTAGTACGCGGGATGGTACCAAGTTCACAGCAGAGATGTGGATAAGCAGTGATGAGTTTGGAGTAGGGGTTGGTTATCATTTGTTTTCCCCAGACAGGGAGGAACATAAAAGTAGCAGTGGCCTCTGTGTTGAGAATGGCTGAGTAGATAGCATGACGCAGGGACTGGGTCATAGCACCCTCTTCATAAACGGGATGGCAGACAGAAAAACCTGAGAACCTAGATGAGAAGGAGTTATGGTAGGCACCAAAAATAATGTCTCGGGGGTCAGCGCTCCAGTAGTGCTGGTATTGAGGGTTATGGTCCAGCGGGGAGGCCATTTTTTCTTGAGTTACCAGGGCCCAATGCTGGAGGGCAGTATGGATGTGAATTGGCAGGGCCCGCGAGAAGGAGTCTTTAATCTTTGTGCTAGTGCACTTGTTTTCTAGCATAGTCTTGCGAGCAAGGAGCCCCTGCAGCTCAGAAGCAAAGCTAATGGGAGCAGGTGTTATGGCTTCGTGCAAGCCCGCAAGCTTGGCCTTGTAGAAAGCCTTGTAAAGAATTTGAAAACGGTTAGGGGTAATCATCCCAACACATTTACCTTGTGTGTTATAAATGCAGGCCTTGTGTGATTTGTAGATTGTTGGGAGGATAAGGGGAGTATCCCCTTATCCCTACAAGATCTAGAATCACACACAAGTCCCTACAAGATCTAGAATCACCTTCAGCTGTCTTGATGTTATCTTGATTACCTTTGATCATGCCAAACTAACAAAGAGACGTTCGCTATGTTCGATCGGTGGTAACCGATCGTTCCAACTTTTTGTTGTTGTTCTTCTTCCTCCTCCTGCTCACAACATGTGTTACGAGGCAGACACAGGCCCACACCGTGACAGAGGACTGCCACAGCTAAGTGCGTGAGGCAACCTCATCAATGTAATGCAAACCTGCAGTATCTTCAATTGATTGAAATCAAATACTGTGAAGACACGAGGCTTGGACACAAGTTGGAGGCGGCACAGCGGCAGCATGCGCATGCAGACCTCTGCAAAAGCTGTGACTCTTCATGCTCCTGGGTGTGGGACCAAGGGGTGGGACGTGTTAAGTTGAGAACACCCTGAACCAGTTTAAACATTTAAGGCTGGACCACCAAGGTGCCACTTTCCTCTGCCTCCGTAGTTTTTCTTTTCTTTTTCTTTGGAAAATTCGTGGACCAAAACATAAAAATGTTGACCAACAAAAGTCCATCTTATTGGATGCACTGCAGGCTGCTTGCATCCTATGGACCTCAATGGCGTAGCCAACTGTGCTCTTTTCACGCATGCGTACTGTACAAAATGTAGGGCACATAGCCTTCATGCAGTGCAAACAGCAACATGTTAAGATACCCTGCAGATATTTTCATGAAAATCTTCAGGCTAAATGTCTATGGGTCATGCTGTGTGCACAGGTGCTGCATGTGAACATGGGAAAGATGGTGAGAGTAGCTTTGTTGCACCGCGTTGCCAGAACCACGGGCACTCACTCTAATCAAAACTCATTTCAAATGTGGAGAAAATTTATCAAGAAGAAGTCGAGAGCCCCGTGAGCACTAATCGCGATGATGGCTTTAAGGCCTGTGGTGTCAAAAATATTGCTTACACAATGTAGAACCCGAAAGTGTTGCTTCAGAACAATAGTCGGGCGAGCGATGGAGGAAGCAGATGTTCATCCATCGCAAGGCTCGATGGACCTGGTGGTCGTAGGTGCGTATGCACTTTCAGTTTTATGTATTGAGCCCGTGTATGCGCATGCGCATGTCACACACAGACACACACACACACACACACACACACACACACACACACACACACACACACACACACACACACACACACACACACATGGACACATGCGCATGCTTGCGCATTCTCTCACACACACATACACGTACAAACACACGAATACACACACGCGCGCATGCGCACTTGCACACGCGCACACACACACACACACACACACACACACACACACACACACACACACACACACACACACACACACACACACACACACACACACATATACACACACAAGAACTCATGCGCATGCTTGCGCATTCTCTAACACACACACGCACAAACACACAAATACACGCACGCACACGCACGCGCACACACACACACACACACACACACACACACACACACACACACACACACACACACACACACACACACACACACACATACGCACACTGTCAGGGATGCACGCGTTTGGTGCAACCTGCCTTATTACATCCTTTTGTTGCGTAGGAGCTCACATGACTGGCTTGCCCTTGAACCACCAGCTCACCGACCTGCATGCCTCTTTTGTGAAAGCTTGCAAGACTGCCCCAGTATATCGGATGTACTCTCTGGGGCCAAGACCTGCGTTGATCAGGCAGCATGAAAAAGATGCAGGTGGGAGGAATAGGACTCATGTTCCCTTCTTGATGCAGCTCAAAGGTTGTGCTGTTTGAGCATGTTGGTCATTGCTGACGCCTACCTCTTAGTGCTTGCCGCGAACACCAAACTATGTGCACATGCATTCCAGCATCGTCTGAGCCCCTCACCACTTAATCCTGTAGCAAACCTTGGGACCATTCAACTTTTTCCCAGTACACTTCAAGCACTCTCACAGAACTTAAATGTCAGAATAGCAGAGCATGTATGCTCGCAGGTGTGGCGTTTGCAGTTGAAGTATGGTCCATGCCTTTGAATAAAGTGGGGGCATTCCTGCTCAATGGGGTAAAGCCTCCATTGTGCATTGGGGATGTGCTGCTGGAAGACGGCACTGAGGTAAAGGGCTTTCTGGGAGAAGCATATGCAGTCCAAGGAGCAGAGGATGTCAGCGCTTATGGGGGTTGGCGTGCATATGTCTCATCGAGGAGTTAAGCCTGCTCTTTGGCCGCTGCAAGCTTGCAATTGGGGAAAGGTACTACCTATAAACATTCAGTTACAAGATGAGGGATTTGACATTGGCAACTGTTGTGACATATTAACAATTTTGGTTTTAATCTAATTGATTATGGAAGCAACTGCAGAAGAGAGTACAGCCGGGGGGAAGATGTTTGGAGGGGTTTGGCATGGCACACCTTGCAACAGTTCAACAGCCTTCATTTCTATTTAACTGTGGAATGATTTGGCAAATAAGCTTCTGAAAGCTTGAAGCATCACAAGAGGGCTTTGTGCGGATGTAGTTGCTGTGCTCATAATGTACTTTGCTTTGGTTAATCTCCAGCCCACATCTCTGGCTGATTGGTCGCTGGTGAAACATTCTCAAATCCAGCTCTCACAGGATTTACAACAAGTAAACAAGACAAGCTTCTACAAGTAAGTTTGTGCCTAGCACCCACTAGAGAATATTGGGGACATGAGCAAGAGAAAGTCCAGCCGAACATGAATGATGGTGCAGAAGGGTTGATAAGGACCTGGTTAACACCTGCAGCAAACCTTGTAAGCGCTCAGCAGAGTAACCTGGATATGGCAACAATGTCCCCAAAACCCACCATGACCACCCGAAAAAAAGGCCTGGTAAAACGTGCCAGCCAATCATTCACCAACTAGGAAAAAGCATGAGGCCCTAAGGAGAAAGCACGATTCCACACAATAGTCCAGACTTGGCCTCCTGCTGGAGCCTTCCTGTTCTGACACCCTGCGCACAGAGGGAATTAGAGGAAAGTCCACAGAACATCAGAGCCACAGCCCTTCTGCATGCAGCATGGCATGTAAAGCTTGCACAATAAGGGTTGCAAGGGTTACAAGGGGTTGGCCTACAGCCCGAGAATTTGGCTGATCGGCTGCTGGTGAAACATTCTAATCCAGCATCAAAAATTGAAACCAGTTCAGACAAAAATTTTGAAAATCTGTGAGTCTTGATTAAGAAAAGCATTGACCTCGAAACCAGTCACAACGTGAAAGCTCGCCAAGAAAGGAACAAAATCTGTGTTTGGAAGCTGGGCAAAAGTGTGTAACGGTTTAAAAAGATCAATGAACAGGTCCTTGTATTTTCTGCGCAGCTCACACAACTCACAGCAATTACAGTAGAAAAGAACATGTTTCTCGTCCTGGACTTCAGCACATCCACACTTATCACAAATATTTGAACCACCCAACCATTTACAGGACTCGACCTTCAAGCAGTGGGCACGAAGCCTAAACCTACTCACATTCCTCATGACTCCTTTATCCAGATCCTTAAATAAATATGATGGGATACAGAAGGGTGTGCGTGGTGTTTGATTCAAAGGTTTCCCACACCAATGATGGTAAGTCACTGCTTTTCTGTTCACCTCTCGGGGACTTGGGGCGTCTGCTTTCCTCCAAACCTTCTGCTGTCTGTACCTCAAATCCCCTTAAAAATCCTGCATGGGTATTTTGGAAGCACTCAGTAATTTCTGTTTAAACACCTCCTCATTGCGCATACCATTAAATGACTTAGATACATGTGCAGACCAACAAGACTCATCCATATCAGCAAGGTGTAAATCTGCCTTCAGCACTTGGCATAATGTTTTACTGTGAGAATTGAGCATATTGTTGAAAATTTTAACAGTAGCCCTAAACCAATAAAACTGTAAGGGCTCTTGACCACACTCTCTCAATACTGGCCACTTTGTGGCAGTACTTTTCACACCTAGAGAACGCCTTAGAGAGCATAATTGCCTTTTTTGCAAATGGCTTTTGAATTCACTGCCTTCTCGTAAGTACTCAGTACCCCACACTTGGCACGCGTATATCCCAGCCGGAATGCCATACACCTTGCACAATAAGCTTGACCAATCAGTCATTACCCCACACTAGTCCTTCTGTTTTTTTCTTGGCCTTCCTTTGTGGGAGAGCCAGGTGTCTGGGGCTCACAAATTGTATTCAATGTTTTCTTGTGCACTTCTTATGTTATCTTGCATGCAGTTTGTGAGCGTTATCATTCACTGCTTAAGTTAAGCATGCTGCATTGCTTTTGCTCAAGGCTTGATTCTGCCTTTCACACCTTGGTACAATTCAAGTGGACTGCATCAAAAGAAAAAAGCAAAGGAACTTCCTTGAGGGAAACAAAAAGCGAAGACTGCGCCAGCCTTAACAGGTTGGTGCATTAAGAACGCTAATTTCCCAACAAGTAAGAAAGAAAGAAAGAAAGAAAAAAAGAAAGAAAGAAAGAAAGAAAGAAAGAAAGAAAGAAAGACTACGCTTGCCAAGTCCGCTAATTTCCCAACAAGTAAACTAGCAAATGGTCTCACGAAAGAGCCCTTGAATTTAAAACACAGCTAGCCTAGGAGGAAGCCAGAAACTAGTATTGGGACCTGGTGGAGGGTTGTTGCCAACAGTGGCTATGCTCCTGGATGCCCGGACTCTCCTCCTCTTTTTCTTCGCTGTTGTGCACCCAGCAAACCACCCCAGAAGCCCCTGTAGATGAGGATCATGTTTGGTAGTAATAAAATTCACCAATCTCTGGATGGCATGGTGACCCAACTTTGAAAGAAAAGAGAAGAAGAGAAACTATGCAGGCAGTGGAAAACTCCTCACATCAACTAAGGAAAAAAGCCACCAAATTCAATGGAGCAAAGTTTGCTCTGAAGTTTCATGCTCATCCTGTCCAATTTGCCATGTGGACGGCGTGATCGACAGTTACAGGTTACAGGAAAAAGAAGGCCGCCAAACTGAGTGCTAGACTGTTCATACAAAAGAAGAAGTTCATGTAAGAAAGGATAAAGCTTCTTGTTGTTCTGATTCATGGAGGAGAAACGTACCAAAAGACCGTACATGTTTTCCCCTTGGTGAATGGCAGGCAGGAAGGAGCCATCTGAGGAAAAGGGTGGGAGAGAGGAAGGACAGGGCTAGAGGACAAGGAAGCATCCTTGAGCTATAGAGATCAAAACTTGGGGTGAGTGCAATTGAAAATAACATGCTGTTCATCCTGCACATCATCTTGGGCATCACAAAGATCGCAGGAGAAATGGTGTCATGCCATGTAGCATGCTCAACCTTGAGAGTATGGACATGAAGACAAGATCGGGCCACGCTGTGTGCGACCTGCTTAGGTAAGTCCAGGTATAGGTGTCTGGGCGGAATATAAGAGGAATATGTGACATGCGCGTTCTTGGTTGGTTAACACTACCTTAAACCTTCTGCACATACATCAATTTAAACTATACCTTCCTATCTCTTTTCATGCATTTTCTTTAGTGATTTAGACTTACATCAAGTGACCCAGGAAAAAATGGCCCCACCCCTAGAACACAACCCCAATTACCTCCACCACTGGAGCAAATACCCTCGAGACAGGATATTTGGAGCTACCCACAATGCCTTGTCGCCCAAATCTTCAGTGTCGGACTGAGAAAGTGACGCAGCCATAACAGTGTCTGAACATCCCATGAACAGAGACTGAAAAAGAGTGTTGATGCTGTGGCCCACTGCAACAAGTGTTTTTGGCTGGAGATTCTAGCTTACTGACAGAAATGACACAGATTTATGGAGTCGGCCTGACTCTTGCTTACTTGGCTAGCTGGATTAAGCTCTTGGTGATAGGCAGGACTCTGTATGCTGGACTACTGCAATAACTAGCGTGGCACTCGCAGGCTGCTGGCTTTCTCCAAGGACTGGGTGAGCTTGCTTACACACAAGGGTTACAAGGGTTACAAGGGGAAAAAAGGCCTCAGTCAAGACGTTTGACTGCTAGCCTGTTCATAAATACACATGAGGTCATGAAGAAAAAAAGGAAGTTTGTTGTTATCCTGGTTTAGAAAAGTATTGATATCCTGGGAATTCACATGGTGAATGGTGCCTAGACAGGACATCCTGTGGGAGACGTGGAGGTGTAGGAAAGAGAAGTTGTGCTCAAAAAGTGAGGCATACTTTTGACGGAGAGAGCAGACCTGGGGATTGGAGCATCTGAACAACACATGTTTTTCATCTTGTATGTCATCAGAATCACAGATATCACAGACCGGAGAAGTACTATTGGACCAAGTAGCCCGTTCAACTCGGAGAGCGTGTACCCGCAGCCTGAATCTGGCAGTGTTGCGAAGGACATGATGGGGAAGATCCAAGTACATGTATTTAGGCAGTGTATAAGGGGGATGAATGGCATGTGCATTTCTGACAGGGAGAGCGCACCATTGATGGTAAGTCAGCCGCTTTCTGTTGCTTACTCTTGGATCAGGGGCTGTGAATTGGTTCCAATAGCCCAGGTGTCTAGATCTCAGGTCCACCACAAATTGACTGAGGTTCACATGGTCAAAAGCCATAATTTGACGTTTCATCAGATCCGAGTGAGCCAAACCATCCAGCGCAGATAAGAGGTGGGACGTCCAACAAGAATCAGTCATGGAGCTAAGGCTGATGTCAGCATGGAGAACCTTTTTTAGAAGGAGACTGTTGCACTTAGTAAGCGAGTTGTAGAAGCGCATAGTGGCACGAAACCAATTGAA
Organism: Dunaliella primolecta; assembly: GCA_914767535.2. Lineage (NCBI taxonomy): Eukaryota > Viridiplantae > Chlorophyta > Chlorophyceae > Chlamydomonadales > Dunaliellaceae > Dunaliella > Dunaliella primolecta. The sequence goes on along the minus strand of OU611754.1, from coordinate 13,993,868 downwards.
CTGAAAAGGTTCAATGCCACATTCTCTTAAAATGCTCCAAGATGGTGTTGTGGATTTCACTCCAAGAAGATTTCGCAAAACGTTCAGGATACACCTCTGCAACAGGTTGTCTCTTTTTGTGCCCTGCCGTAAGTAAGGAGTGGCCCATATCTGGCTAGCATACATTCCTACTGGGATAGCATACGTTTTCAAGAGCCAAATGAGCGCATGCAGCAGATTTGTAAGGTTGTGATCATGAGCAAAGGTTTTGACACGATAAGTCCCCGCCATGCAAGGTTTCAGAGCAGCCTCAGCAGCAGTGGAAAGGTTGAGACGTTTGTCACAGACCATACCCAGATATTTAAAAGAATCAGTGTAGGGCAGGTTTTCACCATCATACAACAGTTGGGGAAGAGTGTTAGCCCTGGAATTGAAGCAGACGATCTCAGACTTTTTTGTGTTGACCATCAGGCGTTTTCTGGTTGCATAACCCTGCAACTTGTTTAACATGGCTTGCATGTGGGTGTGGTTGTTTGCAGTCAAAGCGAGGTCATCTGCAAAAAGCATATGAAAAACATGAAAATTTGGTAAGCCTGTCACCGCGCCTGTTTCCCCATTTGTGATGCAGCCAATGTCATTAACGTAGATTGAGAATAGGAGTGGTGACAGTGGGCACCCTTGTTTAACTACATGCGTTGGCTGGACACTTGCCCGTTTATCTCCGTCAATAAGGATGTATTTGTCATCTTGGTAGAGGTCTTTAATGATGGAGAGAAGCTGGCTGGGCATCTGGCATTTGTGTAAGTGTTCCCACATTCTGTCTCTGGGTATTGAGTCATATGCCTGTTTGAAATCAATAAAGGTGGCATGTAAACGTGGGGAGCCTTGAGGTTGAACTATCTGAGCTGCATGCTTCAGGTGCCTCAAAATAAAAAGTGGCTGTAAGGTGTTGCGGCCTGGAAAAAAGCCAAATTGACTGTCAGGAATAATGTTGTATTTTGCACCTTACTTACACACAGGCTTCTTTATCAGGGGCTTCTCACTGAGCTTACACAGAGAAAAAGAGAAGGGGTATTGATGCTGTGGCGCATAGCAAAAAGCGGTTTGGCTGGAGATGCTAGCTTACTGAAAGATATGATGCAGATTCTAGAGAGTCGGCTTGAATCTTGCTTTGCTTGGCTTGCTGAGTAATGCTATTGGTAATTAGGCTAAAATCCGTATGCTGGACTGATGCACTTAAGTGGCGAGGCACTGCTGGCTTCCTCCTCCAAGGGCTGGGTGAGCTTAATCACACATGGGCTTCTTTATTAGGGGCTTGACTGGGCTACAAAGATGATAAGAACATGATGGTGTTACAATGAGTCCCTACATGAAGTATAGAAAGAAAAGAAAAGATAAGCCTACGCAGGCCAAAGGCCGAGTGCATGAAGGGAAGGTCCCCTCACTGGAAAGCCAGAGACCTCACCAGAAGGTCCTCTAAACCTACACTAGACACAGCTAGCCTAGGAGAGAGCCAAAAAAAGATATAATGGGGATCTGGAGGGTTGCTCGCCATGCTCCTGAAAGGTCTACGCTTGCCGTTCGGCCGCGTGCATTAAGGAACGAGCCTCCCATTGACTCCCACCAATAGAGGGACCCATGAAGTTTAGTTCTCTCAACACAGCCTGAGCTGTGTTTCCACAAGGATAAATGCCAATGTCCAACTAACTCAACTAACTTGCACAACACTCTCACCACAGCAGACTTTTGTCACAACACCAGGCTTCTCGTCATGCCATCCTATCTATGACGACCATGCCATGCACCTCACCCTGAAACATGCCCTTTACTCTGCAATACTACAAACTGATGCAACAGCAACTTTCATGTTCCTACCAAGCTGGGGAGGTCCAATGAGCACCAATCCATACTCCAAACTTCTTAATGCTTACCCTCATCTTTGTTGCACAATGGGAACCATACCATCAGCTGCCCTCAACGATGCCACTCCCCACTTCTGGGTCAGCAAGGAATTCATGCTTCCCCGCCACTCCTGGAGCCTACAAATTATCGGTGTCTGGAATACTGCAGCAAGAATCCGCCTAAATGAGAACAACCCAACTTGGCACACTGATTTAGCACGACAAATCCCTGAAGCACGCTGGTGGAAAACAACCATCACTGACAGCAATGAACCAGTTCTCAACCCCAGACACCCAGGCATTGAGACTGGCTTCAAAAAGTTTGAAAAACTACCCTCTAACCAACAACACGCCCCTGAGAACATCGTCCAAAGCCAACAACCCCTCTTGCCGCCTACCGCATCTAGCCCAAACCTGGTCCAAAAAGTCCAGAAAAGAATGGGCATACACAGATGGTAGCTGCCAAATACACCTCGGAAGACAAGTAATAGGAGCAGGAGTCTACCACCCTGACAATGATAGTCCCAATTATGTCCAACCAAACGGAGCAGGAATCACAAATACGATTGTAAGGGTTGAATTAGTAGCAATAGCAGCTGCCATTCTCCAGGGCCACTCTCACATCGCTACTGATAGCCTTCCTTCACTCCTCCAAATCAGAAAGCAAACACTGTATCCAGAGCTTCATCGCCAGCATGTCCAAGGCCACATCCTTAAAATAATCATACAGCTTGTGCGCAATTCACCTACCCCCGTTAATCTGTACAAGGTTACATCTCACGCTGGAATTGCGGGTAACGAATGTGCAGATGCCATTGCCAAACACCAGGCTATTCAGGGTGACGACACCCCTGCAGACACAACCTTCCCCTGTGTCAACCTTGAAGGCAATCCATTCCATGACACCACCTGGCTTGCCTTTGAGGAAGCTGCCCGCCCCCATGCACGCACATCAGAGCACCCTGACTCGCCTGCCCCAAAGTTCAAACACTTTTCTAACCTTCGTGATGCTCTGAAGACACACATGCACTCGAAACACAGACTTGGAATTGCTAACACAGAGACAGGATACTACTCTTATTACCAAAGCCTACTTCCTACAGTCCATAAAAAGGTTAGCAATGCCTTCTGGACCATGCCAAAACTTCCTTTTAAAATGAAACGAAACGTTTTAAACTACCGCACAGGTGTCCTCTTCAATCAAAAGCATGCAGTGCAGTTCAAGATTTCCACCAGCCTACAATGTCCCCTCTGTGGGGAGCCAGACAGTGCCCTTCACATTCTTTCAGGATGTAAACATTCCACCATATCAAATATGGTAACCGAGCGCCACAATATTGCCAGCTGAATCCTCCTTAAAGGTGTCAGCAAAGGCCCTCTTGGGGCAGGCCTTGCCTCCATGGACATTGGCAGCGCAGATTTTCTTGCTTTACAGAAACTGCAGATCCCTGAACACTCAACAAATATAACCCTTCCCAAATACATTTCCCTTCCAGTTTCCCTGACAAACAAAGGCTCACCTCTAGTCGCCCTGATGCAAGTTTAGTTGTTCCAAAGGAAAGAGTGTCAAGGACCAATGCCCAGTTTTCATTGAGAAATTGAGGGGGGTGCGGGTGGAACAAGGAGCACTTAGCGCCAGCCACAGCCACTCCACCTACTTCCAAGGTCCGTAACCCTAGTCAGATCCTTCCAGGACAGAGGCACATCCATCTTGTGGAGGTCAAATACTGTGAAGACACCAGGCCCAAGAATCAGTCGGAGGCCTCTAAGCAGCAGCACCGCGACCTCTATCGCGGTCTTTCAATAGCCTCAGCTCAAGTCACCCTCCATACCATTTTGTTAGGTGTGTGAGGGGTCATCTGCCCCCCCCCCACACACTCTGGAGCCTCTTAAAGAGCTTGGTCTTGACACTCATACAGCCACCAGGCTTGCTCTGAAGCTCCATGCCCATTCCTTCCAGTACGCTTATAAACTTTCTAGCACCGGACACGCTCTTGAGAAGACTCCTCAAAACTCTCGTCACCAAGATTAGGCACGGGCTACTGCTAGTAACCCTCCTGATCCCCATTGACTTATTTGTTTTGTTTCTCTTGGTGAAGGGGATACACGGTGCCTCGGCCCTAGGTATCCTCTTTTCCTTAATTGATGTGGGGAGTGCTTACCCTGCCTGCGTTTTTTTTTTCTTTTTCAAGGGCCTCAGCTCAAGTCGCCTTCCATACCATTCTGTTAGGTGTGGGAGGGGTCATTTACACCCCCCATACTCTGGAGCCTCTTAAAGAGCTTGGTCTTGACACTCATACAGCCACCAAGCTTGCTCTGAAGCTTCATGCCCATTCCGCCCAGTACGCCTATAAACTTGCCAGCACCAGGCCCACTCTTGAGAAGACTTCTATAAACTCTCATCACCAAAATCAGGCACGGGCTACTGCTAGTAACCCTACTGATCCCCATTGATTTCTTTCTTTTGTTTCTCTTGGTGAAGGGAATACACTGTGCCTTGGCCCTAGGTGTCCTCTCTTCCTTAACTGATGTGGGGAGTGTCTTCACTGAAGTGGCACTGCCTGCGTTGTTTTCCTTTCCTTTTCTTTCTTTTCACATCAAGTCTTCCGTTTTTGCTACATTGTCCATCATTAGGATAGCGATGTCCCTATGACTGGGCAAAAGAATCAGACGGCTGAAAGAAAAAAAGAAAGAAAGGCAGGAAGCGAAATAACAAAGAAAACAGGAGGAGCAGGGGCAAAGTTCAACTTGAAGAAGAAAGCAAGAGAGGCTGCTAGTGGGGCAAAAAGAGTCAAAAAAGAAGGGGGGGGGGCAGGAGGCTTGTTCACAGAAGACAAGGATCGCAAGGGGAGAAGGAAAGCTCGTTCAGTTTAAGATGACCCAGCTTGAGGGATTGGGAGCTCCTAGTGCTGGGAAATGTTAGCAAAACAATCAAGCCGTCCTGATGCTATGCTGGTTACTCCCAGACATGCCAAACCCATTTCTTCCTCTCCTTCTCCCTCCTGCTCACACCATGTATTACGCAGCAGGCACGGCACCTCACAAAGGACCAGCGCATGTACCCGCGTTAGACAGCCCCTTCAACTGAGTGCAAAGCAGCAGCACATATACTTCAAGTCGATTGAAATTAAATACTGTGAAGACACAAGGCCTGGGCAACAGTTGGAGGCGGCACAGCGGCAGCATACAGACCATTGCATGAATAGCAGTGGAAATGCTGTGACATTACATAACACCACTCTGAATATTGGCGGGACTTGTTATAATAAGCAAAACATCAAGACTAGACCTCAAACGAGCTAGCAAGCTTGCACGTGAGCTCCCTGGACTTTCTGTAAAGTACGCCCACAAACTTGTAACCACTAGGCGCACTATTGAAAACGAAAATAGTCCCCACAGCCAGGTTCTGGAGTTAGATGCTACTAGAAACCCTCCAGATCCCTACTTACCCTTCTTTTTCCTGCTTTGTGGTGGAGGGGACTTATGGCTCTTAGGAGCCAATGCGTCTCCTTTTCCTTAAGAAAAGAAAAGCAAAATTACGAAGGCAGAGGAAAACCTCCCTACATCAATAAAGGAAAAGGAGACGCATTGGCTTCTAAGAGCCGTGAGTCTCCTCCACCACAAAGCTACATAACAGAAAGTATTAATGGGGATAGAGGGCCCTTTTCCTTAATTGATGTAGAGAAAAAAAATTTTCTGCCAATTTTTTTTGCATGCGTGTTCTTGGTTGGGAGAGCGCGCCAGTGATGATGAATGCATGTTTTGCCATTACACTGGCCCAAGAAAATAACGATATCCCATTAGAGTCATGGCTCCTCATGGGCATAACGCAATTAAAAGAGAGCACATGAGGAAGGCACAAAAGAGGGGAAAGCACGAGGGGATGGGGCAAGCAAAAACATGAAGGCAAGGGGGGGAGAGGCATGAAAAGTCTGGCAGGCAAGGGGGGCAGGAAAGCTCCTCCAAAAAAATTTTGCTGTTGAGGTTTTGAGGATGATAAGAGGAAGGTTGTCTCCAGTATGCCCGGTGACGAGACCTGAGATCCACTATAAGCTGGCTCAAATCCAAAGGGTAAGCTGAACGTATCTTCTGTTGGAAGCCGTGAGCATAATGTAAGCCATTTGTGGTGAACAACAGGTGTGAAGCCCAGCGAGAGGTATTAATAGAACTGAGGGAGACATCAGCATGGAAAGCTTCCTGTAGAAGAGGGCTGTTGCAATAGATGTGAGAATCTGGAAAGACGTGCACAGGCTCTGCACCAGTTGAATTGGATAGGCTCGATCCTGCACTCGTGTAACAATACTCCATGAAGGAGTTGAGGATCTGACTCCAAAATTTCAATGGGTTTCAAAATTCTCAAAAGCCATTTCTAAATGCAGTTAGCCATCTCGTTTCCCCGTTGAAGATAGGGAGCGTCCCAAATTTGACTGGCACACATACCTGCCGGGATTACATATGTCTCAACGTGTTCATCTACAACCTTGACACTTTGGAGCCCCTCAAAGAGCTTGGTCTTGACACTCATTAGGCCACCAATCTTGCTTTGAGGCTCCGTGCACCATCTGTCCAGTGCGCTTATACTTGTCAGCACTAGAGTGCTATTGAGGAGGCTCCTGTTGACAGGTTCTTTTGCCTCTTGTCAACAAGACCAGGCACTGGGTACTGCTATTAACCCTCCTGATTTCCATTGATTTTTCCTTTTCCTTTTTCTTTTTCTTTTGGTGGAGGGGGTACATAATGCCTCGGCCCTTGCTAGGTATCCTATGTTCCTTAATTGGTGTGGGGAGTGTCCTTCATCGCCCACACAATTTTTTTCCTTTTTTTCTACGAGGAAACGAGGAAACCTAGGGCCGAGGCATCATGTATCCCCTCCACCAATAAAAGAAAAAAAAGGGTTATTTGAGACCAGGAGGTTTATTTGCAGCACCCCTTGCCCGATCTTGTTGATGAGAGATGAAAGAAGTCTCTCAAGAGGGTGTCTGGTGCTAGCAATTTCATAAGCGTACTGACATCCTACTCCAGGTGGACAGAACGAGTATGAAGCTTCAAAGCAAGCCTGGTGGCTTGATGAGTGTGAAGACCAAGCTTTTTAAAGGGCCCCTTGAAAGATGGCAACAGATGTCGCGTTGCTGCTTGTTGTAGGCTGCAATTTGGAAGCAAGTGTCTTAGCTTTCTGCCTGGTTAGGATAGTATTGACAAGAGGCTTATTGGCAGGCTTAATGGTGTAGTCATTGACGATGCATACCAGAAGTATTAGTAAAACCTGAATTCTAGAGGTTTCAATCTTCTTCATTTCCTTTGCAATTCCTTAACTGAATCTCCGACATCGTGATCCAGAGACCTGTACCTTTGTCCTCGGTGCAAGATTTAAGCGATTGTTGTTGAAATAATTTGAAATTTGCAGCTTTTAAATCTATTCAGGCAGATAGGTTAGCTGCTTGGCCTTTGCTCAACAACAGGAAGTTGAATTTAATAAAGCTTTATTTGTTTTGGAATCAATCTCCTAGCATCACGCTGGACGCCTACACAACGCAATCGCAGCATGAAGCCCATGCTGGGGCCTCGCTTCTTAGGAAACACGCATGTCATTGCACCTTGTAGATATGGTATACTTTATGGAAGGCCTGCCAGGAGCGTGGCGCGGGTAAGGCGTCTCGGAATGTCAGTTCAAACAGTTGCTTGCAAACTGTGACCTTGCTCCCGATACTTTATGCACCCTCAACCCCCGTGGCCTCCTGCATGCCTCTTTTTGTGAGACTTTCAGGTCAGAGCTCAGTCCACTGCCCCCGTCAGAATCTCTGTGCAGAGAGAGGTGGGAAAAAGGCGTAGATCCTCAGCGTACCATGAAGTGCCCGCTTGTAAAAGAGCACCTGGAATGCACCCTAGCGAGTAGTGGACTCTCTGTACATTCTAAGGCGTGCATACGTTTGCTGCAAATCAGGCGCAGCTTAGACCGATAACTGCACAGTCGCAATGACTCCTAACTAAGCTAGTCACAAGAGTCCTGTTTGTGTAAACAAGATGCCTTCCCTCTTGAACATCCTCTTCTTTGGCCTTCTGAGAGGTCATTTGAATTGTAGTTTTTAAGGGTTGCTTGTCTTCTTCCTCTTTGCGCAGACCAAGCCGGGAGAAAGGGTAGTGGTTTTGGGGAACGTGGATGCACTGGTAAGCAAGAACTCGTGCCAATGTTTTGTTTACATCACATTTATCACCTGCTTATGTGTTTCGAGGCATGGTTATGCTCAAGAATACAGGGAAGAGGAGGGCACCTGTCTTGTTTTTGTAATCTTGGTGCAGTGCTCACAACGTTTTGTCCATGCTTTTAGGGCTTTATGCTGGGTGTAAAATCCTCCTAAAACAATCCAAGGACTATATATGCATGGTTTCCTTCAGGGGAGAGTTGGTAGCCTGCAAATGCGCAACTGTTCTTGGACATCCTTGCAGGGCAACTGGGACATGGGAAAAGCATTTCGCTTGAAGTGGACAGATGGTCATGTCTGGTGCCAGACCTGTGAAGTGCCTATTGATGAAGAGGTGGAGTTTAAGGTGAGCTGAGGTGTGTGTGTATGTGTGTATGCCCGTGCGAGCACATGTTTGCATGAAGACTCGAAGAAGCAACCGATACGTTTTGGTCTTACATAGAGTCAAAGTTGCCTGGTATTCTAGTAGAAAGAAGCACTCAGGCTCCCTCGAAGGAAGTATTGCATATGTACTTGAGGAAAAAAAGCTGTTCCTGCTTGTGCTCTCCTCCATCCTGGATGCTCATTCTGTGAGGCCACAGGGAAGCTTTTCTTGCGTTGCACCTACCACAGCATGTTTTCTCCCGCACCTCGTCAACTTCGTGCAGATCGTGGAGCTCAAGGAGGATGATGGGACGATGACCTGGGAAGGTGGAGAAAATCGCTCTTTCAAGGTGGGATGGGCTAATTTAAAGGACTTTTTCCTGCAGCTACCAGGAGCCCCTACCTCAATGACTTTAGCTTGAGCCATACTGAAAGGGAAAGTAAAATAAAGTATCAACGGCAGCGGTCCATTCCTTGCATCGATGAAGGTACCTGCATCAAGGACTGTACAGACCCGTGACCGTCATGTACATTTATTCAAATAGTGCATACTGCATCATGAACGATTCATTGCCTGGAAAGAGGGTTGCCTACGGGTCCGAAATGGTGAAAGAATTTGGTAAAACTATCCTAAGAAAATAAACTTTCCTGAGGAGACTTCTTATGCAATCAGGCAAAAGACAATTTACCTTGCCGGGTCGAGTTGGCCCTAGGTGTCTTCTTTTCCTTAATTGATGTGGGGAGTGTTTTCACTGCCTGCGTAGTGTGTCCTTTCTTTTCTTTTGAAGCTCGTGCGTCATCTAGATGAGAAGGCGAGGGGTAGAGGATAGGTCAAGGGAGGTTATGCAGCCGTGAGGCAAGCAAGGTTGATGCATTGCATCAGAGGCGGAAGAGGGAGGAGCAGCATCAAGCACAGAAGGCTCGGCAACAGCCAGGGAAGGAAGGGTGCCCAGGCGGCCGTACTTAGCTGCTCAAGCTGTTGCAGGAGCCCACAGCCCCCCTTGTACAGCCACAGCCAAGGACCAGGCGGCCGTACTCAAGCTGTTTCAGGAGCCCACAGCCCCACCCTGTACAAGGGTTACAAGGGTTAAAAGGGGTTGGCCTACAGCCCAAGAATCTGGCTGATCAGCCCCCCCTGTACATCCACAGCCAAGTGAGGAAAACAGCACAGAGGGAGAGGAAGAATTGGATCAGCAAGCCTGCAGTGGCAGTGCGTGTGGCTAGGACAGGTGAAGCGCGACTGGCTCCTGATCAATCATATCCTGTGGGCTGCAAGCCTCTTGGACTATTCGGTGCTCATGCATGCATTTGCTGTATGGACTTGCTGTATGGACTAAGCCATTGCATGGTGCTTAATGAGAGGTGTGCAATGAAGAAACCAAGCTCGCAAGATATGCTGGAGGGTGCGTTATGGGCGGCTGTGGTGATGAAATGCCCTGAGCAGAGATTGCCGGGCAGTGCGTGATAGAATGCGCGTCACGCTGAATTGGTAAGGTGCGTAACGCTGCTTAGGAATCCAGTTTCTAAAGAAAGGACGCAAGTGCTGGTCACAATTTTTTAGGGTTAGTGCAGGCTGTATTGTTCCTTATTGGGCGCTTGGGGGATGTGTAGGGCGATCCAAGGTCCATCCCTCCTCCATTCCTAGAGCGGAACGCTCGTTCACTGGAAACAAGCAGACCCTGGTATCATTGCCTGTAAAATCATCAAGGAACATCACGAGCTGAATGCCGAGTCAGGCTTGGGTCGACTCTTTGGGTCAGGGTTGAGGGCAGGCTTTGGGAATGATGAGAAGGCGGTCAAGAGAAGAACAAAGAGCAGCGTCAAGAGCAACAGCTTTTGGGTTTATAAGAGCTTCACAGAAGTGAATCCAGATGAGAATGAGGGTCAATCACCAGTGAATGTAGCAGAAGTGAAAACATGTCTGTCATTTTTATTGGATGATGAACTCAGCACAAATCGTAAAAGTCCCGCAGAGTATTGACCTGAGTAACCTGGCGGCCTTGTCGTTTTCATCCCTGTAGAGTCTAAGGACTTGTGTTGCTCTAGGCATGGATAAGACTGCTCTTTCTGGGGGGCGGGGTCTTCAGGAGTCCTAAAGTGCTTGTGTGTTGAAAATAAAAGAACACAGCTTTGAACTATGCAAGCTAGCCCAGGTCATGTACCATGAGATCATTTCTGCGCATCCTAAACTGTCCTCGGATGTCTGTGAAGCCCTCTTCCAATAAAAGAGAAAAGAAAAAGCTTTGTAGGCTGCAACATCTCTCCTCACATCAGTCAAGGAGGATGCCTGGGGCCAAGGCACAATATATCCTCTTCATGAGCCAACATCGCTCTTGTAAGGAGTGTTTTTTAGGCAAAAATTCTTTGCACGGTGTGCAAGGATTCCTGAACATGATGTACTCTTCTAATTTTGTTGAGCTTAGCAGTTTTGAAGCATCCTGCTCCTGGATCAGCGGGAGGTTAACCCGATGGCTTTGCCCTTGCGGCAGTGCAGTACTTGTGTGTGCGAGCTTAGCAGAGATTGAGGCGTTGCCACTGCAGGCATGTCACAGCTAAGGCATCCCGATGGGTCATGTGGGATGAACAGGAATGCTGCCAGGGGGCCGAAAGCCTTTGTGAAACCGGCACAGGTTTTGCATGCAGGAGCCATGAGTCAAAGCGCATGACTGCTAGGCTACAGCGTACAAGAAAAATGTGCGGCTGCCACTGCTTCCTGACTGTGCACTGCTCCCATCCATCCTGCATGCCTCATTTGCTTGGGCTCTACTATGCACGTCGTGATGCGAGTACAAGTGCAGATACTAAAAGGAGCAGGGGGTCGCAGGGGGGGGGAGAGCAGCTCCCTGCATGCGTTGCTCATGAAAAGGTGTGCAGGCAAACCCCTGTGGATACTTCTTGGTTGCGTCCATATTTGTGCCAGGCAAATGCAGTTGATAAATGCAAACCTCACAATGGCATGTCGGGGCAGCCCAGGCTCCTCCGTTGTTCCCTCTGGTTCAGAGGATCATACCTCGTCTCTCTTTTGATGACGGGAATCAAAAGCCTTTTGCCTTAAGACAGAAAGCTGCTGTCGTGCTGGCTAAACTGGTTGGATTGACATAGGGTTTTGCCTTAAGACAAAAAAGCTGCTGTCGTGTTGGCTAGAAAGCTGGCCATGGACGGAACCTGTGGACGGCACAAGCCCTGGCGCAGACAACAAACCACAAAAATATTGACTTCAAATTCAAATCTGGGACAGGTTTAAATTTGAAACCCCTCGCACTTGTGCTGTCCCAGGGGCTGTGTGAGGCTCACAGCATATCAGAGATGTGGTTGTGGGTGTGTGTGGGGGTGGGAGAGGAAAATCAATTAGAAATACAATCCTGGAAATGTCGCTGGAGCTTTTGTCCACGGCATGCTAACCTAGACAAGAGTGCACACCACAGGTTGGAGATGATGTGTGGGGGTTTGGGGCAGAGGCAAGCAGGACACAGATGAGGTGATTTTGGCTTGTGAAGGCATCCTCATTATTTTCTTCCCCATTGCATGTGCTCGCCCAGGCGCTGGGTGCTGACCACAGTTTGGAGGTGATGTGCGAGTGGGACGAGACCGGCAGCACCCTGATTGAAGCCAAGAAGATCGGAGAGGGCGGAGAGGAGCTGATGAAGCGGGTGGAGGGGCCTGCCAGGATCCCGACCCTGAAAATTAAGGAGGATAAGAAAAAAGAGGTCGGCCAGGAAAAGGAGGAGGGCCAGGAAAAGGACGACGGCAAAAAGGACACAAAAAACAAGAAGGACAAGGAAAAGAAGGAGAAGGACCAAACGGAGGAGAGGAAAGGTGAGTGCGTCGCTGATGGGGATCCTGGACCAAGGATTTTAAGAGCAGTGCTACAACCATCTCCTACATCATACCAGGGTTGTTTGGAAGCTTTAAAGGAACAATGTATGGGGCTGCCTGTGTGAGAACGGGTAGGTAAGTGGATTATGCGTGATGTAAAAGGGAAACTAAGCAAGGAAAACGGAGCAGATTGGAACCTTTTGTGTGAAGAGGACTGTTAAATATGCATGATCTTGTTTACATATTTACGAGAGTTGTTTTGAAGCTTTTAAGGAACAATGTATTGGGCTGCCTGTGTGAGAACGGGTAGGTAAGTGAAACGTGTATCACGTAAAGAGGGGAAACTGAGCAGGAAAAACGGAATAGATTGAAACCTTCTGTGCGAGGAGGACTAGTAAGTCTGCATGATCTTATTTACTTGTTTACATTCTCAGGATTCTCTTGATGCAACCTCTGTACTCTTGATGCAAGCATGTCTGAGCCTCAGCCTTCTACCTTGAAGGATCAGCAGGGGCTCTTGTTGTTGCTGAGGCTGCGGCTGCAGTCACATTAAGGCTGATCATGATGTGTGTGTGTCTGTGTGTGTGTGTGTGTGTGTGTGTGTGTGTGTGTGAGGGAGGAGGGTGTGGGTGTGGGTGTGTGTACGTGCGCGCTCGTGCTGAATCTTGAATCCATGTCCAGTGAAGGGATTAAGTATCGGTGGGGAGAGGAAGAATTATTTGCGTGGCCATTGGATTGCTGAGCTCCAGACATCATGATGGCTGAGCAGCATGATCCATGCAGGATGGCTGGATGGTATGAGTCGTGCAGCTAGATGGCTGGGTAGTAGGATGTCTGGGTGGCATGATGGCTGGATGGTATGAGTTGTGCAGCTAGATAGCTGGGTAGTATGATGGCTGGGTGGCATGACGGCTGGATGGTATGAGCCGTGCAGCTAGATGGCTGGGTGGCATGATGGCTGGATGGCATGATCCCCGCAGCCAGCATGATGGCTGGGCAGCATGATGGCTGGGCAGCATGATGGGTTAGCGGCTTAATCCCAGCAGCATGATGGCTGGGTGGTATGAATCTTTCAGTTAGATGGCTGAGCAGCATAATGTTGGATGGCACGACTCATTCAGCATGATGCCTGGGAAGAATTATGGCTGGTAAACATGATGGCTGGGCAGCATGGTTCGTGCAGCACCATTGCTGTGTAGCATGATGGCTGAGCAGCAGGATCCATGGCTGAGCAGCAGGATCCATGGCTGGGCAGCATGATGGCTGGGCAACATGACTGATGCAGTAGGCACATCAGGAGCTGGCCCTCACGTCAGTTCACCGCCTCAAACCTGCAATGCAGGAGAAGAACGGCTCTTGACAGTGCCTGTTACTGAGATCCAGGCCTTCCTGTCATCTTTCAAACCCAACCGACCCTCGCCAAATGACCTTCTAGTGCCTACGGACAAAAACAGGTAGTTGGAGGGTCCGTACTTATGTAAACTCTCTTGCAAGTATAAAGATGGAAACAAACAAAAACTCATGCAGAGTGTCACTTTCTACATCAGCAAAAGAAAGGAGACGCGGGCATCAAACGTGTCCTCCAAACTCAAAGAACTTGCCCGAGACTTCTACTGCTGCCTTTGAGCAATGTGCAGCCCCAGCAGCCTGCCAGTCAGCGTGAACCATTGTGTGCTGTGACCTAATGCATACGTGCCCAGATCTCAGCTTTGGTCGTGCTATGCAAGAAATGAAGAAGCTAAGCAGAGATCGCTCTTTGATATCAAGGAAAGAAAGCAGGCGCATGTGCCAATCAGCAACAGTTTGCAGATCTTAGCTTTGATCGTGCGATGGAAAATCACGCCCTTGTGAGTGCACTGTACCTAGACAGCAGATTGCTGTTATTGCTAGGAAGCAAAGGGAATTCCCTTTCATTCACATATGGGACAGGCTTGTTTTCTGCATTTTGCCTCTCACGTGCTTCAACATGCCTTCCGCACTTGTGTGCGGAGAAGCTGGATTGAACGTGTGTGTGTGTTCCCTTCTGTTTTCGCTCATGTCTGCAGCCAGCTTGAAGTCACGTTTCATGAGCGCAAGCATAAGCAAAATACGCATGGTATTGAGGCTGGGCGAGGCTTTTGCATGCTGGTGAGGCTTTTGTATGCACGTTTGCAGGCCCCATATCCATGACCCTTGCCACTGGATGTGTGAAGAAATCAAGAACAGAGAGCCTGAATGCGAGCGTTCCCTGATGCACCGATTTGATCAGGTGGGTGTGGCTCATCTGCTCGATTCTTCTTTTTGGCTCCTCCTAAAAAACCTGACTGGGAGGGTTGGCTTATCTTAGTCCAGTGTTCTTTCAGCTCCTCCGAAAAGGACTGCTCTCTGGTGCAGCTCCTCTGAAGGAGCTCTCCCTGGTGCAGCTCTTTAGTGAGCCCCGGCACTCCTTGCAGTCCCTGTTGCCTTTGGCACGTTGACAAGTTTGCCTGCTTCTCCAGGTGATTTATCGCTGCCTGTTTGTCCACTTGTGCTCTCGCTTATTACATTCGAGCATTGTCTTGCGGGTTGTGTTCTGACTTGCGCACGGCATTGACTTGGCTAGCTGCTCATGCTCGCTTCTGGGTCCAAGTCAGATATCTTAGGAAGCACACTGTGCTTTTCGCCCTCCCTGATATCAGGACAAAGAGAATTTGTCAGGGCACTGGGCATGGGCAGCTTTATGTCAAGGGTCTTGCAGAGAGGCTTGTTCCACCCTCTGTGCTCCATGTTTCATTGCAGCGACAAGGTTGGCAAGGCCCTTGACAAAACAATGTCCTCGAGTGCCAGATGTCCGTGAGGATACTATGTCTCAGCCATTGCGCTCAAACAACCAGGCTGTGATTTCACAGGGAATGGTGCGATTTGCTGCTCGGCCTTTGAGCAAATGACTCCTCATGAGCTGGGTCCTTGATGGAATGCTGCGCCTCAGCAGCAATGCGACTGCCCAAACCAAAAGTGTGCATGCGCAGGGCAATGACATGGGCAAGGTGCTGGAGAGGACGGAGGACAATAACATTACACTACATTACAAGCAAAAAGGAGGAAAATAATACTGGATGCGATTGCCCGCACCCAAGGCTGTGCATTCACAGGGGAAGGCTGTGCATTCACTGGGGAAGGACATGGTAGGCAAGGCACTGGAGAAGAAGATTGACAAGGATACTAGGTGCAATTACCCACAACTATAATGTGCATTCACAGGGGAATGACATGGTGGGGAAGGCGCTGGAGAAGGACACGGGCGCTGCATTGGTCGCCATCACTGCATGGCTGAGGTTCAGCGCGCAGCGGCTGCTGTGCTGGAACAAGAACTACAATGTAAAGCCACGTGAGATCAGCGCTGCGCAGGTGAGGCTGTCAATGTGGGTATTACTGTTGTTAATGCATGGGTACTACTGTTGTTAATGCTTGTTGTTAACGCAAAGTCGTGGGTGTGTAGCAGCACTGCTGGTGGGAATCCGGCTGGTCTGCAGAGCATTGAGGATGTTGTGAAAATCCACTACTGCATAGCCTTAGTTATGGGGGGAAATGGGGATAAGGGGAGTGATGTAGGTCAGGCTGAGGAATGTGGCTGGGTTCTGTTCAGGCTGAGACGCGCAATAGGAAAGGGGAGGGGAAAAGAGTTGCAACTGTTTTGGGTTGCAAACCATGAAAGAAGCTCTTTGTGATACAGCTTGGTGTCTATTTGGCACTCGTGAGACCGAAATTTCCACAGCGCGCATGCCTTGATGCGGCAGTGTCGACTGCCAAGCTGTGTGCTCAGAGAATGAACAGTACTTGCAGGAACTTGAAAGGCCAAAATGTGCCAAATTGCGCAGGCCTTGGTGTGACAGCTTAAAGCGCAGAGACATATGCAGAGGGAACAATGGTGCCTTGCTTGCATTTCAGAGGCCACATTGTGCCACAGTGCGCAGGCCTTGGTGTGACGGCTTAGAGCGCATAGCCATTTTTCGAAGGAACAAATGGTGATTAGCTTGCATTTCAAAGGCCAAGTTGTGATGCAGTGTGCAGGCCTCAATGCAACAGCTTTTAGCGCAAGGCTGGGTGCTCAGAGGCTAGATGGTGTCTTGCTGGTACTTGACAGGCAAAGCTGTGGCATCGTGTGCAGGCCTCCATGTAACAGCTCTCAATGCTTGGCTGTGCATTTACATGTCTATATTACACACGCATATATAAACATTTACACACATATACATACATACATACATACATACATACATACATACATACATACATACATACATACATACAGCATACCATAATGATGCATAATGACCATATGACAGCAGTGAACTCACCATCTGAGACAGAAAGCCCACAATACGCAACGACCACCCTCAGGTGTGTGCTGCCCTTTGCTCACCACTGCCGAGGCTGTTACGTGTAGGTTTGGCCATGTCCGCACCATTATGCATGAAACGCGGTATGCAACATGTTGGCGTTTTCAGCACCTGGAGTCTTACACAAAATCCAAGATTGTAGCACATGGGGCCAAATTTGAATTAGATGTACACATGAACTTGGTTGTGCACGTGTGCGCGGCAGGACCGCCTGTGTGGACGACTGGTGGACTTGTACACCAAATCAGGCCATGATGGGAGCGGCCCCGAGCTGCGGCCCTTGCTGCGCTTGACTCTGTCGTCCGTGGGGCGCGGTGGCAAGGGTGACGTGGGGCAGCGCATCCGAGATGACATCCTGGGGGTGCAGAGCCGCAACGGCGCAAAGGTGAGGCCACAGCCACCTATGTTTCTTATTTTTACTTCCTGTGCTTGACTCTGTCCTTTGTGGGGCGCGGTGGCAAGGGTGACATGGGGCAGCGCACCCGAGATGATATCCTGGGGTGCAGAGCCGCGATGGCGCAAAAGTGAGGCCACAGCCGCCTGTGCCTGTTGCTTAAAAAATGGTTTTTGTTGGTTAATCTATCCCAAGCTTCTTGCTGAGCAAAACATTTATCTTGCGGACTCTATGTAACTATCTATTGGGTATGTATCAGACTCTATTATAAGACTCTATGATTGGTCTATGTCTCTTGCAGACTCCGAAGTGATGTGAAGCTATTGTGAGCCGTCTTCATGGTGTTGTCAGTTTGTTTTGCAATCACTGAGTGTGCTGTGACAATGACAATTCAACAGCACCAAAGAACGGCTGTTTCGTTCATCATTCTGGTGTTGGGATAGCCAGCTCTCAAAGCTTGTGCTGTGGGGTAGCTCAACTAGTGTAACATGCCGGGGATGCAGAGCTGCAACGGCGAAAAGGGGTGGCCAACTGAATCGTGAAATAGTTTTGCTTTTTCCCCCCGTTATGCATGAAAATTATTATGGTGCGACATATAGACTAACAAGCGGCAGGCATGCAAGCTCCGCGCCAAGCAGAACAGCTGTCCTATTTGTCAAAGAGGGCTTGAAAGGTTAGTTTGACGTGCCTTCTAATTCAAATCTCATCTCGTCATGTCGAATTGTGAAATCAAGCAGGCTTGCTCCTCACCTTATTTGGGTTGCTCATGTCATTGGCCTGCAAGAGGAACAGTCACTGGAACATTTAATTACGTAGGGTCACATGCAAAGAAGCTATCAGTCAATTTGCTTGACTGCTAGGCTACATCGTACAAAGTAACAAACATTTGAAGGGCATCTGCCACTGTGACAGAGGTGGTGCCTTGCTTTTCAAGTTGTCAAACACAGTGCTGTCACTCGAAAGTTGGTTGTGTGTGGGCGACACAGAGAAGGAGGGAAAGCTCTCTTTCATGCAGCTTTGAAAGTTCCTCCCTGCTGTCAAAACTCCTTCCTTGCCAGCAATACTGCCGTACCCAGAGGCCCTTGTGGCTGCAGTAGGCTATGACTTCAATATTGATCTTGGATGCGTCTCTTAATAAGGCAAGAATGCCGACTCTAATTTCAAAAAAAGTTTCGCTTTGATTTGATTTGCCATTGGTTTGCTTTGGGACACGTGATTCCTGCAGAGGGCCTATGTCATAAGCTTTGCTTTTTGCACATTCCAAAAGCACCTGCTGCTGAGCAAATGGCTGCTTGGACCACGATCCTCGCACCAAGTTTTGCTGGGTTTCGGCGTTTGTAAGTTTTGCTGAAGGCGGGTCGAACTCCCAACACTTTCTGCTTGCATGCAGGGAGGCATGATGGAAGAGTGGCACCAGAAGCTGCACAACAACACCTCTCCTGATGATGTGGTGATTTGCGAGGTGAGTATGAGCTTCGTACATTGAGTGCAGTTAGCAAGGGAGGAGTTTTTTGGACGTGGCAAATGGGTGTGGGTACACCTCACCAAACCTATTTTTTAAAGTGCACGGAGAAGGGCAAAATGTCGCCAAACTTGTTTTATTTCATCCTTGTTTTATTTTGTTCTATTTTTGTAGTGGAGTCTTTTTTAATCATCGTTGCTATAGTTGCATTTTCACTCTTTGTTAAAGAGATTTGCAGTGACACTCTTTCACGAAGTGTATTGCTAAGCATGCATTTCTCAAGGTATGGAACCTCCTGATGCATGTCGCCCACACTGGCAGGCGCTGCTGGCTTACCTAGACGCTGTAAAAGATGCATTAGTTTCATTCTGGCCATCAATCACACTAACCATCATGCCGAGTCCACACTGGCAAGTGCTACAACCCTGATTAAATGCCTGCATTACAACTCCAATTGGAGTTGAATGCTTTTGCAATGCTGCTGCTGCTGCTGCTGCTGCTGCTTGTGCAGGTCCCCTCAGGCAAGCCATCCTGTAAAGCATAGACCCTGCACACATTGTTAACAAAGCAGCCATACCCATAGTGTTGAACAATGCATGAAATCCACAAGGTATGAACCCCCCTGATGTGTGTCACCCACACCGGCAGGCGCTGCTGGCTTACCTGGATTCCGGGCTCAACATCAAAGCCTACTGGGAGCACCTAGAGTCCAACGGCATCACCAAGGAACGCCTCTTGTCGTATGACAGGTGCGCTTTCAGGAACGCCTCTTGTCGTATGACAGGTGCGCCTATGGGGGCACCTACAGTCTATTGGCACCACAAAGGAATGCCTCTTGTCGCACGACAGGTGCGCCTATGGAGGCACCTACAGTCTATTGGCACCACAAAGGAATGCCTCTTGTCGCACGACAGGTGCGCTACTTTCCACTTTACATCATGCGACAGGTGCGCCTTCTTGTGTATCAAGCATGCTTCTTGTACAGTATGACAGTGACAGAGGTCCCATTTTGCACAGGGCACATGCTGTGTCCTGCACAAGTCTTTGATCTGCTCTTCACACAGGACACATGCTGCTGTCCTGGACAAGTCTTCAATCTGCTCTTTACACAGGACACATGCTTTATAAGTCTTTGATCTGCTCTTTACACAGGACATGCTGCACAAGTCTTTGATCTGCTCTTTACACAGGACACGTGCTGCACAAGTCTTTGATCTGCTCTTTACACAGGGCACATGCTGCACAAGTCTTTGATCTGCTCTTTATACATGCCGTATGCTGCACATGTCATTTTTCTCCACAAGTACGTGACTTGTGGTCGCTGGTTTTGTGCGGTGTTCATCTATGAGGATAACATGTTTGTTGGAATCATGGGTGTGTTGTATGGAAGCAAGCACCAGCAGCAGCTGCATGCCTTTTTCTGGTGTGATGAGTTCCTCAGTTATGTGACTTGTTTTGTGGCTTTGTGGCCCAACCTTTGTGGCTCAACCCTTGTGGTTTTGTGGCTCAACCTTTGTGGCTGAACAGGGCTATCCACAATGAGCCAAAGTTCAATGAAGGCCAGGTCCCGGGATTGAAGAAGGACCTCACAGATTATCTGCAGACCTTGAGGTGCGGATACAGAAAAACGATCCTTTGCAGCCGAGCCTGCTGTCGCAAGTGCTGATATGTTGCAGCAGCACCTATAGCTGCCATCTGTCCAAGGACTGCCAGCCTGAAACGACTTCCCTGCTTGCAAACCAATGACGAAAAAAGGAGCGCTTATCTTGGTACTTTGGTCACTGCTGCTCATGGGGTACAAGCATGTGTGAAAGGCATTCTAACCGGAAGCAGCTTCGTTCGTACGGAAGGCTTCCCTGCAGGTGACAGTGCATAGAAGGCTTCCCTGCAGGTGACAGTGCATAGAAGGCTTTCCTGCAGGTGACAGTGCATAGAAGGCTTCCCTGCAGGTGACCTTGCATGCCTTCACTTCAACACACCTGCATTGGCGATGCATTTCTCTGACACGTCACTGCGCTGTCACGAGCATGCCTGTCATGTGTCCTCATCCATCTGCTCATCTGTTCACTTGCATGCAGATTCTGGCACATACAGGAGCAAGAAATGCAAATTGAATGAGGCTCACCTGGATTGAAATGGCAATGTGCTGTCTGTGAGACATCAGGATTGTGCTCTCTTGCCTGCCCTAGTTGGTGCATGGCAGTGCACTGCAGCACAGACCTGGTGTCCATGGAGCATGACTATCATTCTTTTTCCCCCACCCAATTGGTGCGTGGCAGTGCGCTGCAGCACAGACCTGGTGTCCATGGAGCATGACTATCGTTCTTTTTCCCCCACCCAATTGGTGCAGGGCAGTGCACTGCGGCACAGACCTTGCGTCTGCTGCAGGCAACGTATTGGGCTATGATGAACCGGACATGAAGCGCAAGAAGAGCACGTGAGTGCCTCGGTAGCGAGTTCCTAAGCCACCTACTGCATTACAGGGTTGCGTTGCTATCACATGTACAAGGCAGTGCTAGCTTGCCGCTGTGGCATTGCATCTATTTTACATTTGCTGGTATGTAATTTGCATACAGCAGTGAGTGGTTGGCAACTTCATACCAGTATTTCATATAGATGGGTAGCAGAGATAAGAGGTCTGTCAGACATTCTCTCTCGCAGTATGGGTGTGTCTGGCTGCTGTGAGTGGAGACTGATGGGAAGAGAAACCATGATGCGCAGCAGGAGCAACACTTGTATGCAGGTTTTCTGTTAGCGTTAGAGTTGGGTCATTCGTGATTCTTGAACTTCAAAATACACTTAAATAGACAGATAATCGTGAAGGCTAAAATTGGCTTTTTTTTGAGTGCTTGGTGAACTTTTCTGACAAAAAATTGTTGTGGAGGCCCTGGAGGGGCCTTTGGATAATTGTTGAGGGACATTACATTTCCATTTTCTCACGCCCTCTCATACAAATGGAGCTAAACCTCCACTATCCTCACTAGAACTGGTCTGCTTCCTCCTGACAATCTTACCCTACATCATCCTCTTTGTCAGTTAACAAACCTCCTCCATTGCTGCTGGATCCCTTCTCTCCCTCCTTTTCTTCTATTTTTGAAGCCACCTAGTCTAAGCCTGCCCCAGCTGTTCCCAGTTCCAGGTTGAGCGGCACCACCATAAAGCACATGTTCACATACCTTGCACTTTTCTTGCTTCACCCCATCTTTGCCCTTAGGCTGAAAAAATGTGACATAATCCCACTCAGAACCCCTCTCTTTCGGCATAATCAAATGCTTATTTCCTATGAGGGGTGTTGGGCCCCCCCTTGGGAATGCCTCCCACCAAGATCCTCCATGCAATGAACGCGCTCTTAACGCGAATGTATGCAATCGGTAACTTTCAAACCTGCAAATGGCCCACCCCTGGTATTAATACATTAGTATTAGTATTTCATGGGTATTTCTGCCGTGTGTGCTCATTGCTCATTAGGGCTGTCATAGAGCTTTGCCTGCTGCTGGCCCCTGCACTGCATCGACCACGCATTAATGTTGTACCCTCCTAGGTTTTCTGCTGCATATCATGTAGGTGCCTGAATTACGCAGCCTGTATGTTCCTAAAGTGCACAGCATGTATGTGCTTGAGCTTCAAGTTGAAGTGCGCAGCCTGTATATTCCTGAAGTGCGCAGCATGTATGTGTAAGTGCCTGAAGTGCATAGCATGTCCTCAGCGAGCGATTTTCACAAATTGCACCTTGCCAGAAAACAAAACACCTATCCTGAAGGACTATGACTAGGAAGAGCCCTAAGACCACCTGACCTGTTTGCTGACGCTGCCCCTGATTGCTCGTGGCAGACGTTGGATTGGGTCCTTTCCTCCCATACTTTCCACAGTTCTTCTTTTTTTTTCTTTTCTTGCTTTCCACTGTTATTTTTCTTGCTCTCTACAGGTCTGTGGCTCCGGTGCCCAATGTAGCCACCAAGGAGTTGCGTCTGCTGCTGGCTTCCGCGCTGTACCTCCAGCAGCGCGTGCAAGAAGAAGCTCGGGTGTGTATAACATGCTCTGCACGTGTTGCGTGTGCTGCTGGCCTCTGCACTGTACCTGCAGCAGTGCGTGCAAGAGAAGCAAACGTGTGTGTTACATGTTTTGTGTGTGTTTTGTGTGCTGCTGGCCTCTGCGCTGTACCTGCAGCAGTGCGTGCAAGAGAAGCAAATGTGTGTGTTACATGTTCTGTGTGTGTTTTGTGTGCTGCTGGCCTCTGCGCTGTACCTGCATCATCATGTGCAAAAATATGTATGTTTCTAAAAGGCGAGGTGTGCTGGGCACTGTGAAATTTGCAGAAATACAGTACCGCAGGTGAGGTAGCAAGAAGATGAAAGGTAGAGGAGAAGGCAGAGGAGATGGCTTAAAGGTTTGGCCATGAAAATAGGAGAAGTGGCTATGACATTGGTAGAGGTGGCCATAACATTGGTAGAGGTGATAGCGAGCGACACTGGTGAGGTGGCGAGAAGATGAAAAAGTAGAGGAGATGGCTTAAAGGATTGGTGGCTATGACATTGGTAGAGGTGATGGCGAGCGACACTGGTGAGGCTGCATTAGGTGGTACTGTGGGAAGATTGAAGCCGTGGATGAGGGGGACCATACAAACAAGGCCAGCGATAAAGTTACTACGAAGTAGACAGAGGTGATGGTGAGGCAGCATTGGTGGCCTTGAAATAGGTAAAGGCGATAGTGAGGCACCATTGATGCAACATTGATCGAGGTGATAGTGAGGAAGCATCAGTAACCATGAATTCGGTAGAGGCGGCAGTGAGGTGGCATTGGTAGGTGGTATCGATGCAACAATGATAAGATATTATGGCGAGGCAGCATGAGGTGGTGCTCACGGAGGGTTTACGCTATGGATAAGGTTTTATTTAGATGCCATGGAGGTCTACATAAAAATGAAAAGGCTACACCTGCCAAAAAGGCTGGGTTCATTTATATAAGGTTCCCTGCTTAGCAAGCTAGCAAGGGTCTCACCAAAGGGCTCTAAAACCCAAAATAGGCACACCTGAACAAAAATGGACCTGTGGTTGCTGTTAAGCTGCGTGCATTGGGCTATGCAATCAAAGCCAGAAGTTTCCAGACTTAGGCAATGTGTGTGTGTGTGTTGGGATGGAGAAGCTGTTTTGTAGCCGCTTGGGGGGAACTGTTTGCAAAATTGGCGACTTGTGGGGTGACGTTGACCTAAATGGGTTCACTTTTTGTTCATGCATGGACCCCAGCATCTGCTAGCACAGAGCAGCACGACTTATAAGGCATGAAACTGTTGTTCCTTCCTGGTGAGTGTCACTTCTCATGGTCGTCATTTCCGACGGAATCTGCAGAGCATGTTATGCACAAGGACGCACACCCATAGGTGCGGTGCATGAGAACGGACACCTTCAGAGGCATCAAGCACATGGTTGCAACTGTTGACTGTCACACACACACACGCATACCTATTTGTATCACTGTCCATGAGCAGTGTATTGGTGTGTATGTGTGTGCGCGTGCATGCCTGTGTGTGTATGTGTAGGTCTGGGTGCGTGTATGTGTAGGTCTGGGTGCGTGTATGTGTAGGTCTGGGTGCGTGTATGTGTAGGTCTGGGTGCGTGTATGTGTAGATCTGGGTGCGTGTATGTGTAGGTCTGGGTGCGTGTATGTGTAGGTCTGGGTGCGTGTATGTGTAGGTCTGGGTGCGTGTATGTGTAGGTCTGGGTGCGTGTATGTTCATCACACCATGCACGTGCTCTTGTGTCTTGCTTTGGGTGTTGTGTGTCCATAATGCCGCCGTGCAGGTGGGTAAGACCATTGGGACGTGTCAGCCTTGGGCTAAAGACTGTTCCCATGATCATGGGTGTGTATTGTTTGTTCACATCACGCCACCGTGCAGGTGGGCAACACCAATGGAACACACGAAGGCAACAATCCCATGACAATGATACTGACAAGGCTGTTCCATGACAATGCGTGTGTGTGTGTGTGTGTGTGTTGTGTGTGTCTCTTTGCCACCGGGCAGGTGGGAAAGGCTGATGGGACGCCCAAGGACCTGGAGAGCACCCGAGCGCTGCTGCAAATCCTCCTGCATGCGCGCCACAACATCAGGCCCTTCATCGTGGTGAGCTTTGCACCAAGGACTGGCCATGCACTCAAGCAGTGCTGCACGCACACCTTAAACATCAGGCCCTTCATCATGGTCGGCACTTTATTTGTCCTCTTTGCTGCCGCGTGGCTTTGCCTGGGGGATATGTAGACACGCATGATTGGGCACGTGATGGGATGCTGTGGGATGCTGTCATTGACATGTTTTGCCCATGAATTGCAAAGACGAGGAGGTGTTAAAACCTTGCGCTGTGGCGTGCTCTTGCGTGACCATTGTTTCCATTGCCACCTCCTTTGTGCTGCACACTTGCAACAATAAGTGAATCTGGGTGCCGACATGCACAGCAACCCTTCTTGGTGCGTTGCTGCTGTGTGCAGGCGGGCAGGCAGGCAGGCCTGTGATGGCAGGCTCCCTGGTGTGATGCTGCGCTGTGTGCCTTGTGTTTGTGTGAACCTGCTTGCTGTTGCGCCCAACATTCCTTAATGACACCTTGCTGCTGTGTGCAGGAGGGCGGACATGCCTGTGATGGAAGGCTCCCTGATGTGGTGTTCCTGGATCTTGCATTGGAGGTAAGAGCCTATGATGCTCAAACAGCCAGCACAATTAAATACCAAGGCAAGGTGGCAACGGGGTGCAGAACTAAACTGCTCTGTGCAACCTCCTGTGCACAACCCCCTGTGCATTGCAAGGTACAGCAACAGAGCACAGCATCGACTCAAGCTACAAGCTACTCTGTACTTACGGGTTGCAACAGGCCCCGACGTCAACTCGAGCTAGTAGCTTGAAGCTCTTGTGTCGAACACTCAAGGGTCTAGCAGCGCCCAAGATCCCCAGGGAGAGATTGTCTCAAGCGGGCATGCTCTGTAGTCAGCGTAATATGATCTCAGATTTGATATACAAGAGTAAGAATTGCCAGTGCCATGAGAGTGCAATCAAAATTGCACTGAATATCATGAAGCACCCTGGCTTCTAGAGCTCCCCCCCCCCCTTTGTCATCCATTCATGGCCTTCTTTTATTGCACCAAGTAACATGAAGCACTCTCGCTTCAGGAGCTCCCTTCCCCCTCCAATTTTGTCATCCATCCATGGCCTTTCTTTATTGCACCCAGTAGTATGAAACACTCTGGCTTCTGGATTCTCGGCCCCCCTTCCCCACAATCCTGTCATTCTTTCATAGCCTGGTCCCGACTACCATCACAGCTCTGCCTTCCTCTATTCCAAAGCCTGTTCGCTGGACTTCTCTTACAGCCTATCAGGTTATGGCTATGCGTGCAGTTTTCTCACCCAAAGCCTGGTCCCTGGAATTTTGAGGGTGCCACAGTTGTTTCTGCCTTTGCATGGGCGTCCTTCACATAAGGGCTTTTTGAGGCAGTGGCAGCTCTGCAGCAGCAAAGGAGAGGCAAAGGAATCTAACTGTTGCACTGCAGCTTGCAAAGTTGTCCCTGTGGTGTGCCAGAGGCTGTGCTGATGGGGGTGAGGGACTCAGGAGCAGCATGCCTCCAGATCCTTGGCCCTTTGTAATTAGGAATGGCTTGAGAGATAGGCCCACATTTGACCCTTTTTAACCGTTTGGAGGAACAGCTTGGCAGCAGCCACAGAGCTGGTGCAAGGGGATTACAAAAGGCCTGTAGCCTGGTTTCCTGGCTGATGGGGCACTGGTGATACATACTCACACAGCATCTGAATGTAGTCGAGTCTGGAACGCCAACAGAGGAGAGGAGGTGCTCTGGCGCACACAAAGCATTTTTTTCCAGAGCTCGATCCTGACAAGTTATACATGCTTTGTTACACAAGAAGTAGCAAAGGATGTTTGCAGGTACAGTGCATGCAAAGCGGCTTGCCAACCCCCAGAACCGATGGTTGTGTGTGGGAGTGAGCCCAACCCTCAAACTTGCCTGGGATAAATGATGGAACCCTACTGCTGCAAAATATAGCTCGGCTACCCTGCATGCGCACGTTTTCTGAGCAAGCTGTTCCAGAGGTCCACCCGGATTCTCGACAAGCTAGCGCAAAAAAAGTTTTTGGAGTGAAGACATGCTGTGTGCCCATACCTCTATAGCAGCATTGACAGTAAACATCTTGGGCTGCTGACACACAGGAAGCCAAAGCCTGGTGCTGTCTTTACAGCATAAGTTGCGTCGCAGAGCTTACGCAACAACAGGGCCATGAATTGACTGCGTACATTGCTCTCTGCAGGTGTGTTGGCGTCGTATCCTTTTGCATACAGAAGCGTGCAGAGGGGGGTATGGCTGAGCCTGTGCAGACGCAGAGCCAAGTGTTGAGTGCGCGCACCTCCACACTGCATACGCGTTGACGTGAACCCTCCTGCATGCAGGGCGCAACACGGACTGCTCTGGAGGCCTCGCTCAGCTTGCTGAGAGGTGTGGCCTCCTCCATCCAAGAAGGTCCAAGCAAGGCAGCGGAGCTGGGTGCTTTGCTCTCTGTCATGGCCATGGCTTTGGAAGGTGGGAGTGTAAGGATTTGCCCTGGTCTGTTTATGTAGGTGGTGCGCGCACGCGTGTGTGTGCTCAGCTTCCTTATATGACCATTGTTTTTGTTGTCTGCGAGCGCCGATGAGTGTCTGTGTTATGGGCTAGTTGGTTATATACCGCTACCTTTGCGGCTGACAGCGGAGCTGGGTGCTCCACCCTATTTTGAGGCCCTGGCTTCAGGTTCTAATCACGCATGTAATTATGCAATTTTGTGCAGGTCATAATGATCCATGCCCATCAAATACATCTGCCTCTTGCAGACGTTGCCAGCCAAGCTGCTCATGATTTGCTACCAATGACATGCTCCAAAGTTGCTGTTCATGATTTGCTACTAATGATATGTTCCGCAGTTGCTGCTCATGGTATGCTATCAATGGCATGCTCCACAGGCTTCCTGAGGCTGCTGTCCTTGAGTCCACTCTTTTAATTCTGGAATTCTGGAAGCAGAGCACATGTTATGATGATTTTGAGGGAGATTGAAGGTCACCCTCCTACATGCTCACATTACCTGCTTGCATGCACACATGCTTGCTTGTGACCTCTTCGTGTGCAGGAGTCACCCTGTCGTCCTACCCCAATGACGACCTGGTGTCCTGCTTGAAGTCTTTGAACACATTGGAGGGCATGAATGGTGAGGTTCCATGCTAATAAGTATGTATGCACAAACAGGTGATTGGTGCATGCAGACTGGGGCAGAGGAATGTTGTGCTGCCATACCATTGCCAAGAGTACAATTGATGTGTGTTTGTGTGTAAGTGTGTGCCTGTGTGTGCGTGCGTGCGTGTACTCGTGCGCATGCACGCAAGAATCTTTTGCGTCTTGCAGTTGTGGCCCCCAAGATACTTTCAGAGGAGCGAGGCTGCTCAAGTGCTAGTTTCCTGAAAGCAGGAGTGTTCAGACATGAACAGGCACATTTTTAGGGTTGGCCAGTTCCGAATGCCAATACTGTATGCCCGTATATCCAGTGCTAAAAATTGCATACACTTGCCGTATAATACGTATAGATACGTATAAAAAGAGGGAATTGGCCAACCCTAAATATTTGTGACTGCGTACCTTCGAGTCCATCACATCCTGTAGCAAGCATGCAAGCACCTCGCAGCTTGTCGTCAAGCATAAAATGTGTGTTGCTGGTTCCCAGAATCCTCTTGTTCTCTGTTTCTGCTGGTCCCAGTGCTCAGAGGGCCTGCAGCATGCAGTGCTTGGCAGCGTTTCTGCGATGCTCAAGCCAGCCTGCTTTGTATGCTGTGTGTGCTTTCTCTGCAGGTCCCAGTGCTCAGAGGGCCTGCAGCATGCAGTGCTTGGCAGCGTTCCTGCGATGCTCAAGCCAGCCTGCTTTGTATGCTGTGTATGCTTTCCCTTTCCCTGCAGGTCCCTGTGCTTAGGAGGACTGCGGCAAGCAGCACTTGGCAGCGTTTGAGGTGCTCAAGCCAGCCTGCTTTGTATGCTGTGTATGCTTTCCCTTTCCCTGCAGGTCCCAGTGCTTAGGAGGACTGCGGCAAGCAGCACTTGGCAGCGTTTGAGGTGCTCAAGCCAGCCTGCTTTGTATGCTGTGTATGCTTTCCCTTTCCCTGCAGGTCCCAGTGCTTAGGAGGACTGCGGCAAGCAGCACTTGGCAGCGTTTGAGGTGCTCAACCAAGCTGACCATTTTGTATGCTTTGCATGCTTCCTTTGCAGATCCCAGTGCTCAGAAGGACCGTGGAATGCAGTGCTTGGCAGTGGTGGAGAAGCTCAAGCGTGCTCTCTCCCAGCAGGTGAGCTGAAAGTGCCATGTCCTGAAAGTGATATCAAAGGACAAAGTGGGCGCTGCAGTGTGAAGGGATCCAGAGAGGACGCAATCATGGTCTGCAGGGTGTACATGTGCTGAGATAAAAGTAGCAATTGATCAATTTTGTAATCAATTTGGTTATCATTGTTACTGATCAGGGCATTGGTTGCAATCACACGTGCTGGACCCAAGGTCTAATAATTGCTTGCTTTGTTACGGTTATTGTTGTTACATTGCTACCATGCTGGTTTATTTTTGTTCTGTTGCTTCCCTGGGCTGGATCACACACTGCATTCTCGTGAGCTTCTTTGACAGTCCATAGGAGCTCAGGCTTACCCACCCGCAGGACGTGGAGCACACAGCCATGCCACCTCAATGCAGGATTGTGTTCCCTTTTCCCTTCTCATCCTCTTGCTTTTGTTGCTTTTCCACACCCTTAGCTCATGTGCCCGTGGACATAGGAACTCACAGTTATGCGGCAGCCTTATGGTGGGGACTCTGGTCCTACTCTCAATACCTGCAGCTGAGCGGCAAGCTTATGCATTTTGCTTTATTTTTGTTGCAGCCTGCTGCATCTGATTTTGCAGCATCCCGTGTGCCAAACACACACTTTCTTCTGAACCTTCCTCTCTTACGCACGTGCCAAACACCACCCATGGGCCAAAAACGCACCATCATCTAACCCCTCACCCAATGTGCCAGACACCCACCATATGCCAAACACACGCACCATCTTCTAAACCCCCATTTTTGTGCGCTGTTGCACGCATGGCAGCCCTGGCGCCCACAGCCAAGCCCTCGCCTGTAGCCTCCATTCCGGACATCATCCGATTTCAAATTCTTGCGCAACTTGTGGTCAACTTTGCTCTGAATTGTGGTGGCCGCAGGCCTTGGAGCTCACAGCCATGCTGCAGCCAACGGCTTCCCACTTGGGCGGCATCATGAACCTTCCAGGCGGGCCCGTGGGAGGCTTCAGTGAGGAGGTTGTGAGGGGCACCCCTGCCGCCCCCTTATCTCAGGTTGTGGGCGTGACAGAGCCAAGGTGGGTAAGCCATAGGTAATTAAGTTCAGGGCAAGGGAGGAAGGTTGTTGAGCCGTACGGGCCAAGTTGATCAAGTTGTGGCATGACAGAGCTCTAGGGTTGGTGCGCTGTATGGGAGTGGGAGGGATTGGTTGTGATGATCAATGAATCGACCTTCGACCCTCTGCACTTTGAGCCAATGTGTGGTCAGCGCATCTGCATTGACTTGCAAGTAAAAGTTTCCATGCACCCTGCTGTGCATACTGGATGTGAGTGATTGTTAGTGATTGTTCCTTGATCAGCATCGTTGTGTGGATATTTACATGAAGTGAGTGCAGATTTGTACGTTTCAGCCATTTTTGCAGCCTTCTCTTCCAGTAGATGCCACCTCCTTGCTGCAGGTGTGCAAGATGGTATGATTGCATGAATGTACACAAAAAGCGCAGTGAGCTTTTATCCGTCCCTCTCTTTTTGCTGCAGCCTGGTCAGCATACTGGGTGCCAGGGGTTAGCTGCTGGATGTACTTTGAGATGTGCCGTGCTCTTCTTCACGCGCCTCCATCCTCTTTTTTTTCGCAGCCTCATCAACATTCTAGGTGCCAGGGATTGGCTCCTGGACGTACTTTGAAATGTGCTGTCCTATTTGCGCCCCCATTTTCCTTTTATATTTGCAACCTGCGCCGCATGCTGGGTGCTGAAGACTGGCTGCTGGATGTACTTTGAAACGTATCGTCTTAATCTGTATCCTCTTCTCGTTTCATCAACCTGCGTTAATGCTGGATGCCAGGGATGGGCTGCCAGATGTACTTTCAATTGTGCTGTCCTCTCCTGTTTACTCTTCTCTGTTCTCTTCTGTATCCTCCCTCTCATTTTTGACAACCTGCGTTGCATACTGGGTACGTGGGACTGGCTGCTGGGCAGAATGTGTGTGACCACCCTTAAATGTCCCCATCCTCTTTTAGTGTTGCAGCCTGCGCCATATGCTGGGTGATGGGGAGTGGCTGCTGGGCAGAATGCCTCTAACCATCCTTAAATGTCCTCATCCTCTTTTTGTGTTGCAGCCTGCGCCGTATGCTGGGTTATGGGGATTGTTTGCTGGTCAGTGTGCCAAAATGCACCTTTAAAAGGCCTACCCTTCTTGAAATTTGCTTGAAACTTCTTCTTTTTGTGTTGCAGCCTGCGCCGTATGCTGGGTGCTGGGGATTGGCTGCTGGTCAGCAGGGGCAGCGAAGATACGGCTGGGTCCGTGCAGGGAGTGGTGCGCCTGCAGGCTTCACTGCAGGATGTGCAGTTCAAGACTTACAATGAGCCCACTATCCTGGTCGTGGACAACATTGCAGGTGCGTGTGTGTCATAGGCCCAGCAGTCCCAAATGTTGCAGACAATCTAGTAGCTGACTCAACCAAATTCCTTGAAATTGGTGGCAATTGCACTGAGGACAGGTGTCCACACTCCTTCCAGAAAATTTGAGTACATGAGGGACACGTGATCGTCTAACACAAAGTGTTTCACGCGTGAAAGACGCGTGATTGTCTAACATGAAGTGATGTTTCAAACATGGGGGACACGTGTTCGTTTAACAAGTGTTTCACGCGTGAGGGACACGTGGTTGACTAACTCAAGGTGTTTCAAACATGGGGGACATGTAATTCTTTTACATGAAGTGTTTCACGCGTGCGGGACACGTTATTAAAATGCCTAGGTCATGGGGGGACATGTAATTCTTTTACATGAAGTGTTTCACGCGTGCGGGACACGTTATTAAAATGCCTAGGTCATGAGAGGCACTGGTTTCCATCCTAGGTGATGTTTAATCATGGCTGAGAGATGATAGTCATGCGGGTGCAGGGTGCCCTGGATGACAAAATATTTAAACAGTTTCCATGCCAGAGCTGTGGAAGTCACTGGCTTCCATCCTGGATGTGTAATGATGGCTAAGAACTGCTTTCCATCAACGCGCAGGGCACCCTGGTGGCGCTCTGTCCAGGGAATTCAGGATCTTTGCACACTTTGTTACTGCTCATGCAAGTGCAGACACACAGGAAGCGCTGGAGGGCGGCGCAAGATGCCCACATATGCTCATGCAATTTCTGGAACATGAGCAAATTTGCTCATGCAGTGCACACGTTATGCCCACGTTTGCTCATGCAGTGCACATGTTATGCCCACGTTTGCTCACACAGTGCACATGTTATGCCCACTTTTGCTCATGCAGTGCACATGTTATGCCCACTTTTGCTCATGCAGTGCACATGTTATGCCCACTTTTGCTCATGCAGTGCACATGTTATGCCCACGTTTGCTCATGCAGTGCACATGTTATGCCCAGATTTGCTCATGCAGTGCACATGTTATGCCCAGATTTGGTCATATGCTTTCTATGGGACGGAGGATGGGCTGCAGAACTGCTGTCATGGTTGTATTGTGTGCAGTGCAGGTACAGGGGAGGTGCCGGAGCATTGCGTGGCGATGCAGCGTGCTCGCGGGCACTGCCCAGATGTGCTGAGCCACAGTTGCCCACAGTTTTCTTCTCCTCACAAACTATGGCAATATGCACATTGTGCAGGTACAGGGGAGGTGCCAGAGCATTATGTGCCAATGCAGTGTGCTCGCGGGCACTGCCCAGATGTTCTGAGCCACAGTACAATTTCCTTCTCCTCACAACTATGGCAATATGCACATTGTGCAGGCACGGAGGAGGTGACGGCGGGTTGTGTGGCGGTGCTGAGCGCTAATGGGCAGTGCCCAGATGTGCTCAGCCACGGTGCTTTGTCCTTGTCTCACAGAGTGTTGTGGTTGTATGCATGTTGCAGGCACGGAGGAGGTGCCGGAGGGTTGTGTGGCGGTGCTCAGCGCCAACGGGCAGTGCCCAGATGTGCTGAGCCACAGCGCAGTCCGTGCTCGAAACATGAGTGTGCTTCTGGCTGCATGCTACAGCCCTGAGGTAAGCATAGCAGGTTCAAGCTCAGCGAAAGATGTTCTCAACAGAGCATGCAAGGATTTCAGGTTGCCCAGGTGCTTATAATTGGACTAGCCCGGGATTTTGCAGTGACACAAGAGGGTGGAATGGAAGAATTGTCCTATAATTTGTGGGTGCAGCCCCCCTTGGTGATAAAGGCTGCTTTCTTGTGAAAGCTTCAGCGATTTGAATACCTCATTGCAAAGCACATTGTAAATTTAGCCCCTGGAGCCAGGGGGAATGGTTTCTTTTCAAGCTGCAAGCTATTTACATGGCTATAGGGAGACTTTTAAAGAGCTGCCTTTCCTTTCACAAGTGAGCTGACTGTTGCAAGCGCACCATCACCCCCTCATCCTGGTGTCTGTTCTCCAGTGTGCTGCTTTTTTTTTTAAAAAATGTTTGTTCACATTTTTTGCGTGTTTGTTTGATGGCGAGAACATGACAAATGAATGCACCATCACTCATTTTCGATCAGCCATTTTCTGATGGCTGCGCCCTTATTTGTCCTGAGCAATTTTGCAATTGGGCAGAACTTCATTTGCAGGGGAATGAGTGTTGCAAGTGGCAAAAGCATCTCCTAGCTGAAGCAGCTCCCTGAGATGAACTGTAGAGAACACTACCGCGCGCCATTTTTCCCCTCTAGCCATCATCTCTGGCTCTAGTCCCTGACATAGTGCTGCATGCTGCAGGTGTCTGCAGAAATAACGGGGTGAAAAGCCAGGCAATGACAATTGCTGCAGACTGCAACCGTTTACTATTTGCACAGTACTCATACCATCACTTATTATTTCATGCTGCAGGTATCTGCAGAAATAATGAGGATGAAAAGCCAGGCAATGTTTATTGCTGCAGACTGCAACTTGGCATCATTGTTTTTTATTCGTGCTGCAGGTGTCTGCAGGCGTCAAGCAGATGGAGGGCCAGAATGTGACGATTGCTCTGGAGGATGAGGTGAGTGGAATGCACGCAGATTGACGGCTGTCTACCCACAGCCCTTTTGCCTTTGCTCCCAGGAGCCGTTTTACTCAGCTGATGGAATCCTTGACCAACTGTTTCCGTACCTGCGGATTGATGGATGTTTGCCCACCCCTTGCCTATTGCTCCATATGCCTACCGCACGTCCTTACAATATGTTGTCTTCTGCTCAAAGAGCTCCTTTACTGACGCATTGTAGGCACCTGGATTAGGTGACTGTGCTTTTGCTGCTGCACTGGTTTTTGATTCGCTGATGCATTGAAGGCGCCTGAAATAGGATAAAGTGTGAAAGGGTAATTGCTCAAAAAGCTCCTTTTCTGAGGCATTGTAGGCACCTGAATTAGGTAACTGTGATTCTGCTGCTGCACTAGTTCCTTGATTTGCCATTGCATTGTAGACACCTGCACTTGGTAACTTTGCTTTTGCTGCTGCACTGGTTCTTGATTCTCGAATGGAAACATATGAACACCTGGTGCTTTTGATTCCCTCAATTCAAAGTTAGATGAAGCGCAAATGGCGGTTACCAAGGAGAAAATTTGCAAGTAGTTGTTATGCCCATCCATCACCCCAGGCTACAAGTGCTTCACTGCGAGTCCCCTCAGGCGCGCAAGTCTCACACATTTTCAAAGTGCTGGTGATTTTCTTATGTAATGGATGTGTTTGCAGGCTGCTGGCACTTCACTGCGGTTCTCCTCAGGCGCAGGTGGTCCACAGGAGCAGGCCCCTGCGCCTGCTGCTGCCTCTGCAGACGCACCTGCCAAGAAGAAGTCTCCCAGAGGTTGGTGCTCCTTGGTATCAAACTTTCTGCATATGTGCACATCTGTGACAACCAGTTGACAGCCATCTTGCAAACCGTTCCTTGCAGTTTCAGGAGGTATGCATCGCATGGTGCGTGAATATCAAAGCAATCAAAATATGAACTCAAACTTACTAGGCGGTATAATTAAGGTGATTCATGCATTTTATTAGACTGTACGGGCTTGCTGTTTCAAAGATGTATGCATCGCATGAGTCGGGTCATCACTACAGTCATCTGGCATTTCTGAAGTGAGGTTATCACTTCAGTCCTCTGGCATTTCTGCAGTGACGTCATCATCGCTTCAGTCCTCTGGCATTTCTGCAGTGACATCATCATCACTACAGTCATCTGGCATTGCTTCAGTATTCTGGCAGCAAGCTGTCGTATCTCTGCACCTTGAAGGACCCCTGTGTGAGCACTTCACATGCTCATTCTAGCTTCCCTTGAGAGCTCAAGCTCTGTTTTCACTTCTCCTGAATTCTGGCTGGCAGCTGAAAACGGGGTCATGAGGTTCCACCCCTAGACTTGTCAAACGGTAACTTTCACAAGTGCACCTGCAATTTCACTTTTAGGATGAGTGGAACTTCAGGGCTCACTCAAGCGGCTGTCTGCACTACCACCTGCTTGTTTTGTGGCTTTTGACGGTTAGCTGTGCTTTTCCTTCTCCTCCCAAGATGGTCCGGAGTGCGCATAGAACCATTTGATTGAGCTGCTCCGGAGCGCACCGAGAACTATTTGTTCTGGCTGTGTGCATGATATTGCACGTACCTTGCAATGAGCAAAATGCTTGGGATAAGAGCAGATCACGCACACGCACGCATGCACGCACACTCGCTCACAGACACACACACGCGCGCGCGCGCACACACACACACACACACACACACACACACACACACGCACACGCACACGCACACGCACACGCACGCATGCACACCAATGCCCACACAGATTTGAAGATCTCTGTACCCCAGTGGCCCGGCAAGTGGGTGGTGGGCATGGATGAGTATGCACCAGGGGTAGTGGGCGCAAAGTCCCGGAACATCCAGGGGCTGCAAGGCAAGCTGCCAGATTGGATTTCACTGCCGCCCTCTGTGACGCTGCCCTTTGGGTGCTTTGAGCAGGTGTGTGTGGGTGGGTGGGTGGGTGGGGGGGGGGGGGGGGGGATGTGCACGTGCATGTGTGAAACGCTTGCATGAACACATGTGAATGCGCAAATGCATCCTGCACGTCTCCTGGCAGATGGCTGTTGCCATTTGAACTCATCTTTGTCATAAAGATGCAAACCCTCAAATACAACCCATGCCCTTAGGCATCTGCACTTGTGTCCGCACCACTCTCAGGCGCTGGAAGCAGAGGAGAATGCAGATGTGAAGAAGGAGATCAGCGCGCGGGTGGCTCAGATACAAGGGGGAGCTGAGGGCTCTGAAGCAGGAAGACTGCTGGCAGAGCTGAGGAGCCTTGCTATGCAGGTTGGTGCAGGGCATTTGTGCGCGCGCGTGTGTCTGTGTGTTTGTCTGTGTGTGTGAGGTTGAATGTATCTAGGTATGCTGCCTTGCAGCTGATTATGGCAGCCATGTGAGTGTGACAGTTGTTGCTCAGCAGCATCTCATGGATCATCAACCTGCTGCTTGTGATGTTGCTGCTGCAGGTGTCGGTACCAAAAGTAGCTAGAGAGCAACTGATGCAGGCAATGAAGACAGCAGGTAGGGGAATCAACCAACTGTTTTATGTTCCTTGTGTTTTTCCCCCTGCTGGTTACTGCTTGTCCCCACAAACATCCTTGAGCCCCTTCTTTCTTCAGGCAAAATGTCTCACCAGGCGTCATTTAACCTCATGTCGGCACCCCCTGCACCATCACAGGACCAAATAGTGTGTTAAACAGATGATGTTGGGGTGCTCAGGATATTAAATTCCTTTGAACCTTACCCCATTTGAACCTTACCCTTGCCACATGTTACGTAAATTCTTTATTTAAGGTGCATCCAAAGAAGCCTTCATGCTTTTTCCTATTGTCGGGATAACATTAAGGTGTTTACACAGGGAGTGCTGTGCTGCCATCTTTGAACTCCACACCTTCCTAACATTACACCTCCTTGATTGATGCCCACCTTGTTTTTGCCCATCTTAAACTCCTGACACTCCTGCAGCTGCAGCACTGTCATGATATTGGCTGAGATTATGTCAGGGGGCCCACAGGGAGATCGTGTGGTCTGATGTCAGGAAGTTTTTTTGCTGTCATGAGATTGCGTGGACTTATGTCCAGAGCTTTTCACAGCCATGAGATGGGTGGACGTGTACCAGGGAGCCTCTCATCGTCATGATATTGTGTGGACTGATGTTTAGGAAGCCTTTCCTGTGCCTGCTTTTATTGCTTTTGTTTATTCTGACTGGCCTTGTAGGAGAAAGCAGGGGGGGGGGGGGTCCCCAACATACAGCGAGGCCTGGATTGATGTCAGGAAACTGTTAGTGCCTGCTTCAGCCCTTCATTGAGCACCTGGATTATTTGTTGCTATCGCAGGCATCCCTCTTCCAGATAGTGTGGATAGGTGGGCCAAGGCAGTGGAGGCCATCAAGGGGGTGTGGGCCTCCAAGTACAACGACAGGGCCTACTTCAGCTTGCGCAAGGTATTATTCTAGCTGTTGCAACATTGTTTTTTGTTTTTGTTTTGTTTTGACTTCCAGGACAGTGACAGAGTCTGCTTCAGCTAGCGCAAGGTGCTATTGTAGCTGTTGCAACATTTTGACTTCCAGGACAGTGACAGGGCCTGCTTCAGCTTGCGCCAGGTAAGTATATGCACATCTTTGAAGGCATCATTGTAGCTGTTGCTGGAGTGCATTTGTAATTGAATGACATAAGATGGAAGCCCAAGGCACTCACCCCGGCTGGCTAGAGTGAGGTAGATGCCCTCTGACTGTGCCCAGTGTTTGACCTAGTTTTGATACCCAATATTGACGCACTCCCTTAGGTTCAGGCCGCGCCCTGTTGACCAAATTTTTGATACCTGGTTTCAACACACGCAATCTCGGGCCCAGGCTCTATGCAGAAACTAGGAAACCCAGGCTTTGTTTGACTTAATGAGCATGAAATGAGAGGGGATAGTAAAGGCAGTGCATTTATTGCTAATGCAGCTAGTGTTGCAAACGGTAGAAGAGCTTTTCTCATGCGTGCAGTAAGTTCCATCATGCATGCTGCTAGACACATCCCCACGCACGCGGCTGGCTTGAAACCGTACGTCATTTCCGCTCTAAGCTTCCAGGTACATTTCAAGACTGAGCTGCTGCGTGCATGCACATCCTTTGTCCATTGGTTGCCGCGGAATAAACTGCTTGACTTGTAGCCCTTGCATGAGAATTCCGTCCATGGCTCTGCAACCCTCTGGCGCGCTTGAAATGGGTGATCTGTTTTGGACCACGATGAATGGAGATGCAGCATGATGCCTTTGAATGGGGTTTTGCATTCAACAGATGTTCTTGACAGGTGTGGTAGGTAGAGCATCACCCAGTAGTATCCTTAGCAGAACATCATCAAAGCATCACTGCGTATCACCCTGCGACCACTGGGTCTCCTCAGCAGAACATGATCAGAGAATCACCTGTGACCGCTGGGAGCATCATTAGAGCATCACTATTAACCACCGAGCATCACCCTGTGGAATCACTAGCCGGGCATCTCTAGAGTAACCACCCAGTGACCACTGGGCTGGTGTGGCTGTCTCTAATGCAGATCAAGCTCTCCTGGACATGCGTTATCCAGGCGGCGCGGATCAGACTTGACCACCCTATACCACCCAAACCTTTTCTTTGCTGCGGTTAGCAGATTGAGCTGTGCCTTGAGGTGTTCAAGGAAGGACCTCAAAGCTCAGCTCAATCAACAAGTAGCAAAAAAGGGTAGCATGGACCGCCCAAGATCCTCAAAGTTCAGCCCACTATTTAATAAACAGCGATTGCTGTACTGTTCCTGACCGCTGGGAACGTCAATAGAGCATCTCTCCGATCACTGAGCATCATGACCACTGGGAAGCTATGGCTGCGTCCAATGCTGATCAACCTTGACCTTGCTATTATACTTTTGCTTCAGATTGCAGGCTGGGCTGAGCTTGGAGGACGCGCACATCAAACTTGACCCTTCAAGGCTGCTCCAAGCCACGACTGCTTTCCTTTGCAGGTTGGGTTGAGCTTGGAGGATGCAAATATCACTCTTGACCCTTAATGCTGCTCTTTGCTGCAAACGCTACTCTTTGCAGATTGGGCTGAGCTTTGAGGATGTGCGCATGGCGGTGCTGGTGCAGCGCGTGGTGCCTGCACATTATGCTTTTGTCATCCACACCCGTAACCCCTCCAACAACGACCCCAACGAGATCTTCTGTGAGCTGGTCCGAGGCCTTGGTGAGTTTCCAGTTAGTATTCTGTGAGGTCTGTGAGTTTCCAGTTAGTATTCTGTGAGGTCTGTGAGTTTCCTGTGAGTTTTCTGTGAGGTCTTGGTGAGTTTCCTACGATTTCTGTGAGGTCCTCTGTGAGCTGTTTAGAGGCCTTGTGAATTTCCTGTGAGATTTTCTGAGAGCTAATCCGAGGCCTTTATGAGTTTTGCCTTTCTGCCCCTAACTCTGTCCCTCCTTTTTTTGCAAGTGTGTATGGATGTTTGTTTGGAAGCATGGATGGATGGATAAAAGATACATGCATGTTTGTGTGTACCTTGATTGACGTTGGTATGTACATGAGCTTTGATGTAAGGAGTGCAGGCGCAGGTTCTTTTTGTGATGCATTACTGCTGCTCTATTAACCCTCAATGTGCAAAATGCGCACCTACTAGGCATGATACAAGTCACTTTTGTGGTGTTGCATCTTCTAACGAGTGAATAGAGAGCAGCGTAACGGTGGCCTTCATTCTGTGTAAAAAAGGAGGTGCAATGGAATTCGGTTCCTTAGGTGCTCACCCCTCGGGTGCTCATTTTCTCACTCTCGGCCCTGCTCAAGACAATTGCCTGTCTTTCATGGCCCCACGAGAGCACTTAGCTGCACAAGATTTCTGCGCAATTTGTTCTTGGCCCCAGGGGAGTCGCTTGTGAGTGGGGAGGTGTCCGGCAGCGCATTCGCCTTCAAGGCCAACAAGTCAGACCTGGACGAGCCTGAGGTGCTGCACTACGCCAGCAAGAGCGAGGGCATGTTTGTGGGGGAGTCCCTGATCTTCCGCTCGGACTCCAACGGGGAAGACCTGGAAGGCTATGCAGGTGGGTGTCCGTTTGGGCGGGAGTGGGTGGGTGTGGGTGATGAGGGTTCAATATATGAAATGGAGGGCTGTGCAGATGTATCCTTTTGTGCATGCAAGTGTGGGTGCGTATGAAGTGGAGGGCTGTGCAAATGTATCCTTTCGTGTATGCTGGTGTAGGTCCGTATGAATGGAGGGCTGTGCAAATGTATTCTTTTGTGCATGTAAGTGTATGTGTGTATGAAATGGAGGGCTGTGCAAATGTATCCTTTTGTGCATGTAGGTGTAGGTGTGTGGGTGCGAAGGTTGGGAAAAGGGGATGCTTGTGAGAGAGCCCATGAAGAATATGGGGGTCTGCATGCACATGTGTGCGTGGGAAGTCACTTTACTGAGATTCAGATTCCAATATGGAAATCTTGGAGGGTTAAGCAGTGATATAAGCTGAATACTTGAAGGCACTATTAAGAGCAAACAATTAACACCGCCCGCGCCGCCGGCTTTGAGAAATGTATGGGCATTGGGGGAACAAGTGATGTTGTCTCACTGCAGGGGGAAAGGGTGGAGACTCATCTTTGCCGGTGACGTGAAACTGACATACACACAGTGTTCGGGATGCAAGAATGAACAAGTCTGCTCGCCTCCCTTAAAATACAAAGTGATTGCTATGGAACAGGTGCAAGGCTGATTTGATGATGCAGTGTTTTGAAATAAACGCAGACTTTGTCAAGGCACCAGTGTCAGGATCATTCTGCGAGGGATTTCCGATCAATTTCTGCTCATAATCACAACCAGAGCCACCTTCCTCTGTAAACCTTCAAGCTGCTTGACAAGCACTGATGCCAGTGACCTCACTGATTGATGTAGTGCTCTAAAACAAATGTGAACCGGTTTCTAAGGTATTGATGTGGTACAAATGAAGGCTTTGTGTAGAGACAGAGCTTTGAAACGGGTGCGAGGCTGATCCATTGAGACAGTGCTTGAAGGCAATCACAAGGCTGATCCATTGAAACGGTGCTTCAAGACCATCACAAGGCTGATCCATTGAGACGGTGCTTTGAAATAAATGTGAGGCCAACTATTGAGGCGGTCTGTGTGAAGAGACGCCCTGCTGGAGAAGTCTCGCATTAACACTGTTAAGAATGCTGCGTTCTTGCCACAGCCCCATGAACACTCCCTGATGTGCAAGTGGCTGTGGTCACCTTCTATTCGCAGGCGCTGGCTTGTATGAGAGCATAACCATGGATGCGACAAAGACCCTGCCTGTGGATTACCTGGAGGACAAGCTGGTGACGGATGTGGACTACAGGCAACAGCTGCTTGCACGCATATGCAAGGTGGGTGTAACTGCTAGGTTGGCCATCGCATAGCATCCTGTGTAGCCAAATAGCTGCCACATTTGAAGTGCCAAGGCTTACTTGCAACAAGCAGCTCCACGCAGGTGCATGAGTCTCTGTTTGCATTTGCAGGCCTCGACCAGGCTGCATTTGCAGGCAGTTGCCTTGACCAGGCTGTGCACCTTTTGGTACAATGCCGACCGCTGTCATTTACGGAACGCTCCGCAGCTTCCGCAGCATTTTCTACAATGAAAACATCAGTTGTTATGTTTTGTGCCTCTGTTTAAATCAAGTTAACAAGAAATCACCCACAATAGTAGTAGCTTAGATTTTGATGTCCTACGCCAGAATCACACGACGCCATGATTGCGCAGCCCTAACCTCAAGAGCCTCCTCTACAGTGTGCAAATCAGTATTTAGGTCAGGGCTGTGCTACCACGGCGCCCTTAAAGATTTTGACCGTCTAAATGGTTTGATTTGGTGAAATCATATAACCTCGGTTCCAGAGATGGATGTTGGCAAAAAATCAACCAGCCGATAACCACCGTTGGATTCTGCTATATCAGATCAGACAAACACGGTCCTGACCGTTCAAACGGTCCGTTCCGCCTGAACTGTACAGTAAACAGGGTGACGTAGTAGAGCAGCCCGGAATTGGATTGAGGCACTGAGTACATGTTGCTGGGTGCTTATGTTGCATGAAGCATCTATTGATAGCTTGCCTATGAGGACACATTGCTTAGTAGTGGCTCATACCAGCTACTGATGTGGCGCTGCTGAGGCACACAAATTCCTTGCAGTGTTCTAATGGGTGGGATGCGTGCTTTGCTGAGGAGTGTTTCTCCCTGTGCTGCTTACTCTTACACAGGCACCACATGCTGGCCCTCTTCGCACCATTCTTGCCCCTTGTTGCAAGTTTCCAATGGGCGGGATGCATGCTTTGCTGAGGTGTATTTCTCCCCAGTGCTTCCTCACACCTGTGTGACCCACATGCTGGCATACTTCATTTGCCCCTTTTGCCCCTTCTTGCTCACACATGCACCACATGCTGGCACTCTTCATGCGCTGTCCTTCCTGACACAAGGACTGCATACGCCAGTATGCATGGCTCTCTGCAATAACTATTGTTTCCGCTGGTCAAGTCGCCAACTTCTCGCTATGTTGGCTACACCATCCACAGTCAATCAACCTTTTCTTAATCAAGTCACACCCTGAGCATATCCCTGTCACGTCAAATCATGGTTTTTGCTGAATCATGGTTATTTGGGTTAGTTATTTGGTTGGAGGTTATTATTGCTGGAAGGCTGCATTGTGCCTTGTTTTAGAGAATGTTGTGCTTAACGTCCAGAGTGATATGCCTAGGCGAAACAATAAGACGTGAATGACGCTGATCTTGCATGACATCCCTACGACTTGGTGCATTTTGAAGTGATAACTCATAACATTTTCCTGTATGTCATGTACTGTTTATTTGCAGGTTGGAGCAGCTATTGAGGACACTCTGGGCAGTGCCCAGGATGTGGAGGGAGTGGTCGAGGAAGATGGCTCCATTACAGTCGTGCAGACCAGGCCCCAGGTGTAAAAGAAATATGGCTTACCTTCCCCTTCGAATGGGGAAGGCCCTTTGGTCCCATTCACAGTGGATCGTTGGGGATATGTTGCTATTTTACAGCTGAGCAGGCTGCGGTTCAATCACACAGGAATGTGCGAAGCAAAAGGTGCATCCAGTAGTACGAGGCTTCTGAACTAAGACGGGTCCAATATTTTAGTGCAGAGTCTGCACTAGTCTGCACTAGGCTGGCCCAAAAGGTGTGAATGGATGGCATGTATTTCACAGGTTGTAGGGCAGTACTTGTAGGACAAGGCCACCTGCTTTAGGTGTCAAAAGAGGTATGGCAGAGCTTTACTGATGAGAAGCCCTTGATGTGATGAGCGTCATAAATGATCGCATATATGCCCAAAGGGGCGTGGCAGGATTTCCTTGATGATTGACTGGAAGCTTAGAGGGACAATTAATGGTTGCATTGATCAAAAGCCATTGTTTGTATGAATGATCGTGTGCCCAAGGGATGTCGCGGGACCATTGAAAAATTGCAGACATTGTCCTGGGTGCAGAACAGTCCTGTAGTCGGAGAAGCGGACCTCAGTGAATGGCCGTGCCCCTGTCCCATCGCTGCTGTTAATGGACCCACTATCATGGAAGCTTGCATCGCAGAAAGTTGGGTTGTAGTGCATGTGTGTGAGTGTGTGTTTGCATGTCTAAGTGTCCTTTTTGGACGTGCTGCTAAGGGAGGCTGGTACCTAGGTGACTGCTCTAATTCAAATTGGTGATGAATGACTTTTTGGTCCCTCTGAGCTTGTGAAATCTATTTATAGGACAATCAAATGTGGTGACATATACAATCATGTGGCCACGTCTGTCATCAAACCTAATGAACAATTCGGGAAGTTGGCAATAAATGGATAAATTCTAAATCTGATTGCTAGAAGGAATGCAGAGTTGTTTTAGCTCTTGCCAGCAGGCTACTGTGTAAATCGTTAGATATCTCAATGTCTGATGTAAAAACAATCTCCACATAGACGGTCTTCTGTGTGAGCACCTCATAGTGTGGTTAGACATCTTCATCTGAGCAACTCTGGAGCATGCATACAGGAAAGGCTGAGCAGCTGATGCACATGGAACCGACTCCTAATTATGCACAGAGTCTGTGCTGCACAGGACCTCCCTTCCATC
This sequence comes from Dunaliella primolecta, assembly GCA_914767535.2. NCBI lineage: Eukaryota > Viridiplantae > Chlorophyta > Chlorophyceae > Chlamydomonadales > Dunaliellaceae > Dunaliella > Dunaliella primolecta. Next base: position 13,950,002 of record OU611754.1, on the reverse strand, counting down.
CAATTTAAACAAAAAAATGGTGTCAATCAACAGGTTCCAAATTTAGTAACACTGAGCATCTTCAGTAGATTCTGTCTGCCATCCACCATGTACAGTCTTTTGGAAAATCTCCCTTCGGGGAATTGTAGAGAAAAGTTACAGGTTACAGGAAAAAGAAGGCCTCTAGTCAAAACGGTTGACTGCTAGTCTGCTCATTAAAAAACAATAATTCATATAGAAAAGGAAAAGGCTTGTTATTATTTTGATTTAAGAAAGAAGAGATATGATAAGACTGTACATGGTGAATGCCAGGTTCAAAGGGAGCCACGCTATGGGAAAAGTGAGATAAAGAGAGGAGAGGACCAGAAAATAAGGGAGCATATTTAAACCACAGAGAACAAACATGGGGATGAGTGAGTAGTCTAGGGAAGCGCCCTTTGCGGCGGCCGAAGCCTAAGTACGTATGTTTTCCTTCACGAATCAGAGAAACAACAAGGTTTATCTATTTTTACATTAACTACTAGTTAATGTAGTACTTCTCTTTTATGAACAGGTCATTCATTTTGACTGGAGACCTTCGCTTTCCTGTAACCTGTGTCTCTGATCAAAGTGCCCAGGAAAATTCTGGAGGAGGGATCCCAAACATCTAGACCCCCTGACCCACCCACCCCAGATATTCGGGCTGTAGGTTAACCAATGTAAAACCCATGTAAACCCATGACCCACCCACCCCTACCGACCTTCTCCGATGGGATCCAGTGATATCTCTTGAGCTCAGGATTCTGATTGCCTAATTGACACGCACCTCCCAAAAGCTATGCTTTTGGATGCTTTCCTGCTGCTGCCACTAGTAAAACTTTTTAGCTGAGGCTCTACTTCAAGTTGCAGTCTGCACCATGCTTTGAGAAGGGAAGGGAAGGGTTACATAGCTGTACCTGCCCGCGGCTAAGCTGCACCATGCTGTTCCCCTGCACCCTTGTATGTCCTTCGACCCTTACTTGTTTCGGTTTCGGCTCTATTAGGCTTTGTAGGCTCAAGAGCTTGGTGAATGAAAATGCAAGCGTAAATATTGGGGCTATTCAACGTGCTTCAAAAGCCCCCGGGACAGTCGCTTTAGACGGAAGGAAACAGCAGCACCTCAGAATCAGACTCAAACATAAATCTAAGTGTAGTAGCAGCTAGAATATTATTTAAGTGTGTCAGTTCTGTGAAGCATGAGAGGTTACCAACATACGGAGGACTTATATGTACCTAGGCAAGGAATCAACCTCCACTTTAGTCTGTCGTGAGTTGAGCCTAACTACGATACTCGCATGTCCAACCCCAGAATCCAACATTTTGGCTTCCCTACAATCTCCACTCCCTGCTTACATACATACACTGGCAATTTTAGCCATGCTTACATACATACAGTTCTACCAAAGCACTCTGTTGTCCCACAATTTCTGCTGGTAGCTCCAGAATTTCAATCTGCCCCACCACCATGCTGATCATGCTACTCATACTACTAGCACAGCATGTCACACCCTTCCGGGACTGAAAAGCAAGGCTGAAACTCGTACAATGGTGGTGCTGGGTAACTATCCAATGGCCCATGATATGGGACCTCTTTGCTTCAGCGACCCTTCCCTTGCAGGCAGGAACAGCAAACTCACCCCCTTTCTTTCTCATGACACAGACCTCTCTCACCAGTGAGAATGGGGTCACTACTACAGGAGACTGCCAGCAAGAGCTGACGCGCATCCAGAGGGCGGTGCTGAAGCACCATGCTCAAGCATTGATACTGCGTGCCTGATTTGGTGTGTATGCAGAAGCAGCATCCTGCTCAAGGTCATGCATTCAGCTCGAGCTCCTGCCATGAATCTGTGTCTACCAAAGAGTACTTGTACCGAACCTGGTCAGATGTTTGGTAGTAGTCCACCTGCACCAAAGGAGGCAAGGCACAATACAGGCACAATTTGTAAATCGTGCAAGTGTTTAGTAAAGCAGCCCATCAGCAAGCTCAGGTCGCTGCTCACTTGTTTTCTTGCCGTAAGGCTGTGGTAGGCCCAATGCAAGGGATCTTTATGCTGGCCTCTGTAAGGTGTCGACTGCTCACCTTTCTTTTTGTGTGCTCGCTGCACTCACCCTAACAGCAGTCAGGTTACCAGCCGACTGGTCATTATTGCAGGTCAAAGAAACAAGTTTGCAAACTCTGAAGGAGAGAATTCGGTGAGGCCCTTGCTAGCTTGCTGGTTCAGGGACCTTTCCCTGATGCATGCTGTCTTTGGCTTGCGTAGACTTCTGTTTCTTTTTCAGAAGGAGAGAATAGCTTTTTACCAAAGAGGTTATGGAGACAAAACTAGATTTTTTTACACCACTTTGATGGCAAAAGGAAAATGGCATAAATGAGTGAAGCAATGAAAACGGGTGTGATCCTGCCAAATATTTTCCATGAGATTGACAGAAGGGGGGGGGGGGGAACTCTGAGTACATAACCTGGGAGCCCTCACATGATGTTACCATCACCTACACCTTGCCTTACCTGATGCTCTCGTCTTTACACCTGTCTCTACGTGATACCTACAACTGCCCTTGAAAGATGTCGCCAACACCTACACCTGTTGAATTTTCATATTGGCCAGCTAAATCAAAATGGAGAATGGCATGGGCAGCTGCACACACCAGCCAGCCTCCAAGCTGAAACTTGACTCTCCTTTTGGGGAAATGAGGCTAGTGTTTGCATGGAAGAGGGTGATCTGGGTGCAGATTCAGGCCGGTGATGCTGTCAAAAGTTGAAACCTGACTCTTCTTTTGGGGAAAGGATGTTTGCATGGAAGAGGGTGATCCGGGTACAGTTTCAGGCCGATGATGCTGTCATAAGCATCAATCGCCTCACGAACAAACATCTCAGCGATCCTCCTCTCTAGCAGCACTGGAATTCCAACACAGAGTCCCTAGTCACCTCCCTTCCCAAGGGCGCATGGTGCACAAAGCATCTCACCTCTTGGATGCTGAGCACCGACAAGCAAAATGTGGGCAGTGGTGGCTGGTCAGCAGAAGGAGGGGGCTGCTGGGGCAACTCTTCCTGCAAGGTGCAGTCCAGAGGTGCACGAGCCAATTGCAAGGACACCTATGAGCTTACGTAATAAATTGCTTTGTGAGAAGGCCATCCACACCGATCAAAGGCAGCTATCCATGAGAAGGCACATCAAAGTGGAGATTTGCCTAAGCTGCACTGAATTTTGTAGCCCAGGCGTTCCAATCCTCACAACCAGGGCCTCTCCTTGAGACACAATCTTTGCAGCTCACTCCGCTTGAGGATTTGGAGTCTGGGACCTTTGTGGATACCACTTCTTACAACCAGGCCCTGGGTTCACCTATTTTTGTGGTATTTTCTGTGCAGCTGATGTCACATCCGTCTCTTGGCTGCATGCATTTTCTTTTATCATACCTTGAATGCACTGCTTTCCATCCCATTGCATGAAATCAGCACAGTGTGTGTATTTGTGTATGAGCATGTCCGCTCGTGTGCACATGCTAGAAGACTGGCCAAAAACCTTGCTGGTTTCAAAAACCCATTGAAAGAGAACTGTGCAGTTTGGCTGAAATACATTGCCATGAGGATCACCATTCCTTCAGTATACTGGAAGAAGAGGATCCAAACCTACATGGTTTTGCAGGTGTGTTTGCAGTTATGCTATAAATAGGTTCAACCGAGGTGCCACCCCAGACAAATACATGTCCTGTCATGGGACTTCCAAAATGAAATTTAAACTGTTTCATGCACACCATGCACGCACAGAGTTACACGCACAGTCATTATGATGAAAGATGGCACTGTCATGGGACTTCCAAAATGAAACTTAAACTGTTTCATGCACACCATGCACGCACAGAGTTACACGCACAGTCATTATGATGAAAGATGGCACTGTCATGGGACTTCCAAAATGAAACTTAAACTGTTCATGCACACCATGCACGCACAAAGTTACACGCACAGTCATTATGATGAAAGATGGCGCTGAGCTCAAAAGAGACACTGCTAAAGCTATGGCACGAACAGCCACGGATATTTACACATATCATTTCAATCACTCCAAATGCACATGCAAAGGGTCACAAGGCTGTGGTGCATTTATGTGGCACGGTGACAAGTTTACACACACTTGCACTTTGCATAAAATTGCATGTGCGTACCTTCCCCGTTTTAGGTGCCCCAGGTGCTGGCCAAAGGTATTGCGCTCGTGCCTTGTCAGACATACTTCGCCATGCAGCTGCCCTTGCATCCTGAGGTGAGAAGGAAAGAGAGATCTCTGAATGTTGAAAGCGTTGAAAGCCTGGATACCATTCTATTTCATGAGGCAGATAGCAGCTGTCTTCTAGCTACCCACAAGGACATTGCTTCTGTCAGTGCATTTGTGAACTACCATTGCATAAAAACATAGGACACCAATAAGCATGGCGCGCACTGTCCTAGATGTGTTGTCTTTTTCCCTTGTAAACCTTGTAATCCTTGTAAACCTAGATGTGTTGTCCCAGGCAAAAGATAGTCTGCCCCCCTTCCCCCCCCTGGCTGCCGCAATGGACATCTGGCTGAAATATTCTTGCAATCCTATCTGCAATTGCATCAAAACAAGCCTATCTGCAATGCTTGGTTCCTGTGCTGCGCTCGGGACCCACCTTTGTTAGTAACCCCCCAGACAGTTGGTACTGCAATAATTCACGGCATGAATCTTTCCCACAACCAATTTTGTAGCTCACCTGCAATGCTTGGCTCTTATGCTCAGGCCCCACCACCGTCAGCAAACCGGACAGTCGGTACTGTTCCCTGGAGAATTAAAGACGGTCAAGCAGTCAGGATGTTGCACAAAAGAGCACGAAAGTCAGTCAAGCAGTCAAAATGCTGCAAACTGACATCTCTGGACAGCCAGTACCGACGTATTTCCGGACAGTCAACCCTCTTTCTGAGCACCAAAGGCGGGCAAGGAGTCAGGGTGCTGCAAACTGGCATGTCTCAAAAGGGCAAGCAGGCATGTTGAATTTGCAAGAAAAGTGTGAAATGCTTGCAGCATGATTGGAGGCACTGGATGCTCCGGAAAGAGGCTGATGGGTCCACAGATAGGAACTTAGAAAAGAGCATGGAGGCAGGAGATCCGGTCGATGCATTTCGGCACTGGGTAAACTTCTAGGCGACTTTGTGCTGCATTCATTTGACAGAATAATTAGTTAATCCATGCTTTATACAGAAATTACAACAAAGCTTGATGGTCTGTGCCTTCAACCCAGTCAAGCTTGCAGAGCACCTAGCGTTTTGCATTCACGTGATTTATTTCACAGCATGCACTTTGTCACAAGTCATGAGTACTCATATTGTCACATGTCTTTAAAGGCATCCAATGAGGCTCAGAGCACACTCCAATGTGTACTGACTTGCTGGTGGACTAGGTTGATGCTAAATGGACCCCGGAGGTAGCTACAATTCGTGGTTAACAGACAAGTCAGAGGCACTTACACACTCTTTCAAAGTCGGGCTGAAGTGCATCTGGGTTGAAGTAAAGGACCATGCCATCCTTGTTAAGTCTGACACAATATCAATAGCACAAGGCACCATATCACAGCCTTCTAAGTGGGGTTCAGGATCACCTGCTTTCAGTGAAGTACCACGCCACCTCTGCAGCTGGATTCTGAGCGGCTTCTGCCACCTGCAGCAAGTTGCCAGAATGCAGGTCTGTATGTATCTCTGCTTTTGCAGTCCTGGGCGGTTCCTGCCACCTGCAGGAATTTGTCAAAATGCAGGCTTTTGCACAGATGCAGTTGCTATTCTGGGTGGCTCCTGCCACCTTAAGCAAGTCAGTAGAGTGAAGGCTCTGCTCCTGACACACTTATCAGTGGGATTTTTCTACTCCACCACCATACCATACATCTGACTGAGGGCATCTCTCACCAACTCATCATCTTTGGATTGATTGTTACAATTCTTCTGCTGCCCGCTGTTAGCCTACATAAGGGAGGACTTATGACCCAGCTGGTAAGCTGAGCGCTCCCTTATGTAAATGAATACCCGCATCTAGCCACATTAAAGAAAAGAAAAGACTACGCAAGCCTGGTACGGCTGCTTAAGGAAAGGTTCCCCAATTAGCAAGCTACCACATTCAAGGCATGCATAGGTGGGCAAAACAACAAGATTCCTTTGTAGTTGATGGCACACCTTGAAAGAATACGACCTAAAAGCGATGACCTTGCAATTACAAGCTTGCAGGCATTTGAATTAGCATGGAATTGCACTCAATGGCATTGTCATACAAATAGGAAATTTATGGAGAAGAATGATAAAGAAAATGCCGATCGCAAGAATACTGGTACAGACAGGGACTGACAATCGGCTTTTAACAACCTAGATACACAACAACACCAGCTGCAAGCTCACTCATGGATTGAAAAGTTCATTTGAAAATTACCTTGTTGTAGCGCTTGTCCGTAACGAATGTGATGTCATTTGTGCCATCTAAGAACCCCCTGCACAGGCCACAGAAGGAATACATGCTGCATATCCGCAACGGAAGGGTAGCAGAGAAATAGGGATCCGCAGCACTCCCTGGAACCTATAAACTCAAGGACAAGACCTTTGCCCTCAGGGCAATACCAATCAAATGCTGTGCCAGAGCAAGATTTCTGAGCAGAAATGCAGTGAACACTAGGATAATTGAATGTTGCTAAGCTTTCAAAGTAGACTTGTGAACAAACAAAAAATAGCTATTCAGACTACCTTTTTGCAGCTTCAGCTTCCCCATTGGCGCACAATTATACACGGCGCTCAACTACCAAGCACAGGGAATTATAAAACGGAGTGTGATATACCGTGGGGTTACAGCTTTTTACCTGCTTTCCTGCCAGTTTGTGGCCTCAAAGCTTTAACAGGGCATACAGCAACAAAGATGAGTTGGTGAGCCTTTCCAGCTAGCTGTCGTTAAGCTTCACTAGAAAAATTGCTTGCCTGAACACCACGGTTCGATTCGCAGGACGGCCATCAGGCTTGATAGTGGCTAGCTGGAAGTACTTGGAGAACCTGTATCGTAAAGCAATAATGAGTGTGGCTTGTGCAAGCCAGTGTCCTGTTTTCTTGTGGTTTTGGTCTTCCCTGGCAATGTTCCTCTCGCAGTCACTTTGTTTTGGCCAGGAACTGTAGACACTGGATGTCTCTCCTTTGGTACTCACACTAGGTTCTCATGCTTTTGCAATGATGCCTGGAGTTTGGCGCGCCAAGTAGGGAAAGTTTTAGTGGCCATCATAGCACGCACAGCTACTCAGTCAAGCTTGCAAAATTTCTTGTGTTACAAAGGTGAACACAATATCAAGGAAAAGTTTCAATTAAAATGCTCACGATAATAACGGGGTGCTTTGACTTCAATTCCACAGGTCTGAACCGAACCGCAATTTAATGAGGACATAAAAAAATACAAAATCTATGAAGGCCTTGCGCCTTGAGTTACTGCTCTTACTGCTACTCCTCCTTTTTGTGCATTTTTCTGCCTTGTTTACCTTCACCAAAGGCTTCATCACAACTCGTGTGGAATTGCCCCATAGAAGTCAGTGTGTTGACTTCAGCAGCAGAGATGGACAGCAGCACAAACCAGCCCAGGATGGTGAACGCGCATGCTGGTCAACTGCACCCCAGCATCCCCACAGGATCCGCAAGGTCGTGCTGATGATTGTTGATGCCCTCCGTGCTGACTTCTACTATGAGCCAGAAGCCAACATTTCAGCAGCAGCGGCCATCATCCGCGATTACAGCTTGCATATGCCTCGTTTGCATGCGGTCGTGCAAGAAGCGGTGCGTATATTTGGTGTAAGCATCACATCCTTTTTTGGTCAAGAAACAGTTTTTCATGCACATGCTTCTTATCTCGAAAATGCCTTGACATGTTGCAAGCCACAATGACAATCATGGCTTGCAGCATGCTTTTCAAGGGATGAGATGTGACAAGAAACAAGTGAAGGGGGGCCAATTAGCTTTTTCTTATTTCAGCAAGGTACTGTAATGGTCAATCACTAAGAGTCCATCAATATATTCCCCTGAGTTTGTGAAGGCTTCTTGCTTCCTTGCGTCTGAAAGATGCACAAAGATGCTCAAGGGCTGGGGAGGGCGCATTGAACACGTCCTTTGCAAGGCTACCAATGTTGCCTGGAGAGAAGTAAGAAATTACATCAATGATCCTAAGGGAAGGGACACTGTGGGGTAGTGCATCGCGAGGCGTTGCGGTATCATGACTGCGCGTTTTTGGTCTCAGAAAATCAATGTCTTCAAGATGAACCAAGGATACTTCACAGGAAGCTTTGTTGTGCATTCTGCTGCACAGTTTGCATGTCACACACTGAAAATGATGCACTATCATGTCCTCTGATCCATGGAGCAGGCGCGTTTAATGGGAACATATGAGGGACTGGCTATAGAGCTGTGGCACACATCTCTTATTCCTGAAGGATTCAGGTCTGAAATTGGACGCATCTGACTCACTTCATCCACTGCACACTCATTTCAAGCTCTCAACTTGTTTGACACCTGAATTTTACTTTGTAGGGTGCATCTGCGTTCATCGCTCCATTCATTGCAGACACACCCACAATCACGATGAGCAGGCTGAAAACACTGCTGACGGTGAGTGCAAGAGAAAGGTCGCTGGTGTCCCTGTAGCAAATTTGATCAGGAATGTTCAAGATGAGCTGTTGCTTTTGTTGGGCTTCAATTTCTCTGCCACCTTCAGGTCCCGTGAGCCCAATGCCGTGGCATGCGCACCTCCCAGCTAGGGCCTTGCTTTTTGTACCTTTGGGCTTTCTCTGAAATCATTTGCAGGGTAGGTTGATCGAGATGACATGCATGAGTACGCTCATGATCACAGCACCCCCCTCCCACACCCCACCAACTTCATTTCTGCAGAAATGTCACACAAACATACACACGCATGCATGCATGCTCTTTGCAGGGTACTCTGCCCACATTCTTGGATGTGGGCAGCAGCTTCTCAGCAGCCTCCCTGACAGAGGACAATCTGCTGGACCAGCTGAAGAAGAAGGGCAAGCGGATGGTGGGTAGGGTTGCAGTGGCAGCAAAGGTTTGGTTGAGACTCCTGACTGCTAGCTCAGAGCAAGTGGGGGTTGGGTTGAGAAGGCAAGCAGGTAAATAGGTCCCTAGCGGGTGAAAAGGAGGGGAACAGATGAGAGGACGAGCATGTATCAATGGCACCAAACCCTTTTTGTGTTTTCCCTTGTTGCTTGATCCTTGAAGTACAGTGTGCAGCACACACTTGAATCATTGCTGTTGTTTTCATGGTGGATGGTATCGGACAAAAAATGTGTCCCTCACAATAGTGTAAGTGCCGTACATGAATATTCCACCCCGCAAAATGAATTTTTCTGAGGAGTGCAGAACGATTGCGGACGATGGAAACAGTAGCTATTTTCGAGCATGAGGGAATGTGCATGATAGTGGAAATCGATTATTTTTGGAAGTTTAAGGGATTTTGAGCAGTTTGTCATAAGTAGGAGTATGCATCTGGACAAGCATTCTGGAAACACAGTTTTCCTCTGGATGTGTCAGGAATTTTATGAGCAGGTCTTGATTTTTAAGGCAAGCAAAGTGTGTGGCTACAAAATGCTTGAGAGCTGCTTTTCTTGAAGAGTGCAAGGGATCGTGTGTCTTGCGCGTCTTCACATGCAGCAAGCACCCTGTCCTTGCTATCCTTACCTTAAGCTCTAAGGTATGCAGGGGGTGGTTATCCCTGCGGGAACATGGGGGACACCCAAAAATGAACACAGAGGGGGCTGTGGGATTAAGGCAGGAAACATGAATGAATTGGATTTAAAAGGGGTGCAGAATGAGTACCTTGGAAGTATGGTTCGTTGTTGTGGCAGTGCATGTGTGTATATGTACATACGAGATTGTTGTTGTGGCAGTGTGGAGCACACGAGAGGTAACCAGGCTTTGTTGATTCAGACCTGCAAGTGAAAAGTATCTGTGCATTCCAAGTGAGACAGATAGCTCCCTCGGGCAACTTGGATGCTAAGCATCCACCTCTTTTGCCATTTTTCATGTTTTCTGCAGGTGTTAGCTGGGGAGGACACGTGGATGCAGCTGGCTCCCTTAGGCACCTTTGATGCTGCACATCCGTGGCCATCTCATTCTTTTTCAATGTTTATCTGCAGGTGTTTGCTGGGGAGGACACGTGGATGCAGCTGGCTCCGTTAGGCACCTTTGATGCTGCACATCCGTGGCCATCTCATTCTTTTTAGATGTTTATCTGCAGGTGTTTGCTGGGGAGGACACGTGGATGCAGCTGGCTCCGTTAGGCACCTTTGATGCTGCACATCCGTGGCCATCTCATTCTTTTTAGATGTTTATCTGCAGGTGTTTGCTGGGGAGGACACGTGGATGCAGCTGGCTCCGTTAGGCACCTTTGATGCTGCACATCCGTGGCCATCTCATTCTTTTTCAATGTTTATCTGCAGGTGTTTGCTGGGGAGGACACGTGGATGCAGCTGGCTCCTTTAGGCACCTTTGATGCTGCACATCCGTGGCCATCTCATTCTTTTTAGATGTTTATCTGCAGGTGTTTGCTGGGGAGGACACGTGGATGCAGCTGGCTCCGTTAGGCACCTTTGATGCTGCACATCCGTGGCCATCTCATTCTTTTTAGATATTTATCTGCAGGTGTTTGCTGGGGAGGACACGTGGATGCAGCTGGCTCCGTTAGGCACCTTTGATGCTGCACATCCGTGGCCATCTCATTCTTTTTCAATGTTTATCTACAGGTGTTTGCTGGGGAGGACACGTGGATGCAGCTGGCTCCGTTAGGCACCTTTGATGCTGCACATCCGTGGCCATCTCATTCTTTTTCAATGTTTATCTGCAGGTGTTTGCTGGGGAGGACACGTGGATGCAGCTGGCTCCGTTAGGCACCTTTGATGCTGCACATCCGTGGCCATCTCATTCTTTTTCAATGTTTATCTGCAGGTGTTTGCTGGGGAGGACACGTGGATGCAGCTGGCTCCTTTAGGCACCTTTGATGCTGCACATCCGTGGCCATCTCATTCTTTTTAGATGTTTATCTGCAGGTGTTTGCTGGGGAGGACACGTGGATGCAGCTGGCTCCGTTAGGCACCTTTGATGCTGCACATCCGTGGCCATCTCATTCTTTTTCAATGTTTATCTGCAGGTGTTTGCTGGGGAGGACACGTGGATGCAGCTGGCTCCCTTAGGCACCTTTGATGCTGCACATCCGTGGCCATCTCATTATTTTTAGATGTTTATCTGCAGGTGTTTGCTGGGGAGGACATGTGGATGCAGCTGGCTCCGTTAGGCACCTTTGATGCTGCACATCCGTGGCCATCTCATTCTTTTTCAATGTTTATCTGCAGGTGTTTGCTGGGGAGGACACGTGGATGCAGCTGGCTCCTTTAGGCACCTTTGATGCTGCACATCCGTGGTCATCTCATTCTTTTTAGATGTTTATCTGCAGGTGTTTGCTGGGGAGGACACGTGGATGCAGCTGGCTCCGTTAGGCACCTTTGATGCTGCACATCCGTGGCCATCTCATTCTTTTTCAATGTTTATCTGCAGGTGTTTGCTGGGGAGGACACGTGGATGCAGCTGGCTCCGTTAGGCACCTTTGATGCTGCACATCCGTGGCCATCTCATTCTTTTTCAATGTTTATCTGCAGGTGTTTGCTGGGGAGGACACGTGGATGCAGCTGGCTCCGTTAGGCACCTTTGATGCTGCACATCCGTGGCCATCTCATTCTTTTTAGATGTTTATCTGCAGGTGTTTGCTGGGGAGGACACGTGGATGCAGCTGGCTCCTTTAGGCACCTTTGATGCTGCACATCCGTGGCCATCTCATTCTTTTTCAATGTTTATCTGCAGGTGTTTGCTGGGGACGACACGTGGATGCAGCTGGCTCCTTTAGGCACCTTTGATGCTGCACATCTGTACCCATCTTTCAATGTGCATGACCTGCACACCGTGGACAATGGCGTCTGGCAGGTATGAGTGAAACTGGGTAATGAGGGTCCAGAAACACAGGAAAGAAGGCCAATGAGGTTCTTTTCAGCCTCCTTGAGCCTCTCTGGTGGGTTTTTGACCCTCTGTACCCACCCTAGGGTATGGGCACCACCTGTTTGTGAACACTCAGGAGATGGGGTGCGTGCTTTCAATGCTGCCTTTCAGCTTGCATGACCTGCACAACGAGAACAAAGGCATCAGGATTTTAAGCTTGCATGGCCTGCACAATGAGAACAGAGGCATCAAGAGCAAGCATTCGATTCACTGTGAAGTACATTGAAGCAGAATGCGCCATCTGCACAGTTTCATCCATCGTTCAAGTCGCTCAATGTGCAGCACACAGTAGGTTTCTTTGACGCCTAGCTAGTCATCTTGCACGATTTCATCCGTCGTTCGAGTCGCTCAATGTGCAGCACACAATAGTTTTTTTTTACGCCTAGCTAGTCATCCTAAAATGACGTCCAGGGGGAAATCCTCACGCTGCCCATGACTCCACTACTTCACTGCAGTCAATACTCCACAGGTGGAGTAACTACCAAATCTCTCCAAAACTGCCTATCTGGCAGTTTTTCACCACGAAGCTCATCCAAGCTGAGGGATATTGCTGAACACTTCTGATCTGGATACCTTGCTCCTTTGCCAAACCTCCCACCTTGTAGTACCTCAACCATTGCCTTGATCATCCAAAGTCCCAGGAGCTCCTGGTGGGCCAATGCCTTCTCGACTTCAACCTCCCACGACAAATATGCCACTCTGCAGTACCTCAACCACTACCTTGCTCACCCCAAGTCCTGGGAGTTCCTGGTGGGCCAATACTGTTTCAACTGAGACTTCTTACGACGAACATGCCACTCTGCAGTACCTCAACCACTACCTTGCTCACCCCGAGTCCTGGGAGTTCCTGGTGGGCCACTACCTTGGGCTGGACCATGCTGGACACAGCCGGGGTGTAGCATCTTCAGGCATGGCGCAAAAGCTTGCACAGATGGACGCTGAGGTTGATGAAATTGCAAGTGAGTGGCGCTGGCAATTGATGGGTTGCGAGGAAAAGAAAGACATGAGCTGCGATGTGCAACTTCATCCCCTCCCCTGTCTGCTTTTTAAGGAGCATTCATTCGGAGGTTTCCTCACTTGTATCTAGTGTGAAACCAGAGAAAATACTGCCTCCAGTGGAACTAAGAGGAGCATCTGATCAACGTAACAAAAGCAACCTTTGGAGGCTGCACGCTGAGGCCTATCCATGGTGTGGAAAAAGCAACGCCCTTTCCTCATTCCCTGGCGTCGCTTGCAGGGAGGCTGAATTGCCAAGGCCTATCCATGGTGCAAAGAAGAGCAACATCCTTTCCTCATCCCCTGGCTTAGCTTGCAGGGAGGCTGAATTGCCAAGGCCTACCCATAGTGCAATAGAAGGCAATGCCTTTTCCTCAACCCCTGGCTTAGCTTGCAGGGAGGCTGAATTGCCAAGGCCTACCCATAGAACAATAGAAGGCAATGCCTTTTCCTCAACCCCTGGCTTAGCTTGCAGGGAGGCTGTATGCCGAAGCCTACCAGAGGCGGCCTCACCAACGTAACCATTGAAAAGCACCTCAGAACCGTGACAAGAGCAGCGTCCTCCCTTGTCATCTGGGCGTCGCTTGCTGGGAGGCTGCATGCTGAGACCTACCTATAGTGTGAACTAAACACCGCCCTTCTCTCATATCGTGATGTTGCTTGCAGGGAGGCTGCATGCCGAGGCCTACCCAGGGGGGCCCCATGAGCACACGCTGCTCGTTGTCCTGGGTGACCATGGCCAGGTAAGGCTGGGGCCTATCTGCTGAACTGACCCTGATCAAAAGCACCGATCGCCTTCGCTCAAAGAGGCCATGAGCATGCACTGCTCACTGTCTTGAGCAACCATGGCCGCATAAGGCCGGGATCTACCACGCCCAAAGTGTAGGCAAACCCGAGCAAAAGCGCTTGGTACTCTAAATGAGGTACTATGCACGGCCTCCCTACTCCCATCTGTCCAATGTAACCAATAGTCGTGGCGCATTCTGGTCGTGACCAAGATCTTGGAAGACTGGAGGTTCAACTCAAAAGCAGCCTGCTGGAGCGTGGTGCTATTGTCTGCACTTTGGAGCTTGCTCTGACCAAGCAAGCCTGGCGGAAGGCTCCATTTTGCATGTGCCGGCCGAGCCAGGTTAACTTTGATGACTTACACCGAAGGCAAGTGAGCCATCCCCAAGGCCTTTGCTAGGATAGGTTAGGATAGAGTTACATAGCTGGACCTGCCTACAAGGGCAGCTTAGCTGAAGCAAAAGGTGCCTGGCCTTTGCTAGACTTGCCAATCGTCTGACAAACAAGCCATCCCCAAGGCCTTTGCCAGACTTGCCGATCATGGGGGTTGCTCATCAATGTTTCTGTATCAGAAAATGCAGACAGATCGCCTACAAGGTGTTTGTGTCATTGCATTCGCCTGCCTCTTTGCAGACCCTAGGGGGCGACCATGGTGGCTCGTCCAAGGAGGAGACAGATTCATTGATAGCTGCCATTAATGTAGGTAAGTGGAGGCGCCAGCGCCAGCAGCAGCTGCGGCAGCAACAGCACAGCCAGTGCAGTCTCAGCCCTAGTGCCAAATCACAGCAGCAGCAGCAGCAGCAGCAGCATACCCAACCCGATCCAAACCTAGAAGCTGATGCGCACCATCACCTTCAGCAGCAGCAGCAGCAGCAGCAGCAGCAGCATACCCAACCCGATCCTAACCTAGAAGCTGATGCGCACCATCACCTTCAGCAGCAGCAGCAGCAGCAGCAGCAGCAGCGTACCCAACCTGATCCTAACCTAGAAGCTGATGCGCACCACCACCTTCAGCAGCAGCAGCAGCAGCATACCCAACCCGATCCTTACCTAGGGGCTGATGCGCACCACCACCTTCAGCAACAGCAGCAGCAGCAGCAAAAGATTGAAGCGGTCTGGACGCTTCCGCGTGAGCACATCCGTCATGACCCCCCTCAAGCCAGCGACGTTTTGCGCCCCCAGATGCGCGATGTTGCGCATGTCATGACGCAGCTGGATTTCACGTCCACGCTGGCTCTGCTGCTGGGGTTGCCCATCCCTTATGGCAATGTGGGCAGCGTGGACATGCACATGTGGGCGGCTGCTTGGGAGGAGGGCGGGGGGGAGCACCCAAAGGGGAAGCCGGAGGGTGCACAGCCCCCCGATGCAGCTGCTCCTGGGGATCCTGCAGCTGCTGAGGGGCAGTGTGCAGTTGCATCAGGGGGCTGTGCTGCTGCTCCTGGGGATTCAGCACCTGCTGAGGGACAGTGTGCAGCTGCTGTGGGGGGCTGCGCAGGTGCTCCAGGGGACGCTGCAGCTGCTGAGGGTTGTTTGGGTACAGAGGGGGAGGGGGTGGATGTAGGGGAGTGCAGTGCAGGTGCAAAGGAAGGGGAAGCACCATTCGTGCTATGGGAGCATAGCTGGCGGCACAGCTTCCTTGAGGCGCTGGCGCTCACGTCGCAGCAGGTGTGTGTGTGTGTGTAACTGTATGGTATCCAGAAGCTGAAATACTGAGGTCCTTGTACCTAAGACATGCTTGCAAGTGACAACACTTGATGTTTCTACCTTGTGTTGCAGGTTCATGCCATGTTTTGTCTTGACGGAAAAAAAAAATTCCGGGAAAACATCCTGGATTAAACAAGCAACTTAATACACCTTGCAAACCAATGCAGCAATCCACTGAAGGTGCGCTCAGTGGCATTAAGTAGTCCCCTGGCGCATCTGCATACTCCCTTGACGCTTCCAGATGCTCCCCTGAAGCACCTGCATAGTCCCTTGACGCATCTGCATACTCCCCTGACGCTTCCAGATGCTCCCCTGGAGCACCCGCAGAGTTCCTTGACGCATCTGTATGCTCCCTTGACGCTTCCAGATGCTCCCCTGGAGCACCTGCATATTCCCTTGACGCATCTGCGTACTCCCTTGACGCACCAGCGCAGTCTCTCGGCACATCCGTATGCTCCCTTGACACATTTGATTAGTCCCCTAAAGCATCCAAACAGTCCCTTGACGCATCTAAAAACTCACTTGACGCATTTGACTAGTCTCTCAGTGCATCCAAACAATCCCTCGACGCACCTGAATGCTTCTTTGGTGTATTTGAACAGCTCCCTAGCGCATCCCAACAGTCGCGCATCCGAAAGTTCCACCGCATCTGTCGACTCCATGCTAAAGCAGACAGTGTTCTTTGTATGTACATGCAACAGTGTGTACGTGGGGCACCTCAGCTCCCATCATCTGTCACACTGTGTGTGGGGGGCATTGATGCAGGTATTTAAGGCCAGACACTTGAGCTCTACGTCCCTCCATGCATGGCTAGCAATGTTATGAAATTGATGCGTGCCCTGCTATGTACTCCTGCTCTACGCGCCCTGCAGCCGGCCTTGGCTCGCCGTTCAAGCCAATGCTATTTACATGGCATGAACTTGTTGCATGTCCGGCCGTGTACTCCAGCTCTATGCGCCCTGCATTGCAGCTCATGCATGCCGTGCCATGACCTCCTGCACTCGCCGTTCAAATCGATGCCATTCAGATGGCACCAACTTGTTGCATGTCCGACTGTGTACTACTTCTGCTCTACGCGCCCTCTGCGTTGCAGCTCTTGCATGCCGTGCCATGACCTCCTGCACTCGCCGTTCAAATCAATGCCATTTAAGTGGCATGAGGTTGATGCATGCCCTGGGCTTTTGCTGCATGCCCTGGGCTTTTGCTGCATACCCTGGGCACAGCTTCACAGACAGCATGCCTCTTCTTTGCTTGGTGCTTGAAACGTGTCGGATGCTTCACAGACAGCATGCCTCCTGTGCTTGGTGCTTTAATGCGTCGCATACACAGTCCGCATGCCTTCTTTGCTTGGTGCGTGAAGCGTGTTGAATGCTTCACAGGCAGCATGCCTCCTTTGCTTGGTGCTTCAATGCGTCGCGTACTCAGTCTGCATGCCTTCTTTGCTTGGTGCGTGAAGCGTGTCGAATGCTTCACAGACAGCATATCCCCTTTGCTTGGTGCTCAAAAGCATTGCGTACACCGTCCATGCCCCCACACCTAGAAGGTGTGCACCATACCCTTCACTTTTGTCCGTTCACAGCACCGCTGCTGCTCCCGCTGCTACTTTTCAATCCTTGTATTTGTGCTACGCTTCTTTAACTGCATGCACACTTTGCTTGTGTATGCACTTCTCCATTTTGTGCCCAGGTGTTTTGCATTTCACTGGTCGCAGGGCTTTCTTATGTGACAGGCGGTGACGTACTGTAGAAATGTGGTTGATTGGAGGCCTGCTTAGGTTGCTCGCTTACTGCATGGAAGGCGCCATGCCATAGATATTTTGGCCAGCCTGGAACTGACTTTTTGCCGTACTGTTACACGGGTGCCATGCCCTTGGCACTCATTACAATCATGCCTGTGGAGCTCATTACAATCATGCCCTTGGCGCCCATTACAGTCATACCCTTGGCGCCCATTACAGTCATGCCTGTGGTGCTCATTACAATCATGCCCTTGGCGCCCATTACAGTCATACCCTTGGCGCTCATTACAGTCATGCCTGTGGCGCCCATTACAGTCATGCCTGTGGCGCTCATTACAGGCAAAACCAAAGACGTCTTATTATCCAAGAGAGACAGAGCAGAGCATGGGGCAGGCATTTGGTTGTTGTGGGGCGTGGTGTCACTGTCCTTGTGACCTTTTTGCCTTTTGCATGTGACTAGGCATGCTAGAGAGTGGCAACCTGACCATCCGCGAGTTATTGAACTTTCTATCAATGGAGGGTCCAGGGAGTGCGACGGATGAATGTTACTTGCATGCCACAGGTGCAGCGGTGCCTATGACAGGCGTGACAGATGAGTGTTTTTTACATACGCACAGGTGCAGCGGTACCTAGAGACCTACACACAGGTGTCAAGCCTGACGCCTCGGGATCTGCACCTGTGCAGTCACCTGTTCAAGGAAGCTCACCTGGCGTACCAGGCGTACCTGAGGACAAAGCAGCAGCAGCAGCAGCACTTGCAAGAGGGACATGAGCAACATATAGGGGGGGGTCAGCAACAACAACAGCAGCAGCAGCAGCAGCACCTGCAAGAGGGGCAGGAGCTACAAACAGGGAGGGGTCAGCAACAAGAGCGGCAGGGCAAGCTTGAGCAGCTCGAGGCCTCTCTGCTCTTAGGCAGGGAAGGTTCAGAGACAGAAGAAGGGACTGCGCAGGGGTTCGGCCATGCTTTTAGACGCCCATCCTCAGAGGCACAGATGCGCACAGATGCCCTGGCCGGAAATGCAGCTTTGGAGGCACTCTACGCTGATGCCTTGGCCAAGCTCCAGGCCTTCCAGCAAGGTAGTTCTTTTTTTGCGTGCGTACCCACTCTTAGCATTATTCAGGTTTGCGAGGCACCAAGGGAGACACCTGCAAAGCACCTCTGTTCATCTGTTTTTCGGTCTTTCCAACAGCGCACACTGACAGGCCACTGACTGTCCAGCAATGCAGACTACTCAGTAGCACGTGCAGTAGCATTTTTGTCAGTGCTTTCCCCCCTTAGTAGTCGGACACCTCTCTCACTTTTGCTGCCTTCCATGGGATGATCCCACCATGGCATGAGCCCATTTGCTGCCCACTTTTTCGTCTCCCTCCTGTGCTCACTAAAGCATGAGCCCATTTGATGCCCACGTTCTGCCTCCCTTCTAAGCCCACCAGTGAGCCCTGTAAATGCCAACGTCCTGAGCCCAAAGCACGAGCCCAAGACCAAGCTCTGGGCTTTGAACCGCCCAGCCTCTCTCCTGAGCCCATGTGCTGCCCTCCCCTTGCGTCTCATCTGAGCCCACCATGGCACGAGCCTTTCTGCTGCCCGCTTGTTGCGTCTCATCTGAGCCCACCATGGCATGAGCCTTTCTGCTGCCCGCTTCTTGCTTCTCTTGAATACCCACCATGGCATGAGCCCTTCTGCTGCCCGCTTGTTGCGTCTCATCTGAGCCCACCATGGCATGAGCCTTTCTGCTGCCCGCTTCTTGCTTCTCTTGAATACCCACCATGGCATGAGCCCTTCTGCTGCCCGCTTGTTGCCTCTCTTGCGGGCCCACCATGGCATGAGCCTTTCTGCTGCCCGCTTCTTGCTTCTCTTGAATACCCACCATGGCATGAGCCCTTCTGCTGCCCGCTTGTTGCCTCTCTTGCGGGCCCACCATGGCATGAGCCTTCCAAGTGCCATGTCCTTTTATTGTGCTATATATATGGCCACTGACTGCGCTGCCACAAAGAGTGCTGCCCACCGATGCATGAGCCTTGTGAGTGCCAACGTCTTGAGCCCTAGATGTGAGCCAAGTCACAGCGCAGCCACCAAGTGTGTATCACGCCATGGTATGAATCAAGCAGCCACTAATTGCGCTGCCACTGATTGTGCCACCCACCATGGCATGATCCAAGGCCAACATTAGCCATATTTGACGACAAAATATAGGCACAAAGCTGTTGCAGCAACTTCAAGCTGTATGAGAGGTGCATGCACTTCTCCACTCCACCCCCTCTGCAGGCCATTGCAGGCCATGGTCATTTGCGCTCAAGGTTTTCTGCAAGATTGATTCAATGGGGTATCATTCGAAGGCTTACAGATTTGCCTGCGCCTGTGGCACAGCCTCTGAATCTCAGGCCTGCATGTACTGTCTTTTTTTAATATCGTGCCATGCCTGCTTTATGGTTGCAAAGGTTGCAAGGGTTGCAAGGGCTGCAAGAGAAGGCCTACAGCCCGAGCCTCTCGTTGATTGGCATGCACACTGTAGCCATCAATTCTGTGCTTGAGTGTGTCCATCTGCAGGGGCAGCTGACCTTGTGCGCACCAAGTTTGCTGGCCCCAACCTTCTATTCATGGCCTTCTATTCATGGCCTTTGGCTGCCTCATCATGCTGCCATCCGTTTTTCCTCACACTTGGGTGCCCTTCTGCAGGGGCAGCTGACCTTGTGCGCGCCCAGTTTGCTGGCCCCAACCTTCTATTCATGGCCTTTGGCTGCCTCATCATGCTGCCATCCATTTTTCCTCACACTTTTGGGTGCCCTTCTGCAGGGGCAGCTGACCTTGTGCGCGCCCAGTTTGCTGGCCCCGACCTTCTATCCATGGCCTTCTATTCATGGCCTTTGGCTGCCTCATCATGCTGCCATCCGTTTTTCCTCACACTTTTGGGTGCCCTTCTGCAGGGGCAGCTGACCTTGTGCGCACCCAGTTTGCTGGCCCCAACCTTCTATCCATGGCCTTCCATTCATGGCCTTTGGCTGCCTCATCATGCTGTCATCCGTTTTTCCTCACACTTTTGGGTGCCCTTCTGCAGGGGCAGCTGACCTTGTGCGCTCCCAGTTTGCTGGCCCCAACCTTCTATCCATGGCCTTCTATCCATGGCCTTCTATTCATGGCCTTTGGCTGCCTCATCATGCTGCCATCCGTTTTTCCTCACACTTTTGGGTGCCCTTCTGCAGGGGCAGCTGACCTTGTGCGCGCCCAGTTTGCTGGCCCCAACCTTCTATCCATGGCCTTCTCTTCAAGGCCTTTGGCTGCCTCATCATGCTGCCATCTGTTTTTCCTCACACTTTTGGGTGCCCTTCTGCAGGGGCAGCTGACCTTGTGCGCGCCCAGTTTGCTGGCCCCAACCTTCTATCCATGGCCTTCTATTCATGGCCTTTGGCTGCCTCATCATGCCGCCATCCGTTTTTCCTCACACTTTTGGGTGCCCTTCTGCAGG
The DNA here is from genome assembly GCA_914767535.2 of Dunaliella primolecta. Lineage (NCBI taxonomy): Eukaryota > Viridiplantae > Chlorophyta > Chlorophyceae > Chlamydomonadales > Dunaliellaceae > Dunaliella > Dunaliella primolecta. Next base: position 13,929,238 of record OU611754.1, on the reverse strand, counting down.
GGCAGCTGACCATCCATGGCATTCTATTCATGGCATTCTATCCATTGCCTTTGGCTGCCTTCTCATGCTGCCATCCGACTTTCTCACACTTTTGGGTGCCCACCTGCAGGGGCAGCCGAACTTGCGCGTGCCAAGTTTGCTGGCTCCAGCCTTCCATTCATGGTCTTGGGCTGCCTGCTCATGCTGGCATCTGTTTCATTGCACGTCCTTGTGCTGGCCAGGTATGTGTGTGTCTGTGTCCAGCCCTGATGGTAGCCAGGTACGTGTGTTTTTTTTCCAACCCTTGTATTGGCCAGGTATGTGTGTCTTTCAAAACCCTTGTAGACATGGAAGTTTAAGCATGTGACCCTCGTTGAGAGCGTTGGGGAAATGAGCTGGTGTGTTCCTGCTGCCAGCCAGACATCTGTTGCTTTCCTTCTTTTGCTCACTGGATCTCATTCTTTGTTTGCCATGCTTGCATGGCAAACATGTCCTGATGCTGGCCAGGCTCACTCATGTTGCTCATTTGCTTCGTCTTTTTCGCATTTTTGTTTCCAATTTGGTTGTTGTGCGCCTTCCTGCTGCTGGTATTCATTGCTCTCTCCATGGCTTGCGGGGGAGCTGCGCTGTGGGTGCTTGGTGTGTGTACTGTTGGACCCCCATATGCTGCAACTTTGGCTGTGCACCTTTGGCTATGCACCCCCATCGAAATACATTAACACTTGCAGCACCTGTAACGTTCCTCACCCTATATGCTGCTGCTTGGAGCCCCGTACGCTGCACCATTGGCTGTGCACCCATCAAAGTAGTTTAACACTTGCAGCACCTGTAACGTTCAGCACCCTAATGCTGCTGCTCAAAGCCCCATACACTGTAACATTGGCTTTGCATCCATGAACTGGATGCTTAACGCTACAGGTTACAGGAACAAGAGGCCTCCAGTCAAAGCGGCTGGCTTCAAGCCATGAAGACGCTTACACCCTTGAATCACAAATTGTGTAATCTGTCTGCTGCCAGGGAGCCGAGACGCACAGGCTGATCATGTCATGAAGGTTTCGGAGTGAGTGCAATCTGCACTCCTGTGTTTTTTCAGTAAGCAACGGCTTCATTTGGCTGGTGGCAGCAAAGCTGGTGCTCGCAGCAACCAGCGGTGCATCACGCAGGTCATCTGGTGCATCACGCAGGTCACACTTTAAGTGGTACCCCCAAACCAAGGCCCTGTACACTGGACAAGAACAAGACATTCATGCAGCAAGAGGCCCCACACAGGGCTCACTGTCAGGTGTGCCCAAAAGAAAAGGCCCAAACCACCCCCACTGTGAGACCCCTCTCGCACAGGTCACACTTATTAGAGTGGTCCCCCCAGAAGGCCCCAAACAACACCCGCTGCAAGGGCTGCCCCCTTCAAAATCTCCCAAACGACAAATGCTGTGAGGTCCCCCCCGCCCCCCCCCCAAAGAGACTCTGCACGTGTACACTTTTGTGAAGGGTCCCAAAGCAGGCCCCAAACAACACCCACCGCAGATCAGTGCTCCACTTCACATGCCAACACCTCCTGCAGCTCCAGCTCACATGCCAACACCTCCTGCAGCTCCAGCTCACATGCCAACACCTCCTGCAGCTCCAGCTCACATGCCAACACCTCCTCCAGCTCCAGCTCACATGCCAACACCTCCTCCAGCCGCCCAGCATTGCACTCAAGCCACTCTCGCTTGCACCCTATGCCATCCAGGGTTTGCAACGCAGCCATGCTGGGGCTGCCTGGGCCTCGTGGTGCGCTCCTCCCCTCCCTCCCCACGCTGGCAGCACACCTGCGGACGCTGGGCGCTGTGCTTGTTTCCAACCCCGGGAGCACGTGTGTGCCGGCTGGCATGGTGGCTTTTCAGGTAAGGCTCTGACGCATTTGGCTTCCTGCCGTGATTGAAGGGTGCACTAGGTGCTGTGCTGCCTTGTTTGAAGGGTGCCATCTTAAGGGTTAGCCATGTTTAGAGGCCCGCCATGCTCAGAGGGTTCACGAGGTGCCGTCCTTTTTTCCTGGTTTGGGGAGGAAGTGTGTGCCAGCTGGCATGGTGTCTTTCCAGGTAAGGTTTCCTGAGCTGTTTGGCATCCTGCCGTGTTAAGAGGTTGCGCTAGGTGCCGTGCTTGTTTGCCATCCAGGAACCAATTGCGTGCCATGCCAGCTAGGTTTGTGGCTTTCAGGTAAGATTTTACTTGTTTGGCTTCCTGCTGTGCAACAGAGGTTGCGCTAGGTGCCGTGCTTGTTTGCCACCCAGGAACCAATTGCGTGCCAGCTGGGTTGGTGGCTTTTCAGGTAAGGTTTTATTTGTTTAGCTTCCTGCTGTGCAAAAGAGGAGAGCCTTTCTGAGGCTCATCATATCCTCTTACATGATAGAATCCTGCGAGGAATAGGGATGTGGGAGGGAGGTAAGGTTCATCATTTCCTCTCACATGACAGGATCTTGTGAGGAATAGAGATGTGGAAGGGAGATAAGGGTTACCTGGTTTGAGCTGTCTGAGATCTCATTGACTTGGACTTCAAGGGTTCCTTGACTCCATGAGGACTTCTTACAGTCATGTAGTCAATTAAATGGTTGGATAAAATAGGACCTGCTAGCCTGCTGTCATTTCCAAGGATACCTTAAGGTCGACTCAGAACTCCTGATTAGCCTGATGTTGAGCATTGCTGATGTTGAGCATCACTGCATGCTGTCCTATTAGATGATGGCAGAAAGCCAAACACCTAGCGCACCCTCTCCTAAAAAATGCCCCCCCCATAATCCTCTGGCATGCCAGTGTTCTGTTGCTGCCTCGATTTCTCTGTAATTACGTTTCACGCCATCCAGGCAGTGTCACTTCTGGCACGATCTCTGGGTGTGAACTCTCTGGCGTGGTCCTGTGGTTATGCTATCCAAGCAGTGTAATCTTCTGGCATGAACTCTGTGGTTTGACCTCTCAGTAATGAACTCTTTGGCTTGAGTTCTTTGGCATGGAATCTGTGCCATGATCCCAAGGCATTGCCATGCAGACAGCATCAATTGTTGGCATGCACTCTTTGATCCTTGGCATGGACTCTGTGCCATGATCCCAAGGCATTGCCATGCAGGCAGCATCACTTGTTGGCATGCACTCTTTGATCCTTGGCATGAATCTTGTGCCATGGACTCATGCCCTTGCCATGCAGGCAGCATCCCTCTTTGGCTTAAGCACTCTTTGGCATGCACTCTCTGCTACGTCCTCTTTGGCTTGAGCTGGCAAACACATCTTGGCTTGAGTTTCTGTACCATCATCCCACGATATGCCATGCAGGCACATCGCTTTTTTGCATGCGCTCTTTGGCTTGATCTCTTTGCATACGTTCTGTGTCTCTACTTCTTTGGCTTGAGTTTCTGTACCATCATCCCACGATATGCCATGCAGGCACATCGCTTTCTTGCATGCGCTCTTTGGCTTGATCTCTTTGCATACGTTCTGTGTCTCTACTTCTTTGGCTTGAGTTTCTGTACCATCATCCCACGATATGCCATGCAGGCACATCGCTTTCTTGCATGCGCTCTTTGGCTTGATCTCTTTGCATACGTTCTGTGTCTCTACTTCTTTGGCTTGAGTTTCTGTACCATCATCCCACGATATGCCATGCAGGCACATCGCTTTCTTGCATGCGCTCTCTGGCTTGATCTCTTTGCATACATTCTGTGTCTCTACTTCTTTGGCATGAATTGTGTGCCATGGTGCCATGGTATGCCATGCAGGCAGCATCATTCTTTGGCATGAGCTCTTTGGCACGTGCCCTTTGGCTTAGGCTGGCAAGTACACCTTGGTAGGAATTGTGTGCCATGATGCCATGGCACACCATGCAGGAAGCATGACTCTTTGGCATGCACTCTTTGGCACATGAGCTCTTTGCATGCACTCTGTGGCTGTAGTCCTTTGGCACAAATTTCGTACCGTAATGCCACGGCATGCCATATGCAGGCAGCATCACTCTTTGGCATGAACTGGATGATGGGCGAGGGCCGCGTCCTGTGTACGCTACTAATTCTGCTGCAGGTACAGCTGAATTGCTTTGGTGGTGAGGGGCAGGTGCAAGCATATGAGAAACAAGAGGTTGGAGGAAATGCAGTTTGTGGCTTGGCGCACAATGCCTTTTGGGGCATCAGGTTCATCAGGGGGCATCGAGTACATTGCTTCATGGTTCCACACTGCCTTTGGGGATGCAATACTTCATGGGTGCACGATGGCTTTAATGGGCATTGATTTAATCAGGGGGCATTGAGTGCATTGGCACACGATGCCTTGTATGGGGGCAGAGCTAAATCAGGGGGCATCGAGTGCATTGGTGCATGGTTCCACACTGCCTTGGGGGTGCATTACTTCATGGGTGCACGATGGCTTTAATGGGCATTGAGTTGATCAGGGGGCATTGAGTGCATTGGTGCATTAATGCATGATGCCTCTTTGGGGCATAAGCTGAGGGATGTTGTATGAAAGGGCTGGATGCACAAAGGCGGGTGGGTCAAGGCAAGGCACGGCAAGGCAAGGCAAGGCACGGCAAGGCACGGCACGGCAAGGCAAGGCACGGCAAGGAACGGCAAGGCATGGCAAGGCAAGGCACGGCAAGGCAAGGCAAGGCAAGGCAAGGCAGGGCAAGGCAAAGCAGGGCAGGGCAAGGCAAGGCGAGGCAAGGCAAGGCAAGGCAAGGCACGGGCTGCTGCAAGTATGATGCCTGTCCCATCCATGTCCCATCCATTCATTGGCCATTCCACTTATTCACCCCATTGCAGGCATGCTCTGGTCCTTGCCATCATGCCTGCCCTATCCATGCATTGCCCATTCCATTTATTTACCCCACGTGGGTATGCTCTGGAATCCCAATGCTTGTTCCGTGCCTCTTCAAAAGTAGCATCCCAGCAACATCATGTCTGCCTCACCTCTTACAAGTGCACATTCCTTCCGCGTACATTGACGTATTCCTGCCAACATGTTTGAAATAAAAATGGACAGGATGAACGAAACACCTGTAAACAGATGGCGCACATCTTGAAATGCCATCTACACAAGCAGATGTTGCTCATCCATAAATACCATCCACACAAGCAGATGATACACAGCCAAAAAGATCCATCCACGCAAGCAGATGGCGCATATCCAGAAACATCCAACCATGCAAGCAAATGACACACCAGCTTGCCGACGCATGGCAGCGCTCTCTTCAAGAGGCCATGCAAAACACCCCACATCAACAGAAATCTGCTATGCTCATTTGGTAGCAAGAAAGCAAGCAGCATCAGCATCAGTCTGCGGGCCACCCTCTTGCTTTCCAGGTGCTGCTGACAGCCCTTGCAGCCAAAGCAGCCATTTACAAGCAACACCCAGGCCGGCATCAGCAGCGGCTGCAGCTGCTGTTAACGTGCACACACCAAGGCCAGCACCTTGAGTTTCAAGGCCGCAACAAACAGCAACGTGATCACGGAATTGACTCCCAGCAGCAGCAGGCTGGCGACTGTGCCTCAGGCCACGCTATGCAGCCACACAAGCACAAACACGACTTCCAGCAGCAGAAGGCCAGCAACACTTGCTCCGTATTGTGGCGTAGCTCCTGTCGGGCTTTGCGTGCAGCTGCGCAGCCTTTGTTCATCGGCTGTGTGGCGGTAGGCGCATCTATGGGCATGGCGCGGGTGGGGCTGATAGACAGGTGCGTGTCTTGCTGTTTGCTGATGGGCTGATTGGCAAGTGTGCTCTGCTCTTTGCTGATGTGCTCGTAGGCAGGAGTGTCCTGTTGTTGGCTGGTCTGCTTGTAGGTAGGTAGGTGGGTAGGTAGGTAGGTAGGTAGGTAGGTAGGTAGGTAGGTGTGACCTGTTAGCATGCGGCAGCTACGATTGCTCATGTAGTGCGTCTTTCCTCTATCTTCTAGTGCGCAGCAGCTGTATGCATGTGTGTGTTTGCATGCGTATGTATGTGTGCGTGTGCGTGTTGTTGTGTATGTTGCTGTTGTGGCAGTGTGCATGAGGGCCTGGTTGGCAGGCCCATCTGTTGCCTTGGCAGGTCAATGTGTGGGAGTGTTTTGCTGACAAATAGGCTGCAGTATTCCTTGGAAACTCTTGGACTTTGCATCTGCTCGCTCGCACGCATTGATTTGCGCTGGTGGGTTTGCAACCCCATTACAAGGCCCACGTCAGCAGCACCACCTTCACAAGCACATTCATGTTCACATGTACATGCAAACACACGCGCACACACACACACACACGCACACACACACACACACACACACGCACACAAACACACACACGTACACACACAGGTGGGGCCATGATCCCCATGACAAGGCTCAGGTCAGCAGCACCTTGGAGGACCTGCTGGGAGGGGGTGGGGGGGTTAGTACTGTAGAGGATGGCAGCGGAAATAGTGGCAGTGCAGGCATGGATGAAGGGGTCAGCAACAAAGGCTTGGATGCTGCTCAGCTTCTGTGGCTGGCTGCTCCCACTGTGGGCCCGCTGCTGCTGCTGCCATGGCTCCTCTGTTGGGCAACCAATTGGGTCACTCACACTGTGTGTGGCCTTAGAAGACATGGTGTGTGCAGCGTATCGGGAGTAACAACAAGGGGGGCCAAGCGTTTAGCACACAGCTTAGGGGAGGGTTTCACACAAGGCCTAGGGGAGGGTTTCACACAAGGCCTAGGGGAGGGTTTCACACAAGGCCTAGGGGAGGGCTTAACACAAGGCCTAGGGGAGGGTTTAACACAAGGTCGAGGGGAAGGCTTAACACAAGGCCTAGGGGAGGAAACAAGACGTGGCGGCACACAGCACTTCAGAGCCCAGACAGTAGCACAATGCGCGTGGGAATGTCAGGACGACTCTGCGGCAAGCCCAAGCAGGGGGGAGGCTCTTGATCCCTGCACAGCGACATCAACACCAGCAGAAATGGAGCCGGCAGCAACTGCCGCTCTGCAGCAGTGCATGCAGCAGCACACTCGCGCAGCCGCTGCTCGGCAGTGCAAGCAGCCGCAAGGCTGTGGGCCTCTCATGAGTACAAGCTCAAACGCAAGCACGCTGACAGCATGCTGCCGTGCCATGGCCTGCGCACAACCTGCTGCCTCTGCAGCCGCAGCCGCCCTCGCTGCCGCCGCAGCCGCCGTGTGCAGCATCCAGACCGGCTGCTGTGCGCTGTGGTGGCTGTGCCAGCTGGCTGGCCTGCAGGAGCATACGCTGCCACACATGGTGTGGGAGCTGGCTGCCCGTGTGCATGCAGCCTTGGCAGCAGCGCTGGTGAGCTTTACTTGGGGAGGGCCTCCTGCTGCAGCAGAGTGTGCTTTGAGTGCTGCAGCTCAGTGCGCTTCATTTGGTGTGCTTTCAGGGCTTTCTGTTCTGGGGGGAAAGACTCCACGGCAGTTGCTTGTTACCTTGTGTGCTTCCGGCACAGCATGGTGTGTCTTCAAGCGCAGTGAGTGCGCTTCAACTGTTGCATGATGTTCTTTCAGGGCTTTCGGGGTTTAAGGAGGTGGGGTTCTGCAGCACAGCCACTCAATAACCACGTATGCTTTGAGCACAGCATGGTGCGGTTATAGGGCAGTATGCTGAGGGCACTGTTTTTTTAAGGGCACACTTCCATGACAGCAGTTATGGCTTGCAGGGCGGCACAGCCATGTGGGCCAGATCCTTCTCTGCTCAATGCTGCTGGGCCTCACCAGCAGCAGCACCTTGGACTTGCCAGTTAAAGGCACGCATGCCTGCCTGCAAGCGTACACGCGCGCGCACGCACACACACAAACACACACACACACACACCCAATGCACACTCGCAGGCAGCCAAGCACAGCGCTGCGCACCTTCAACCTGACCCCTTGCCACCAGGGGGTTCAAAGCTGCTCCGCCCCTCCGGATGGGTGGCTGTGGGCAGCATGGCGTTCCTGGCGCTGCTGCCATCAGCGGTCGCTGCGTCTTATTGTGCCTGCCAGCTCCTCAAGGCCTCTGCGCTGCGCAACAGAGCCAAGATTTTCGGCCAACATGAAAGGGGGCTGTCAGCTGGGGGGTGTTGCAGTTGTGCAGAGCAGAGCAAGACACAGGAGGACAGGAGGGAGTGCTTTCACACGCACTCTAAGCAAGCAGCAGCAGCAGCAGCACCCGCCAGACCTGCTTCAAAGAGAAGGGAGATGACAGTAGTGGGGGCAGTCAGTGTGGCCTTGGCGGGTGCAGTGACAATGGCAGGGGTGGGTTACCTTATTGTGAAGTTCTGTTCCTTAGAGCCCCAGCTCCAGCCCATCCTCAACACAGTGCATACCCACCTGTGGGCCCCACCTGTAGGCCAAGCTCTTGACGCAGTGCAAACCCACCTGTGGGCCCCTTTGGCTTCTGCAGCAGCAGCTGCACTCCCCCTCCACACCCTACCCACCTTGAACTCCCTCTTCCACCGCACAACTGCCCTGCATGCCTTCTTCCGCCACGCAACTACCCTCCACAACGCCCTGTTGCACCGCACAATCGCACTGCACGACTTTTTCCGCCACGCAACCGCCGCGCACACCGCGCTGCTGCACCGCCTCCTCGTGCACACCGCATCCCTGCCTGTGCGCCTCCTGCTGCCGCGCACTGTGTACGCCATCGCTGCAGGGTCTGTAGTGGTTGTGGTGCTCCTGGCGCAGCTGCCAGCATGGCAGCACCAACGAGAGCAGCAGGAGCAGCAGCAGCAGCCTGGCCATATCCCAGGGTCAGCAAATCTGTCTAATGGCGCTGCGAGCGAGCGGCCCAAGCCCCCCTTTCCAGAAAACCAGCTGCCAGCACAGCAACAGCAGCAGCACCACCACTCCCGACAGCTTATTGGCCAAGATGCTGATGCACAGCATCATCTCCAGCAGCAGCAGCAGCAGCAGCAGCAGCAGCATGGCCGCAGGGAGCTGGCACACTCCCCAGACCCAGCAGCTATTGCTCCAAAACCTGCCGGACTCACAAAGGGCATCCGGGCTTCCAAGGGTTGTGACACTGTTGCAAACACAGCCCAACACACAACGAGGGAGGTGTGTGTTACCGGCAGCGTGCCTGGCATCTCAAGCAGCGGATGCGCGTGCTGCGATGCTGGACAAGGGGGGTTGGGGAGGGTGGGGCTGCTGCTGTGCTTGCTGACGGTGATGGTGGCTCCGGTGATGGTGCTGCTGGGCAGCAAAGGCTCCCTCGTGGTGAGTGCAGATTGACTACTCCGATCCCAACACCAGTATTGAACCAACATTTGCATAGTCGCTTTCAAGCACAACCAACAGTGCCACATTGTTCGCTGTGGAAGCTGTGAGGTAGGTGGCAAGCATAGCAATGTGGGCACAGCTCTGTTGCTGGTGCTGCTGGGCAGCAACAGCTCCCTGGAGGTGAGTGGAAAATTGAACTGTTTGCTGTGGAAGCTGTGAGGTAGGTTGGCAAGCATCAAGACATAGGCATTCGACAAACTGATTTCTCAAGATGGTCAAGCAGGCAGGAGGGTATGGATGCCCGTTTAGTCCTGCAAGGGCCTGGAGAGGGACGACCTGCACTCCAGTTGTTGTGCACTTCACGTGGCAGGGATGACCTGCAACCCAACCTTGCAGCATTCTGCAGTTCGTCACCCTGAGTGGGCTTAGATTAGATGTGGCACTCATCAAATCCGGGATGGCAAATTAAACAGGAGGGCATGGATATTTGTTGCAGCTCGTAACGGCCAGAAAATGGATTGACCTGCAACTCAAGACAGCTGTATTTTACATGCTGCTCTGATGGGCTTAGGAAAATGTTTCAGTGTTCCTGGACTTTGATGACACCTTGGATTTTTGGCTGCAAACCGCACCACTGAGGTGCCTGCACCAGTATCAGAGCTAGGAAGCTTTTCTTGGCTGGGAAGAGAAAATAAAGGAAGACTATGGAAGCCAATTTTGATTGGCCGCGCATGTAGTTGCTGCGTGCGAGAAGGAAGGGTTCCTGAACGAGCACGCTAGCAAGGGTCTCACCAACCTGGCTGCGAGATATTGAGACAGCGCAAGAAAGGAGGATTGAAGGGGACCACAGTTGTAACAAAATGCCAGGCTCTGCAGTCTTTGGTGGCTGGGTGGTGGTGTGCCTGCACGTGTTTGCAGTGCTAAGTGATGGTGCTGGGTGATGGTGTGCCTGCACATGTTTGCAGTGCTTTGCAATTATAATAGCACGAAGACCAGAGGGAGCACAAGGAACACTGTGTGTTGATCATGGATCACGGCACCTGAGCTCACTGGGGTGTACTGTTCGTCCTAGGGGTAAGGCGCTTTTTGGCTCTCATACATGCCTGCTGGTAGGTGTCTGGTGCAGAGGCTGTGCGCCCCTCTCACGCCCCTCTCTTGCCCTCAGAAGTGTATGAGGTCACCAATTGACGCGCCTGTGCAAACCAGCGCCTTAAAACAACAAATCGGACACCAAAAGTAACACACCTGTGCAAATCTAGCATCCCTTGGACTTGCCATGCTGTGCCCCTTTGAAGCCAGTGCAACACCAGCACCCAGATCACCAAACCAAGACGCCAGGCAACGCACCTGTGCAACACCAGCACCTTGGACAACGAATCGGACACCAAAAATAACACGCCTGTGCAAAACCAGCATCCCATGGACTTGCCATGCTGTGCCCCTTTGTAGCCAGTGCAACACCAGCACCCAGATCACCAAACCAAGACACCAGGCAACGCACCTGTGCAACATCAGCACCTTGAACAACAAACTAAACATCAAAAATGACACATTTGTGCAAAACCAGCACACATCCCACGGGAGCGCCGTATCTGTTGCCGTATCGTGCAACTTTGCAGCTTGTGCAAGACCAGCACATCCCGTGGGATCCGTGCCATATTGTGCGAGCCAGACATTGACAGGTGTCAGGCTTGTGCCTCTCAACAGGCTCCATTATTTGTTTTTATCTTGTTGCAATTGCAAATGCAGGTCAGCGCAGCGTGCATGGCCATCGTGGCTATGATGGGTCTGCTGCATCAGAGCTGCGCAGATGCAGGTCCTCTGCCCGCCACACCTGCCACCTTCACCACCCCAGGCACCAGCAGCAATGTGCTTCCGAGCAGGACTGAGGCCGAGAGGGGATGCCCGCCATTGAACGGAGGGAGTGAGCGTTGTAGGGGCGCTGGTAGTAGGGGACCACCATGTGCTTTGGAGGCAGGGCCGGAGATAGAGGTGGACTGCACGCTAGGATGGCACCCTCCGCCGCTGGCTTTGGCAACTCCATCACCAAACAAGCTGTCGCAGCAGTCGTCTCGAAATCAGGCTGGGCGTGCAACACATGGGGGCATATCAGATCAGACTTCTGCAAGGCCCCAGGAACAGTTTTTGCAGCAAGGGGGTAAGGCGCGCCTGGGCAAGAAGCCTCGCAAAGATGGCCTTGTCCACCATCATCATCAACAGCAGCAGTGGCAGCAGCAGGAGTGGCAGCAACAATTTCCTCAGGAGCGATGTGAGCACTTGGGGGAGCAGGTGGGCCTCAGAGACAAACAAGGGATGCGAGACCGCCACTACCACCACCACCATTATCGGGACCAAAATGAAGAGTTCCTGGAGCACCAACAACTTGTCGGCCAAACCCACCACCTTCACTCACAAGACCATGCCGCGTCTTTGGTGGCCCGGGCACTCCCTCACGTCGTTGGAGGGGCATGCGCGCTGTACATCCTGGGTGCCGCTGCCTTTTTTGCCAGCGGCCACTTCTGCGAGTTCACAGGCCTGCAGTACGCATCGCCCTTCATTGGCTTTGATGAGATGGACTGGTGCGTTGTATTTGCGGTGTACAGCGCCCATCATTGGCCTGCAGTATGCCATGTTTCGTTGGCATCAGCAGTATAGATCGCCCACTTCCCTTGGCTTTGACGTGATGGATTGGTGCGTCTTGTCTGAAAGTCTTTTGTTCTGTAAGTGCCAGGAATGTGAAAACTGTAACGAACATGGGCGGGGCTCTGCAGTGGATTTCTACAGAGGCCTCTTTGTGGAAGTGTATTTGCAGAATGAGCAGTGCCTTTGTGGAAGCGGTGTAAATGACAACAAGGTCGTGCAGCAGGCCTGCATGTGCTAGCAGTATATGAGTAACCATGAGGTCGTGCAGCAGGCCTGCATGTGACAGCAGTGTATAGATAATCATAAGGGCCGCATGTGACAGCGGTGTATAGATAATCATAAGGGCCGCATGTGACAGCAGTGTAAAGGTAGCCATGAGGTCGTGCAGCAGGCCTGCATGTGAAAGCAGTGTATAGATAATCATCAGGGCTGCATGTAATAGCAGAGTATGAGTAACCATGAGGTCGTGCAGCAGGCCTGCGCAGATCTGAGTACTCTCTCATCTGCCATGCCCTCTGGCCATGAGGCATATGCTTGAGCTCGCCAATATTGCGACCTCTGGGTTTGCTCACAGCAGCACGCATTGCGCATGGAGCGTGTGTACATCCATCCCCATGCACATGGAGTTTGTTGGGTATCCATCCCCTCGCATGCCAAATGTGTGCACTCTTCCTCACAGCAGCCGTGCAGTTATCCCGTGCCTGTGTAATCCTTCCTTGCTGTATGCGTGGCTTTGTTGCTGTGACGGCGGGTTTTGCTCGTTGAGCACACACATTGTACCTCTGTAGTTTCCATGCATCCATCCCCATCGCAGGCGTGCAGCTAATCTATGCCTCTTTCATACACACCCTATATACACCCTGGCCTTATGAGCTTGCTTAAGCCTGGAATGCCATGGTGTGCAGTTAATGCGTGCCTGTTACAACCACATTCTATCGCCTAAGATGCTGCGTGGGTGATGTTATCACGCTGAGACTGTACAGCCACTCCACCACAGAAGTCAGGAAACCTCAAACTGCGCTGGGACTGAATCACTCCTTGCATCAAGCTAGAAAAAAGGTTGCTCCTATACATGCCTCCACTTTGCTTATTGACATGTCTCCACTTGCTTCTTAATGCTGCAAGCGCTTCAGACCTGTACTAGTTTGCTTTTCTAGATGCCCGCAACCTTTTCAAGCTGCCAGTCTTTCCTTTTTTCACCTTCGTTGCTGACCCTGAGCATGTTTGATTGAAAGCTGCAGCTGCTGGCCATTGTGTGTGTATGCGAGCGCACCTCTCAACTTCACTTTTCCACATTGCAGGCGCTTCAGCCCCACGCTGCTGACCCCGAACATGTCTGTGCTGTGCAGCTGCTGGCCATTGTGAGTATATATGAGTGCATGTCTCCCCTTCGCCCTTCCGCACTGCAGGCGCTTCAGCCCCACACTGCTGACCCTGAACACATTTGGGCTGCAGCTGCTGGCTGGCCTCTGTGTGGGCCTTCTCCCTGCAGTCATCGTGTCCAGCCTGCGTGCTGCCGATTCAGCTGGCGCCGATCTGCATGCTGCTGGCTCAGCTGATGCGCCACCTGCAGTGCACACCAGCATCAGCGCTGGTGCCGGCGCCCCTGCTAGTCAGACTGATGCATCATCCGCTGTGCACACCAGCACTGTCTACAACGCTGCAGGCCCTGCCGCTCTGTGCCCAAAAGCGCATAGCAGCTCCCAGACAGCACACCTTGCAGCATTGACCCTCAGCCAACGGCAATGCCAGCAGCTCGTGCATGTCGGCCTGGTCACGCTGCTTTGCGCGCGCGCTGTGGTTTCCTTAATGGTCGTGCTGTGTGCCACGATCCTGCATGGCCACATCCTGGTGTGGGCCATCATTGCACCCCGTTTCGTGTTTGAGATCTGCATGGCAGCAACAGCAGGGGCTGCTGCGCTGCTGTTGGCCGCTGTGATTGGCTAAGCCTGGACTCACGACAGCAGGGGCTGCCATGCTGCTGTTGTTCGTTGTGTTTAGAGCATCCAGGGCACACTAAAGCAGCAGCAAGATCAGCAGGGCAGAGAGAGGGGAAGTGGGTAGGCTTGGTTGGGTACATCCTTACTTTCCTGGTCTTCAATTCACAGGTTCATGATCTGTTGAACTGGGAGTGAAAAGAGAACAGAGAGTGAGCATGTACCAGGTCATGCAGTTTTAAACTTATGGGAAGGCACATGCAGAAAGGTTTGACGAGGACCATGTGGGAGGAACGCAAGAGTTCCAGGTGTGCTCGTCAGTTATTCAGGGGGCGACGATCTAAAGCTATGCTTAGGTTGGGCTTCAGGTTGAGGTCCTGAGAATGTCACCCTGCGCTTATGCTCGCAAACACTAGGAAGGTGAGTGTGCCGTTTTTAAATGATGCCAAACTCATGTGCGACAAGTTGTTAATGTGGCAAATAAAAAGCACGATACCAAGCTATGTGTTAGATTCTCAAATGTTGTGAGCATTGTGCAGAACTTGCAAACACTTGAAACTGAATACCTTCTCAATTTCACTATGCTTCATTGTACTTGGTGATCATAAAGCCAGACTGAATTCATTGTATTTAGGTGAGCATAAAGCCAGACTGAATACCTTCTATATTAAACTATGCTTCATTGATCATACAGCCAGGCATGAAAAGGAAAAGGGAGAAGTTGTGTAGGTTTGTAATAGTGGAAGACTTGCTCAATCAACCAAGGAAATGGGATCACTTGGGTATGGGTACCAAATGGCCCCCAACCCTTAGACTAAAGAAGAATGTCTGGCAGAGAATGAAATGACGTCCAGCAACCTGCAGAGTGCATGGCAAAATGATATACTAGAGTAACAGTGTTGGAGCCCGACATACACATGTCTAAAAAGAAAAAGAAAAAGAAAAGTCTACGCAGCCTCGAGACCGCGTGCATTAAGGGAAGAACCCCTAACAAAAGTTAGAGGCCTCACCAAGAGGCCCTCCACCTAAACTAGCCAAAACTAGCCTAGGAGAGAGCAGGAAGCAAAACTAATGGGGATCCGGGGGATTGGCCGCCATGCCCCTGAGCGCTCGGACTCTCCTTCTCCCTTCCTCAGCCGTAGCCGCGCGCCCAGCAAACCCTCCCCTCCCAGATGCTCCCTGAAAACAAAGTGCATGTCTAGTGTTAATGATGGTGGATAATCTTTGGATGGCATGGACACTGAGTTGGGAAGCTAGTGATTCAGCTTTTTGTTTGGTCAATCCCAGATTTATGAGAGGTGTAATTGTATATTTGTTATAAATCGTGCCACCAACACCAATTAAGATGATGTGCAAAGTCACTTTATTATTCCTGTTTGGGTTTCTTAAGCTGCGTGTTTTAAGTCTGTTAATGATGTGGGAATGTTGAGTTTGTGCACGCTCCAAGGTGCTGACAGGATTAGTGTCGGAGCAGAATTTAAGTTCAACAAGGTGGATGTCTCTATCTTGTGGTGGGATCTTGGTAGGATCAAGGTGGGCTTGTCTGCCTGGGATGTGTCGCACAAATAGAGCATCAGGGCGGCTTGTGTGCCGTACAGGTGAGGCAGCGCCATTTGGGAAAACCCAATCTGGAATGGCTCGAGAGGTATTTTCAGGGACTTGTATGCCTTTATCCATAAGTCTGTCATGATTGCAGCCATCCATGCTAATGAGGGATGAGCCGTATCGGCCTTTGCTGAGGGCTACTACACAGAGACTTAGGGCCGCATGGTGTCTGTTGGTGTGCATCCCACTCATTGTTGGGTTGGTACACCTAAGTAGAACATGATAAATGTTATCTGTATCTGCACAGAGTGGGCACCTATCAGAACTGGAAAAGTTAAATTGAGAGGCATGGCCCTGTGTGTACAGTGTATCCGTTCGATATTTCATGAGATTTATTTGTTGTTTAAGGGTAATCTTTGGATTTTTCCAGAAGGAGTTGCTGATTTCCTTGTTTGCAAGTTGAGAGATTGGGTTGTGAGCTTCATTGTTTGTGTTGTTGGTGGATGGTGTGGTATCGTTGAGCTTCTGCCATCTCTGGTAGTGGTAGCCAGAGGTGTCAGCAGAGCCAAGTTTGTGTTTCTTGTGCATGTGTGTTTTAAGTTTGTCACTCAGGTTGGTGAGGTAGTGTATTGGGAACGTGTGGGAGCGGTGCCTGCCATCATTGTGTGTGGAAATCTTTAATGAAAGCCAATAAAAGTTGTGGAAAGGGTCCCTGGCATCCGGAAGTGTAATGTCTACTGTGTCAGAGAGGGCTGCGGTGCGAGCACAAGCGTCAGCCCCCTCGTTTCCTATGATGCCAGAGTGGGCTTTGACTTTATAAAAATGGATAGGGTGAGGGGAGTGCTCTATTATGGTTGATATTGCGTGTATCAACTCCGCATGTAGGTGATATCTCATGCGCATGGGATGAAGGGTTTGATTTGAAATTTGAAAAATGCAGGATGCACTATCAGTGGCAATTTTGGTTTGCTTATGTTGGAGCGCCACCAGGATACCTACGAGTTCTGCTCTCGTGATAGTATTGGTAGGCCCATGGCCGTTGGGTTTTATGTGCAGTTGTAAGTGTTGAGGGGGTTGAGTAGTGTCTATACCTGGTTTGTAAACGCCTGAACCTGACAGGGGTGGGGAATCGTCATCTTTGTGTTTAATCACACTGCCATCTGTGTATGTCATTTCCCTCCAATCCTTGATTTTGGGTGTGAACATCTTTTTGAAGTTGGCAGGGGTGAATGCTGCCCTTTCTTGAGGGCATTTGTGCGAGCAGTTGTGGGTGTCGGGGGGGAGTGATTGGAATTTCTGCTTCCAAGTGTTTGATGCAAGGTGTTGGTGTGTTTGCAGTGACATGACTGGATTTGGAGTATCCAAGGGTAGCCAAATAGCTTCTGGTACAACTTGCTTTACATCTTGCTGGAAAAACTGAAACCAGTCACTGTTTGCGCTGTCTAGCATAACTCTGGCATTATGATTCCACACAACAATGAGCTGCATAGGATAGGGTGGTGGGGTAGGATTGGGTATGGTATCAAACCAGTGTTGTGGTGCCTGAAATTGGATTTTTCTTGCGGGGAATTTGGCAAGTACTTTTGCAACGTCTGGGTATTGTCTGATCCAGGTCATATACGCGTTGCAGCTGAAGCCTCTCCAGTGAGGCAGGAGCATGAAGGTGGCAACTGGATCTGTGCTTTGGAGGGAGGAATGCACTGCATGGCGCATGAGTTTGAACATTACTTCATCATCATGGGGTGGATGGCAGAAGGAGAAGCCGGTGTAGCGCACTGAGAGGGCGTCTGTGTATGCTCCGAAGACTTGGTCTCGGCAATTTGTACTGAAATAGGTGTTGTATGTATTTTCAAAATGAAGGGGGCTGGAATACCTCTCTACTGAGACCATGCACCATTTTTGCAGGGCTGAACGGATGTGGGAAGGAATGATGAGTGTGTTAGAGTTGAAAACCTTTGCTCTGGGCAAAGAGATCTTTTTGTTGAGCTTTCTGACGAGAGAGCAGACCCATAATCTCAGTTGCTGGATTCTGGACAGGGGGTTGAATGGTGTCATGGATGCCTGCCTTTTTGGCAGCTTTGTAGGCTTCAAGCAGGGTCCTGAGTCTGTCTATAGTGAGCATGCCCACGCATTTGCCATTGGTATTGTAGACGCAGGCGCATTCAGAGGTGGTTATCTCTGGCATTTGTGCTGGCATGGCGACTTCATCACATGTGTCAGGGTGAAGGTTTTCCTTCATGAGGTCAACATTTCTTATGATGATGTCGCATTGCCATGTTGGCATGATATCTGTCTGTGGGTTGGTAGGTTGGAAATCAAAGGTGACATTTTTGCGAATCGCGCAGCCAATAGTTGAGATCCATGAGGAGTCAGAAAGGTTTTGGGGATTGCCTTCAAAGCCTTGGTTGACAAGATTGTCCAGGTCTGACATGTCTAAGTGCGACTTCTGTGTGGACCTTTTTGAGCAGTCCCGCCATGTACAAGAACTTCACTGTCAGAACTTTCCTGGCTCGGCTGAAGTGCGGCTGAAGAACAGCTGAAAAATTTTCAGCCCCACTTGAGCCAACTTGGTTGAACAAAGTCTTAAACAGCCAAAAATATGGCATAGCTAACCACAAAAGCAGAGTGTGGAAAACAACTTGTTGTCAGAAGCTTTTCTATGGAAAGAAATGATGTAGGAACTGTTGGTACCACCCCTTTCTCTCCAATGTAAGAAAGGAAAAAGGAAAAACAGAGTAGGAAGTTAGAATGCTCCCTACATCAATCAAGAAAGAGGAGAAACATTGGCTCAAAGAGATGTAAGCCTCCCTCACCGAAGGGTAAGAAAGAGGCTCAGCTAGGCGAGTGTACGGGTCTGATGGGTTTATGGCAAAACGCGGCCCCAGGGGAGCAGCACTGAAATGTGTGCTATTGTTTTCTATGCATATTGCACAGATTGGGCATGGAGCTTTCATGCAAGTTTGGTAAACCTTCGCGGGTCAATCCCTACTTTTGTTCAATTGATCTGGGGTATGGGCAGTATAAATATTCCCACCCACACCCTGAGGAATTGTGTGGAGAGTTACCTCAGCATCTTGAGGTTGTTTGCACAGTTCACTGTGTTGTTGCTGTATGGCTTTTAGCTGGGCACCAAGCCTGGTAGAAAGAAAAGAAAAGAAAAGACTACGCTTGCCAAGTCTGGCCGCGTGCATTAAGGAAAGGTCACCTGAAAGGCAGGGCCCCACCACACAGACCAAGAGGAAGAGGTGGCACAGAAGTCTACACCAGCAAGTTGGCCTCCACCATGGGACCTACGACACAACTGTCAGGCCTGGTACCTTCACAGAGTTTGATTTTTATTAAGTAAATGTGGCGGTTTTGGATATCCAATTCATAAGTTTGCCTGGCTGGAGTAGTGCTTCTCCTCATCTCTTCATTACCGCTCATTCTACAGAGACCCGATTTGAGGGGGAAATATGTGGCCTGTTTGGGTTCGTAGGGCATGGAGAGACCAAGATAGCGACAGGGTGGCTGGAGTAGCCTCTAGCTTCATCAGAAATACTGGGGTGGAAGAGGTATGGAGGTATCATACGATTAGAGACGTGCTCAGTGATGTGCAGGTCATGCTGGGTCTGACAGTCTGCGCTGCTTCCAGCCATATGCGCAAGGTTTGACCCATCAGAGCCTTCACTTACCATTCCAAAATCATTCTGCTGGCAATGTTATGTACTCCAATGTACTTCATGTGTACTTTTTTGGTAAGTCAGAAAATTGGAAATTCCTGTTTGCTTTGATTAAGCTGTCCTTATAACCAGGTACAGCCTGAATGATTCTTTTCTTAGCTAGGGCTCTGATGCATTTGAAGACAGCCTTTTGGAAAACAGCACTTCTAGCAGTTGTCTTTTTTTCTAGGCTAGGCATGTGTGTGGAAAGGAAGAAAGGAATTATAGCCATCAAACAATGTTTTCCTTAATGGAAGCATACATAGTTGTGTCCTGCTGCATTGTCTTCAGCCCTCACATCTTGCCCATCATGGACATATTGTCAGCTGCTGACAGGTATATACACTAGGGAGCCTGTAAATAATACAAGAAATAAATGAGTTGTTGAACCATTGTCATGTAACTCAAGGAAAGGAGGTCACCTATTGCTGAAGCACCACGCACGCCCTTCACTTAGCCTAATTACCTCAATACCCAAGTATTGATCATGTTTGTGAGAGCTGGTGTTTGATTATATAATGGCCAGGACACATTGTAACTGCTGCCCACTCTGGAAGCTAAGCTGCCCCCGTAGGCAGGTACAGCTATGCAATCATTTCCTTTCCTAGCCAAAAGAACGGGCATACACTTTTTTCCATATGATAAAGATGTCAAATGCGTCCGTCCTCTCAATTGAGGGGAAAATCAATCAATCAATCAATTACTCCACTGGCTTAGGTAAAGCCCTTGCTGGCTTGCTCGTCAGGGAACCTTTTCTAGATGCGCACAGCCTTCTCTGGCAAGCAGTGTCTTCAAGGGTTACAAGGGTTACAAGGGAAAAAGGCATCAATCAAGACGTTTGACTGCTAGCCTGTTCATAATGGCAAAGTTATGAAAATTTGAAGTTTGTTGTTTGAAAGACTGTATCATGAAAATATAAAGGAGTGTTTTTTGTAGCCCATGCATGTAAGTGTACAAAAAAAGCAGTGTCTTCTCTTTTTTTATTGCACTTGAACCCTTCAGTCACGAGCATTCCTTTTCTAGAATGGTCGTATAGCAAGCAGTCAATCCTGTTCTGTCCTAGCCAATATCTCCCTGCATTTAGGGGTGACTTATATGCAGGCAATTAAAGCAACATGGGGTCCTCCCAGGAGGTGTGGGAATTCTGGGGGATATGTCAGGCCTCCAAAATATGGGAAAGGGCCTCCTATTTTGTGATGTCTGCTTGGGCCCATTCGGTTCAGTATGCCCATAAGCTTGTTACCACTAGACGTGCTATGGAAAATGATGCTTCTCACAGCCAGGTTCTGGAGCCGGGTGCTTCCAGTAACCCTCCAGATCCGCATTAGCTTTCTTCTTTGTAGCTTTGTGGTGGAGGAGGCTCACGGCTCTTCTGAGCCAATGTTTCTCCTTTTCCTTAATTGATGTAGGGAGAGTTTCCTCTGCCTACGTAGTTGTTTCTTTTCTTTTCTTGGGAGTTATCTAGGGGGATCCTGCAGTTGATATAATCCAAGCTAGTTAGTGTGCCTACTAGGCACAGTATGGAGGAAACACGTGTCTTCCCCTAAATGCCAAACACTGCTTAATATCATATCACCGGATGATTATAGTGTACTCGGAGCATTGCATGGGCACATTTGTATTGGATGCTTATGACTCACAATTCGGATTCGGAATCATGCGCAGCAGAAAATTGTCCACCAAATGTCTCATGAGTATTTATCTGATCCAACAACATAGAAGCCTTTGAGCATAATCTACCTCATGCTTTTACAAACACCAGACCGCAACAATCATGATTTGTAATTTTCTCTTTCCTGTCCAAGTTATGTGAGTTTGGTACAGTTTTTTGGGCCAGGTCTGGTTGCAGGCCTCAGTGTTTCCATTCAGCTGCCCTTGTAGGCGGATATAGCGATGCAACCTTATCTTAGAAATGCAGCGAGACCTCACAGCAAGGAGCAAACGAGTTGCTTCCTCTCTCTATCTCTTGCCAAGAGCCTTAAATGTTTAATCAGTGATCAAGTAGTCCAAGGTTAACACACAAAAATCGCGAACGTCGTGCACGTTGATCTGATGTCTAGAGGCAAATAGGTATAATAACCTAGGCAGCTTGCCTTGAAGTTGTACCTAGTTGGCTCGCGAGTATCTATTGAAGTCAGCCAATCAAATTCCAGGAGTCAATCCCAGCACAGGGACCAAAAAGGTAGAAGGAGCCACTCTGCAGTGACTCTTAAAAGAAGCAGCAGTTGCTGAGCATGCCACCCTACCATAGACAACTTTTGCAGCGCTGAGTTCCTCAGCCAGGACGGGACAACAGCCAGGACAAAAGGCCATGTCAAGGCAGCGTCAAGGCCCTGCTCCATTCTGAACCATGAGAAGTATCTATCCCTCGAGAACCCTTTCAACATTCATAAGCTTGCCATTGCATGCTGAGACATGCACTTGTTTGACCAGGAAGTCGGAGGAGGTTTTAGCGAGTCATAAGCTTGGTGAACCGCCTGGAGGAAAGATGGAGGAGAGCGAAAGGGGCTTGAAAACACGAACGCCTGAAACGCCTGAAAAAAATGAAGGTCTGAGCTTGCAATCAAGCTTGGTGAAGCGCCTGGAAAGTGGAGGGGAGCAAGGGGATATATGCAATCATTTGACCGGGAGTTGGGGAAGGCTTGAGCGAGCAACACAGCTTTTGGTGAATCGCCTGGAGGAAGACAATAAAGAAGTGCAAGGGGGAAAAGGTGTGAGGAGACAAGCCACACCTCATCTTCTTCCACACACATATCAGGCATGCAGGAATTGCACAGGGGGGTGATGATGAATAATACTGACGCTACTGAGGTAAAGGAAATGTCTTTGCTGCACTGCGATTGCCAGGTGACCTTCCGTTAATGCACGCGGCCAATCATGGGCTGCCTGGTTTTTCTCTTTCTTTCCTTTGCTGTTCTGCAAAGCAGGCATTGCATGCTCATCACTTGGACGTACTGCTACAAATCAAACATGCATATGTCCATATTTGTCCCCCCATACAGGCCCCACTTTACAGGCAGCAGTGTCAATAAATCCACAGCTTTACATCTCACAAAATGTACATTCCTGCCGTTCCAGGACATGAAACATTGAATAGCATGAGTTTTTCTTCAGAAGCCAGCTCCTCAGCAAACCTAAAATTTGTATACAAAACCAAAGACACGACAGAGACAGAACCACAGACAGAACAGACACAAAACAGAAGCGCTGTTTGCTCAAGCAACACAGCGAGGCATGCAGAGTGCATGAACAGCTTATTGGCAGTACTGGGAGGGGTCCAGACGTATCTACCACCCCTCGCACACTACAACCTGAGGTGTGTGTATGTGTGTGTGTGCCTGTGTGTGTGTGTCTGTGTGTGCAATCTATGACTGCAAGAGCTCTGTCATTCATGTCATGCTCACCTTTTTTGGGCGTCACATTCGCCAGCCCTTACTGCTTCATCTTAATGAGCTGCTCCAGCTTGTTAGTGATGGCTGCGGGAGTGTCCCCTTGCACCGACATCGCCTTCTCAATGCCTTGATCTGCAGGGCCATCAAGGAGAACGGGTCATGACATGTTTGTGTTAAAACATGCAGCTTGCTGCAGTATCTGCGTTCAACAGTTCAACAGCTGGCAATGGGCCTCACACCTGAACAATCATTATGTCGAAAGTCATTACTTGGAATAAGAGCATTTTGTTTGGGAATCAACAAGTACGTGCCATTACACATCCACTATGGTCATAAGAAAGACATGCATCGCCTGCACCTGCCTAGATGCCATGCAGCGCGCATGCACATGTTGTATCAGATGGCCATGACACACCACTCCATTGCTGTACAAAAGCACACATGAACGCACCATAGCGTGCAATCAGCTTGGCTTCAGCCCCAGCAGACTCGCGGACCAAAATTGGGAAGTATGGGTTTGCCTTCTTCATTTCTGCATAGTTTGACACTAGGAAATCCCTGCACCAGCAAGTTTACAACAAGCTGTTTACACCAATGTGGTACCTCGGGCCTCATGCCATGCTGGGGCGGGAAGGCAGTGCAGGAAAACTGGTGCCCTGATGCTCAAAAACACACACCTGACACCCTTGCTAGCAGGCGCGGTCTGGTCGACATGTATCCTGCGAGCAAGGGTGACAATAAACACCATCATGAATGCAAGCTTTTAAGCAGGGATCATCGAGGATGAGCACCGAGCAGAGCAAGTCAGCGCGCACAAAAAAGTAAGCATACCTGAGCTCCTGCAGCGCCTTGCTGAGTCCACTCCGCCACGCCATATTCAGGTTTTCACAGATTTTAATCTTTAACTCTCAGCGCCAGGATGCGCACAAAGAGACAATTTCCGAGATGGGTACTTCGCCAATGTTATTGAAGTATTTAATTATTTTATAAACAAAAGCTGAATCATGGGAAAACAAAAGAAGACGCGCAAGTTTGCAGAGGTGAAGCGGCTCCTGAACCCCAAAGACCTAGAGTGAGTGCAGTCTCAGCCAGCAGGATGTGTTTTCATTGCAGGCATATGTCATGCATTAAACTTTTTGTGTGAGGAAGCCCCATGCTCCTGGCTTCACACGGTTTATCGCGGCAGGGAGGTGTGCACTGGCGGCCATGCCCGCTCATTTTTGACCCATGCTGTGCAGGCCACCCCAGAAGAAGCAGAAGGTGGACAAGGAGCAAGAAGTGCGGCATGTGTAAGTGGCTTCCGCCAGTTTGTAAGCAAATCAGTTCTGAAGAAGCTTCGTCTTTGCATTTGACAATGTACAATGGGATCGGGTTATGTTCTCGGCATGAGGTTTGCAGAGTCACTACCTCAGGAATTTGGCTGCCTAACTAAGTGAATTTGAATCTGCAGGGACAAGACGAGCGCAGCACTGTTCTTCCGTTACAACACGCAGCTTGGGCCTCCCTACCAAGTCCTCATTGACACCAACTTCATTAACTTCTCCATTAAAAACAAGGTATGTCTGTGTGTGTGCGTGTGCACGGGCATATGCACGGGCACGGGCACGCATGTGCAGCTCATGGTGTGCTTAATATTGCGTGAACATTTAAATACACGTTATTTGCTGGCGTCTTTCAGCTTATCCTGCTTCCAGTGTAACTGAGCAGCTCACTTTCAAGTGCGCTACACTGTCTTATCCTAATCCCCATTGTTCATGTTCTGCTAACTGACTGGCGATGATGGATTAAATGTCAGAATGTAAACCTGGACAGGCGTTAGGCGGATATTTTTCCCTGTTGAGAGTTTAAAGGTCAAAAGCTATTCCTGGCAACTTTGCCCGCTTTCCAATTCTCAGCATGCAGTCTGGCATGCAGTGCAAACATTGCTGTTTCAAACTGGCCTGGTTCAGGGCTCAAACGAGTTTTAGCATAACCCAAACCGAATTTTAATAAATCGTGCTCGTGTGGCCTCGTTGCATTCTTCTTCATCCAACAGAGATTAAACAGGAGCACACTACTTGGGCTTCATCCTTGTTTAGGTAGAAGTTAAACATCGCAAGCACTCTCTGACTTGCGTTCTTCTGACACTGATCAACCAGGTCAGAGCACGCATAGTAGCATGCAAACTGGCATGTCCAAGTGTGCCCTCACTTCACCAAGGTAGCTCACCCGATGCGGCAATAGCTGATTTAAGCGTACCTGATTCAAACATGCCTTGAAAACCCGACTCAGGCCTAAAGTGGCTCAAGCATATCTTGAAAACCAGGTCCAAGTGTTCCTGTTTCAAGCATGCCCTCGTATAACCAGGGTCGCTCCATCTATGCAGCAACCTGATCCATACACACCTGATTGAAGCGTACGTACCTTTAAAAACCTGACACAGGTATTCAGCATGCCATCGTATCACCAGGGTTGCCCCTGCATGGCACTCTGACAACCTGCAGGTGCATTCCCTGTATTACGATTCTGCATGCCCTGTTTGATGGGCTCTGGAGAGAGGACTGTCTCTCTTGTGTGCCAGACTCTGCATGCCCTGGGTGATGGTCTGTGCAAAGGGACTCAGCCTTGCCCGTGTGATAAACCCTGCTTGGTTCCCTGTGTGTGGCAACCTCACCCAGTCTGTCTTCTCGTACACATTGACCTGGTCCGCGGCATGATCGACTACCTTTGCGCAAAGTGCATCCCCTGTGTGAGGACTCTGCATGACTCCCTCTGCATGGCAACCTGACCCGATTACCCGTGTGCAGATTGACCTGGTCCGCGGCATGATTGACTGCCTGTATGCGGAGTGCATCCCCTGTGTGACGGACTGCGTGATGGCTGAGTTGGAGAAGCTTGGACCCAAGTACAGGGTGGCGCTGAAAGTGGCCAAGGTGAGTACAAGAAGCACAGTGTCGATGAGGACGTGGGCATGGTGTGTCCAACGTCTGTGTAAGGCATTTGCCACTGCAAGGAAAGGCTTCCGGCACAAGTGGAGCGCAGATCAGATAATTATGGCTTGTTTGTAAAGGGTTGACTTTTTAGGTGGGAGTGATTTGGATCTAGGTATTTGCTACCGAGGTTCATATGCCATTCTGTCATGCAGCTCACCGCTATGAGTGCGAGGGCCAATGTGAGTGTATTGTAAAATTGTGCATGCAGGACCCGCGCTTCGAGCGCATCCCCTGCACACACAAGGGCACGTATGCTGATGACTGCATCTGCCAGCGCATTGCAACCCACAAGTGCTACATTGTGGCGACGTGTGATAGGGACTTGCGGCGCCGCATTAGAAAGGTGTGTGTGTGCGCGTGTGTGTGTGTGTGTGCACGTGTGTGTGTGTGCATGTGTGGACGCGGAAGCTCCTGAAGGTAAGCCCGGACCTTGTAGTCTGACGCTGGCAGCATGGTGCTGTGTTCTGTTTTTGCTTGCGACTGCAGCCCTGTTTTTGTAGCTGCTCACAGCTGCAGCCCTGCTTTTGTAGCTGCTCATGGCTGCAGCCCCGCTTATGTAGCTGCTCGTGGCTGCAGCCCTGCTTATGTTGCTGCTCATAACTGAGCCCTCAGCCTTCAAAGTAGAGGGTAAAAAAAGGTTGAGGATGCATTCATTTTGTACAAGTGCAAGGAAGAGAAAAAGAAACCACGCAGGCAGAAAACACATTCCTCACATCAATTATAAAGGAGGAGACACATTTGCTCAAAGAGCCGTGACAAATGCAAGAAGGTGTGATCAAATAAGAGGATGCTACTGAATTCTTAGGAGATACATGCCCCCGAGTTAGCTGCTCAATTTGTTTGTAATGCCTTGCTTAAGGATGCTTGCCCATGCAGGCATTGCTCACAGAGGCGTTGCTGCGCCAGGCATTGGTAAAATTAATCACTACGTTTGCAAACGCCACCCTGCTGCAGGTCCCAGGTGTTCCCATCATGTACATCCAGTCCCACAGATACAGTATAGAGCGATTACCAGAGGCAACAATAGGGGGTGCTCCTCGCACGTAGCCAAGGTCGTTCGTGCAATGCGTGTGTCTTTACTTCCTCAGGCTGCATCCACCTTCAAGTAGGTGGACACTGTGGGGAACTGATTTTTTAGGGGGATCAGGAATGCAAGCACTGGAAATCCATGAGAGTCGATTCATTGAAAAGAGTTTTGTGTGGGTCGAATTGTTTTTGTTGCAAGCGCCTGTGCTGAAACATTTTTGTGCTGCATCCTGCCGTTTTCCCTCCTTGTACATAGTCCCTGGTGGAAAGTACACCTTGTCTCTGTCTGAGACGATATGGTTGTGGAGGGCACCTTCAAAGTCGTTGCTATCATAACCACCAACGGCACTGGTTAGCTGCAAACACGGCAGCCCTTGCTGTCACCAACAAAGGAACCATGTAGCATATACCATTGTGCCAGACAGCTTGCTCTTCTGCCAAGAAGATCTTGGCGAATGCGGATGCATGTGCTGTAATACAGACTAGTCCTGCAGCCTTGGTTACTTCTGTCACATGTTAAATGTGGGGTGCCCTGTCCTAGTTTAGGAAAAATGGGACCAGATGAGCTTGCTTCTTTTTGAATTTTGCTTTTCTGCATTAAGCATCTCTTGTCCAACTGTGACGAAGGGCATTATGGTTCAAACATTCGCTGTAAATTAGCTATCATACTTTATTCTCTCAGGTCCCTTGGCCACCTCGCTTACAGGGCTAAACCCTTGGCGACTTGGCAAAGGAAGTAAACAAGAAATGGAAAAAGGACTCTTGATGGAGGGCCCTGGTTTTCCATTTGGTTGTGTTTTTAGGTCGGAAGGAAAAGGTGCTTTACAATAATGGTTACAAAGGGGGGAGGGGGTGACCTTCAGCCAGGTCGTTTGGTTGATCAGCTTGTGGTGGCTGGTCTCAGCCAGCCAAAAACAAATCCGTAAGCTTAGACAAAAAAAGCTGAAACAACTTGAGTACACATTTGATTTTTGCATCAAAAAAGGTTGTGCCTCAGAAGAAGCCTTGAAGAGAGGTTTGAACAGCATGTGCACTTGCGGCGCAGGGAACAAACTTGTTCTTCAGTGCAATGGAGACGAGCAGGTTACAGGTTTTTCAGGTTTTACAGATTAAGCCATCAGTCAAAAGGTGCGACTGCTAGGCTGCTCTTCTTCTTTTTTACATTACGTTAGGGAGCAAACCTTCAGCCAGATAGTTTGGCTACTCGGTGCTAGCCTGCTCATAAAAAGAAAGAAGTTCATAGAAAGAAAAACTACCGTGACGTAGGCAGTGATAACACTTCCTACATCAACTTGATGTAATAATTGAATTAAGGAAAAGCACATTGGCTCAAAGAGCCGCGAGTTTCCTTTCCTTACACCATGAGTCTCCCTCACCAGAGGATAGGATAGGGTTACATAGCTGTACCTGCCTACAAGGGCAGCTTAGCTGAAGCAAAAGGTGCCTGTAACCAAACCAAACTAAACTTGTGTAAATGTCAACTGAAAGCCTTGAGCTGAGTTCAGAAGTGTCGACTGTAAAAGTCACACACTGTTTCTCTAAATGAAACACCCAGAGGGTAAGAGGGAAGCTAGTGTAGGTCTAGTGGGTTTCTGGAAGCATGTAGTTCCAGTGCACCTGAGTTATGTCGAGTATTTTTGATTCGATGGCACGTCTGATAGAGGTAAGTTTTTGCGCATATTGTACAGAGCGGGCATGGAGTTTTTCTTGCAAGCGAGGCAGACCATTGCGGGTCAATCCCTGTTTTTTTTATTGATCCAGGGTATGGGCAGTACAAATAGTCCCACCCACACCCAGAAGGATTGTGTGGAGAGTGATTTAGATTTAGATTTAGATTTACACGGGGGGACCTGCAGACAGAGTGTTTGGCTGATCAGCCTGTGACTGGTCCTCGCCAGTCAAAATAATGTCCATAAGCTCAGAAACAAACGAGAAAAGCTTGTTGTTGTGTTGCAAGAGGAAATCAGAAACATCCTGGACACTGGCTTGTTGTAAAAAAGGTTGCTTCATTGAAAAATCACCAGAGACGCAGTTGAACAGGTAAGCGTACTTTCTTCTCAAAGCACAAACATCTGCGTCTCTGCACACCAAAAGGGCATGAGCCTCATCTTGAATCTCATCACAAGAACAGCGATCACACAAAAGAGCGTTCCGAGTATCCCAAGCTGCTGTCTCCACCTTCAGTGTGTGTGCCCTAAGTCTGAAACGGCTAACATTCGTCATGACATGTGGAGACAAATCCAAATGCATGTGCCTTGGTAAACGGGCAGGGGCACGCACATTGTGATCAAAAGGCACCATAAATATGAATTGATAGGTTGCCAGTTTGCTGCAAGTTTCCCGCGTGTTCACTCCCTCAACATCTCTCCACACTATCCGTAACCTATGTCTGAGGTCATCAGTAAACTCTTGATTTGGATCAGGAGTACCTTGCCGCGCAGCTTGCACAAAGAAATCACAGCGCCGCAGGCCTTGAAAGGCATCTAAAACTTGAGCAGTCCAGCAAGAAGGCTCACGTGAATGGATGTTCAGATCTGCTTTCAACACTCTTCTTAACGTCTTGCTGTTAGACCTGAGCATGCTATTACACATTTTGACAATATACCTGAACCAGTAGAACTGGAGCGGTTCATGACCACACTCCCTCAAGACAGCCCAATTTGTAGTGGTACGCTTAACGCCCAGCATGCTCTTAAGATAAGTCATGTGCAGCACTTGCATATCACTCACAAACTCCGAGTTTGCAGAGTCCTTGCCTGGCTTAATGTACTCAGTGCCCCACACTTGGCCTGCATACATTCCAGCTGAAACCACATACGTCTTCCCAAGCCACAAAGACACGTACAACCTATTTTCCAGAAAGTTCTCACAAATAAATTGACGAACCCGAAAAGCAGACGCTATGAAGGGGCCAGCAGCATGCTCAGAGGACTTGGCCACGCTCATGCACTTGTGAAACATCATGCCAAGATACTTGTGGAGAGTGATCTCATCTCAACGCCTTGAAGTTGTTTGCACACTTCACTGAACTGTGTGCAACAAGTGGCACTGTGTGCAACAAGTTGTTGCTGTGAGGCTTCTAGCTGGGCACCAGGCCTCGCATCTTCGCAGTATTTGATTTCTATAAAGTGGATCATATCATAAAGATATGGAAAACAATTGGTTGCTGTTTTGATTTATGAAAGCGAACATATCAAAAGATTGTACATGGTGAATGGGAGACAGTCGAGAAGAACATGCACTTCAGCGCCATACAAGGAAAGAAAAGAAAAAAAATTACAGGATGCCTTGTAGGGTGCCTATTATGATGAGCCCTCAATGGAAAGAATGGATGCAGGTTACGGCCCGTAACCTTTCTCCTGTGACAGGAGAAAGAAGGATTACAGTCAAAACGTCCGAGACCCAGGCGTCAACCCCTTCTAGTGCCTGGCTGGCTCAGGAAGAGGCAAGACCGAGTACACCTGAATCTCCCTCCCCTATTCCCAATCTGATGTACTTCCCAGACCTTAAGGATGCATTGAAGATTTCAATTTGAAATCCCATATGCATTTTAAACACGGGCTTAAATATGCAGATTTTAAGATTTGCTGTTACACTTCTCAACAGAGTTTGCTACCTCATGCAAATAAGGGCGTTAGCAGTGCTTTCTATAACATGCCCTGTATCTCAACCCGAATGAAGCACACAATCTTCCAGTATCGCACAGGCATCCTCTATAATCATTGATGATCAAAAAGATGCAGTTCGCTTCAAAAAAATTACTAGCCTTGTATCTCCCAGAATGTCATCATATGGATAGCGCTCTCCACATCCTCAGGTTGCCAATGCCCTGTCATCCGTAACAACTTGTTGACTTCAAGTCAAGTTGAAGGTGACTGATCGACACTACATTGCCAGCAGAACAATTTTCAAGCTGGTTAGCGAAGGCTTTGACGAGTCAAACCTTGTGCATATGGATGTAGGCCGCACAGACCGTCAGTCCCAGCACATGACCTGCACATCACTGAGCATGTCTAATTGTATATTACCTCCATACCTCTTTGACCCCAGTATGCCTAATCAAGCTAAACGCAGCTCCAGCCGTCCTGACGCTGTCTTGGTCACTCCTTGCCCTTCTCACCCAAATAAACCACTTATTTCCCCCTCACATCAGGTCTCCGCAGTATGAGAGGCAACGAAGAGGTAAAGAGAAGCACAACTCCAGCCAGGCAACTTAATGAATTGAACATCTGAAACCGCCATGTTCACTAAATGGAAACCAAATGCTGTAAAGACATGAGGCCTGGTGCCCAGCTAGAAGCCTTACAGGAACAACACAATGAACTGTGCAAATAACTTCAATGTGCTGAGACCTCTCTCCACACAATCTTTCTGGGTGTGGGTGGGACAATCTACTAGGTAGTGACTATACAGCCCATACCCTGGATCAATTCAAGAAGCTAGGGATAGACTCGCAAAGGTCTATTTTACTTGCACGAAAGCTCCATGCCCATTATTTGCTATATGCGCACAAACTTTCCTCAACCAGACGTGCCATTGTAAAAAAATCACAAATTATAATTCTGGAGCCCTGAGGCCGCGCACTGCCAAAAGTCCACCTGACCCACATTAGCTTGCTTCTTACTTTCTGATGAGGGAGACAACTCTTTGAACCATTGTATCTCCTTTTCCTGCTTTTTTTTGCACGTGCATGAAAATGCATGCAGCCCCAGGGCACCAGAAATATAATTTTCTGTTTTTCTTTTCCTTTATTGATGTAAGGAGTATTCTCACCGCCTACATGGT
The DNA here is from genome assembly GCA_914767535.2 of Dunaliella primolecta. NCBI lineage: Eukaryota > Viridiplantae > Chlorophyta > Chlorophyceae > Chlamydomonadales > Dunaliellaceae > Dunaliella > Dunaliella primolecta. The sequence continues at coordinate 13,898,086 of OU611754.1, read as the reverse complement.
TTGTTCTGTTTCTACATAACACAGAAAGGTCTTCAGTCGGGACCACTGGCTGGTAGCTTGTTCATGTAAAAGAAAGAGCTTGCGAAGGAAGATGTTTGTTGCCGTTTAAGGAAATCAAACACATGAAAGGGGTCCATAGTCAATGGTTGTAAGCTAAAGTCGATCTGAGAAGAAGTAGATTGGGCACGAAGCAAAGGTCCTTTGAAAGAGAAGTGTACTGAGGCGCAGAGAACAAACATGAGGTTTTTTTGCACCTGCTACACTTCCTTACACTTTTTTCCTAACTACCACCATGCCAGTGACTGGCAAGCAAGCCTCTATGATACAAGCAAGGACCCGCTCCAAAAAACAGCTGCCACACACTTGAGAGTTAAAAAATACAAATTATCAACATCGGGCACGCAATCTTTTTGCAAATTTGGGTTACTGTTTCACCGGGGAGCTCCTGGGGCCACAGCAGTGAAGAGCATGAGGAGGAGACCAAGCAACCAGAGGCGTGGACGGCGACCTGCAAGACCCATGTTAATCCTATCTTCTTGGCGACATCATTTTTTTCCTTTTTCTGTTGGCTACCATTTCCTAGCTGGGCTAGGATAGGCTTGAGAGCCTCTAGGTCAAGCCCTAAATGGCTGGCTAGTCAGGGAACCTTTTTTAAATGCGAGATGCTGGCTGTAGTCTCTTCCTCTCTCCAAGCAATTGGGGATCTCAGGTTGGGCATTACTGGGCGGCAATTACAACCTGTAATTGCCATCTTGAAGAGGACGAGGTGCAGACCTAATTACAAAGGTGCAGGCCTGAATACAAGGTGACGGCCCACAGGGTCCACGTAAGTGTGACCTCCTCTTGTTTCCCTTCTACATAGAGGGCATGAATTGTTCAACCTACGCAGGAGTCCACGCTATCTGTTGGTTGTTTCCTACGTGCACTGCTTCATTCCAGGGCAGACATGCTTTTTCTTAGGCTGCCAACATTTAGTGCTGACACGAGTCTTCTAGCAGTGTTTCGCTTCCCCAGACGTGCATTTCAGCTGAGCTCACAAGCATGCTTGGTATGAGAAAGTTGCTAGCTCAAGTGGACACACAAGCAACTTGGAGGCAGAAGAGCCAATGCACTCCAAGTCAATGTGCTCCTCTGCCATATGGAAATCAAACCATGGATTACAGATGGCTGGTAAACGATGTTCCCGGACCCGCCAACAGCACTGCTCAGCGAAGGTGCTACCAGTCTCTGAGTGCATGCTTGGCAAACTGCGAGATCTGGAAGGCATAGTCATGTGGGTAACGCCGGTAGTGCTCACAGTGCCCCGAGTCTTGCCATTTGTAGCTAGACACTTCTACTCCACGCGATGCCTGCAGAAATCGTCAGCGGAGCACGGCAGTGACGATTTGAATTAAACAAGAAACATAATGTTATAGAAGAAATGCAGAAGGGTCACAGGAAGGGCCTCTGTTGACACGAACAAGAGGCAACACACACACACACCCATGCCTTCATTTTAGGACAAGACAGGGAAACTTTGCTCAATGCAACAGCTCACTGCAACACGTGCCAACATAGGCTCTGTGTCCTGCTTTGTGTCCTGCTTGGAACAGGACAGGGAAAGGCAGCAGCTGCCTTTCCCTGGTGGCAGTCACCTGGCAACGTCTGCCTTCCCGAGGAAGTTACCTCCCCAAAACATCTGGTGCCGCCCAAGTGCTCCAATCCATCCAGCTCCTCCTCTATTGGAAAACAGGATTGCAGTTGCAGCAGATCTTCTGTCAAGACCTCGGACTGCTTGTCCCATCCCTGCACCTTGTGCACAGTATTGATGTCCGCACCACAACTGCTGTTGTGCATGTGTTCCCCCCTTACCTGTATTTGCATGTAGCGCTCTACATCGTGTGGGTTCGCCAAGGTGTCTGAGGCTGAGTAAAGGTAGAGCTGGGGGCATACAGGAGCCATCTCATACCACGCTTCATGTACCTGTAGGTGGGGATGCAAAGTGTGAACATTTCAGTGTGGATTCTCTTCTCTTTGATGCAAGACAGGGATAAAGATACAAGCTTGCATGAACAAAGTGCAAGGCAGCTCAATGGACACGCGCACACACATACGCATACAGCCTATGGTTGGCTCCTGTAGGTGATCCTACTATCAAGTTCCAAGGCTCATCTGCGATAGCTTGGATAATCATTACACAAACATTTTGCCAACATCATGCAGCATACCCCCTGTCCCAGGTTATCAATGATACATGCATCATCCTGTGCACACAAAGGGGAAGTCCTGCAAAGCTTAAAATTGGCAACTACTCAAGCCACTCTGCCATCATGTAAATCCTGTGATATTTCTGCGGAAAATAAAAGAAGACAGAGAAGGCTCCGCAAGCCAAAAGACTCGTGCATCGAGGAAAGGTTCCCTCACTAGCACGGGTCTCACCAAAGGTGAGAACGAGGAATGTGAGGCAAAAGGAAACTACTACAAATCAAACCTGCTTTCCCACCTCAGCACACCTTCTGGCTAACACGCAGCAAAACGCGCTTGCATTCTCAGGCAATTTCCGTAATTGTGCACTAAGCCAATTTCTGGCATTGTGCACTGAGCCAATTTCTGGCATTGTGCACCGAGCCAATACTGCATATTATTTGCGCAAGATTCACGCAACTCTATGGTACACAGAGGCGCCAATACAGTATCATTTTGCGCAAGATTCATGCAACTCTTCTGTAACAGAGGCACCAACAAGGTTATTTTTTGCTAGATTCATGCAACTAAGGTACGCAGAGGCGCCCCTACGATTATTTTGCACTGGATTCGCACAACACTTTAACACACCGAGGTGGCTTAGAGCGGCAGACAGAGCGTCGTTGGCAGCTTTATGGGACACAGAGGTGGCATAGAGCGGCAGATATCAAGTCTTGTCAACAAAAATGCTGCAATCCTCATAAACACGGTCGCCCTCCAATCGCCTAACAATCCTCACTAGTGCTTCCTTGCAGTTATATCCAAACAACTCTGCTGGAGGGACACGTCCCTTGCATTACACCATCTGCTCCCCTACCCACCCACCCACTGCGCTTCTGCCACCTTACAAGCAGACAGAAGTCAGGCTTTAAAAAGAATTCACTTCTGTAACCTGGAATAAGCAGATAGCAAGGGCCCAAGCTCTGGTTTTGACGCAGCCAAGACCCACTTCCGCCCAGCCAAACATTCTGGCTGAAGGTCTCCCTCTGCAATCTATTTAAATGCTGGTTGTAAAACAGTCACGAGTGTTGTGGCATTTAACTGGTCAAACTGAAGCTTCTGTAAAACCTTTTCAGTAGCACAACAACAAGACCCACCTCCTGCTCCCTCCGCCTTATGTACTTCTTCTGCATGTACCAGCTTGCTGCAGAGTGGGCGGCTGACAGCAGGCGACCTTGCACTGGCCTTGATTCAAGGACGTGGGCGGGTGTGTCCAAGGTTGCAGACACGAGTGCTCTGCATGGCACGATGTACAGGAGCGTTTCAAAGCTCCTCATGATGACTGTTTAGAAGGAGGGTTTAAGAGCGCAGACACGAGTGCCCTGCATGGCATGATGTACAGGAGCGTTTCAAAGCTCCTCATGATGACTGTTTAGAAGGAGGGTTTAAGAGCGCAGACACGAGTGCCCTGCATGGCATGATGTACAGGAGCGTTTCAAAGCTCCTCATGATGACTGTTTAGAAGGAGGGTTTAAGAGCGCAGACACGAGTGCCCTGCATGGCATGATGTACAGGAGCGTTTCAAAGCTCCTCATGATGACTGTTTAGAAGGAGGGTTTAAGAGCGCAGACACGAGTGCCCTGCATGGCATAATGTACAGGAGCGTTTCAAAGCTCCTCATGATGACTGTTTAGAAGGAGGGTTTAAGAGCGCAGACATGAGTGCTCTGCATGGCATGATGCACAGGAGCGTTTCAAAGCTCCTCATGATGACTGTTTAGAAGGAGGGTTTAAGAGCGCAGACACGAGTGCCCTGCATGGCATGATGTACAGGAGCGTTTCAAAGCTCCTCATGATGACTGTTTAGAAGGAGGGTTTAAGAGCGCAGACACAAGTGCCCTGCATAACACAATGTTGGGCCACATTGAACGCCATTCATGCTTATAGTTAAGGTGCGTCCAAGGGTGCAGAAACGCTCTGCATAATGAATATGCAGGGACACATTTTACAACTGTCTATGCTTGCATCAAAGCTGTACATCACCAACAACAGCCTTGGGGCTGGGGCTGCAGAGGGAGGCGGGGAGCTGCAGAAAATGCAGTATGTGTTACAGACAAATGTGCGGTACAATCGTGTCTAAGATCAGAGGCACAAGATGTTAAGAATGTGTCCAATAAAACAGTTGCTTCACTTGCTGACAAGCCATGTGCTTGGAAGGAGCAACGGAGGAGAACCATACCAGGGCTATATAGAAAGCTGTGACTTGGGCTAAAGAGTGGCCTCTTCTGCCTTCTGCTCAGATAGCCAACCTGTTATCTCACCCACCTCAGCACTCAATTCCTCATAACACATCATGATAATCCCTTAAGACCCTCTTACATTTCTCTCTCACTATCTCTCACTCAATATCACTCTCACTGTTCTCACTCACTTGGCAACCATGTCTTCAGTGTGACTCAGCAGGCCCCGAGTCAAAAATGATGCTTGATTGCTCATCACCTGTCAAGATGATCATCTCCTAAGACCCTCTCACTGTTCTCACTCACTTGGCAACCATGTCTTCAGTGACTTTGGCAGGCCCCGAGTCAAAAATGATGCCCTGCATTCATTGAAAATGACATACAAAGTATTTGAGCTAGGGTTGCATCACGCCTGTCACTTAAAATGCAAATAAATGTGTTTGTGTTAGATGATAACAGAACATAGGATAGCTAGCTCATCTGGAAGCCCCAGGCATAACCTTTGAGCAGGACTGCTGCAGGCTTAATGCAACTATCCCAGCATTATCCATGAGCGCCCCATGTGTAGATCGGCCAATCCTGTGTGTGTGTACAAATATCTCTATTGAATCTCAGCTACTTGGCAGGGAAATTGTGAAATGCATGGCGTAAAAAGTATGGCACTGGCCAACCCCACACTTGTGAGCATCATGGCTCCATCCAGAATTCCCTGAGGCCCCTGATATGGCTTGGTAGTGCTGATATGTGCCAAGTGGAAGCCGGCAAGGAAACCTGAACATGTGTGGGAACCTGATTTAGGCCCAAAATGGGGGTCCGCAGGGTATTTTGTGGTTTAAACTATCTTGTTTGCAAACTGCTGAAATCCACAATAAAAGTTCAATTAAAAAACAATGCATTCTACACATTTCATTACTTCATACGTCAGCATGGACGCCTAAGCCATCTGTGGCCATCCCAGCGTGACCACACCTCAGGTCGACCCAAGTACCCGACAGCATTGATTGCAATTTCCTACATTTGTCAAATCCTGATGGTCATGCAGGGCCAGGGCCTGTTTTGTCTTGGAAAGAAGAGCTGAATTCCAGGCCAGCAGTTTCCGGTTTTGCAGGATGTTATGTGCCGGAGGTACATGATTCCCCTTTGCCGATGAACATGCTCCTGCCCAGGTACCTTCGCACCTATCCAGCCTGGCAACTTTTGCCTCAGATTGAAACAGAGATAACAATGTCAAAAGCCCATGTTAACAAAAAATTTTGATGAGTTGCCACTACTCGCTGAAAAAGCCTCAGATCACCTTGGCAGGGCTAAGGACTCAGCCCAAACACTAACATATGCTCTTAAAACCGTGCACAGGCGACTTACATTCTGGCAGCGTGTATAAAAGGGGTCAGAAAATGCACAACTCAGGACAATGTGTTCATTTTAGTAACCCCATACAATTGGATGCAAAGTCTGAGAACAAGAGAACTAAGATGCCATTTGCTGGGGGCAGGCAAACAAAAAGTTCACCCTTGCCAGGGTCACTTGTTTCCCATTGCACACACAGAGACACCTTCAAACATAGATTTAATGCTAATGGAAGGTACACGTGTGAGAAAGCATCAAGTAAACTTCCGTACGGTGACAGGTGGAAAAGGGGAACTGCCTGCAAAAATTTCCTCAAGATTTCTACAGCACCAGGCACTGCCTGTCACGGCCCCCTGACACTGCAGGGCTGCTTAAATTTCTGTTCAGGAGGCTAGCCAAAGTGTCAGGGTGGGGGGCGCGCTGGACAGGCCAGGGCAGCCAGGTGTAAACTCGAATGGAAGCCAGCAAAACTAGGGGCTCACGCTCAATGTCTAGGGCTTTGCCAGGAAGGAGAACCCACTCCGACAAAGGGTGGAAGAGGGAAGCCCCATAAATTAATTAAGGTCCAGTCAGCCAGGGTACCCGGGGCTGTAGGCCTCCAGTGATCCCTTTGTTATCCCTTAAATGATGGGTGGAACAGTATGGGCTTGCATCATAAGATGTGAGGCTGGCCAGGAAAGCCCAAGAGGCCCAGAAACAGTTTGCTGACAAGCTCACTTAGTGCTTTGGGGATGGCTGGGCCATGTCTGCTGGTGTAACACTCCACAGCAGCATGCTTAGGCCTCTCTGTGTGCAAAATGACCTTCAGGAAAACAATAGAAATGTGGGCATGCAAAAGTTTAAGTACACAAGATGGGCCAAGTTGTGCAGCTGTGTGCTGTATAAACAGGTCAGCTCTCACAAAACAACAGTACTTCATGCACATTGATTTAGAGTTAACAAGTTCTGCCCCATTTCTCTAAAGCGGCTCATCTATGGAGCCGCTCACTCTGAAATCTGAAATCCACAGATCTGCACTGTTTTTGGCAAATTTAAGGCTTGTAACTCCATTTGTCTGCCAGGAAGTACAAATCTATGCCATTCTGTTATCAACATCTTCCATCCATGGAAGGTTGTGCCTCCCTCATGCCAGCAGATAAATTTCAAGATGGTCGGTTGTATGAATTTGGCAACGAGGGAATGTACAAAAACGCGTGCAAACAAAAGTATGTGCCTCTCCAAAGTTGCACGTCCAAGTTTATCATCCCCACGCGCTTCTTCAGCTTGGGAGAGTAGGCCAGAAAATTCTCCGGGCATGCAATCTCACACGGACCTTGACTTCATCTAATAAGCTCTTACGAATGAAGATGTCCTCTACTTGGTCCATCCACTTCCACATCGTGGCTGCATGGATGAACCCCCCAGTACTGCGTATGCATCCGCGTGTGTGTGTCACTTAAGAAGAAGCACAAGGGCAGGGTGGTCGGCTGAGCGCAGTGCCATGAACGATGCTGGGGCCAGGCAAAGCTCCACATCCCTGCAATGCTGCTTCCAACTGTATGCAGCCATGTGCAGCAAAGAAAGATGGCTGTGCAGTAAAGACAGATGGCTGTGCAGTAAAGACAGACGGCTGTGCAGTAAAGACAGATGGCTGTGCAGCACAAACAGACGGCTGTGCAGTAAAGACAGATGGCTGTGCAGCAAAGACAGATGGCTGTGCAGCAAAGACAGACGGCTGTGCAGTAAAGACAGATGGCTGTGCCGCGCCTGCACCTGCAAGCTAACAAGGGTCCCACCAAAATACATACTGCTCAAGCGTACACACCAACACACACACTTACACACCAACACACACTCACACACAACATAACTAGCACAGCCCACAACCAGGCAAATAGTGTGGGGAATGACCTTTTTACCTTCAAGGTGTTTGGAGAGTTCATCATGTTGTAACTGAGAGGCACCTAGGCTAGCAGTCGTCTTGTCTGAAGGCCTTTCTACGTTTGTATACCTGCACTCCATCCCTGCCCTTTTCTTGCCCCAGACAAGCCTGTGCTTGCATTTGCACTGTCAGATGGCAGTGTCTACGTTTGTTCACCTGCACTCCATCCCTGCCCTTTTCTTGCCCCAGAGAAGCCTGTGCTTGCATTTGCACTGTCAGATGGCTGTGTCTACGTTTGTTCACCTGCACTCCATCCCTGCCCTTTTCTTGCCCCAGACAAGCCTGTGCTTGCATTTGCACTGTCAGATGGCTGTGTCTACGTTTGTTCACCTGCACTCCATCCCTGCCCTTTTCTTGCCCCAGACAAGCCTGTGCTTGCATCTGCACTGTCAGATGGCTGTGTCTAAGTTTGTTCACCTGCACTCCATCCCTGCCCTTTTCTTGCTCCAGACAAGCCTATGCTTACATTTGGTCTTCTTATACATTTACTTCTCCTTTTCACAAAAGGTTAGCAGTCAGTCGTCTTGAATGGAGGGCCCCTGCTTTTGTAACCTTGCAACCTTTACATCTGGCACAGCTTGTACTTGCACCAGATCCCTTTCTCCCTCATACATTGCTTGAATGGAGGCCACATGGCGCATCAACACTTGCCCTTAGTAAAATGCAAGCAAGTGACCTTTGCCCACAACACAATGCAAGCAATGTGGACCATCAACCCTCACCACAAGCACATCACCCACCTGAAAATGTGGTAGATCGTGGGCATGCCACCATTTTCTATGTGCATGCGTGCCACTCGGTCAATATCTGCGCCAGCTGTTACTACCCCCCTCCACCTGCGCTTGGATTGCAAAAGCACAGGGGGCCTGTGGATGAGCAAGGAACAAAGCTCACACAAAGCACATCCGGCTGGGTTGGACTGGGCTGGGTCTTAGGCCCTTTGCAGTACCTGGTTTGCAGTACCTGGTGCACTTCCTGCACACCTGCAACTCTGGTTGAAGAAAGGGTGATCTATCAGAATTCTGACAACAAGAGGGCTTGGGTTGGTCACGCCTACTTTGCCTTTCCCTTATGATGCAACAAGCTGTTTCTCCCATCCTGCTGTCAGATGAGACACACGTTCAATAACATAATTCTTTCTCGTCTCACACCCACATATTCACCCTCACAGAGCAACAGCTGTGGCCTTACACAGAAGAGATGATACACAGCGTGCTGCGGGGCATCTATTTGAGCTGTCCAAATAAAAAAACTCTGTACGGCATCATTGGCGTCTTCTGGGCTTGTCCTTTCTTTGTATTCCGTTCCATGCATGCTGCATCTGAAGAGCAACATGGGCACCGTCGTTTGTACACTGCACGCTTCATGGTCTCTTTTATTGTCTCTTCTTCTTTTCCATGTATGCTGACCTGAAAAGCGTCATGGGCACAGTCTGTTGTATTCTGAGCACTTCATGGTCCTTTCTCCTTTCTTTCTATCTTTGTCCTTTTTTTCTTGCGTTTCATGTATGCTGCACCTGTAGAGCGTCTTGGGCACCGTTGATTAAACACAGAGAACCTCAAGATCTTGTTTTGTTTGTGCATTCTTGCTCTTGCATTCCATGCATGCTGCACCTGAAGAGCGTCATGGGAACCGTCGGTCGTATATTGAGCACTTCATGGTCCCCACTTTGCAGCCATAAGTTGGAGTACCTGTACGGCAAATGCATTGGTCACACAATGGAACCTGAAACACATCATTGGATAACCACAAATTGGAGGGTGCTTACAAGCATGGCTAATAACGTGGAAAAAACAAAAGGAAAAAAGACCCTGAATGTTACTGCATGAGGTACTGCCTGTTTGTGAAAATTTACACACTTTGCTTTAAAAGAGCATGCTAGCAGGGACAGAACGGTAACCCTGCAAGACGATCTCTGTCGTACACATGCCTGCACGTGCTCGACCTCCTTACACACGCATGCCCTATACATGTGTGTCTTCATATGTGTGAAAGCTGGCATCGCAGGTGCACCTGGCTAAGCGTCTGAACAGCTTGCAATCGTAACATGCAAAAGACCTACTTTTGGAGGTATTTCCTCTTGCATCCCATCCATCCGATGACAACCACTCTACAAAGTGTGGGGCTGATTATTGCGGGAGGACTGAGGGCTGTGTAAGGGGCCTGGCTGGGAGCTGCAGGTGCCGTGAGCAAGGTGTGCATTGGGGCACTGTGTTCACAGGCCAGTGCTAATTAGTCTCATTGTGACCTTGAAACCTAGCAAGTCAAGTGCAAGGAGGAGCTGGACACATGGAGTGCATGACAGGAGGCGTGTGCTAATAAAAAAAGGACGTACTCATGTCGCTGTCTTCCCCCAACCCATAATCACATCATCAAAAAAACAGTCACAGAGCTAACAATTACTTTTGAATTGTTCTCCCTGCTGACCACAGCATGGAGCACAATTGCACAGGCGCAATTACTGCACTCACAAGATGGGAATGCCTGGGCTTGATGGCTCGTGTTGGTGATTTTGCTATCAGAGCCGAAGGAAGTTTGCGAGGAAAAGGCTGCTTGTCCTAAGCTGGTGGGTGTGGCTTGGAAGCTAAAGGAGGAGGATGGAGATGAGGGGGGTTCGTACGCTTGCGGGCTGTTGCTGCTGCTGCTGCTGCTGCTGCTGCTGCTGGAGGCATGAAGACCAGTGGAGAAACTAACGGCTCGTGAGTCTTTTATGTATTTTGCCAATCCAGTGGCAGCTGTGCATGACAGCAGATGGAAATTTGACTCAAGACATCAATATATGCCGCACCTGAATGTAGCGCTCTGACTCCATCCTGGAACCAGTGATGCCCTGGCAAGGAGACCATTGAGTGCAACTTGAGCTACATTCACACTGGGCTGAGAGAAATAGCCCAGCTGTTGGGCGAGAAGCACAGAAGGCCGCATGCGCGTCATTAAGGAATTTCAAAGCACGCTTGATATTTAAAAACCACAAGGAATTAATTAAATGAATCCGTTCGCGACTAGCACTTAGTTTCGGTCTGCTACCAGTACTTGTTGTCAACTTGGGTTTTTGTGGAGCAGCAAGCTGGATGGATTTTGATGCAACCAAGCCATCCCTGCAGAACAGGTGTGGTGACGGATGCATGGAAAGATGAGCCTGAAGCTGAGTCCCATGTATGTTTTGATCTACAGTCAACTTCCCAACTCTCTGCATGTGACTCACACGCATGCAAATCCCTGATCCTGGGCACATCACGCCCTCTGTGAACAGATTGGATGCTGTGTTTGGGAGTATCGGCAGTGGAGCAGCAGGGCAGTGGCAGCTGCAGCAGGATGTGCCTGCCTTCAAGGGGGGAAGGGATGTGGACGCAGCCGCAGATGACAGCGACGAGGAGGCCCCTCCGCAGCAGCTGATGCCTCAAGCCCTCATAGATGACTCAGGTGATTAAAAGCTCATGGATGCGCGAAGGTGTGGGGCAGCTGTGCAGGGACTTCGCAGTCTTTTTCTTGCTCTTCCTTTTTGCCTCTTTGTAGAAGGGTTGAGTTTGTGGCGTACGGGTGGGGTGTGGGTGTAGGTGCACACACAGGAACGGTTCCACATTTGACTTGTGTACCCTGGTCAATTTCACCTCAATAAACAATTGTTATGATGCTGCTGATGCAAACGCATGTACCCTGCATGCACCTGGAAAGGTGAAGTGGAAAGGTATGCCTCAAACCTCAAGCTCCCTCTGATTTGCCCCCTATTCCTGTGTAATTGTGCAAGGAGCCTACAAAGCTGACTCATCATAATACCTTCCTTCTTCCCTGCTGAGTCAAGAAAGAGCCAGTCATTCAAGAAAGACTGGCCTAACCAGGAGTTGCACCTCCATTTGGACTTTTTCCAGATGGTATAGCCAGCACTGTGCTGTACATGTTCTCAATTGCAAATCACTGTGTACAAAACGTGAGATGCAGGAGATGAGGAGGCTGGTGGACTGGAGGATGGGGAAGAAGATGAAGCAGGGGAGGGGAGGCATGCTGCTCCCAGGCTCCCCCCCTGCCACAGCACAGCATTCAGACGGCAATTTGAGGTGTGCTTGAAACACTGGGAGTTGCTTGTTTTAAACTCTGTGGTGTATGCCCCATGTGTCATGGCTGTGGTAAGGACGGTGGCTGTTGCATGGGTGCTCTGCTCCGCGACTGACAGATGTGGAGGTGCACATGTTGGCAAATCAGAGGTGCCACACATGCAAACGCACACGCGCACACACACACACACACACACACACACGCGCGCACACACACACACACAGGTTGAGCTGGAGGAGGATGCGATCGACAGGTTTGCAGATGAGGGGTGGCTACCACAGCATCGGCAGCCTGCGCATGGAGGCCGGCCAGATGGCGCCACTGAGGTGTGTGGGATACATCACACACACGCACACACACACACACACACTCACACACGCACGCGCACACACACACACACACACACACAAGCACGCACGCATACATACACATAAACACACACATACACAACACACATGCACACATACACACGTACATACATAACACGCATGCACGCACGCACACGCACACATACACACACACACACGAAAGAAACAAACAATCCTGTAGTTACTAGGTCTATGCATATGGTCTACAAGACACTGACTTTTTCACCAGTGTTATATCATTCGCCAGCCTCCTTGCTAACAGGCAAACATGCTAATGTGATGCTCATCAAACCTCGTAATTTCCCAATCACTGGTGGCAAACATGTTTCTATTCAGCATGTGAATGTTGCGACTCTGGTACTTACCTGGGTACTTACAGTGCATATGCTAATGTCTGCCAAGCCTCCCAGCTGCACTGGTCCACACCTTCCCCCCTTCAGGCATGATATGCTGCATCTTGCATAAGCATGCATTTGCACGCAATGTCTGCCAAGCCTCCCAGCTGCACTGGTCCATACCTTCCCCCCTTTAGGCATGGTATGCTGCATCTTGCATAAGCATGCATTTGCACACACACACACACACACACACACACACACACACACGTGCACACAGGTGCCTGATGACAACGTGTTTGACCGCATGTCGTGCGCCAGGCGTGTTGCTGCAGCTGCTGCTGCCTCTGCTGCAACCGCACCTGCAGCGGCGAGCACAGATGGCAGCACCATGGAAGTGGAACCAGTTCAGGTGCTGAATGTTACACGTGCATGCGTGCGTGCGCACACACATACATACACACACACACACACTTACACACACATGCTGCACATCAATTATTTTTTTTGTATGAGCACGGACGGCAGCACCATGGGAGTAGAACCGCTTCAGGCGCTGCACAAAGCATAAGGCGCCCACTGCACATACAAGGCCACTCTGTTTTGCTCAAACGCTCTGCCTCTGTCATTGTTGAGGTGTGCATTCTCAACCCACCACATCATACCAGTCTGTCCGTCTGTCTATATGTCTGTTTGAGTGTGCTAACGTATGCATGTATGTGTATGTATGCATGTATGTATGTATGCTTGTATGTATGTACACGTGAACCTTTGAGAAAGCATGTGGAGTCTAGGTCTGCGTTTCGGATGCAGAGGGTGTATGCTTGCAGGAACAGGGCTTCTATCAAATTGCACAAACATGTGAAGACCTGTGACAACACAGAACCCGCTTGGTGGTGAAGGGTGTACGAGTCGTGCTTGTTTACTGTTCCACACTTCGGCTCCAGCTCATGGATTGTGTGTGTGTGTGTGTGTGTGTGTGTGTGTGTGTGTGTGTGTGTGTGTGTGTGTGTGTGTGTGTGTGTGTGTGTGTGTGTGTGTGTGTGCGCGCGCGCGCGCGCGTGCGTGTGTTGTGGCCTTGCAAGCGGGACCTATAGCCAGTTTACCGCTCTACACAAACCACGTGTCAAGAGATTAAGGAATGAAACGACACAACGTGCCAGCAGTGTTACAGTCCTTGCATCAATGAAGGAAAATAGTCACCCATTGTGCACACATTTCAGTTCTGTCATTTCTGTTTGTAGGAGCTTGGTGTTGCTGCAGAGGGTATGGAAATTGAGGAGGACCGTGCTCGCTCAGGAGCTGCTGCAAGCGCACAGCCAGTGGCCAAAGCAGGTGTGTGCATAGCTGTTTCGTGCCTGGTGCTGCTGCGAGTGCATGGCCAGTAGTCAAAGCAAAGGTGCGTGCATCACTGTGTTCTTTGCCTGGTGTTGCTGCCAGTGCACAGGCAGGTGCTGCTGCAAGCGCACAGCCAGTGGCCAAAGCAGGTGTGTGCATAGCTGTTTCGTGCCTGGTGCTGCTGCGAGTGCACGGCCAGTAGTCAAAGCAAAGGTGTGTGCATCACTGTGTTTTTTGCCTGGTGTTGCTGCCAGTGCACGGGCAGGTGCTGCTGCAAGCGCACAGCCAGCGGCCAAAGCAGGTGTGTGCATAGCTGCTTCATGCCTGCCTACCTGATTGCCTTTGTGCTTCTTGATTGACGGCCATTTATACCAGCAAGCACACGTGCTGTCAAGCACGAAGCATGTATGGATGGCTGTGACAAACATCAGCAACATGCACTCTCTGGAGCAGGCAAGTGCGCGGGTAAGAACATGCGCACACGCTTGTGCACATCTGCATAGAGCGGGCGCTCCATCAATGCATCAGCAGTACCCTTATAGCATACAAAGGTCCTGTGTCCCCTTGCTTCCATGCCCGCTCTAGCCCCTTCTCCCTCTGCAATTGGTGGACAATGTTGTGTGCTCATCCCACATGTGCGGCAACGACAGGCGCTCCCTCACTTCCGCAATGCTGTTCTGCACCAAAACCCTGTTGCCCTTTTGCACCATGTTCTGGCGCTGGGGAGCTTCATAAATAAATGCTGGTTTACACACACAGGGCGGGAGCTTCATAGATAAATGCTGGTTTACAAACGCAGGGAGCTTCAAAAACAAAGGCTGGTTTACAGACACAAGGCGCTCGTTACATTGTTTGCATTGTGGTTGAGCCTTTAGCCAGATAGTTGCTGCCTCACACTGCCATTCACGTTGGCTGTAGGTGCCGTGGCCGCCCCTACTCCAAGGCATCAGGCCCTGCTGCATGGCAACAGATGTTCCATTGTCGACTTGGCTATGCAATGAATAGCTGCTTGCACATTCATTTGGCTGCAGGTGCCGTGGCCGCCCCTACTCCAAGGCATCAGGCCCTGCTGCATGGCAACAGATGTTCCATTGTCGACTTGGCTATGCAATGAATAGCTGCTTGCACATTCATTTGGCTGCAGGTGCCGTGGCCGCCCCTACTCCAAGGCATCAGGCCCTGCTGCTTGGCAACAGATGTTCCATTGTCAACTTGGCTATGCAATGAATAGCTGCTTGCACATTCATTTGGCTGCAGGTGCCATGGCTGTTTGTGCTTTAACACTTCAGGCCCTGCTCCACGCCAACAGCTTTTCACCTTGCCAATTTGGCTGCACGATGAGCAGCTGTTGGGTGCGCTCATTTCATTTTGCTGCAGGAGCCATGGCCGGTTGTGCTTCAACCCATTGGGCCCTGCTCCATGCCAACAGCTTTTCACCTTGCCAATTTAGCTGCACGATGAGCAGCTGTTGGGTGCGCTTATTTCATTTTGCTGCAGGAGCCATGGCCAGTTGTGCTTCAACCTGTCAGGCCCTGCTCCACGCCAACAGCTTGTCACCTTGCCAATTTGGCTGCATGATGAGCAGCTGTTTGGTCCGTCCATTCGGCTGCAGGTGCCATGGCCGCCCCAGCTCTGAGGCACCAGAACCTATTACGTGATAAGCCCAGGGGCGGAGGCCCTGAAGACAGTTGGAGAAGAGGTGGCGGGAGGGGCAGGGGGCGCAGAGGGCGCGTGCAGCTGGATTGGCAGAAGCCGGGGTTTGTTCCTGACCATGTCAAGCATCCCGAGCGGTGAGTTCCAGAAGTGTTGAGTTCACTGGTAGCAATGGAGCAGGTGCTGTTACGCTGCTTCCACCCAGCAATTAAAATAAGATACCGTAGCGACACTGGGGGCTTCACGGAGAATCAAATGGTCATTGAAGTCCCTTGCAATTGCAATAGGAATTGTCTTTGTAGGTTACTTTTTTCAAGGCCTTGAAAAGGGTCTGCTTTTATGTTAAGCAATCCAACAGGCCCCACAATGCAGCCCCATGCTGTTAAGGGGCAGACAATCCCTTTTTTGCATGAGCTGCTGTGCCGAGCAGAAGCGCAAGGAGCTGACGCTACCCAGCATGGAGGAGGCAGCCAAGATATCAGCCAGGTGTGCGGGGTAAGCAGTGCGGGCAAAGTATGCAATACTTTATTCTAGAGGAGTTTGTCGACCCAACACTCCCAGCTGAGGAAGGGGGGGCAGAGGCAGGGGAAGGGGCACAAGGGAGCTCCCAGCTGGAGGAAGGGGGGGCAGAGGCAGGGGAAGGGGCACAAAGGAGCTCCCAGCTGGAGGAAGGGGGGGGGCAGAGGCAGAAGAAGGGGCACAAGGGAGCTCCCAGCTGGAGGAAGGGGAGGCAGAGGCAGGGGAAGGGGCACAAGGGAGCAAGCTATGTAAAGGGGCCAGGGGCAGGGGCCATGGGCGGGCAAGGGCGAGTGAGCCGATGGTGGTGTCTGAGAACGCCATAGATGAAGCAATAGAAGGAGGGGATGAGCCGAGGAACAGAGAGCCAAGAGACACAAGAATACAGGAGTTAGTAGATCCGAGCTTTTGTGGCGGACCTTGTAAAGCCTCATTACTTGTTAATTAAATCATTAGGTCACGGTGATTAAATCATACCTCGTAATAAGTGTCGTAAGCCATAAGTGTTGCTACAGTAGCAGTTCCGGGGTGGAGAGCTGTTCTCGTTCCTTACGAGTCAAACATCCAAAGTAGCGGCAATTGGTTTTTGGAAAAAGGGCAGAATGCTTGAGGCTCTGGAGCAGGGCAAGTTGGGAAAAGATTATGAGACATCGCAGCTGCTCAATCAATACTGTATGTTCTTGCAACTGCATTTCGATTTTACCCATTCAATTATATCTTAACTCAGATTATAAGAGGAGATGATTTGCAAAGAGGGCAATTCCCATCTGCGGTCGAAACTCAAGAGTTTTGCAAATGAAAATAATATAGTAACAGGTAACAAATTATGTTGTAGAAAATGATTCTTATCAGCAATGGGAGTAGTTTCTACGGGTCTTAATACATGAGGCATGCGAGAGCAATCGTCTTTTGTTTTCACAGTATATCTTCATAATTTAACACAAATCCCTCAAGCTCAAGAATTATATAAATGTTTAACACATATCATCTACATGTAGAATGTGATCCCTCAATAAACAGAACTCTGTAAAGAACAAGGCGTACGGATAGTTGTGTATGGATAAGAGGTGTGTAAAGTACTTGTATGTAGAGGTAGCTATGCAAAGGATAAGAGGTATGCAAAACACTTGTATGTAAAGCATTTGTATGTAAAGCACCCTTTTGCATTTCTTTAGTTGCCTGCATGATCATGGGTACAGGGTTGCAGGGTCACAGGGAAAAAGAAGGCCTCCAATCAAAACGACTGACTGCTAGCCTATGATCATGAGAACAGACGGGTGCTTATCTTTAGATTGCTCTTCTTGTCTTGCAGGCTCTTAGCCGCTCTTGCTGCATCCAGGGTCACGGCAAGGGTGCTCATGTGTTATTTTTATTGTATTTTTAAAGAAATTGAACAGTTTCTTTTATAAAAATTCAAATGCATGAGGTGCGAACGGGGTAAAAAATGACCTTTCTGGTACCCCTTATGCTGGAATTTCTTCAATGGCCGAAACTCTGTATCACACCAACCACTAGATCTTTTTACTTCAAATTTTTGCAATGATATTCTTTTGCTACGAGGACTCCAAATCACTAGAAACTTTCCAATTTTGTGGCCTGACTGGTCAGATGTGGACTGCTGGGATCCAAAAAGTTAGGTTCGCACCGCGACTGATTAGGCATGTGCGCCCTAACCCTGACCGACAGTTAATCTCCACATCCTTAAGCAGTACACATCCTGAAGCAGTACATTTCAGATCCTAATTAAAGTGGTCAGAGTTGGGGCACACCTATGCTGGGAGCATATTTAAAACACCTGTTTGGGGGGGGGGGAGTTGCCCAGCTCTGCAATTAAGGATCTCAGAGCAGCCAGCGCACCATCTGGTGTCGCAACAATTTTGTCAGATAAGATGACTTATAAAGGAAAATCTGAAGACTCAGCATGCGCCATCTCATTCGAATTTGAAAAATTTTGCCCTCACATGAAAGTCTGAGTTTTTCTACTTTGTTTATAGGAGCAAATGCACGAGTCTTTCAAGTGAGCAAATGCTCAGGCAGGCTGACCGGAGCCTAATGTTTCGGTCATACCTCCAGCTTCCACTGCTTGCCAGGAGCCACTCCCAGCAGACCTGGGCCCCCAAACTTGGCTGACACGCCTAGAAAAAATGCTGAAAAAGTCTTCACACTCAGGAAGTTGCCAAACACAGTGCTTGCCAGGTTTATGTGTTTGCACCACTTTTACCTGTCAGATGCACTCATGAGCGACCATAAAAAGTAAAGAGATTTAGATTTAGATTTACACGGGGGGCCTTCAGACAGACTGTTCGGCTGATCGGCCTGTGACTGGTCCTCGCCAGCCAACATAATGTCCATAAGCTCAGAAACAAATGAAAAAAGCTTGTTGTTGTGTTGCAAGAGGAAATCAGAAGCATCCTGGACACTGGCTTGTTGTAAAAATGGTTGCTCCATTGAAAAATCACCAGAGAAACAGTTGAACAGGTAAGCGTACTTTCTTCTCAAAGCACAAACATCTGCGTCTCTGCACACCAAAAGCGCATGAGCCTCATCTTGAATCTCATCACAAGAACAGCGATCACACAAAAGAGTGTTCCAAGTATTCCAAGCTGCTGTCTCCACCTTCAGTGTGTGTGCCCTAAGTCTGAAACGGCTAACATTCGTCATGACATGTGGAGGCAAATCCAAATGCATGTGCCTTGGTAAACGGGCACGCACGTTATGGTCAAAAGGCACTGCAAAAAGAGACTGGTAAGTTGCCAGCTTACTATATGTGTCCCGCGGGTTCACTCCCTCAACATCTCTCCACACTGCCCGCAGCCTGTGTCTGAGGTCATCAGTAAACTCTTTAATAGGGATAGGAGTGCCCTGCCGCAGAGCTTGCACAAAGGAATCACAGCGCCGTAAGCCTTGAAAAGCATCTAAAACTTGAGCAGTCCAGCAGGCTGGCTCACGCGAATGAATATTCAAATCCGCTTTCAACACTCTTCTCAACGTCTCACTGTTAGACCTCAGCATGCTATTATACATTTTGACAACAGACCTAAACCAGTAAAACTGAAGCGGCTCATGACCACACTCCCTCAGGACAGCCCAGTTTGTAGTGGTACGCTAAAAGTAAAGAGAAGAAAAGCCTGTTCCAGCTAAAAGGCTGCGTGCATGAAGGAAAGGTTCCCTAACTAGCAAGCCAGCAGCGACCATGCTCTGAATGCATTGGGATTTTGTCCCCCCATTTTCCCACTCCGATGGTTCAAGTTTGACGCATAGCCTACCTGAGTTAAAAATGTGACAAACCTAGGTCAGAGCAGGCGTTTGGGCACTTGTCTTTCTGGAAAAAAGGTGTTATAACGCGCCTCAGAAAGAGCCCCAGACTAACTCCTAGGGCCCCATCCTCACTTTTTTAATACAGGAGTACCAAATAAGGCACCTTCACCTACTGTACATATTAGTTTGCTTAACTTATTTTGGGGCCATTGCCTCTCTCTGTTACGCATTGCTTGGCTGACCTAACCATGCAGAGCGCAAGGGTAGAATTGTCAGTTCCCATGCAAATACATGGTGTAAACTTGATGATGATACAGCATGCAGATGCATTTATGACACTGTGGGTGAGCCCTGTGCCTTGTTGCATGGATCCAATCAGTGTGTGTGCAGGCTCCTGGTGTACAAATGATGATGGCAATCGGTTTCTGTGCAGGTATACTGTGTATGACATGGGGGAGTCCATCACTGTGGGTGGAGGCGACCAGCAGAGTGCAGCAGATGCCCATGCTGCTGCATTGGAGCTTAAAAAGGTTGGTTCATTTCTGTGGACAGAGGGCCTAGAGCAAGTCAAACGACTCCTCCAGGGACCAAGTGAAGAATTGTCAAGGCTTTCAAAAATCATCATGTGGTTGGGTACCGTTTCTGAGCATGAGCCTGTAGGGCATTCTCCTGGACGACATCCTCACTTAGAAACTTGATCATCCATACCAATAGGCAATCAAGCATGCAGGTGCCGTGCAGGTGCCGGTGCATGCCGGTGCCAAGGAGCTCTATAAGTGGGTTTGCAATGAAGAAAACCCTTGCACATCTCCTGAGCAAATATGTTTCAGTTGAGTGTGCAACTCTTCCTACGGCCTTTACCATACTTGCACTTCCAGGGTGTTGCGTGCCCCGCGCAATTCCACCTCTGACCCATGATGTGCTGATTTTTCTCATAAGGTTAATGGGGTGGTTGCATTTTGGCGATCTAAGGTGCTCTTTCCAAAATGCAGTGTGGCGCAGTCTGAGAATTTGTTTTCTGATTTTGGATTGTGCACAAATTCTGGACAGAATGAGGGCTTTACCAAAGGAAAGGGCCTTGCCATTATGTTACCCAGAAATCCACAGGAGTAACATCCACAAGGGTAGAGTCAGCAGCTACTATGCTTGCAGCTGCTGTGCTTGGCAGGTGCTGAGGGAGATGTTTGCAGGCTTGGAGCTTCTGGAGCGTCCTCCAATGCTGGTATTGCTGATACTAATGGAGTTGGTGGTGGTGGTGGTGCTGCTGCTGCTGCTGCTGCTGCTCGTGCTGCTGGTGCTGCTGCATGGGAAGCACGGCTTGCTGGTATTGCTGATACTAATGGAGTTGTCGTTGGTGGTGGTGGTGCTGCTGCTGCTGCTAGTGCTGCTGGTGCTGCTGCATGGGAAGCACGGCTTCCTGCTGCTGCTCTTGCTGGATAATGGAAGAGGGGACAGCGGACCGTCCCCAAATCAAGAGGCCTTGATTTAGGGGCATGTGGCCCTTTCTTTTTGCCTTTGTAGCACCAAACTGTCAATACGGCGCGATTAGGAGTCTTCCCCAGAAACTCTGAATGCTGCTGTTTGGCAAGGTGTGAATCCAGGAATAGGGCATTCAACGGCATCCATTGCAGTGCTTCTGTTAGGGGCGGCGTGTTGCATTTCAAGCACATTTGGTATACACCAAATGGCCGCAACGAGGAGTGTTCCTAAGCCTTAGGCTAAGGCACCCCATCAGGCATCCTGCGTTGCGACCTTTTGGTGTATACCAAATGTGCTTGAAATGCAACACATCGCCCCTATCAGAAACCCTGCAATGGATGCCATTGAATACCCTGTCCCTGGATTGACGTGACTTGGTATAGGGAGCGCTTTGGTGCCTGTGTAGCTACGCCCTTTCCTTACTTCTCAATTCAAGCTACCTGTGACTCATGCTTACAAAGACTGTGAGCATGCATGCCCTTTGATAAGTCAGGCCACCTGTCTTCCTGCACGCTTACACAGGCTGTGAGCATGCATGCCCTTTGATGAGTCAGGCCACCTGTCTTCCTGCACGCTTACACAGGCTGTGAGCATGCATGCCCTTTGATGAGTCAGGCCACCTGTCTTCCTGCACGCTTACACAGGCTGTGAGCATGCATGCCCTTTGATGAGTCAGGCCACCTGTCTTCCTGCACGCTTACACAGGCTGTGAGCATGCATGCCCTTTGAGTCAGGCCACCTGTCTTCCTGCACGCTTACACAGGCTGTGAGCATGCATGCCCTTTGATGAGTCCATTTTTAAGCACATCAGATTCAATTCCTGTGCAGGCTGTGAGCAGTGCGCGCTCCATGTTGAGTCCTCAAGAGCAGTTGCAACTGGGAGAAGAGCAGGGGCCAAAGGCGCCACTACCTGTGGGAGCGGGTGCCATCAAGTTTGTGCCAAAAGCAGGTGAGCAGCATGCATGCCCTTTCAGTTGCAGAGGACCCTGTGCATTTAAGTTTGTGTCAAAAGCAGATGAGAGCAGCATGCGTGTCCTTGCAATTGCAGAGGACCCTGTGCATTTAAGTTTGTGTCAAAAGCAGGTAAGCATCATGCGTGTCCTTTCAGTTGCAGAGGACCCTGTGCATTTAAGTTTGTGTCAAAAGCAGATGAGAGCAGCATGCGTGTCCTTGCAATTGCGGAGGACCCTGTGCATTTAAGTTTGTGTCAAAAGCAGATGAGAGCAGCATGCGTGTCCTTGCAATTGCAGAGGACCCTGTGCATTTAAGTTTGTGTCAAAAGCAGGTAAGCATCATGCGTGTCCTTTCAGTTGCAGAGGACCCTGTGCATTTAAGTTTGTGTGAAAAGCAGGTGAGAGCAGCATGCGTGTCCTTGCAATTGCGGAGGGCCCTGTGCATTTAAGTTTGTGTCAAAAGCAGGTAAGCATCATGCGTGTCCTTTCAGTTGCAGAGGACCCTGTGCATTTAAGTTTGTGTGAAAAGCAGGTGAGAGCAGCATGCGTGTCCTTGCAATTGCAGAGGACCCTGTGCATTTAAGTTTGTGTGAAAAGCAGGTGAGAGCAGCATGCGTGTCCTTTCAGTTGCAGAGGACCCTGTGCATTTAAGTTTGTGTGAAAAGCAGATGAGAGCAGCATGCGTGTCCTTGCAATTGCGGAGGGCCCTGTGCATTTAAGTTTGTGTGAAAAGCAGATGAGAGCAGCATGCGTGTCCTTGCAATTGCAGAGGACCCTGTGCATTTAAGTTTGTGTGAAAAGCAGATGAGAACAGCATGCGTGTCCTTGCAATTGCAGAGGACCCTGTGCATTTAAGTTTGTGTCAAAAGCAGGTAAGTAGCATGCGTGTCCTTGCAATTGCGGAGGGACCTGTGCATTTAAGTTTGTGTCAAAAGCAGGTGAGCAGCATGCGTGTCCTTGCAATTGCGGAGGGCCCTGTGCATTTAAGTTTGTGTCAAAAGCAGGTAAGCATCATGCATGTCCTCTCAGTTGCAGAGGACCCTGTGCATTTAAGTTTGTGTCAAAAGCAGGTGAGCAGCATGCGTGTCCTTGCAATTGCGGAGGGACCTGTGCATTTAAGTTTGTGTCAAAAGCAGGTAAGCATCATGCGTGTCCTTGCAATTGCGGAGGGACCTGTGCATTTAAGTTTGTGTCAAAAGCAGATGAGCAGCATGCGTGTCCTTGCAATTGC
Source organism: Dunaliella primolecta (assembly GCA_914767535.2). Classification (NCBI taxonomy): domain Eukaryota; kingdom Viridiplantae; phylum Chlorophyta; class Chlorophyceae; order Chlamydomonadales; family Dunaliellaceae; genus Dunaliella; species Dunaliella primolecta. The sequence goes on along the minus strand of OU611754.1, from coordinate 13,875,232 downwards.
GGAGGGCCCTGTGCATTTAAGTTTGTGTCAAAAGCAGGTAAGCATCATCTTTACAGGCTGCACAAATTCTGGGGGCCGGGTGGTCAAAAGCCTGGCTGCACACATCTACCATTTCTTACATAACTCTTCACACCAAGGATGGCAATGTAAGGCTTTTTGAACATTCCTTTTTGACAAAATCAAACATGCCGCATTTAGTCTTGGTGCCCAAGATTGTGGAAAAGCTGCAATCAAGCTGGAATGGGGAAGCAGGCGAGCAGCATCTGCCTCTGCGCATGAGCGTGCGCAGTGGCAGAGAGAGTGTGTTTGTGCGTTTGTGTGTGACCAGTAGAAGTCATTGATGGCATGTTCAATATCCCTGCCATTTGAGAGGCTTAGCCCAATGGTTTTTTTTAGGTATGCGCCAGGCTTGCACTAGCAGCAGGTTTTACTCATTGAAATGTGTTGGCTCTCGCTCGCATGGCCTGCAGTATACGAAAGATGCTTTGCTACCTTGCAATGCCCTGCTGGCACTGTTGAGTTACAGCACCTACACCTACTGTTTTTTGCTTTAAGTTGCATGGGGAAACAAATATGTGTTGCAGACCCAAACAGAGCGATGCAAGTGCATCAGTTTTGGCATCGAGCTGGTGGTTGGTTTCATCATCGATCTCATGCATCTGGAATTTTGGCAATGTGCAAATATGCACCACATATGTAGCCAGCAAACAGAGAGCAATGCAAATTTGAAGGCTCTTGAGAGGCATGGCGCTTCAAGGCACCTCATACTTGCTCATCTGGATCCCTGGCGCTGTGTGCGTGTGCTCAACCCATGTAGCAAGCACACACACACAGAGCAGTGCAAAATATGAAGGCTTCTGGGAGACATTGCGTTGCAGGGCATCTCATGCATGTGCATGCTCATCTGGATCCCTGGCGCTGTGTGTGTGTGTGTGCTCAACCTATGTAGCAAGCACACACAGAGAGCAGTGCAAAAATTGAAGGCTTCTGGGAGGCATTGCGCCGCAGGGCATCTCATGCATGTGCATGCTCATCTGGATCCCTGGCGCTGTGTGTGTGTGCTCAACCCATGTAGCAAGCACACACACAGAGCAGTGCAAAAATTGAAGGCTTCTGGGAGGCGGGGCGCCGCAGGCCTTCTCATGCATGTGCATGCTCATCTGGATCCCTGGCGCTGTGTGCGTGTGCTCAACCCATGTAGCAAGCATATACAGAACAGTGCCAGATGCTGAGGCTCTCGGGAGGCAGGGCGTTGCAGGGTGTCATACTGTCATGACTCATGTGTTACAAAAAAACGTCTGCATAACATCCACATAACGGTGTCATCCACATTACTGCATCGCATCCACGTGACCTTTGATGCCACATCCACATGCTTGGCATCACACCCACGTGAACTTAAATGCCTCGTTTGCATGACCTTTGATGCCCCATTCACAGGGACCTCGTGGTGGAGGGGACTCACGGCTCTTCTGAGCCAATGTGTCTCCTCTTCCTTAATTGATGTAGGGAGAGTTTCCTCTGCCTACGTAGTTTTTCTTTTCTTTTCCTCAACTCCCTGCACCTTCACGACCCATGCAAACAAGGAAAAGCACGAGCTTTGAGGCAAAGAAAAAAAAAATTTCTACATCCTTTGGGTGGCTTTGTGTGCAGGCAAGACAAAGGAAAGCAGCGCAACAAATGGGGCAGGTCAGGCGGGTGCACCCATAGAGGACAGCCAAGATGATGACTCTGGCCAAGCGAAGAGGCAGCGCCTGTCTAATGCACCTGCATCAGCCTCGCCTGCAGCTGCCCGTGCCCCTGCATCAATCATACAGAGCAGCGCCGAGGTGCGTTAAGCAACGCTACATCTTTGGTTGAGCCTGCATGGTCATCTTGCCGCGAGTGCATTTACACACCTTTTGTAGTTAGGGTCTGTCAACAGAGTGTGGTGTGATAAAAGTGGTGTGGTTGCTTTGGCACGCTTGGCCGAGGTGCGGTAGGCAAGGTTACATCTATGGTTGGGCTTGCTTGGTCAACCTGCTGAGTGCACCCACACACCTTTTGCGGTGAAGCACTGTTTTCACAAAATGTGTTGTGATAGATGAGGCGTTGTTGCTTTGGCATGCTTAACACTTATGGGGAATGGAAAGAGGGCGGCTCTTCCCATATGGTCCAGAAGGACAGCCGCAGTACATCAGGTGGTGCACAGGTCAAGATATACGGGTGGTCCTTCCTGTGCTGCTAATGCTAAGTTGTTTGCCGTTTGTTTCCAGCGACCTTGAGCTGCTCAGGCTTGCACACAAAATTGGCACACAGGCTGTTGAGGCTTGCTGCATGTGAAGCCTGGTACTTTTAATCCGCTCTTGCTGGCTCGGATCTCGGAAGTGTTTTGAAGTAGATTGTTACTGATGAACAATTGTCACGGGGAATGTTCTTAAGACACCGGGCAAGAGGGTGTGTCAGTATATCTGCACATTTGGTCTCTGCAGGTGTTCTGCCATAGATTCACAAGGGGTTAATTAGGGCATTTTGGGTTCCAGGGATCAAGGTTTTGTTTAAATCAACCTGAAAATATCAAAGCCAACCCTTCTTCCTTCTTTCCTTTGCTTTGCTCCAATACCAACTCCACTAAGCATGCAGGATCATGACGATAAGGGTCCACCTGCAAAGCATGCAGGATCATGAGCATCAGGATCCATCTTTCAAAGGTCCTGGACAGTATTCCACCTTTCTTCCGATCATTTCTTCCCTCTTCTTCTGCCCTCCAACGATGATGCCATGTTCATGCTTTCTTTTGGACTTAGACCCAACTCTGCAGAAAGGCAACCCTGCAGTATTGTGATGGAGGTGCAGATGCACAGAGGCCCCTCAGCAGTGGTGCCGATTCCTTCCCTTTGGTGCTGGTTTTTACCCTGCAGGATGAGGGAGAAGATACAAGCGCACAACAGCCCCTGAGCAGTGACGCCACGCCTGCTACTGGATCAAGTATAGGTCAAGCAGGGGGTATTAAAGGAGGTAGCAGGGGACGCATACGGCAGTTCAGACCCAGCAAGGCAGTTCAAGAGGACGTGCCAATGGGCTGAAAGCTTTGAGCCTGAGTGAGGGGAATCTCTGTTATCTTTTGGCCAGCCTTCGTGCATGCATGCATGTGGATGGACTTTACTTGCCTAATCTTTCTCACTTTCTAAAGTAAAAGTGAAAGTCACAGCTGGGCAACAGCCAGCGTTCAGAGAGGAAATACCCAAATTCACATTCATGTTTTCAGCTGGCAAATGCTGCATATTGGCAGGAAGCGTTACGATGTCTCTTCTGCAGGCGTACTTTTCTTTGCCTGTCTGGTTGTCTGCTTGTTGAGTTGCAGCACTGGCATGAAAGGGTCCAGCTGACAGGCTTTGCAGTGTTAAGATTTTGAAAACTCCGCTGAGCAAAGAAGTGCCTATTCTTGCGGTCTTTTCTTTTCTTGTATGTATTTGTATTCCTCGATAAATAGTGTACAACGCACGAGCTGTGCGCGTTGCTTGGCCACAATTGCCTTCAAAGCGTGTAGTGTATTCAGTTGCCACTTCCCGGCACACAGTTTATGCCTTATCTTGAGAAAAGGAAAGGAGAGACACCAAAACATCATTATCTGCACAAAAAAAGAAAAGTCTACGCAAGCCAGGTCCAGCTGCGTGCATTAAGGAAAGGTTCCTAAACTAACAAGCTAGCTAGGGCCTCACCGAGAATTTTCTTGATTGTGGGTGGGGTTTTGCGCATTCCAAGATTCCATACCGTATGTGACTGGTGGAAGGGTTACCCCTACATTCTCCATGCCCACTAATCAACAAAGTACAGCGTGCTGCAGTGTACACAAACTTACCTTTCAATGCAAACAATCAAGGGTATATAGCACCTGCCATTGCAAGGTAAAGAAGATATAAGGCTGCGCAAGCTATAAGGCCACATTCAGGAAAGCTTCCTTTAGAAGCAAGCTAGCAAGGATCTCACTGAAGGGCCCTTAAACCTAGACAAAACACACCAAGCCTAGGTACGAGCCAGGACTAATGGGGTCCTGGATGGTTGTCTGCCATGCTCTTGGGCGGCCAGGCTTTCCTCCTTCCATTCTACGCTGCTGCGCGCCCAATAGACCCCTCCAAGAAACCCCATGTAGGTGAAAAATAATTCTCGTATTAATGATAGTTTTTGGAAAGGAAGGGAAAGGGCTAACAGCTTTACCTGCCTGCGTGGGCAGCTTAGCTGACTCAGTCGGTAAAGCAAAGAAAGGTGTCTCTAACTAAACCAGTCTGATCTGGAGAACTAGCGCAAAAACAGAACGCTGTCAAAACATTTCAGGCATGCTAAAGTAAGCTTGTCTACTCCTCGGACATCAGCCTCATTCATGGATTGAGTGTGCAGGTTTGATAGTGTTTGATCTTGGATGGCATGGCAGCTCAATTTGGATGCCACAATAGGCCCTTTTTTAATTGAAGCCTGAGTTGTAAAGAGGATTTATGGTGTAGTCAGAGTAGACAGTGCCTGCTACACCGACAAAGAAGTGTGTTTCTGAGATTAACAACTGTTGTTAACATCAGACATGCTCTTCATTTCCAGGGGAGCAAGGTACTAGCCCCCTTACAGGCACGTTTTGCTTCAGCTAAGCTGCCCCCGCAGGCAGGTACAGCTGTGTAACCCTTCCCTAGCCCCCTTACAGGCACGTTTTGCTTCAGCTAAGCTGCCCCCACAGGCAGGTACAGCATTGTAACCCTTCCCTAGCCCCCTTAGTAAGGTAAGGCTATGTCCGCCTACATGCCATGGGCCCAGTGGGCAGCTGAGTGGAAAAAGAAAAAGAAAAAGCTACATAGGCAAAGAAAACTCTCCCTACATCAATTAAGGAAAGAGAGATACATTGGCTCAAAGAGCCGTGAGTCTCTCTCACCAGAAGATGAGAGGGAAATCAATGTGGATCGGGTAGGTTTCTGGCAGCACGCTGCTCCAGGGCACCAGTGTTCTGATGAGTGTTTGTATTTTCCAAGGCACGCCTGGTAGAGGTGAGTTTGTGCGCAAATTGTACAGAGCGGAAACACTGAGGCCTGAAATCACCGACCTAGCCCCAAAATGTTCAACACACAACTTGGAAGGAAAGAAGGTATAACAAACTCATGTTTGTTGCGTTTCAGTGTTTGCAATAGCACGAGGCGGTTCATGCTTACAGTCTCCAATGGAAAAATGAATACTCCAAACATTTGATGAACAAGGGTTACAAGGGGTTGGCCTACAGCCCGAGAATCTGGCTGATCGGCTGCTGGTGAAACATTCTCATCCAGCACCAAAAACTGAAACCAATGCTGAAAAAGATGTTGAATACCTGTACGAGTTTTGATTTAGGAAAGCATTCAATGCTTTGCAAGTTGACCTCGAAATCAGTCAAAATGTGAAAGCTCACTAAGAAAAGAATAAAATCAGTGTTTGGAAGCTGGGTAAAAGTATGCAATGGTTTAAAAAGATCAATGAACATGTCCTTGTATTTTCTGCGCAGCTCACACAACTCAAAGCAATTGCAGTAGAGCTGTTGTGTCTAGGCGTGCTGGAGAGGGGGGTTGTGCCGTTGCTTTGCGTTTTGTAGGTGTGACTGGCCTTGCTCCAGTGTTTGGTGGAACTTTTGATGCTGTTGGTGCTGTGCTGCTGGCCTTGCTCCTGCTGTTTGTGCCAGTGTAGGGGCTGGGAATGCTGCTGCTGCTGATGGCGGAGGAGTGTTCCAGGGGGGAATTGTGAGGGGGAGATTTGCTGGGCTCATGGCAGTGGAGTGCTGGAGACTCTTGCTAGCTTGGTGAAATCCTTGATAGCTCGCCAGTTAGGGAACCTTGCCTTCATGCACGCGGCCTTGTGGCTGGTATAGACATTTATTATTTCTCTTGCATTGATTGACACTTGATCCTGAGGTGTTCTGGCTAATTTAAGGGCGCAGTTGAGCAGGCCGAGCAGCCAGACTATCTGGCTGAAGGCCAAGTCCCATTGTGACCATTGTAACCATTAAAGCTCTAGGAAGAAGCTTGACACAACTTGAAAGCAGAGAATGCCCTGGCCAAGGTATCCTTGCAGGTATCTCGAAGTTGTGCAATCCTTCCTGGGTGCTCCTTCAAGGAGCTTCATCAAGTTAAGCTTTATTAAGTTAATAAAGCAAGAATGAAGTTATTGCCATCTTGATGGGGGGAGGAAATCCAGGTGCTCATTGGCCACGTTTTGTATAATGAAGGCTTCCACGACTTGGAGATCGTCAGCCGCATGTACCGAGCCTAAGACACCAGATGCAAAAACACAGGTTTGTTGAGCTCCCTGCCAGCAGGAAATCCGATATACCAAACCAAGTACCTTAAAAACGGTGGCAAAACAAACGAGTCCAACTCCCTGAAAAACACTCACCACTTCCCGCACAACACACAGACCTGACGTGTGTTTTATTCCGAGGGTTCAACCACACATTGCCTGTATGAATCACTGGGCAGTCTGGAACCACTTTACAATGAAATTGACCCCCGATTGAAAAGCAGGGGGCAGTTTCCCACGCAAACCTAGTGTCCTCGCTCCGACCTTGTGCCATACCTGTGGAAGGAAAGGAAGGGAAAGGTTGAGTTGCTTTTCCTGCTGACCAGCACTTGCGCCGTGTCGGCAGGACACACGACCTCAAGTGCTCAGGGGAGCAGGGGAGGTCACTCATTCCATTTCTGTCTATAGACCAGGAGACAGGCTGTGACTCAGAACCGCACACATTGTGCGTGCCTTCACAGCGGAGAGCAGGCACACTAGCTCAGTGCAAGCATGACCACAAAGCTGCCACACGCAACGGGGGACGACCACAAAGCTGCCACACATAAGGACAAGCATGACCACAAACTATCACGCAAATGAGCATGACCACAAAGCTGCCACACATAAGGACGAGCATGACCACAAAGCTGCCACACCGATGGGCAAGCACGATCACAAAGCTGCCGCACAAATGGGCTCTCTGACCTCATGCACTGTGATACACAAACTTAAGACATGTTATCCTGATCAGCAGCTCCTAGCACCGACTAGTGCAGTGGGCAAGTTTTCATGCATGTCAGTGAATGCTCAAGCAGAGCACCGTTGCATTCAGGTGATCGAAATCCGCACTCTTCAACAATGCCATTGGCACAATCACAGCTAACTAGGGTTGGCCGATTCCCTCTTTTTATACGTGTCTATACGTATTATACGGCAAATGCATGGATTTTTTAGCACTAAATTTACGGGCATACGGTATTGGCATACGGAACTGGCCAACCCTACAGCTAACAGATGGTTCCAAAAGGATGCACATTTTCAGCATGGCATGACAGATAAATCCAAAGCAAGAGGCAACATCGGAAGGCAGGGCCAAAATAATAGCAGAGGCATCACCAAGGGAGTCGAATCCTGCACCCTATCACTCAAGTCCCTGACAGGGAGCCTGTGCCCACAACGAGCCTTGCTCCAGTTTTTTTGTGGTCCTTGCTTCCCTCGCCTGGTACCGCATCTTGTAAAAGGTTTAAGAAGCAAGGTCTGCAATGGAGCAGGCCCCTATGTCAGCAGTATGAGCCTCGTACCTGTCTGTGATAGTTCCTCGCTTCGCTCGCATGGTAACGCATCTTCAACAGGTTCCAAAATGCGAACGTTAGCAGGATATTGCGACGGGCCCTGAACATGGAAGTGGTGTGTGTGTGTGTGTGTGTCAGCAAAAAAACAAGGCAGGGTAAGTACGCTCACTAGAATGCAATCATTATCAAGATGAGGCTGAGCTGTTCAGCCTGAGCGGTGCCCAGAAAATTGAACAGATTTTGGCAATGCGGCTTCGGGCGAACCGGAACTTGCACGGCGCAGCCTTTGCAAACCTGAATTTGCCCCCAAACAATCTCAATTTGCTACAGGCAAAAAGGTATGGGTAGAGGCAAAACATATATTACAACCAAGACCAAGTAGGAGTGGAAAGGGTGAGCGGGAAGGGGGAGGGAGAACAACAGCCTCAGCCCCAGGAACAGCAAGAGCAGCAGCAGCAGCAGCAGCAGCAGCAGGAGCGTGCGTTCGTCCTTTAGGTCTCTCCCCTTCCTGGCTATACTCTGTGGCCCCTGCAAGGCACTTGTGCCTGTGGCTGTGGAGCATGTGTTCCTCCTTTAGGTCTCTCCCCTTCCTGGCTTTACTCTGTGGCCCCTGCAAGGCACTTGTGCCTGTGGCTGTGGAGCATGTGTTCGTCCTTTAGGTCTCTCCCCTTCCTGGCTTTACTCTGTGGCCCCTGCAAGGCACTTGTGCCTGTGGCTGTGGAGCATGTGTTTGTCCTTTAGGTCTCTCTCTTCCTAACTATACTCTGTGGCCCCTGCAAGGCACTTGTGCCTGTGGCTGTGGAGCATGTGTTCGTCCTTTAGGTCTCTCCCCTTCCTGGCTATACTCTGTGGCCCCTGCAAGGCACTTGTGCCTGTGGCTGTGCGTGTTGCTTGCGTGCATGTGTGTGTATGTGTGCGTGCGTGCGAGTGTGCGTATGTGTATATGTGTGTGTGTTGTGTGTGAGAGGGCAGTGCACCAACATTTGCAGTGCACTTCCGCTTGCAGGGCCAAAACTAGAAGGGTTGACAAAGTCCCCAAAGCTTGATGCAGCTCCTGCTCCAGAACCGTTTGAACTGCTACAGCAGCAAGTATTAGCGCTTTTTGAGGTGAGCCTACAGATGAGGATCCAACGCTTATGAATGAATACAATGACTAAAGGCATGAGTCTCCCGCCAATGAGGATTTTAGAGCCCCCAAAGACCCCCCTGTATCATCGTTAAAAGTATGCTCTACACATTGGCCTCCACTCAACCTAAGAGTTTTCAGGCAACTCCTTAAATAAGGAAGAATTCAATTGATGCGGGACTGGCAGGGCAGGGCCAGGGCTGCTCAGTACAATCCTCTTTGCCTTCCCATTCACCATCCCTGTGTTTGGCAATCCTTCGTTTCTAAGGGTATCTGGCCACTCACCACTCCTATGTTTGATCAATCCTCTGTCAATTTCCAAGCGTATCTGGCTGGCCTCCAGGATCACCATTTGAGCGCCCCTGCTGCTACACAACCCCATATCATGTGAGCGCACGCCACTGTTGCACTACATATCATATGAGCGCCCCTGCTGTTACACAACCTCATATCATGTGAGCACCCCTGCTGCTACACAACCCCATATCATGTGAGCGCATGCCACTGTTGCATTTCATGTCATATGAGCGCCCCTGCTGCTACACAACCCCATATCATGTGAACGCACGCCACTGTTGCACTGCATATCATATGGGCACCCCTGCTGTTACACAACCCCATATCATGTGAGCACCCCTGCTGATACACAACGCCATATCATGTGAGCACACCCAACTGTTGCAATACATATCATATGAGCGCCCCTGCTGCTGCACAACCCCATATCATATGAGCGCCCCTGCTGTTACACAACCCCATATCATGTGAGCACCCCTGCTGATACACAACCCCATATAATGTGAGCACACCCCACTGTTGCACTATACCCCATATTATGTGAGCGCCCCTGCTGTTACACAACCCCACATTATGCCAGCGCCCCTGCTGTTACAACCCCATATCATGTGAGCGCACCCCACTGTTGCACTGCACCCTGCCATATGGGCGTCATATCATATGACTAGGGTGCGAGGTATACTATATCTGATACAAAAAGTGTTTAGTATACCTTGCACCCTACATATGACTTATATAACTCATATAAGCACCCCCTCTGAGCAGCGCTCCAGTAGGTGAGCATCCTAGCACGCTTCAGGGCCCGCTAGTTTATGCCTGGAGCACAAAAGGCCCCAGGCTGATCTATCGAGCTCAGTACCTACATTGTGCTACTTACCTACCTAATAACCTTGCTCTAACACACACACACATGGCACAGGCTGTGGAGTGCATGCACAGCGCAGGCGCACCGTCAACTATCCAAAACCAGGGAGCTCCTCATTTGCCTCACATGCACCGAGAGGCATTCCACACATGCATTGAAAGGCATACCATCCTTCCATGCATTGAAAGGCATTGCCCCACATGCACCGAAAGGCATTCCACACATGCATGAAAAGGCATGCCATCCTTCCATGCATTGAAAGGCATTGCTCCATATGCACCGAAAGGCATTCCCTCCATGCATTGAAAGGCATTGCCCCACATGTACCAAAGGGCATGCCATTCCTTCCATGCGGCCTGGCACAGTACACTTTCATTTCAGCACCGTGAGCACTGAGGCATGCATGTTGCACACGCACACACACGCATACATGTAGACACACGCAATGCCCACTGCTCTCAAGTTACATACTCTCTTCCTTCTCGTGAACCACCAGAAGGTACTAGAGAAAGACAAAGAAAGAGAGAAAAAGAAAAGTTGGAAACTTAAGAGCAGTGGGCGGTCTGTGTGTATGTGTGTGTGTGTGTGTGTGTGTGTGTGTGTGTGTGTGTGTGTGTGTGTGTGTGTGTGTGCGCGCGCACGTGCGTGTGTGTGTGCACACGCGTGCGCATTAAGCGTGCTTGTGTGTTCCCATCCCTGGGCAATTGTCATGCAATCATGGGCGCGACAGACACCAGCAATCATGGGCAATTGTCATGAAATCATGGGCTCAACAAATACCAGCAATCATGGGAAAATCATATGCAATCGTCATGCAATCATGGGCGCAACAGACACCAGCAACACCGCTCGTGACACAAAACCAGGAAGCTGCCATTCCGCGTTTTCGTCTCATAATAGCCCAGAAAACAGAAAACAAAAGCATGTTCAAATTACTTTACGAGACCACACACTTATCAGCCCCCCTCCCTGAAGCCACTGGGCACGCCCAAACTTACAAGGTTTCCAAGCATTCATATTCACAGCTCTTGAGCACGCTTTGTTTGCCAGAAGCACTCACGAGAAAAGGTTCATCACGAGGAACGCGCCGACCAGGACCTCTGAGCTTGCAGATGCCATTTCTGCCTGAGTCGACCTCCTCTGCATGGCAGCAGCTGCCGGTTGACCATACTTTTGCCACAGCCTGTTCTGCCTGCAGCAACCCATGCAGCAAAAATAGATACAATGCGTATCTGCCTGTGTTGAACTCAGCTTGGCAGCTGCTGCCAAGTGACCATACTTTTGCCATAGCCTGTTCTGCCTGCGGCAACCGATGCAGCACAAATTAATGCAAACACGTCTGTGTTGATCTCCTCTGCATGGCAGCAGCTGGCGGTTGCCCATGCTTTTGCCAGCCTGCTCTGCCTGCAGCAATCCATGCAGCAAAAATACATGCAATGCCTGCCTTGCTAACCTCCTCTGCATGGCACCAGCTGCCAATGACCATACTTTTGCCACAGCCTTTTGTGCCTGCAGCAGCCTGTGCAGCACAAATAAATATCATCCATACTGTTGCCATAGCTCATTCTGCTGTGATCCATGCAGCAAGACATAATCCAAACATTTGCTGCAGCTGCAGGTTATCAAGCTTCTCGCTCTTATCATGTAACAGTGAAATATGTAATAGGGGTATTAAGATGTTGATGGAGGTTCTACATCTGCCACGATCCTTGCAGCACAGATGGGTGCAGCGATCCACGCTTTAGTGCTGCAAGGATCGCGGCAAATGCAGGATTTCTGACAACACCTCAACACTCCTATGACATATTTCACGGTAATATGATAAGAGTAACAAGCTTTCTAATTCATGCTATAGTGCTGCACATGGAGGAAGAACAGAAGTGCCTTGCTTATTTTAGGGGTTGCCGTACGCCTTCCTGTGCTGCGAGAGCCACGAGGGATCAACTCATGAATATGCTGTGCTTAATGTAGGGATTGATGTGTGCCTGTCTGCGCTGCAAGAGCCACGAGGGATCAAGTCATGGATCTGCCGTACTTAGTGTAGAGATTGATGTGTGCCTGCCTGTGCTGCAAGAGCCACGAGGTATCAACTTATGGATATGCCGTGCTTAGTGTAGGGATTGATGTGTGCCTGTCTGTGCTACAAGAGCCACACAGCACACATAAGTCTAGCGATCCGTGCAGCAAAGACGTGTGCTTGGCAGTCTCATCACTGACTATGTCAGCCCTATAATGGCTTTACTTCCAGCACACCTAAGTGCTTATGCTTTGCAGCAAAAGGGGCAAAAGAAGTTGGTATGCACCTGCGACCAACATGTCCGCACCAAACCAATCTGTATTAATTAGACGTGCAAGCACAGCCACATGCACACGTGCAAAGTCACTCCTTGTTTGACACGCGGACCATGCCATGAGGCTCCTCATGACTTTGCTGAGCAGCGTGCGCCGTCTTTACGGTTAGGTAAAACAGGCACCCCGCTTGCTGGCTGCTCAGATCTCGAGGAGTTTGGCGCAGCTCAAGAGAAGAATAATGGCTCTTGCTCAACGGCTGGTACAACATTTCAATGCCTGAGATGAGACGCACACACTTTAAATGCTTGAGATGAGACACACACACATTAAATGCCTGAGATGAGACACACAGATTAAATGCTTGAGATGAGACACACACATACACACAGTGCACAAGAAACATGCCTCGATATCCACGATCACTCACTTGTAATACGTGCCCAGGTATTCGACAACGCCATACGCGGCTGAGATGGTGAGAGGCGCCAAGACAAGGGTCATGGGTGTGTGGGACATGAACGAAAACCCGATGACCAGCATGTAGAAGTCGTTGGTGGGTACCACGCGATTGAGGTACGCTTGCAGTGCGGTCAAAGGCCTGCACATGTGTGTGTGTGCAGTAGGGAAAGTGCAGCTGTGAGTGTGTGTGCAGTAGGGAAAGTGCAGCTGTGTGTGTGTGTGTGTGTGTGCGCGTCTGTGCGTGTGCAGTTGAAGGCCCGCGCGACAATTGTCACCAGCACACAGGTTTGGGTACTTTAGGGCATGCAATTGGTCTCACTTTGAAACACCTGGTCAAGAAAAGAGGCCTGAGTCGTGGGCATGGGTGAGCCAGGCCTGCAGAGCATCAGCAGCCTGGAGTGAATTAGGTTCCAGTGCGTTAGTGAGCTAGACCTGCAGTGCGCCCACAGCCTGGAGTGAACTAGAGCCTCGTGCGCAGTGAGCTAGACCTACAGTGCGTCAGCAGCCCTGTTGCTGGAGTAAACCCAGAAAACAAAGGAGGCAAGCATGCCCTGTGTCCTTAGAGTGGAGCTGGGAACGCTCTCGGGTATCATTCTAAGTGCATAGCAGGGGGGAGCTTCTCAAACAGCAGGCTGATAGCATGTGATCCCAACCCTCCACCTCCCTCAACGAAACAATCTGCAGCAGTGCATGCTCCTGCCCCTACACAACAACCAGATTACATCCCTCCCCTTGACAAGTCGCGGAAGTACGTTGACCCCTCCACCTCCCTCAACCAAACAAGCTGCGGTTGTCAGGTCGGCAGCTTTGTCACTCGAGGCTTTTGGAGGACATTGGTCTTAAGCCAGGTTAGACCAGGGTGCTCAGGGTTTGAAAGTTCAGGGCCAATGCGGGGACGAAGCTCGGGGCCCCCAGAGGTGGACCATCGAGGCCTGAAACTGCCTGTTCTTTGCATGCTCCTCCCCGCACATGTGCGCCGTAACTGGCAGCTTAAAGAATTGGATGCCTCTGCAGCACTAAGGTTTCAAAACTGCCAGTTACGGCGCACCTGCCTAATTAGACACGGCATTAACCCTACTTTTTGACCACCCAATCTCCGTTCCTGACCACCCACTGCATCAAATTATTTGATTTTTGGTGATTTGGAGTCCTTGTATGATAATACACCATTGCAAAAAGATAAGAGTGCAAACACTTAGTGGTTGGTGAGATACAGAATTTCAACCATTTCCCTTTGAGAATATCCAGCACAGGGTTGCCAAAAAGGTCGTTTTTTTACCTCCCTTTTTTTTAATATGCAGGATGTTAGCGAAATATATAGGGGTTACAGAAACAAATTTTTGGGAGGAAAAATGTGTCCTAGGTTGGAGATGTGGGCCCTTTAAAAGTGATCTGAGGCCAGGAGAGTGATCTGGAGTCCTCCAATTTCTGTCAATTTCATTCAATGTTCCCTTCTTATGAAAACAAATGCCTGGCATGATTAGATTTGAGAAAGAAAGAGCACGTCCAGCAAATTGGCCAGTCAAACCCCTCTGGAACTTCGTCCCCCTGAAGGCCATAGACGTGCAAACCATCAACCCTCTGGTCACACCTGCCCCGAGGTCGTCGTCCTCCTAAGCCCTGAACTTTGTCCCCCTGTAAGCCCTGAGCTTACACACCCCTAAGCCCTGAACTTCGTCCCCCTGTAAGCCCTGAACTTTGTCCCCCTGTAAGCCCTAAACTTACACACCCCTAGCCCCCTGATCAAGCTTGGCTCAAGGGCATCATCTGCTGAGGGGAACATGACCAGGGGGGTGGGAGTGTAGGTGAAAGCAATCTGGGGGTTTTAGTCCAAGGACGACATTCTACATCCTCTCCCCAAAAGCATGACAGCATGATCACCCCAAGCAAACTGGTCAAACTGGCAATGACTGCCTGACTGCTGATCATGGCCATGACTGTCTGATTGCTGCAGCCTGCCCAGTCTCTTCTGCCCATCCTTCATTTTGAGGCAGAGCGCAGAGCACACTGAACATCAACAGCAAACAGCCCAGCAAACCACCCTTGTACATACACACACAACAGCCAGAGTCACAAGAATCCTGCCACAACAACCTGAGTCACAAGAACCCCCCTGTCCTTAAGTGACACCCCCCCCCCCCAAGCAAACCCCCAAAAAGGATCCCCAGAAGCCCGAAGTTTGTGACAAAATGCTTCCCTGAGGCTCCAATTACCCCCCTGCCCTTCAGCGACAAATTTGTCTCCCAAAAGCAAACCAAAAAAAATTATCTCCAGAAGCCCCAAGCTTGTGACCAAATGCTTTCCTGGAGCCCCCAGGAACCCTCTTGCCCTTGACCAGCACACTTATTTTCCAAGCAAACAAAAAAGAGTGCGCATTCATTGCGCATCAAGTCCTCCATGCACACTGGTCCATCTCCAGGGTAAGCTTATCCTCTTTCTTTGTTGTCAAGGTGGACTTATCTGGCCTCTAAGTGCTCTTCCTCATGCTTGCTGCTAATGTGTCCAGCCACACAATCTCTGGATTCCTAATTTGCTGCACGGCCACACGCCAAAGCAGGAGGAAAACTAGACAAAACTCAACAATGCATGCCTGCAAATTGCAACCAGGATCTCTACCATCAAAACATACACAGGCAGTCAAAGCCAGGCTGGCTGGCAGCTTGTGGCTTTCTCACTTAAAGCTTGGCAGGACATGCCTGGTTGGCCACCTGCTTCTAGCCTCCCCACCTGAAGGCTGGTAGCCCATGCCTGAGGTACAGCTTGTAGCTTTGACCAAGCAGGGACAGCTGTAGGAGCAGTCGGTAAGCCCGGCGCGACCAGGGAATGGGTGCAAGCGGTAGCAGGTGCACAATCACCAAGGCCAGGACCTGTGTGTGTGTATGTGTGTGTGTGTGTGTGTGTGTGTTGTGTGTGTGTGTGTGTGTGTGCGTGCGCGCGCGCGCGCGTGCGTGTGTGTGTCGCGGGTGTGAGTGCATGTTCGCCTTGCAAAACCCGTTATGTCCTTAAAACAGCTTCTGTGCGAGAAGCGGCATGACTGCAGACATTCAGCTCCTTGTCCAAAGTGGTTTGTGCCATTTTTGCTACAGTATTCATCAGAGATCAGCGGTGGTTGTGCATGCTAAAGCGTGCAGATTGTGAGGGACTCATCCTTTTTGCTGGTACATGTGGAGGCAAGAAAGCAGGGTTCCTTTCAGAACGTCTTAATGCGCAGGTGCTGCAGACTTGAGCAAGCCTGCGGACTCTGCATGGAATGCAGTACCTCGGACGTTTGGCTTCCCGTGGAGAATGTGGTGAGCCTTGCTTGCATTATAATGCGTTGCAGCAAAACCATGCATGCACTTTGCCGCTGCGCGTGTTGAGATGAATCAAGGGAAGCACAACGCACTGAGGGACACAGCAAGCATGGGCAGCTTGCATAGGCAGCATGCACACTGGGGGGCAGCACGCACACAGGGAAGGCAGCTTGCAAAAGAATTATGCATTTGCACCATGCTTAGGCACTTTGCACATTGAGAGGCAGCATGCACACAGTAAGTTGTGCTCATGCATGCTCAAATTGAGGTACCATGCATACAAAAGAGTTGTGTGCACAGGAAATAGGAGAGTGAGTCAGAGTGGCGAAGATGAGTTATGCCATGTCAGCGACATCATACAGGACAGGAACACTCACTGCTAGAACATGATACAGGAACACTCACTGCTAGTACATGATACAGGAGCACTCACAGCGACATGATACAGGAATATGCGCTGCTGCTGCATGCGTGGTTTGGGGGGCGGCGCTGTGTGAGAGGATGCAGAGGAAGAGAAGCGGGTGCTGCCTGTCTGAGGGCCGCTGGTGCTGCTGTCATGGTTCTCTGAGCGGGGGGGAGGGGTAGAGCTCTGGAAAAAGGTGCTGCTACGTGGGGTTGAGCTGGCTGTGTTGCGGGCCTCCGAAGCCCATGACACATCGAAGTTGGGGTCTATATGGGCCTGTGTTGGAAAGCAAGGCAAGATTGTGTGCATGGGTGTTCACACGTGTGTGTGTGTGTGTGTGTGTGCGTGCGCGCGTGCATGTGAGTGCGTGTGAGTGTATGTGTGTGTGTGTCCGCGCGTGTATGCATGCGTGTCCACGCCAAACATGCAATTTGTGAAGCTGTCCGCAAAAGCCTGGTGACATGCTTAACTGTGCACGATGTTGGAGAGTCCTCACCTTGTAAAATTTGGCCTTCAGCTTCTCTGCACTGGCAGCGTTCACAACCTCAAACCTAGACATGTACTCTTTAAACCTGCATGCAAGTGGAGCTAAATTTGATTGGGGTGTTGGGTCGGGCGCCTGCCTACCTGGACAGGATGCAGAGCAAGAAGGCCTGTGCCCAAATCAAATTCAGATACCGCTGGCACAGGGTCTGAATGTGAAACTGGTGATAAATGCGCAACATGAAACACACGCATGGGACAGTCACTGATTGCAGGCTTTCCTCCACGTTAACAGCGTGTGCTTAACAGCACAGCATAACATTGCTAGCATTGTTGTCCTCCCATGCTGAACATGCTGCACATGTGCGGAGTGTGTTCGGCGTAATGCAGCATTGCAGGGGCATTTCATTCCTGAGTTTCCAACAATCCTCAGCACAGCCCCACAGCACGGCACAAACCTTTCATCAGTATCAAAAGGAAAGTTTTGGAAATCATGGATGGAGTCATCCTTGCCCATTCTTTCCCACAACAGCTGGCCCCCTCTCCAGTTGGACGCCCACTCCCGCGCTCAAAACACGCCTAGCGGTATATTGAAATTTACAACATGCAAAAACATATATCAAACACCAGCATCTCGGATTGGTTCGGTTTTGTGCATGCAGTTGCAACTGTTGCATGAAAGGGTACTTTCAAAGCAAATCCCAATATCCACCGGACATGAGTTAAATTTAATGTAGTTTCCAATACAATTTGCATTAACCGTAGCCAAAACTTTCGCCATGGGGTGTGGGGCAAGCAAGGCCGCGGAGGTGCTACCTGGTCAAGCTGCTGACAATGTAGAACGCAAAGAGCACGCTATTGTGCGTATTGAACTTCGATTTCCGCTGCTTCTTTGTTTGTCCCCGTACATTGAGTTCACCTTCTAAGTTATGCACGAGCCGTGCTGTGGACCTTTCTGTCACCTGCTTACTTCTCATTTACTTCAAACACAGGCTGCAGAAAATGGTACAGACGTTGCCAATGCACCAGGGGGGCGGCAACTGAACAAAGTAGGTCTCAAAGTAGCTAGTCCTACTTAAGTGCATGCATTGCATGTTGGCATGCATGTTGGCATGCATTGGTGCCACCCACGAAGAGAGCTTCTATTACTGTTCTACTTCTGTTCTCATACACGGCTTCAATGACATGCTTTTTAGTTGCATGAAATGAAACCACGACTGAAAGGCCTGATTAGACAGGACTGGAGCAATGCAGGATTGCGTTCATAACAATATGCCGCGCAACCCTGCTCCCGTTCCCCCATTTCGCAGGTGAGCAGTCAGCTTGGTGGCAAGACTGTGCAAAACAGTTTCGTGGTTCAAAAAACCAGGAGTAGAAACAAGCGGGTGCGCTGCTGTTTGCATGCTTTGTTGCTCCTCGTGGCATCCCTCAGGAGACTGCCCGCATTCTCAAGCTGCGTCTTCATTGCACTTGTGTATGCAGGCCACAGAAGAGGCCCTTGGGGATTCTATACCTACGAAGGTTGAGCGGGACCCTAACTGGGATTTCAAGGAGGAAGAGCCCTTAAACAAAGGTTTGCTTATTAACACTGAAGCCAGAATCATGCCTGTAAAATTAGGAATTTCAACAGACACGGCCATGTTATGCAGAAGGCGTTTGCAGGGATGGAAGAAGCATGCACTCCGTGAAGCGTAGTTGTTGGCATGAAGCAATTCGCCAAGTCTCAGAGCTCAGCTGCTGCAAGACTAGGGATCATGCACTGCACTGAGGCTGTGATGATCGGAGTAGTGGGCAATTGAACCTGCTGGGTATGCAAAGTGCATAATGACGCACACACGCACACACACACACACACACACACACACACACACACACACACACACACACACACACACACACAAGCAGCCAGCACTACTGCCTGTCCACTTGCAGATGCTGCAAATGCCTTCCAGCTCCCCGCTGAGTCTGTGGTTGTGGCTGAGCCTGGGATGCAAGGGCCTGCTATTTCAGGGCCATCTTTCAAGGTAGTGCTTTCAGCACTGAGCTATCACACCATAAATGACATGGGACTCTTAGCATTTGTCATAGCGAACCATTTTTCCAAGGTTACCACTGAACCTGCAACTGGACGCAACAAATGCACACTTTAAGAAGCCCACACTGCAGGGCTGTCCCTAAATTTCAGGCTTGAAATCAGTTGCTTTCAAAGAAAGCACTCACAACCTTTAGCGTGCCCTGCGGCGTGTACCCTACTTATGACAAGTTTGTCGGCTTGTTTCTCTTGAGCTCAGCAGTTGTTGGGCCTTCCCTGAGTGTGCAATTAGGCTCCGATGCAGAGTTTGGACCAGGAGGGCACGCAACCGGGCAGTGTGCGCCTCACCTTCCACTTAGGATACCTTTCAAGGTTTGCAAGGATAGAGCCACACTCTAACACCTTGACTGCAGCATTCCTATGCAACCAGCGCAGCATAAGTTGCAAGCATATCCTTGCGAGGCAGTTGATCTGCATTGCAGCGCCTAGGCAAGAAGGTAAGAAGTCTGTACCTGCATTCTAGGGTGGCTTAGCTGAAGCAAAAAAAACATGCCTCTAACCGAAACCTAAAGGCCATCCTAGGCAGAAGCTGCCCGCCTGAGCAGCTCACCGCTCTCTGCACAGCCTACTACAATTGTGGTAGATGGGCACAATTGCTCAACCGATGGTCATGCACCCCAATAGAGAACAGCTATTTCTGGGGTGCAAAGTTGTACGTTTTGTGCCTCTGGAGCGAGCAGAAGCTGGAGGGAAAGCTCTGTTGGTTGGTACCAAAAGCACAGAACAGGTTGATTTTCTTATGTGTACGAGTATGTTTAAAGACGTTGACATTTTCCTGCATTGTCAAATGTGATTGCTCCAGGCCCTGATTTTGTGCCCAACCTTTTCTGTGATCTGTGTGCAGATGGCCCGGGGAGCCCAAGCCCAGATCCTTGCTGACTTGAAGAGCAAGGGGCAGGTAAGACACAGCTGCCTCAAGACCACAAGGTTTGTATTTGCAGAGCAAGGGGCAGGTAAAACACAGCTGTCTCAAGACCACAAGGTTTGTAATTGCAGAGCAAGGGGCAGGTAAGACACAGCTGTCTAAGGATCACAAGGCTCCTATTTGCAGAGCAAGGGGCAAATAAGACGCAGCTGACTGAGGGTCACAAGGCTCCTATTTGCAGAGCAAGGGACTGGTTCGACACAATAAGTTGCAAGGCATCACATGTCCTTGCTAGCCTGCTGCAACACCTATGCACATGGCATGCCTTGCAATTTATGCCCCCCTCTGATGTTATGCCTCAGTTTTGTGTGATGCCCTCGAGCTTTATGCCAAAAATGCGCCGGCAACCCATCCGGGTGTGGCTATTCAATTGTTGCTTATACTACCTTGCAGATTCAAATACCACCCTCAGGTGCCTCAGTTGCAAGACATGCCAGCCAACAAGCGACTGTGCAAGTCGTGATACCAACAATAATGTTCTGATACAGACGATCAATTCTGCACATTCTGAAGCCGATAATTTCAAGTTCTGACACCAACAAGCACCCCCTGCGACTTCTAAAAACACACACACACAGATGCAAGACGTGCCCGCCAACAAAGAGAAGCTGAGCAGTAGCGATCCAGATGTGGTCATGGAGGGTGTGATTTACTTCAGGGAGCAACTATCAGGTGGGAGTTGCATATGAATGCATGCACGCGCGTGCACGCGCACACACATACACACACAGCGTGCAGATGTGCATGTTCATCTCAGTGGCATGGGCTACTGGATATTAGGTCATCATTACCGCTGACCCACTGGCCTGCCCTTTCCTAGGCGAGGAATGGCCACTTACTGCCAACCAGCACCCCAGCATCTCCAATAATGCAAGCACCATTGCAGGACCTGAAAAGTGCATTAGATAGCAGGTTTATTGCTATAGAGGAAGGTATGAAACATGTCTCATAGTGCCTCTGCACACTGCCACTTGCGTCTTGTCCTCTCCACGCACTGACACAAACGCAGTTGACATGTACCCTCATGCTGTTGACCATGTAACCTCATGCTGCTGACGTGTATCCTCACGCTGCCGACCTTGTCGTTTCGCAGCTGACATCTGTCCTCACGCTTATGCTTTCCCTAATGCTACTGCCCACCCGCATCGAACATGAATCCTACGTTGCCGACCTTGTCGTTTCGCAGCTGACATCTGTCCTCACGCTGATGCTGTCCCTGATGCTACTGCCCACCCGCATCCAACATGAATCCTCACGCTGCCAACCATGTACTTTCACGCTGCTGACATCTGTCCTCATGCTGCTGACATGTATCAACACGCTGCTGACCATGCATCCGTACTCTACTGCCCACCCGCAGTTGTGAACCCCCCTGTGTCTGCGGTCCGCAGCTCAGGCATCTTACCCACGCTTGTGAAGCTGCTGGGAGAGGTACACAACTCTAAACTTCAGGTGCGCAGCTCAAGCATCTGCTCACACCATCAGAGCTGCTGAGAGAGGTAGATACTCAAAGGTACACGTGTGTCGCAAGGCCTGAGCACGTATCCAAAGGTCCATGTGTATTGCAAGGCCTTGGCGCAAATCAAAAGGTGCATTCATGTCGCAAGGCCTTGGCGCAAATCAAAAGGTCCATGTGTATCGCAAGGCCTTGGCGCAAATCAAAAGGTGCTTTTGTATCGCAAGGCCTTGGCGCAAATCAAAAGATGCATTTGTGTCGCAAGGCCTTGGCGCAAATCAAAAGGTGCATTTGTATTGGAAGGCCTTGGCGCAAATCAAAAGATGCATTCCTGTCGCAAGGCCTTGGCGCAAAGCCAAAGGTGCATTTGTGTTGTAAGGCCCGAACGCATACCCGAAGGTACATTTGTGGCGCGAGGCCCTGGCGCAAACCTTTAGGTGTATTTGTGTTGCAAGGCTTTAGCGCAAATCCAAAGGTACATTTATGTTGCGAGGCCTTGGCGCATTTTTGAGGCTGCACCCGTCTTTAATCCTGTATGCAATAGACACAGCTTATCATTTTGAAACAATCGTGTATGTGTGGCTGATTGGCATGGTATCCTGGCTCGGACTGAGGAGCCAAGAGGGAAAGAGGGAAAGAAAGTATGTGCGTGTGATTGATCCAAGGTAGAACACGGTGCTGAGCACGATTATTGTGTGCACCGGGCTTGGTTTGATGTTTGCTCAAAAAGTGTCATCAAAAAGCGGCTAGGTCCTATCCTTCCTATCTGTCCTGCAACAGGTGTGACTTGAGCCTCCGCCTTGCGTACGTTGAACGCGCAAGCAGCATGAGGTGGCTTAAATCCTGACCTACATCAGCATCCTGACCAAAATTTGAGAGTCACATGTCCATGCGCCTGAGGCGGAGTAGATGCTGACCAAACATCTGCAGCACCAGGTGGCATGTGTCCTGACCGACATCTACGTGTCTCACGTGCACACAGTACGAGGTGGCCTGGATCCTGACCAACATCTGCAGTGCTGAGCATGAGGACTGTGCAGCAGTGGTGGACCAAAACGCCATCCCAATCTTTGTCTCCATGCTGAGGAATTGCGAGGAGACGGATGTGCTGGAGCAGGTAGGGCATGGAAGACGTGCTGAAGTTGAGCACCTCCTGATATTCAGGCTGGGTGTGCTGAGTGCTGTCCTGGTTTCAAAGTCAGGTGCTAAATACCTTGCTGGTCTTTATCAGTGATCAAAGTGCTGTCCCAATCTTTGCCTCCATGCTGAAGACTCGCAAGGAGATGGATGTGGTGGGGGTATGGGAGAAGTATTAGACGCCATCCTTTATCAGCGATCAGAATGCAGTCCCTATCATCTTTATGCTGAAGTCACTAAGGAGACTCATGTGCTGCAGCAAAGTGGGGATGTGGAACGTGCCAAGTTGGCCAAATTAATGTGTGAATTCCATATTTGGACCTGCAATGTTACTAGCATGTAGGGCACAGGGCATTTGTATACAGAACATGCAACCCTAAGAAAGGGTGTTGCTGGAGCAGAAGGGTGCGTGGAAGAGGTGTTGGGGACTAGAAAAGCTTGCAAAGCATATGTTGATGCCAGGGGAGATGGCTCGCTTATTGAAGAAATGTGATCATGTGGTGCTCGGAGATGGAGGAGCTTCAGCAGTTGCAAAAGAGGTAATAGGAAGACTGTCAGGATCACAATTGATGTTCAATCTGAAGGATTGGAGGGATCCCAAAATCCATGGCATTCAATCATCTTTTGCACGGGATTTCGCTTAATGCTTGCCTGCATAATGCTTTCTCCTTTAGAAACATGCTTGGACCTCATTGCAAGTTGCGTTTTACCTCCAGAAATGTGTTTTGACCTCTGAGGTTTGCCTTGACCTCATTACAAGTTGTGCTTTGACATCATTGCAGGCTGGTCCTAAACCCATGAGTTCTTCTTGTTACTATGTTGCAGGCAAAAGGAAAGGTTCACAAGTTGATACTTGGGTGAGACACTGACAGGAGGAACTGGCACTGAGCAAGATTGCCACGGACTGCACTCGGCTGCAGTGTGTGGATCACCAAGCACGGCACTTTTGATGTACTATGCTGTGTGGCGCAGGCAATCTGGGCGCTGGGCAACATTGCCATGGGCTGCACTCAGCTGCAATGTGTGGATCACCAAGCACAGCACTTTTGATGTTCTGTGCTACACTGCGCAGGCGATCTGGGCGCTGGGCAACATCTTCGCAAACTGCACTCAGCTGCAGTGTGTGGATCACCAAGCACAGCACTTTTTATGTACTGTGCTTTGCGGCACAGGCGATCTGGGCGCTGGGCAACATTGCCGCGGACTGCACTGAGTTGCAGCGTGCGGTGCTGGATGAAGAGGTGGTGTTCCCCCTCCTGGAGTGCATGGAACGCCATATGGCGCACCCCTCTGTGCTGCGCCACTGCGCGTGGCTGCTGTCTAACTTGTGCCGGCCTAAGCCGCAAGAGGATGTGCTGCTGGTAAGGGGGCTGTTGCTTTGTTTCAAGCCCATGTTGTTGCTGCCCCTTCATTCTTAAGCAACGATTGCCTCAAGCCGCTGTGTGCCAAGAGCTTGCCTACTTGCTTGCTCGACCTGGACATTCTGCTGTTACTATGTGTCTGCTGCTGCTGCTGCTGCTGCTGCTGCTGTTGCTGAATCTTGGTGCGCCGCTGTGCATGGCTGTTGTCCGATCTGTGCTGGCCCAAGTGACAAGAAGTAGTTCTTGCTGGTGAGCTTACAGTCAGTTGTAGAAAGCAACCTTTGTCTTGCTCACAGCAAACACTGTTGCTGTTTTTGCCAAGTAATTTTTTCATTGCCCTGAGTTGCAAGAGGATATGCAGCTGGTGCGGTTGCTGTTGCTCTTTATAGATAGCTTGCCTGGTATGGGCATGTTGCTGTTGCTGTGTCAATGCTGCCCCAATGATACTGCGCCACTCAGTGAAGCTTCTGTCAGACCTTGCCGCAAGCCCATGTTGCAGGAGGATGTGCTGCTGCTTAGCGCCGCCATTGCATCATGTTGCTGCTGAAAGGGCGTGCTGTTGAAGCCTGTTTTGCTGCTGCAGGCCTCCCATCTGCTCGCTGCTGTTCCTGTGTGTTACCATGGATTTGTGTGCCTCTGAAGCTGTTTGTACCTCGTTAGGAGCTGCTGCACGTTTGCTTGCCGCAGCACTATTACTCTTGCTGCTGTGAGTTGCATTGGAAAATGTTCTCCTCGTTGGATGAATGATGCTGGGTGCATGCTCCCTCCGTTTCTCCCCCTCCGTATCCTACCTGACCTCTCCCTCTCTTCAACCCTTGTACCACACAGCTCCACCTCCTATTTTACTCAGTCTCACCCTGTAGCCCTTGCAACATGCAGCCCCACCTCCCCTTCACCTCAGTCTGACATAGAATACATTCTTGCAGCATTCTGACTCTCTCAGTGCTTGGCTTTACTTTGCTTTGACCTCGGCTTTGTATCTTTTCTTTTCCTCCGTCTCTGTTAGCACCAAATGATGTGGTGCTCGATATCTTATCCCTTATCAAGTACCGGTGGTGCTCAATATTTTGTATCCCTTATCAAGCACCGGTGGTGCTCAATATTTTGTATCCGTTACCAAGCACCAGTGGTGCTCAATATTTTGTGTTCCTTATCAAGCACCGGTGGTGCTCAATATTTTGTGTCCCTTATCAAGCACCGGCACCTTTGTCCTTTGTTGGGCACCAAGTGACCAAGTGCTCATTCTCCTTTGTCCTTTGTCGAGCACCTGCTTTGCCTAGCAGCCATGCATTTAAACCAATGAAACTTAACCCACAGTTTGCGTGATCTTTATTTCCGCACATGCGTGCCTGCATTGCACACCAGGCTCACGCCCAATTATGCCGTAATGCTGCTGCATTTCCTAGGAAGATAGATCTTGTTAAATTTGCGATCAGCAGGGCAGAGAGGCAAGCAATTCATATGCCCTGCCGCATTGTTCACACGCATGATACATCTCATCAGACACTCAGTATAGGAGCTGTGCATCATTTGACAAGAGGTACTCATTAACGATTATCATTGGCACACGCAGGACACCATCCCAATGGCATGCCGCATCATCGCCTCCAGCAGCGACCAGGAAGCCATCACGCATGCTTGCTGGGCTCTCAAATACCTGACAGGTGAGGGAAGCAGGCTGACAATAGCCCTCATGCGGCTGAAAATACTAACATTTTATTATCACATTTCACCTTGAATGCAAATCTCCTTCTTTGTGCTAAGCTCGTTGTATTCTAGTTGCACACCTCGGGAAAAAACAACATGTTTTTCAAAATGTTCTCTTTGATAGGGTTGTCCAACTGGCAGATCCAAGGTGGTGCCAGGTTAGCTTGCTTACAGGGTTGGGCAGCTGCCGTGCAGCGCTGCCTGAGGTGATGGTAAAAGAACGAAAAATGATGGCAACATGCGCGCATGCGCACAACAGGCCCAGAAGATGCCGCACCCAAAGAATTGTGATCGGAGGGCATTCATGGGCTTTGATCGCATCAATGGGCTATGCTTTAGACAAAGGCCAGTCATCAGAGCTGCTGGGTCTGTTGTGTTTGTGTATGTGCCAATGGTAAGCAAGGAGGGCAAGCGTTCATCAGACAGGATCAGAGAACTCATCAAAGGCTCACCAGAGCTTTGTTAGCCCCCTCTGCCATTGTGCTATACCCCCTAACCAAACCCCATGCCATCTGCTGGCCATCAGATCCTCGCCTCTTTTCCACCTCCTCTGGGCACACAGGGATGCCAAATGGTTTGGATGTGCTGCCTAAAATGCCCATGTTTTTCCTTCTTCATTCCATCTGCCCCATCTGTTCCTCCTTTCACCTCTGAGCACGCACATGCCAGCTCCATGGTCCAAATGTGGCATTTGACATGCCTGGGTTTCCCTACTTTCATTCCACCATCTTCCTAACCAACATTTTCTGGCACTTCCCCTTTTGTTTCCATTCCACCATCTCTGCGCACGTGTGCACGCCCCAAGGTCCAGACGTGCTTCCTGGCGTGCCTGGGCTTCCCTACATTCATTCCATGCTCATCTTCCCTTGCACTTTCCCATTTCCTTGACATTGCCCGTTCCATTCCCATTCTGTCACCTCTGCATCTGACGTGCCTGGGCTTCCTTACTTCCATTCCAAACTCTTCCTCCCTTGCATTCTCCAGGATTTCTGATAATGTCCCCTTCATTTCCATTCCATCATCTCTGCGTGCACACAGGAACGCCACACAGTCTGGAAGCACCCAAGTGAAGCATGGAATGCTTGAGCTCCCCTTTTTCCGCAAGATTCAACCATCTCATCCTTGCATTCTTGCACAGCCCTGTCACCATGCCTGCGTACACAGGAGCGCCACATGGTCTGGATGTGCTGTCTGAAGTGCCTGAGCTGGAAGCCACGCTCAGCAAGCTGGTGGCCTGGATTGAGTAAGTTGTGCTCAAGCGCGGAAGTGCCATGCAAATGCAAGCACTGCGTTCCCAGCGACTGAGATGCCTTTGCTGGGGGGACTGCACTCAGCAAAGCTGTTGGTTTGGGAATCAGGCTCAGAGTTGCCAAAGCCATGTGCAGCAACCTGTTGGCTTAATGCAGCACGTTGTTGGTCCAAGTGTTGGGCTACAGGCAGCTAGCTGGTGGTGCATGTCCAGCAAGCTGGTGGTTGAGGTCTAGGTCCAGGTGCTTAAGCTATGTCCAACAAAGCTAGTGGTCTAGGTCCAGGGCATGAACCGGACGCAGCAAGCTTGTGGTATAGGGCCAGTGCTAGGCGCCTGAGTCATGCGCAGTAAACTGGTGGCCTAGGTACAGGGCTTAGCGCACCAAGCTTGTGGCCTAGGTACAGGGCTTTGAGCACCAAGCTGGTGACCTAGGGCCAGTGCCAGGCGCCTGAGCTGTGCGCAGGAAACTGGTGACCCAGGTACAGGGCTTAGCGCACCAAGCTTGTGACCTAGGCCCATTGCTAGCCACCTGAGCTATTTTTGTAGCAAGCTGATGGCCATGCACAGCTGCCTCCTGCATGCTAAGAGCAGCCGTGGTTAAGTCGCGGCAACCGTGCCCACTCTGCAGATTTTCTGATGCAGTTTTTAATTAATGAATTGGATCCATGCAGATGAGGCCATGCTTGGTAGGTAACTTGTGTCCCTTGTGCGTGCATATGTCATGATGAAAGGGGGAAGGCCCGTTGGGTGCCTCCTTACCAATTATTTGTATTGCTCATGTACACAAGCGAGACACAAACGCGCGTGTGTGCGCGCGCGCACACACACAGGCGCACGTGCACGCGCGCGCACACACACACACACACACATACACACACACATACACACACGCACGTTAAATATAGGGAGGCAACGAGCATTTTGACCATCCCCTCCTTGAGAACAGTGGTCAACCTGTGCAGTGGCAGCAGCCGGAATATGCAGGTAGGCTGCTGTATACACTTTGTCAATGCGGACCCAGTATTGTCACCTAGATTTGACACAGATCTGCTTTTACTTTCTGGCAAGTGATCTGCAGCTACTGGAGTGCATTTTTTTGTTGTTTTTTGCAGCTGCTCGGATACGCGTCATGTCATCCCTTGTCATCAAATAAGCAGTCGGCAAGCCAGTGGCTTGAAACCACTTTGAAGGCGTGCTCCAACAGCACTCCTGTTTACATTCATTCACCTGTTCATCATCTTGTCTTCTTGATTTCTCCTCTCGAGCTGCTCACTCTGAGCCCTACGCAACCAAGCAGAACCGCTTGGCCATTATGCGCTGGACATCAGCGTTCATTGGACCCTGTCACAGCAGTGCCCTAGCATTCATTGAAACCTGTTGCATCAGTGCCCTAGCATCCATTGGACCCTGTCACAGCAGTGCCCTAGCATTCATTGAAACCTGTCACAGCAGTGCCCTAGCATCCATTGAAACCTGTCACAGCAGTGCCCTAGCATTCATTGAAACCTGTCACAGCAGTGCCCTAGCATCCATTGAAACCTGTCACAGCAGTGCCCTAGCATTCATTGAAACCTGTCACAGCAGTGCCCTAGCATCCATTGGACCCTGTCACAGCAGTGCCCTAGCATTCATTGAAACCTGTCACAGCAGTGCCCTAGCATCCATTGGAGCCTGTCACAGCAGTGCCTGTGTGCCTGTGTGCCTGCGTGCTGTCATTCGAGATCAGCGTCAGTCACACCTTAATCTTATGGAGATGTATATCACTCCACACTGGATCTGGTGGATTGGCTGGAAACGGTGCTTGTATGTCATTGGCTGTATGCCATTGGATTGGCTGGAAACGCCGTTTGTATGTCATTGGATGTATGCCATTGGATTGGCTGGAAACGGTGCTTGTATGTCATTGGATGTATGTCATTAGATGTATGCCATTGGGTTGGCTGGAAGCGGTGCTTGTATGTCGTTGCAGCCCATTTCTGGCCATGGATCACCTCTTCTTATCTACTCATTGGGTCACATGGCTTCCACACAATTTTGACTTTCATTGTCTACGGCACTGGGCATGGATGCCCTCACAGCAGTTCATTATGGGTTGTCTCCATTCCATGGCTTCCCGTTTCTCAATCGGTGGCTCCCAAGCAACCTCGGTTTGCATTGTCAAACCACTCGGCATGATTTTGCTGCATTTTCATTACTGCCAAGACCCTGGCCACAGTTGAATCCACGACTTCTGCCAACCCTGCTCCTTGTCATCTCCGCAGCTGCTGATCCACCGCCTCAGCGAGATTCACTGCAAGGTCCTCACGGCCGTACTCCCTCAAACAACACTTTTTTGCTACTTCACTGTGCGCCATTGAGCTGTGAGGCACAATGCACACACACGCACACACGCATACACACACATACACACAAACAAACACGCATGCAGCTCATTGTGGATGCGGGGGCTCTGTCTGCCATGCTGGCGTGCCTCGACAAGTGCGACCGCTTGTCGCTGAAGAAGGATGCCGTTTGGGCGCTGTCCAACGTGGCGGCAGGCACATGCAGCCAAGTGGAGGCCATGGCCCGAGCAGGTGTGTGTGTGTGTGCGCGCGCGTGTGTGCGTGTGTGTGTGTGTGTGTGTGTGTGCGCGCGCGTGTGCGTGTGTGTGTGTGTGTGTGCGTGCGCTTGTGTGTGTCTCCGTATAATTGTTGCAAGGGCAGTTTGTGTGTCACCTTGTGAACGTGCACAGAGGTGCATATCCTATGGTTGTCACCCTCGTGCACTGCAGTGAGGTGCTGCTCACCATCCAATCATTGGTATTGGCAATGGCATAGGCAATGATGCCCGGGCACCTAATTATGCCAAATGTGCCCAACATTAAATCATGCCCGAGCGCCCAACCATTGGCATGATTGGGATCCAAAGCATCCAATCATGTGTATCATGCCCGATCATCCAATCATGCCTGGGCACCAAATCGTGCCAAACATGCCTGAGCATCCAAACATTGGCGTGACGCGGCATCCTGAGCACCCAATCGTGCCAATCATGCCCGATCATCCAAGCATGCCCAAGTACCCAGTCATGCCCGAGCATCCAATCATGCCCGAGCATCAGATTATGCCAATCATGCCCGAACATCCAAGCATTGGCATGATTAAAATCCTGAGCATTTATGACGCCAATCATGCCCGACCATCCAATTATGTTCGAGCATCCAAACATTGGCATGATTGGAATCCCTAGCATTTAATCATGCCAGTCATGCCTGAGCTCATGAAATATGGATTGCATTTGTTCCTTGGTACAGGCGCACTTCTGAAGGTAATTGCCATCTTGCCTGGTGCGTTTCCAATGACAAGTACCCTCTTTGATGCAGGTGCATCTCCACAGACGACTGCCATCTCTTCAATGCTGGCACATTTCCAATGGCGATTGCTCTCTCTTTGATGCAGGCGCATTTCCAAAGATAATAGCCCTCTTGCATGGCAATGAGGAGGCGCTGAAGCGGGAGTGTGCATTTACACTGGCAAACCCCTGGGCATCCAATGTGGGCATCTCGCCTGATGTTGCTGACCTGCTGATCAAGGATGGTGTCCTCAAGGTGGGTGCATGCGTGCAAGTGGATGCTCCCATGCGGAGGCAAGTGTTGGCATACATGTTTACACATCTGTGTGTGTGTGTGTGTTTGTGTGTATGTGCGTGTGTGATGCATGCGCGCGCATGCTGACTTGGTGCAGTTGGCATGGAGCAGATGAATGGAACAAGCTAGACGTCTATCAGACTACACCCCTTGGATCGCTTGTCCGAGAAACTAAAGTGCCGATGTTTGTGCATTGTCCTGGCTGACATGAGCTTGGGTGCAAGCTTAGGGACGCCTGCCAAGCTATAGTGACCATTACATTTAATTGTGGCATCGTCATGCACATTTTGGATGCAACCTGCTGCCCCTTGTTTGGTCTCAAAATCTCATTTCATGCTGGGGTTCAAAAGGGTGCATTCCCTCGTTTCGGAGGAGCTCCTGGGCAACCTGCGAGCTCTCCTCACATCCAATTTCTGATGGGATCCGATTGATCTCATATGATTGCACAAGCTGATCCCAGCTCACGATTGATCTCACGGCTCTTGTTGCTGCGGATCTCTCTGCCAGGGCAGTGGTGTGTGGAGGAGCTAGTGGGCCTGCTTGATGTGCCTGTGTCACTCCTCACTTACTGTTGACTTCACTTGCTGAAAGTCCTCTGGGTATGTGTGTGGTATTCTAATTTTGCCATTGAAATACCTAGGTGTTTTAGTCTTTATCCAATCCGTTGAGTGTACCACCTGCAGGCATTCCTCACTTCTGTTGACTTCACTTGCTGCTTTGCATACAGGAGCTGGTGGACCTGCTGGACTTGTCTGTGGACACGAGCATTGTGAAGGTGGCCATTCAGGGCCTCCAGGTAGGCTGGCCTGGTCTCTGGATGTGCTCATTTTGTGGCTTTATATTAAATATATTAAAACACCAAATAATAAAAATGAGTTGTGAAAGTGGCCATGCATGACCTTGGGACCTTAGGGTGACTTGCCCTGTAAGACTGATAGTGTCGCACAGTTTATTGAAGTAGATGAATCATGAGACTGGCATTACTTGTCACCACTCAAATCTATAAGCTACTGATTTTGGTGCATGAGGTGTCCAAGGTTAGTCTTACTTTATCAACAGGGCTTCTAATAATTGATTGATTACAGATGAAGCTCCTGTCGTCAATGTTGGGAAGAACACTTCAATTTTAGCATGACCTGAAAGACGTTCTGTCTGTGACCAGTGCTTCTCATCATTGACAGACAACATTGCTTGTAGTAGTCTGTCACAGCGTCAATATAACATGCTTTAGTGCACAGCCTCAATCCTTGCATTTGGCTTTTTGGTGACGTCAAATTTTCATTACAATTGTCTGTTTGCTATGTGGAATTTACATCAACAATAGATGTTGTCTCCATATGTCCCTCAGCTGCTGCGATTTTAAGAATTTAGCTGGGTTGTTGTGCAGGAAGCCACCAAGCGAGGGCAGCAGATGATGAGAGATGAGGCTAACAAGCAGATGGCTGAGGGCCAGGAGGAGCCGAATGTGTCCAACCGCATTGCGGAGGTCATCAAGGAGCATGTGAGTGATGTCAGCATGTGCATGAAAATAATTGAAACATTGGTGTGCGCTGGTGAGGGTGTGCATTGGCCCCAGGAAACAATTTGCATTACCAGGAGGGACCAACCAGCTTTCAGAAGCGATGACAGAGTGCTCAGATGTGCTCTGAATTGTTGCACAATCCAGCTGCTGCCGTCAGACATCCACTATCTCAACCATACAACCTAATCTCTTTCCTACATTCTCCTGACGCATAAGCCAAGCAGTGGGCATGCACTGTCGTCATTCTTGTTTCTGACCAAGAGCTGCTGCCATCAGGCATCTATCCTCAGCCATACAACCCAAATCCTGGATTGGCTGAGCATGCCGTGTTAAGTAAAGGGGCCCTGGAGTGCCCTCATTTCCCTTGAGGAATACCTATCCATGCCCCTTGCGCACACATGTCGCCGATATTTAGGAATCCATTCTATGAACATTCTCATTCCAGTGGCACCTGTTGCTTTTTCGTAGCATTCCTCTCATTTTTTACGTCCTCGGCTCAGTGACACCTGTTGCCGTTGTCCAACATTCCTCTCTGTTCACATCCCTGACAAGGTGGCGCACCTGCAGTAGAGGGAGAGCATGCCCTCCAGAACATGAACAGAACAAGCAGCAAAGGAAAAGCACGCCTCTAAACATGCAGGAACGGAATAGCATCCTTTCAGTGGGCGTCCACACAACTGTTACGCCCCCCACAACGCACTCTTGTCGGCCAACCTTCTGGCCTCTATTGTTTCCCACGTGCATGTGTACTTGAGCACCTGAGCTTCTTCTTCAAATTGATTTTGGCGCCTTGATCCCTCTGCTCTGTCCCAGGGCGCCCTTGACAAGCTGCACGAGTTGCTGGCCAGCACAGAAGAGGAGGTTTATTTCAAGGCAAATGGCCTGAAGAACATTCTGGCATTTCTCTAAGTGTGTCTTGTGTGTGTGTGTGTGTGCGCGCGCGTGCACGTGTGTGTGTATGTGTGTGTGTGCGCATGCGCGCCTTTTCCTGGCAAGGTGCACTCCTCTTCGGACATACCTCGCGTGAATTGTGCGTATCTGCAGAATCGTACATGTACATAAGCACATAGGTGCGAGTAGTGAGGCTCCCGCTGCTCCCATATGCTGTCAGCATATGCTGTCCTCAGGAGGCTTGGGCATGATGCACGGGTGCCATGGGGGCTTCTAGGCCACATTCCCATGAGTGTTTATGGCTGCGGCGTTGGCTGGTGCCTCCTGATTGCGCTTCCACCTCCAGATCATACAGAGGCTACTGCTTCTGGTGTGGTGGATGGTGCGGTCAGGGTGCCATGGGGTTCGGCATGGGCTTCACTTGATGGACTTTGGCATGGGCTTGACTTGATACAACTTTGCTATAAATATCCCAAAGCCAAGTGCCCCTCTCTCAAATGCCACCTCATGGCTGCTTATCACTGTAGCAAGGGTAGGCTGAGTGAGTGAAGGAAGGTGTCTCTGATGGAAACCCAGGGCAGCTTTCCTTGTGCATGCATGCGTGTGTGCGTGCGTGCGTGTGCAAGCATGCGTGTGTGTGTTAGTTCAGCTTGGAAGGCTGTGTGTTCTCCTGTTCTGGTATCTGCTCAGGTATGTTAGGCAGGGCAATAAATGCTGTCACAGTTGTGCAGCAAATTTTTGACCCAATATGCAGATAATGTGTGCTGTGGTATGCATGTTTCTGAGCAACGTTATGTAGGAAATGTGGGAAACTACGGATCGATTAACAAAATATTTTCGCAGCGCATGCTCCTCACTAGCTTTTCTGTGGTGTTTGCCGCACAAGCAGTGGTGTGAAGCAACAACGCAAATGCACACCTTCCAGCGCATCAGGGCTGAGCGCTTTTGGTCTTGCTGGCTTGCCTATAGTGCGAGTCCAGAGCTGCCGGTGTCTGAGGACTTCTGCTTTGTTTGTTCATGGCGACCTTTTGCATGTGTACTGACGCCTAAGCCACGCAGGCATACAAAGGGTTGTTGGCATTGCAGCCATTAGGCAGGCACAGTTTCTTGGGGACGGCTGCAATGGAGTTACATTGAAAGTGGTCCACTGTTTGGATAGCAGGCATCGTTGCTGAGCCAGAACAAGGCTGCCTGCAAGTTCCTCTTAGTACGCAAGTCCACTCTGGCTGGCGAGCTTATTACCCTGAAGGTGAATGAGGTGGGGGTGCCGCTTGACGTTTGACCTTGACAAACTTCTTTACCCCGAAAGCGGATATGCAAGTGAGCCTTTTAACCCAGAGGTGGATAAGGTGGGGATGTTGCAGAACCATTGACCCAGATCTCTGTACCATTACCAGAGTACTCGGCTGCTCAGTGTTGGTGGCAGAAGCAAGCTCTTTTCCCATCCATTTGTTTGATTTTTCATTGATAAGACCGATCCACAGTTAGTACCAAGTGACATGTGCTGTTTGAATTATCTTCGTTTTCAAGTTGAAGGGTTCTTTTTATTTTAGTTCACTGCTTTAAGTAGCCTGGTGAATACACTTCTAAATGGTTTAAGGAGTTCACGCTCCTGCACGCTTATGGAGAGGAAAGGGTTACATAGCTGTACCTGCCTACGAGGCAACTTAGCTGAAGCAGGAAAGGTGCCCGTGACCAAACCAGTCCGAACTGGAGAACAGGTGCAGTGCTTCTCAAAAGGAGAAAAAAGGAAAGAAGAGGATTTGATAGCTGCACTGTAGCCTACAAGGGATGTTTAGGATAGGATAGGATAGGGTTACATAGCTGTACCTGCCTACAAGGGCAGCTTAGCTGAAGCAAAATTTGCCTGTAACCAAACCAAGCTAAACTTGTGTAAATGTCAACTGAAAGCCGGAGGGAAGTTCAGCTGAAGTGGACAAGTTGGTTGTAATCATGGAAATCACTGAACCAGCTTGCAAACTTCATGCTCATTCTGTAAACCAATAAACTTGTAAAATCTAGGCATGCATTGAAAACAAAAATACTTCTTACGGCCAGGTTCTTCCAATAACCCTCTAGATCCTCAGGAGCCGTTTTGTTTGGCAATTTTATCAAATCCCGGCAGGATAGGATAGGATAGAGTTACATAGCTGTACCTGCCCACGGGGGCAGCTTAGCTGAAGCAAAACGTGCCTGTAACTGAACCGGTCCAATCTAAAAGCAATACTAGAATCTCAGTCACAGCTGAGCATTTCAGACATACAGACACGAACTTGGCTAATCCTAGGACGTCAGCCTGGTTCATGAACTCTCTAAGGCGTGATGCACTGCTTGGGGGGGGGGGGCAGAGCTAAATATGTACAAAACTGAAGCAAAAAAGGTTGCAAGGGTTTCAAGGGGTTGGCCTACAGCCCGAGAATCTGGCTGATCGGCTTCTGGTGAAACATTCTCATCCAGCATCAAAAACTGAAACCAATTCTGACAAAAATTTTGAAAACCTGTATGAGTTTTGGGGCCTGTTTCCACTTGCGTTTTTTTCTCCTTTTCGCCGCAAATTTGAGAAATTTTGATAAACTTGAGAAAATTTCTCCCAGAAAAACCTTCCCACTTGAGGAGAAAAAGGGAGAAATCTCTCCAGAAAGGGAGAAATTTCTCCAGAAAGGGAAAATTATTTTGGACCCCCTCCGACGAGGTCCAATAAGATTTCCAGGTTTCTCGAGAAAAGAAAGCTTGATTAGGCACGCGCGTTGACCACGGCAAAGGTCGCTCTCTCTGCCGCGTTGACTCAGGCAAGCTTGCTCCACACCCCTTTCACGCGTAATCACTAAAAATGAACGGCGCAGAATTCTTCCAAGCATAGGCAGAAACGCAGCCAGAGAACAGGCCCGCCAGCTCCGGCCTCCCTGGAGGCATGATCCCAGAGATGCTGGCCCTGGGCCATGGGGACTGGCCACAGCCTGCCACCAACCAGGCCTCCCAGCAGGTGCCCCCCACGTTCAGCATGGATGCAGGCCTACCAGGTGTGCACCCAGGCGCGCCCATGCTGCCAGCACCCTTCATGCCATGTGTACGCCCTTTCAGCATGCCCCCCCAGCTCGCCATGCCCCCCCCACCACCAAAGAGAAAGCTGAGCAAAAAGAAGCAGCAGGAGCAGCAGCATGCCTCCTTCCTCGCCTGGCAACAGCAGCAGCAGAAAAGAAAAACTACGTAGGCAGAGGAAACTCTCCCTACATCAATTAAGGAAAAGGAGACACATTGGCTCAGGAGAGCAGTGAGTCTCCTCCACCAGCAGCAGCCTCTCTTCATGCCAGGGACCGGGTGGCAGTGGACCCACCCGCAGACCTTTCTCCCTCCCGCGCACATGGGAGCACAGCACATGCTGAGCATGCACAGCAATGAGACAGCGAATGGTGCAGGCACACAGACAGCCAATCAACAAGGCCCCAAAGAGCGAAAGCCCAAGCCCAAGGTCAACGCACCCGTTGCCGGAACAGGTTTTTTATTTCTCGCGAGTGGAAATGCACCCGCTGGAAAATTTTCTCCTATACTTCTCAGATTTCTCCCTAATGGAAATGGTCCGGCCAGAATTTCTCAAATTTTGGAGTTTCTCCGAGTTTCTCCCAGAAAGAAAAAGCGCAAGTGGAAACAGGCCCTTGATTTAGGAAAGCATTGACCTCGAAATCAGTCAAAATGTGAAAGCTCGCCAAGAAAGGAATAATATCATTGTTTGGAGGCTGGGCAAAAGTATGTTAAGTGTCATGCTGAATCACCGTTACTGCACATTTACTGTTCTTGAAACAGTTAACACAGTTCCCCGTGGTGGCGCCATGAGATGGTTTAACGTCCAGGGTTGCCTATAACCATGCAACAAAGGACGGGTACACTCGAGCTGTTGGCTGGAGTTGCGAGTGCACCGGCTTAGCTCTTCTTCATGTCGCTGCTAAGGCCCCGGTCAGACACGCGGGATCAGGGGGTCCGGATCAGGGTCGGGATCACCATTTTTCCAAAAGTTCCACACCTGTTTTTTAGTGCCAGGAGGATGCACGTCAATTTTGTGAGGCCATTGGTTCAATCAACTACCGGAAATTCACACTTCATAAAATTTTATCAATTTTTGACTCTGGCTCATTGAATTTTCCCGTGACCCTGATCCCAGGGCGGTCACACGACGGATCACCCCCCCCGGGATCACCCCCCTCGCAAAATCATCAAATTGTAAGTTTTTGATGTTATTGTATTAAAAAGAGACCGTGGACATGGACAACTCGTCTCCAGCCGGCAATGGGCCTGGCCTCCAAGCCCTGCTGTTGGCCTTTATAAATCTTTTTTTCTCAGGCCCTCCCCAAGTAGGCATGCCCACCACCAACTCTTTCATGCTCACTGGGCTATTGACTGCCATCCAGCTGCAAGACCACACCTGTGGGCAGATGCTGGTGAGCTGTCCAGTGCAAGTTCAACTGCATCTAGAATCCAGACAGAAATGCCATCCTGAATGGGCCTGTTGGGTATGAGGACGTATAAATATTTTACCAGCGATCAAGTCCGAAATCCACCTTTCCTTGCATGCTTGTTTCATGAAGAGTGACAGTGTGTGATTCTTATTTACAGCAACAATTTCTGAACTCTGCACAAGGCCTTATTTCCTTCTCCAGTTGACATTTGGCTCGGTTTGGTTATTGGCACCTTTTTGCTTCAGCAAAACTGCCCTTGTAGACTGATACTGCTATCTAACCCTATCCCTTGCTTCTTCATTCAGTGGTGGTTAGTTTCAAAATAGTCACAGAGAAAACATTTTCTTTTACCTTGCCTTCTCATGTTCACAACTTGCTTGCTTGCGTGAGTGAGTGTGTGTGTGTGTGTGTGTGTGTGTGTGTGTGTGTGTGCGCGTGTGCGCGCGCACCTGCACCCTCTTACACTTGCGAGGGGAATATAAGCACGCAGAGCTCATTAGTAAAACAGCTGCTCCAAACATGCAGAGTTCATTAGCAAAACAGTTGCTCCAAACATGCAGAGTTCATTAGCAAAACAGCTGCTCTAAATTTGTTGAGTTCATTAGCAAGATAGATGCTCCAAACATGCAGAGTTCATTAGCAAAACAGCTGCTCCAAACATGCAGAGTTCATTAGCAAAACAGCTGCTCCAAACATGTAGAGTTTATTAGCAAAACAGCTGCTCTAAATTTGTTGAGTTCATTAGCAAAACAGCAGCTTTAAACATGCTGAGTTTATTAGCTTAACAGCTGCTCCAAACATGCAGAGTTCATTAGCAAAACAGCTGCTCCAAACATGCAAAGTTCATTAGCAAAACAGCAGCTTTAAACATGCTGAGTTTATTAGCAAAACAGCTGCTCCAAACATGCAGAGTTCATTAGCAAAACAGCTGCTCCAAACATGCAGAGTTCATTAGCAAAACAGCTGCTCCAAACATGCAGAGTTCATTAGCAAAACAGCTGCTCCAAACATGCAAAGTTCATTAGCAAAACAGCATCTTTAAACATGCTGAGTTTATTAGCTTAACAGCTGCTCCAAACATGCAGAGTTCATTAGCAAAACAGCTACTCCAAACATGCACATTGCGTGAGCAACACAGCTGCTCCAAACATGCACATTGCGTGAGCAACACAGCTGCTCCAAAAAGGTAATTACCCTCATGTATCTCATGAGCTGGGTGGATGCTGCTGCTGCTGCTGCTGCTTGGACATCTGCCTTTCTGGGTCTTCGCCGAGGTTTCTTCTCCCCCTGTGCTGGCACCACCTGCTTACCTCCTTTCCCCTTATTTCTCTGTGCAGCCCTCTGCGCCCCTTGGGGTCCCTGCTTGCCCTGCTTGACCTGCTTGCCCACTGGCCTAGCGTGCACTCTACCATCTTCCTCTGCACTGCTCTCCTGCTGCTGCTCCTGACCTGGGTCGTACCCTGAAGATGAATCGGAGAGTTGCAGCTCTTCCGCTGCCACCCCTGCCAGCGTTTGACGATAAGCAACGGCTGCAGCACGAGTAGGCCTGCTTGCATAAGCTTGCTTCATCCCTTCCTCCTCCTCCTCCTCCTCCTCCCCTTCCTATACTTCCTCCTCTACCTCGTACACACCACCGGCCATTATATATTATAAAAATGCATCCCAAATTTGTTGTTCAACTGGTCAACGTTGAAGGCATTTTTTCCCGCACTTCCTTGCTTGCACAGCACGGCCGGGGGCCCCCCGCGCCTCGCCAGCCACGTCTAGGCGAAGGTGGGGGGGTGATCCCAGACCCTGATCAGCCCCCCCCCCCCCTGGATCACCCCCCCCCCTGATACCGACCCTGATCCCGACCCCTGATCCCGGTGCGGTCACACACGCGGGATCACCCCCCCCTGATCCCGGGGGGTGATCCCGACCCTGATCCCGGGGGATGATCCCGCGTGTCTGACCGGGGCCTAAGCTGCTCTTGGTCTTGCTGAACAGTGCTGGCTCGGCTGCAGCACGTAGAGAATGTCTGGGGCAGACACAGCGTTTGGACGAGCTTCACCAGGTTAGGGTTACATCAGAGACAAGGGACCCCTGGCACAAGGCCAGGGATCACAGAAACAGCGCCAAACCTCAATGGAAGGTGGAACAGAAGGTTGAATAAGAGAGAGTATCCAATAAAAGAACCCCACTTAAATACAGGTCACACCTCACACACAAGGTTTTGCAGTGATTCAGCAATAACCACGATTTAACGTGACAAAAGGTTTAAAAAGATCAATCAACAGATCCTTGTAATTTCTGCGCAGCTCACACACCTCACAGCAATTGCAGTAGAAAAGAACATGTTTCTCGTCCTGGACTCCAGCACATCCACGCTTATCACAATCTGTCACCAAGTCTTTCAGCACGTTGGCATAAATGCGTTACATCACCCAACTGACAGCAATCATCCTGCAGTTCCCAGAAACTGAAGCAAAAAGGTGCCTGTAACCAAACCAAACCAAACATGCGCAAACTTTACGACATTGAATGTCAACTGAAAGCCTTGAGCTTGGTAGCTTTGTGGTAGGGGAATTATGGTTCTTTTGGGCCAATGTGTCATCTTCACCTTAGTTCAAGTTGATGTAGGGAGGATTTCCTCGTCAGAAATTTCTGGCCTCGGCTGAACAGCGGCTGATGCGGCTGTTTTCAGCCGTGTGGAGTATCGGCTGAAAGTGCGGCTGAAATTTCCCATTCAGCCGTGAGCAAAAAGTCCACGGCTGAAAACCCCACAGCTGAACACGGCTGATTTCAGCCGCATCAGCCGCACTTCTTAATGTGTACTTTTGAGTCTATTACACGGCTGAAACCACGGCTGATGCGGCTGAAACCCTACTGCACACCCCCTCCCTGTACGGGCCCACTTTATTTTAGTTGCAAAATTGCTAAGTGCTGAAGATGTAACTGCTCTCACAAGGTTGACCGGCCTCCCTGCCCCTGCAAGCGAGTCCTTCGCGCGCGTACACCTGCAGCGGACGGACACAACATGCTCAGAGCCTTGATGGTGCGAGCTGCAGCGCAGGCGAAGGGAGAGATGGAGCGAGTGGTGGTAATTTTCATCGAAAGGGATTGCTTCTCCAGCTCAGGCCTCCAGCTTCCCCTGCACGCACAATCACAGCAGCATCAAACGTCAGTGGTACATACTCCATCATGCTCGGTGCCCATCTGTGGAGGGAGCATCCTGGAGGAGTGCAGGGGGCAGTGCGCATGCTGCAGTCAGGCTGAGCAGTTACCAACATCACACCACAGTGCTGGAGTTGGCCAGAACCATATGCAGCTGCTCCAAGTGCCTTGGGTCCAGTGGGCAAGGAGGTTGAGGGGAGGGGGTTGCTGTGGGGGAAATCTGGCACGGTCAAATGTTTGCACGGAGGTTGAAATCATAAAGCGACGTTGGCCTAAATATTCTTTTTAAATTTTGGAAAAGTTGCTTATCAATGTACAGTCGTGAGCTTCACCAAAAATCGCTAAGTGCTGCACAACTGAAAATCCAGCGAGGCTCTAACCCCCTTCCTTCACATCAACATTAGTCATATATGCCTCCTGATCAATTCTGTTAGGTTGGTATGGCCAGCAACTCACTGCAGCTGCCTCTGCATGCATGTTCTAAAGAGCCTGGGTTGAGTTGGTTTGCTTCAAGGATAGTTGAACTAAACCCCAACTTAAGATGAAGTACATCTTAAGTTACTTAGATAACTTATTGCACTTTACATATAAGTTCTAAGCATAAAATTCTAAGCCCATCTCATGCACAGCTCCTGCTTCCTTGACACACTTACAGGCTTTTTTAATCACTGGTCAATAAAAATAACATCACGGCTGAACACGGCTGAAGCGGCTGAAATCAGCCGTGCGGCTGCTCACAGCCGCTAGCGGCTGAACACGGCTGAAGAATTTTCACTGGTCAATAAAAATAACATCACGGCTGAGCACGGCTGAAGCGGCTGAACACGGCTGACAAATTTTCAGCCGCGCTACAGCCGCATCAGCCGCTAGCAGCCGCAGGCCAGATATTTCTGACGCTCTGCCTTTGTGGTTTTTCTTGTTTTCCTGGGAATCATGCCGGGTTAGGGCCATTCCTTCCCTTCAGCAGGGCCATGAATGAGCAATTGAAAGTCCATGTTGGGGTTAAGGCAAGGTTTTATCGATATATCCACCTACAAGGGCAGCTGAGCGGAAACACAGAGGCCTGTAACCAGACCTGCCAGTGGCCAAAACTGCTTAACTCACAAAAGCATTGGACTATAAGGAAAAGATAACAGATCCAATGCATGTTGGGGGCCAGAACCTCAGCTCCTTCATGGATTGTTTTACGCATGCCCAACCCAGATCTACAGGGTTCTTCTGGTAGGGGAGTTGCTGGGGGCAAGATAGTGCATGGCAGACAACCCACCAGACCCTCGTTAGTTCTTTCAGCTGGATCTTTGCTTAATTTAGGCTAGGCCTTTGAGCCTCTTTGGTGAGGCCCTAGCTAGCTTGGTTGTTAGGGGACCTTGACTTAATGCACGCAGCCGGACTTGTCATGTTCAGCCTTTTCTATTTCTTATAACGCAAGTGTGGGGTGAAGCTCATTCAGTTCAATTGGTCCAGAGCTGCTGCACACCGTTACAATTTTCTCATACATTGCAAACCATTCAACAGCTCTTTATTACACAGGGTTTTCCGGGCTGGTATGCACCACAGCTCCTAGAATCCTCCTGTCAGGCTCTGCATACTGCTTGCATCAACTTAATGTTTTCCAACAGATAATGCGCTCAGCAAATCTTCAGGCTCACTCAAGCATGGGCTTTGCCGATATTCTGTGTTGCTTGCGACAACCTCCCTCTGTCTATCAAGCTCAGTCACCGTCATGTTACGGAACCCTGGTCAAGCGCGAGGAGGGCGACAGCAAGGAGGAGGTCCCCGGATCGAATCCTTGTGGCCGGGGTGGAGATAAAGATGCCCTCTACCGGTGGGTGCCAATGGGAGGCTCTTTCCTTAATGCACGCGGCCGAACGGCAAGCGTAGATCTCTCTCTCTCTATCTTGTCTTCCAAGGCCTGAATATAGATTGTTCTCACCTGATACTGTGTTAAGCTTTTATTGGGGTAAGTTGTTTGGAGCTGTTTCTGGTGAGCACCTGCTGCTCTATATATACTTGTAACACCTTGACTCTCTCTCTCTCTCTCTCTCTCTCTCTCTCTCTCTCTCTTTCTCTCTCTCTCTCTCTCTCTCTCTCTCTCTCTCTCTCTCTCTCTCTCTCTCTCTCTCTCTCTCTCTCTCTCTCTCTCTCTCTCTCTCTCTCTCTCTCTCTCTCTCTCTGCCGCTCTCTGCTTCTGCTGCAATAAAAAAGGGCTATGCTGACAAGGTTATAATGGGATATGACCTTCAGCCAGGTAGTTTGGCTGCTCGGCCTGCTGGACTGTGCCAGCCACATGAAAAAGGCTAAGGCATGTGTTCGTCCATCCCTAAGACTGTTATATCCCAAACACAGCAGCTTTTTTTGCACAAAAGTGGTTGTTACTCTCGACACCATAATGGAAACAATTTCCACTTCATCCACAAGACCTGAACTGTAAGAAAGAAAAGAAAAACTACGTAGGCAGTGAAACACTCCCTACATCAATTAAGGAAAGGGGGCCACATTGGTGCACAGACCGTATGACCCACCCACCACGAAGTTCAGACTGAGAGAAGCACGGCAGACAGAGAAAGAAGACAGGTCCAGCAACGAGAAAAGAAAGCAGGATGATAGCTGAAAGACTGGAGTTCCAGACCTTCAACAGCAAGCAGAGTCAGCACTGTCAGCCTTCCAACCAAGGAAAGCCCTGGACTGTAAACAATTTACTTACCATTATTGGCGTGCTCTTCCATCCGGGAACCCTCACGGTACGCATCCCCCTTACGTCTACGCAAATACTTGTACAAGGATCTGCCCAAACGTACCATGTGCAGTGTGGCCCGATTGCCCTTTTTGTCCGCAGGAGTGTGGCACACACTCAAATTGAGCGAGCTACACGGAATGACAGCATTCCTCATACCTGTGATCTTTAGTGATGTGCAAGATGATGTGCAGGGTGTGCAGATGCTATTTCAAGGGCACTCATCCCCATGTCTGCTCTTTTAAACAGAAGTATGCTACCTTGTTCTTTCATCCTTTTCTTACACTTTTCCACTTCTCTACCCAGGCAGTTTCTTATCTGTTTTCAATTCACCATGTACACTCCTTTGATATATTTGCTTCCATAAACCAGGACAACTGCAAGCTGTATTGTTTCTTACATGAATTTCTTTTGTATGGAAAGGCTAGCAGTAACTGATTTCGTTTGAAGGCCTTTTGTTTCTGGTACCTCAGAAGAAGCTCTTCATAGGCTGCATGTGCGGCTTCTGCTCTAAATCATTACACTGCATAACATGATTGTGAGTGACATATAATTTGCTTAAAGCAAGTTGATGGAATTCATTAGGTTCTTCTGAAGTCCTGGATTGTTTATTTGGCTGGCGCATTCCAGCAAGCCGAGCGGCCAGTGGGCTACCTGACTTTAGGTCAAATCCCATTGTAACCATGGGCAGTCTTCCTCGTAAACGCTGGACCTCAGATTTTTTGCTGCAGGCACATGCTTAGACAGGTGTAACACGTTTGCTCATTGTGTTCGTTCTGGCAGCCTATATTCATAAGGGAGTTTGTTGTTGGTTTTAGGAAAATGTTGCAAGGTGTTTGGAATGCTGATGCCTTGGCAGAGCACAATGAACACACGAATAAATTAGCTGAATCACCTTTGGGATGCACTTCCTTAAAAACCTTCTGTCTGTTCAAGGCGTGCCCTTTTCTGTCCCTAGGTATTTGCATCTTGGTCTAGGCAAGCAAATGCAGAGAAACATGGTGCGCTTTCCTTTACATGCACACACACCTCGAGATTGGAGACCTCATTCGTTGCAGGAGCATACATCAATGTGATAGGCGTGACCAAAGAGGACTCCAAGATGAAAAGCATGCCGTGTTCCTTTGCTCTTGAACTGGTTTCAATTTTTGATGCTGGATGATAATGTTTCACCAGCAGCCAATCAGCCAGATTCTCGGGCTGTAGGCCAACCCCCCTTGTAACCCCTTGTAACCCTTTGCTCTTGCGTCCCTTTGTGTTGTCTTAGAAGGACTCC
Source organism: Dunaliella primolecta (assembly GCA_914767535.2). Taxonomy (NCBI): domain Eukaryota; kingdom Viridiplantae; phylum Chlorophyta; class Chlorophyceae; order Chlamydomonadales; family Dunaliellaceae; genus Dunaliella; species Dunaliella primolecta. The sequence goes on along the minus strand of OU611754.1, from coordinate 13,830,876 downwards.
TCCACATATGTTCTCTGCCTTCCGCTCCATTCACATAACTTTCCTGAATGAGTAAGGCGCTTTACACCATTTTCAAGCTCGTTCTGAGGATGTCTTTCATTTATTGCAGAAACAAACTATTGAGACACATCGGTCTATTTCCAAAGACATGGATATTTTTCTGTGGCTGGCACAGTCCAGTGGGCTGAGCAGCTCATCTTTTTTTCCCCCTGTAACCTGTTACCTTGAAGGCAGGATAAGCTAAGCTACCCTTTCTTTCTGTCCTTAAACATGTCAGACTGGGGACAGTGCTTCCCTGCTCATCCACACTCTCTCAGGGTTTTCCCATCTCTTCGGACGGCAGTACGGCAAACCTACTGGCTAGAAATCAATGTATCCCTATATAACCCTTTCCTTTCCTATAAATCAATTCCCATGGTAAATTCAATGATATGCTTTTATCCTCAGAGGCAAGCCAGTTGATTTTAAAGGAGGGATCGGTATTAGAGCTTTCACTCTTGAAGTAATTTCATGCCTTAAAGGAGAGGCAAACAGGGAGTGTGTCATCCTCGTGCAGGAACCATGCTGATTTTCTCTGTGTCGTTTCGGATTCTCTTCTTTCCGTTCGGAATTTGCAAGTGATCTGCAAATGCGGCACATGAGTTATCTTAAGAGCACGCTGGGTGTTAAGCGTACCACTACAAACTGGGCTGTCCTGAGGGAGTGTGGTCATGAGCCGCTTCAGTTTTACTGGTTTAGGTCTGTTGTCAAAATGTATAATAGCATGCTGAGGTCTAACAGTGAGACGATGAGAAGAGTGTTGAAAGCGGATTTGAATATTCATTCGCGTGAGCCAGCCTGCTGGACTGCTCAAGTTTTAGATGCTTTTCAAGGCTTACGGCGCTGTGATTCCTTTGTGCAAGCTCTGCGGCAGGGCACTCCTATCCCTATTAAAGAGTTTACTGATGACCTCAGACACAGGCTGCGGGCAGTGTGGAGAGATGTTGAGGGAGTGAACCCGCGGGACACATATAGTAAGCTGGCAACTTACCAGTCTCTTTTTGCAGTGCCTTTTGACCATAACGCACGTGCCCCTACCCGTTTACCAAGGCACATGCATTTGGATTTGTCTCCACATGTCATGACGAATGTTAGCCGTTTCAGACTTAGGGCACACACACTGAAGGTGGAGACAGCAGCTTGGGATACTCGGAACACTCTTTTGTGTGATCGCTGTTCTTGTGATGAGATTCAAGATGAGGCTCATGCCCTTTTGGTGTGCAGAGACGCAGATGTTTGTGCTTTGAGAAGAAAGTACGCTTATCTGTTCAACTGTTTCTCTGGTGAGTTTTCAATGGAGCAACCATTTTTACAACAAGCCAGTGTCCAGGATGCTTCTGATTTCCTCTTGCAACACAACAACAAGTTTTTTTCGTTTGTTTCTGAGCTTATGGACATTATGTTGGCTGGCGAGGACCAGTCACAGGCCGATCAGCCGAACAGTCTGGCTGAAGGTCCCCCTGTGTAAATCTAAATCTAAATCTGTGTCGTTCCAATTCTAACACATGTCCTGAGGAACAGCCTGAGGGAGAGCACTGTTCACTAGGTTCGACGTGACATACTCACTTTCCATGCAGAATTACCTGATCGTCTGTACACTGATGTGCTTGGTGGGACTCACTTGTACTAGTGCCAGTGCTGACTGTTGGGTCTTTCTTCTTACTAAGGATTAGCAATGCATGCTGGCTGTTGCCCAGTATTGAATATTACTCTTTATGTGGACTGATGCTTTTGAAAAGAAAGGAAACGGATGCCTCCCTTGCCTGAGACAAGCCCAAACCAAGTCCAACTTACAAGGAAAAGCCAACAAAACCTTGCTAAACTTGCCATGCCTTCCTCGTGTGTGCACACACTCAGAGTGCAACCCTGGCGCTCGCCAATTCCCGGATCTAAAATCAAAAGTCACCTTAGTGTTTGTGTCAAGATCACAGCATCCGGATTCCTATGATGTCTTCCTTGTTATGATGCCTCCCTTTACTGGTGTCCCAGGGCGAAACAGCTTGCCTTAGGCTAACAAGCAGTCGCTATGACTGGATGCCTTATGCTCCTGTAAACTCTGTAACCTAGGGCAAAATTGCTGCGTGCCCCTGGCTGGACATTATAAGGGCAAAACAGCTGCGTACCCTTGACTGAACATTACTAGGGCAAGACAGCTGCGCGCCCTTGGCTGGGCAATACTAGGGCAAAAAGATGCGGGCCTCTGGCTCAACAGTATCGACCCTCCTGGGCCACACTTCAATGGACCCAGCCTTTGAGGCACCCCCGCACCTTTCAGCCTTTGAGCCGTTCTGAACCTGCATACCTGCCAGCGTGCCCAACCTCTGAGGCACCCCTGGACCCACACTCACCAGCCTTGGAGCCGCTCTGTACCTGCACACCTGTCAGCGCGCCAATCCTTTGAGGCACCCCTGCACCCACACCCTTTTGGACCACGTAGCTGACGCGGCTGTTGTACCCTAGTATCGTCAGCCTTCGAGGCACCCTGCACCCACACTCTTCAACCTTTGAGCTGCTCTGTACCTGTACCTGCAGCACACCTGCCAGTGTGCCCATCCTTTGAGGCACCCCTCCATCTGCACCTTTCAGCCTTTGAGCCGCTCTGCACCCACACCTGCCATCGTGCCCAGCCTTTGAGGCACCCCCGCACCCACGCCCTTTGAACCGCTCTGCTGGCGTGGCTGCGGGGGCTGCTGGCGCGGCTGGGGAGGTGTGTGCTGCGGGGGTGCCTGGTGGAGGTGCTGGTGCTGTGGGTGATGAACACGGGGTGCTGTCAGGCCCTTTGCAGCCTGAGCTGCTGCGCCCTGGTCATGGGCGGACTGCTCTGAGGACTGCTGCTGCTGCTGCCGTGCATGCTGCTGTTGTTGTAGTTGTTGTTGCTGTTGCTGGCGGCGGTGGCCATTTCCTGGCATCGCTGCTGCCTGCTGCATAGGCTGCTGCTGCTGCTGCAGTGGTGGTCGCGGCTGGGGCTGCTCAGACAGCCATGGGCCACCTCCCTCTGTGCGCGTGGCCCGGCTTTGCCCCTGTGTGGAAAGGTAAGGCGAGGATTACATGGCTGTACCTCTGCCTATGAGGGCAGCTCAGCTGAAGCAAAACAAGGTGCCTGTAACCAAGCCAGTCCGACCTGGAAAACACAAGCAGTACATGCAACTCAGTCACAGCGTTTCAGAGGGAAAGGCATCCCTTTTCAGGGACATTCCTGCAAATGAAGGCATCCCTGTAAGGCACCTGCCTGCTGGCCCGGCTGCTGCTGCAATTGCTGCGCATGGCGCGCACCCTCCACGCCACGCGCCACCCCTTGCTGTGCTCGCTGCAGCTGCTGCGGCAAAGGGGAACTCTGCCGCCGCCGCCGCTGGTGCTGCTGCAGCTGCACCGGTCCACCTTCAGGCTGTGCTGTCGTCACCTGCTGAGTCGGCAGGGTGCGCGCCGAGGCGCCAGGCCGTGCAGCTACCTCCTCTTGCATGGCCTCGTGAGGCCCTGGAGGGCTGGGCTCTTCCTGCACCTCCTCATAAGCTGCTGATGGGGGGGGCTTGTGCACCCCCCGGGGTCGTGCTGCTCCTGGGCTCGTGCTCCTTCTGGGGTCGTGTCCTCCTGGGCTTGTGCTCCTATATAACCCCTTCCTTTCCTTTGTGCTCCTTCTGGGCTCGTGCAGCTCCTGGACGCGTGCTGCTCCTGGGCTAGTGCTCCGTCCGGGCTCCTGCGTCTCCTGCTCGTGCAGCGGCTGCAACATGGGAGGGGGCGCCGGCTGGTGGTGTTGCGGCTCCAGGATCTGGAGCAGGCCGTTGTGCTACACGTGTGCAACGCAGTAGGCACGCAAGCGGGCTCGACAAAAGAGGAGAACGGACACACACTCGTCAGTCGGTGCAAAGCAAGGGAGCAGGCCGTCGTACCGGGCGGAGCAGGGAGCAGGGAGCAGGCCGTCGTACCGAACAACTTGGAATTCCAAAGGGGGGACAGTGTTGGGTGGAGGTTGGCTTTTTTTAAAGGAATCCCACTGCTTGTGTGAGCAGCATTTCAGGTGTTATGCACATGGATATGGCAACTCCTCCTTTTCCTTTCCCTCTTCCTTCCTTGCACACGCATGGGGTAGGCCAAAGAGCCCCTTATACACCCCCGTCATTTTTCCACAGTTTCCCAGAGCCGGACAACGCCCCCCCCCCCCCAAACAGGTGTTTTTGAACATGCTCAGTGCACTGGGTGCCCCAAACCCTAACACTACAGTTAGGATTCAAAACGTACTTTCTAAAAAACTGAAGTTTTTCTGTTCAAGGTTTGGGGCGCCCTGCCAAACCAGCCGCGGCGTGAACCCTACTTTTTGACACCCAGCTGCCCACATCTGACCAGCCAGACCACCAAATTGGAATATTTTTAGTGAGTTGGAGTCTTTGTAACAAAAGAATATCATTGCAAAAAGAATGGAGTGAAAAGACCCAGTGGTTGGTGAGATACAGAATTTCAGTCACTTACCTTGGAGAAAATCCAAAACAAGGGGTGCCAAAAAGGTCAATTTTTGACTTCTTCTTTTCCCTTTTTTGAATATGCAGGATGCTAATGGTTTATATGGTGGCTGCAAACACAAAAGGTCGGGAGTGAAAATGGTCCCAAGGTGGAGCTGTGGGCCATTTGTGGGTGATCTGAGGCCAGAGGGTGACCTGGGGTCCTCCAATTTCATCAATTTTTCGTGAACATGATATTTTATGGAATAATGATGTTTGGGTGGGTTAGATCTGAGAGAGAGAGAGAGAGAGAGAGAGAGAGAGAGAGAGAGAGAGAGAGAGAGAGAGAGAGAGAGAAAACCGGGAGAGAGCATGTCCAGCGAAATGGGGGAGTTTTGTCCACCTCCCGTGAAAACAGCCAAAACACACGGCATGCACGTACGGAATCGCCAATCCAACTCGTGCGGCAGCGCGCAACGGCCTGTGCTGTGCTCCCCTCACCTCCCTGCTCGTGACGTCCCTCAGCTGCTGCTTCATGAGCTGCTGCTCCGTCAGGTGCTGCTTGACCTCCATACAAATCGGCAAACCATGCGTGGACGCAACAGCCTGTTCTGTGGCAAACCATGCATGAACACAACAGCCTGTGCTGTGCTCCCCTCACCTCCCTGCTTGTGACATTCCTCAGCCGCTGCTCTACAAGCTGCTGCTCCGTCAGTTGCTACTCCACCTCCATATAACCCAGAAAACCCTACAATGTATATAAAAGCTTGTACGGTACCCCCCTCACCTCTTCGCTCGTGACATTCCTCAGCCGCTGCTCTACGAGCTGCTGCTCCGTCGATCGCTGCTCCACATCCCTTGTGTGCTGCTTGGCCCGCTTGCTGCCATTGCCCCTTCGGCTACCGCCGCCCCACACCCTAACTTCCGGCTCTGCTGCCTGGTCACCTAGGCCCACAAGCACGCCCCTCCCACGTGTCGCTGTCCCTCCTGCATTCACTGTAGCTTGCCTGCGCAGCGAGGCAGCAAAAGTGAGCCACACCCTGAGTCTGCCTGTCCAGACATACCAAGAGCACACCCCTCCTCCGTGCCCACCCTGCATGAGCTGTTGCTTCTGCCTGCGCAGCGGGGCAATAGGTGAGCCACACCCTGAGTTCTTGGTCTGCTGCCTGGTTACCTAAGCCCACGAGCACACCCTTTCTGCGTCTTGTTGCCACTCCTGCATGTGCAATCTCTTACCTGTGCAGCAAGGCAACAGATGAGAGCCTCACTGTGTGCAGCAAGGCAAAGCACGATGACCAAGGAGAATGCGGAGGTGAGGTCTAGGCGGCTCACCCACAGATGCCGGCGCTCCCACACTCGCAGGCACACACTCGCAGGCACACACACACACACTTGCAAGCACTCTCACGCTCGAAAGGGTCGAGGGAACAACAAAAACAAAAACAGCCGATCGCAGACAGCAGGGCTGATACGTCAGGCATGTGACGCTAAGGAAGCAGCCGGCATAACACTCTGTCCACACGCGCGCACACACACACACACAGGGGGCTTGCTTACCTGCCACGGAGGCTGGTCCTGGTTGGCAAGCCTTTGGGAGGGGGCACGGGCACGGGCACCTCCTGCAACTCCACACCTCGGGGGTCCCTGCCAGGTGTGCCACTTTAGTTTGTCAATTTGATTGTTTGCTTATGCGTGCGTGCGTGCGTGCGTGCATGCGAGCGTGTGTGTGTTTGTGTGTTTGTGTGTGTGTGTGTGCGTGTGTGTGTGTGTGTGTGTTTGTGTGCACGTGTATGCGTGTGTAAGCACACACATACGCTGTGCACTCAAACACATGGAGGGCAATCAGCACGCAGACACATGGAGAGCAATCAAGTTTCAGCAGGAAGCAGCTCGCGTAGCTTGCTGGGACAAGTCACCAAGGGCAACCACCTTTTGGCGCAGGAAGCAGCTCATTTTGCTTGCGGGGACATAATTCACCGGCCAGCCTGTCACAGTTGTAGCCTCACTGTGATACCCTTCTGTCAAATGCATAGCCTCACTGTGATACCCTTCTGTCAAATGCTTAGCCTCAATGTGACACCCTTCTGTCAAATGCTAAGCCTCACGGTGACATAACCCTTCTGAGGGATGGCATCCCTCCACTGTCTCACCTGCGGCACAGGGAGTACCATTGCTTCTCAGCAGCCCCCACAAGCGCAGCCATTTCTTGCTTCTCTTCGGTGTTTGGCAACGCTCGCCCGTAATGCAGCAGCACGTTGGCCAGGTTCCTGAAAGACTGCGCAGTGCATAACCACACAAACATGGTGTATAGGCTGGGTCACTTGTAAACTGCTCAGGCCTGCAATGCTTAGACATGCAATGCTGTGAGACGTGCAATGCATAGTTTTCAGGTTGGTCCCTTGCTGCTAACTCAGGCTGGGTCACTGGTGCTGCTCAAGCCTGGCCAAGTTCCTGAAAGACTGCGCAGTGCATAACCACACAAACATGGTGTATAGGCTGGGTCACTCGTGCTGCTCAAGCCTGGCATGCTCAAACATGCAATGCTCAGACATGGATGCTTTGACTTAAAGTTTAAGGCGCAATGTTCAAGGTACGCATGCTCAGACATGCAATGCTCAGACATGGATGCTTTGACTTGAAGTTCGAGGCGCAATGTTCAAGATACGCATGCTCAGACGTGCAATGCTCAGACATGGATGCTTTGACTTAAAGTTTAAGGCGCAATGTTCAAGGTAAGCATGCTCAGACATGCAATGCTCAGACATGGATGCTTTGACTTTAAGGCGCAATGTTCAAGATACGCATGCTCAGACGTGCAATGCTCAGACATGGATGCTTTACGGCGCAACGCTCAAAACATGCATGCCCATGCGCGCAATGCTCAGACGCGCAATGCATGGTGCCTAGGCTGGGGCACTGATACGGCTCAGGAGCACAATGCTTTCTTAGCTTGAACGGAGCAAAAGCATTCTGTTGGGAAAAAGACTGTGGTCAAGAGCATGTGCGTGTGCGCTGCTACGCCAGCGGCATGTTTGCTTGCTGTCTTGGGGATATGAAACACGTGTTCCATGGAGCATTTAATGAGAGCAAACGAAAGCTGAGAGCATGTGCTTGCATGCTTGCACAACAGCAAGCAAAATCAAAGTCAGCTTCTTGGCTCACGATTGTACTGTACTGTAAGCAACGCAGCAATGCTGTTGGAACAAAAAAATTTGAGAGCATGCGCACGCGTGCTTGCATGCCATCATAATGTGTTTGCTTGCTGTCTTGGTCACACGACAGCGTGTACCAAACAGGGCAGTGGTCCTTTTCTTATGCACATTCGCGCTTGCGTGCCATCATGAAGCGTTTGCTTGCTGTCTTGTCGGTCACACAACAGGGTGTACCAAACAGGGCAGTGGTCCTTTGCTGCACAAGATTGCATGAAAGGTTTGCTCAAAGCTGCATGCACCAAACAGGGCAGTGGTTCTTTACTGATGCTCGTGTGCACTTGCTCGGCATCAAGAAGTACTAGCTTGCCGTCTCGGTCACAAAACAGCATGCACCACACAGGGCAGTGCTGCTTTACAGCACCAGACTGCATGAAAGGTTTGCTCAAAGCTGCATGCACCCCACAGGGCAGTGCTGCTTTGCTGCACCAGACTGCATGAAAGGTTTGCTCAAAGCTCCATGCACCACACAGGGCAGTGCTGCTTTGCTGCACCAGACTGCATGAAAGGTATGCTCAAAGCTGCATGCACCCCACAGGGCAGTGCTCCTTTTCAGCCGTGCGTACCGAAAAGGGACAGCTGTGGTTGGGTCTGGCTGCACCTAAATGCATGAGAAGTTCGCTCACAGCAGTGTGCTCACATGCCAGCAAACAGAGATGTTTCTTCCACGTTGGCGACAGACCACAGATGGAGCACAATGGTGCTCTACACTTATTGGCTGTTTCACACACAGCAGCTTTTCAAGAATAAGAATCCTTCTTTCCTTGACATCTTGCACGAAGTATGCGAAAGATTCCACTGTACCGGCACTTCACTCAGACAAGTAAGAGGTGTGTTGCTCTGCTCCTGGTTGACCACTTACCGCCTTCCTGCTCTTCTTCTTCTGGTAGGAGAGCGAGGGAGCATTGTTGATGTTCTGCAATGCGCAGGCATGGGAGACAAGTGGCACGGGTTCAATGCAGTGCAAACATGGTATAGGCTTTGCCTTGAAATGGCATCAGGAGTCATTGGCACGGGTCAATAGTTCGACGCAGCGCAAACATAGGCCAAGCGCGAGGACATTGGTTCAATGCAGTGCAAATATGGTCTAGGCTTTGCCTTGAAGTGGCATCAGGAGTCATTGGCACGGGTCAATAGTTCGACGCAGCGCAAACATAGGCCAAGCGCGAGAACATTGGTTCAATGCAGCACAAATATGGTCTAGGCTTTGCCTTGAAGTGGCATCAGGAGTCATTGGCACGGGTCAATAGTTCGACGCAGCGCAAACATAGGCCAAGCGCGAGGACATTGGTTCAATGCAGCGCAAATATGGTCTAGGCTTTGCCTTGAAGTGGCATCAGGAGTCATTGGCACGGGTCAATAGTTCGACGCAGCGCAAACATAGGCCAAGCGCGAGGACATTGGTTCAATGCAGCACAAATATGGTCTAGGCTTTGCCTTGAAGTGGCATCAGGAGTCATTGGCACGGGTCAATAGTTCGACGCAGCGCAAACATAGGCCAAGCGGGAGGACATTGGTTCAATGCAGCGCAAATATGGTCTAGGCTTTGCCTTGAAGTGGCATCAGGAGTCATTGGCACGGGTCAATCGTTCGACGCAGCGCAAACATAGGCCAAGCGCGAGGACATTGGTTCAATGCAGTGCAAATATGGTCTAGGCTTTGCCTTGAAGTGGCATCAGGAGTCATTGGCACGGGTCAATAGTTCGACGCAGCACAAACATAGGCCAAGCGCGAGGACATTGGTTCAATGCAGCACAAATATGGTCTAGGCTTTGCCTTGAAGTGGCATCAGGAGTCATTGGCACGGGTCAATCGTTCGACGCAGCGCAAACATAGGCCAAGCGCGAGGACATTGGTTCAATGCAGCACAAATATGGTCTAGGCTTTGCCTTGAAGTGGCATCAGGAGTCATTGGCACGGGTCAATAGTTCGACGCAGCGCAAACATAGGCCAAGCGCGAGGACATTGGTTCAATGCAGTGCAAATATGGTCTAGGCTTTGCCTTGAAGTGGCATCAGGAGTCATTGGCACGGGTCAATAGTTCGACGCAGCACAAACATAGGCCAAGCGCGAGGACATTGGTTCAATGCAGTGCAAATATGGTCTAGGCTTTGCCTTGAAGTGGCATCAGGAGTCATTGGCACGGGTCAATCGTTCGACGCAGCGCAAACATAGGCCAAGCGCGAGGACATTGGTTCAATGCAGCACAAATATGGTCTAGGCTTTGCCTTGAAGTGGCATCAGGAGTCATTGGCACGGGTCAATCGTTCGACGCAGCGCAAACATAGGCCAAGCGCGAGGACATTGGTTCAATGCAGTGCAAATATGGTCTAGGCTTTGCCTTGAAGTGGCATCAGGAATCAATGGCGCACAGGTTCACACACGACCTTATTTCTAGAAGCATGACGGGAAAAATACAAAAAACAATACGTAGGTCTCATGCGGGTGCTCGGCCCTGACTTCTTTGCCTTCTACAGCTAACAGCTCATGGACGACCTGCACAAGCCAGCCCTGACTTCTTGCCTTCTACAGCTAACAGCTCATGGGTGACCTGCACAAGCCAGCATCAAAAACGCCTGAGGTAACATCCCCAAAGGTCAAGGCTTGACCTGCACAAGCCAGCATCAAAAACGCCTGAGGTAACATCCCTAAAGGTCAAGGCTTGACCTGCTCAAGCCAGCATCAAAAACGCCTGAGGTAACATCCCCAAAGGTCAAGGCTTGACCTGCTCAAGCCAGCATCAAAAACGCCTGAGGTAACATCCCCAAAGGTCAAGGCTTGACCTGCTCAAGCCAGCATCAAAAACGCCTGAGGTAACATCCTCAAAGGTCAAGGCTTGACCTGCACAAGCCAGCATCAAAAACGCCTGAGGTAACATCCCCAAAGGTCAAGGCTTGACCTGCACAAGCCAACAAGGCTGAGGTGAGGAGGCGAGGCTGAGGTGAGGAAGACCAGCACCTCACGTGAGGGCCAGGTTCATTGCGGCCTCGCGCGGGCCGTGCGGCCTTTCCATCAACAGAACAAGCACGCGTGCAAATGGAATCGGAGAGCGCAGCTCAGAACAGAGCGTGAAGGGAAGTTCGTGCATGCATGTGGCCATGTGGCCATGTGTGTGTGTGTACGTGTGAGGGTGTGTGCGAGGATGTGGGCGTATGCGTGTGTGTGTGATGGTGTGCGGGGTGTGCAGAGCCCTGCACTTCTGGCGTGAGTGAAAGGCACCTGCAGTGTTCGGTGCTGCTGTGCTGGCACGGTTTTAACATGGTGAGGCATGTGCCATGTGTGTTGCACTGAGGTAAGTAACATACGTCACAGTCACGACACTGTGCACTAAAATCAGGATAGATTGTGTGCCCAAGGCCTGCCTGCAGGCATGCAGGGGACAGCGTCCTTTTTTTGGACATACCCACACCCACACACACGTAACGCAGTAAGCGCAGGTGCATCTTGCACACCGACAATGCCCTGAAGTGCTCGCAAGGGAGGGGAGGGTGGGCCACTACATCCCAGTCACTCACCCTCATCACTTACCTCCATTGCAGTTTTGTAGGCTAGCAACGCGTACTCTGGATCCGGGTGGGTCCTGATCTCCCGGATGAGCCAGTCCACGTTGGTCTCGCCTTGGAGCGGTAGGTGCTGAGAGGCATGGTCAGCAGAATGCTGCTCCTGTGCACGTGTGTGTGTGTGTGTGTGTGTGTGTGTGTGTGTGTGTGTGTGTGTGTGCGTGTGCGTGTGCGTGCGCGCGCGTGCGCACGCGTGCATGTCCGCATGTGTAGGGATCGGCGTTGGCCTATAGCGCGATATCGAAATTTTGAAATATAGCGCGTGCTAAAATGTAAAACGTTAAACTCATTTACTGCGTCTGCAGCACCTCAGCAATCGGGCACAAACCAAGGAATTCGCTGTTCTCACATCCAAGGGTAAATGTGCAATATGGAAAGCCACTGGGGAGGAGCAAGAGCCTGGCAACACCCTGGAGAAGAGGCGTGGGGGCCACGCAGCCACACACAGCCACACACACACACACACACGCACACGCGCGCACGCACACACACACATGCAGAAACACACACACACACACACACATGAAGCCTCATACACACACAAACACACACACAACATGCGCATGCGCACACGCACGCTTGCACCCCTGTGTGCATGCACACACCAGCACGCATGGTAGCATGCATAAGTGCGTGCTCATACGTGGCATTGAGGGTATGCATGCACATGCTTGAGCCAATTTTCCATTACATGTGCGCACGCAGGCAAGTGCATGAACACATGCAGGCCCGCATGCGCACACACAGGCGCGCAAACATGCAGGAGCGCATATACACAGGCGCGCTCACACACACAGGAGCGCACACATGTACCCACACACAGGCTGGCAAACATAGGCAGGCAGGCACGCTCAACACAGGCTGCGTGCGCATGCCCGCGCGTGCACACACATACACACACACACACACACACAAGCTATCATGGGCTGTCCCGCAAAGGGAAGGGCAGGGCCAAGGGGATGTATGGCCATGAGGGATTGGGCACACCTGTAGTAGGTCATTTGGCCTGAGCAGATATAGCACTATTTTTGGCCCAGAGGCGTCCAGAGCTCGACCGGATTGTCTCCTGGCTCTCCATTTTTGCAAGGGAGCATTGTACATGGTACCCCACCAGCCCGCCGAGTCGGATGCCGAAACTCGACCCGCGAGGGGGCTTTCTGGCATAATATAGCGTTTTGATATAGCGCCATATAGCGCGATATCGCGCTACATCGCGCAATAGGTTTGACTCATACAGCGCGATACGCTGATGATCCCTACGCATGTGTGCGTGTGACTATCCACCATGTTGATAACATACCCACCAGCACAATCTCTGCGCTCATCTACCACACATCTCAGCATCCACCCCCTGCCTGAGCCTGCTCATAGCATGCATCCCAACCATCCATTGTTTGCTTGTAACACCAAAAGCAACTACTGGTAACAGTGTTACTTGTGATCCACTTCTACAACATTCTGGACCCGTATGCACACCCCAAAGGCACTCATATGCGAACCACACGGTGTATTGATGCAAACCACAGTGTATCGATGTATCATACTAAGATGCCTAGACAGGTGGACCCCATGTGCAGGGCCTCAAATCATACACTGGTGCCTGCCATGACGGTTTAGGCCCATCTCCTTCCGCACCCATCGCACCATGCACTAGTGTCTGTCTTGTATCCCACGTATCATGGACTATCATGGACTAGTGTCTGACACACCTCTTCAGGCCCACTTTCCACACCCCAATCTAACATACACTGGTGTCTGCCTTGTATCCCATGTTTCATGCACTGGTGTCTGCCACAGCCCTCTGAGGCCCATCATCCACACCCAAACAACCGTGCAGAGGTCCCGAAACAAGCCTGCACACAAGCTGCGTCCAAGAAGCCCCGGCCCCCAAGCAAACACGTTGTGCGCCTCGTCAAAACAACGCACGACTGCACACACACACACACACACACACACACACACATGCGCACACACATGCGCACACACACGTACACACATACACACACACATGCGCACACACACGTACACACATACACACACACGCGCGCGCACACACACATACACACACATCAATGCCTCTTGCTGTCTCACCTTTGCGGGCCCACCCTGCGCAAACTCCCGCATCCAATCCGGTTGCCGCCGCCCCCTCCTCTTCCTTGTGAGGGACGACCCCTTCTCCGGTTGTTGGGACCCGGTTCCTCCTAACCCTCGCCAGGGATGTTGCTCTTGGTGGCCATCCCCTCCCTCCAAAACGCCCTCCGCCTCCCCCACACCCATTTGCGCACACCAGTCTCGCGACCCTCCCCCACCTTCCCCCCCGTGCCTCCCCGACCTGCCCTTGCCTGACCCCCCGCCCCTCTCAGGCTCCTGCCCAGAGTACCCTCTGTTTCCATTCCCTTGATGAGTGCCACCACCACCTCTGTTGGCACCCCCATTACCGTTGGCATCGAAGCCGCTCCCGGATCCACCAGGGCCACCGCCCTTGGATCTACCACCACGGCTGCTGCCGGCGTGCGGCCCCCCACCTGCATGAGGACATTTGGATGTGTGATTGACTGCTATCTGCAAGAGTGTGTGGGGGGCTCAAGCATCCTGGCCCCTACCATTAGAAATGCTGCCAATGCTGCTGCCGTTGTGCGGCCATTTCACCTGCGCGCGGACATTGACAGCAACTGTCTTCTGCAAGCGTGCGGGGTCTCATGCATCCTGGCATCCACCACTTGCAAAAAATGGCTATGGCTGCTTCCAAGGTGTGGATTTTCACCTGCACGCAAACATATACATGATAGGCTGACTGCCACGTGCAAGAGTGTGGGGGTCTCAAGCATCCTGGCCTCCACCGCTAGTACTAGCGCCATGGCAGCTGCCACTGCGCAGGATGGCATCACCACTGAATTTACACAGCATCTGGAGGAACAACCCGTCCATGCTCAGCCTGCTACCACCACTCAATTTGCACAGCCTATCCCTGAGCGGCCTGTCGGTGCGTAGCCTGTTATTACCACTGGATCCGTGCAGCCTGTCCATGCAGAGCCTGCAACAATTACCACAACCACCACCATCACCAGACGCACCGCTATGGCTGCTGGCAGTGATGTGCGTGTGGCAGCACACAATGACATGCACGTGGCAGCACACAATGACACGCACGTGGCAGCAGACTGTGGTGTGCACGTGGCAGCATGCAATGACACGCACGTGGCAGCATGCAATGACATGCACGTGGAAGCATGCAATGACGTGCACCTGACAACACGCAATGACATACACGTGGCAGCATGCATGACATGCCCCTGCAAGCCTGCCACCTCCATGCATGGTCACTGTGTGCTGCTACGAGCACGTCATTGTGTGCCGCCACGTGCATGTCACAGTGTGCTGCCACGTGCACGTCACAGTGTGCTGAAACGCACATGTCATTGTGTGCTGCCACGTGCACATCACTGGTTGCTATCAGGTGCACATCATTGTGTGCTATCAGGTGCACGTCAGTGCGTTCCATCAGGTGCATGTCAGTGTGTGCCGCCACGTGCATGTCACAGTGTGCTGCCACGTGCACGTCACAGTGTGCTGAAACGCACATGTCATTGTGTGCTGCCACGTGCACATCACTGGTTGCTATCAGGTGCATATCACTGGTTGCTATCAGGTGCACGTCAGTGTGTTCCATCAGGTGCATGTCAGTGTGTGCTATCAAGTGCATGTCACTCTGTGCTGACACGCACATGTCATTGTGTGCTGCCACGTGCACATCACTGGTTGCTATCAGGTGCACATCAGTGTGTGCTGCCACGTGCTTGTCAGTGTGTGCTGCCACATGCTTGTCAGTGTGTGCTGCCACGTGCATGTCAGTCTGTGCCGCCACGTGCATGGCACTGTGTGCTCTATCAGGTGCAGGTTTCCCTGTACAAGTGCCTCTGTGCAGCTGCCACTACCATACACATCAACGCAGGAGCAGTCACACACTCATACGCACACAAGCGCACACCAGCATTTGAGTGTGCACACCTTGAGACAGACAAACGCACAGGGATGGTTGGAGGTACACAGGGCACAGGTGCAGAAGCGCGTGTATGTAAGGTGCAGCTGTGTTTTTTAGAAAGTGTGAGTGAGAGATGGCGCTGTTGCCACTACTGAACAATTGACAGGAACAGCTGGAAAATGTCTGGTGTGAATCCTGAGTGTGAGCAGCAAGCGTGAGCTCTTGCAGCGCATAACAGTGAACATAATCTAAATATATTCATGTTGGCTGATTAAAGGGGGATGCATTGAGCAAACGATCGGGCGGCAAGCTTGGGCCTCCAACGCAATGCTTGAGAAATCTTCCCGCTGTTGGCAGATCAACACAGCCTCCTGCTGCAAGCGCAGCAGGACCATGCAGGCTCAATAGCACTGTGCAGTGCAGTGCACGCTGTGTGTGTGTTGTGGGCAATCAGCTGGCACCATGCAGGCTGGATAGCACTGTGCAGTGCAGTGCAGTGCACGCTGTGTGTGTGTGTGTGTGTGTGTGTCCGTGTGTGTGTTGAGGGCAATCAGCTGGCACCATGCAGGCTGGATAGCACTGTGCAGTGCAGTGCAGTGCATGCTGTGTGTATGTGTCCGTGTGTGTTGTGGGCAATGGAGTTGAGGCGTACCTGTAGCTGCACGCCTCACACTGCACCACCAAAAGCAACACCTACACATACTGCCATCCACACATACTGCACCGCCCACAACTGCACTATACCAAATGCTTTTACATTTGTAGAGTTACATTTGTAAAGTATCGGCCAATCCCTTGCTTTGTGCCATGCACTTCATACTCCTGCATAAAGAAAAGGGAACACACAGCATGCATGTACAGCATTGGCCAGCCCTACACATGCACTATTGAATTGACTTGAGGCCATTCAACTTATGCGTGCCCGACGCCCCTTTCCCCACGCACCGTTTGCATCGCTGCCACTGTGGGGAGGCTGTGAGGAGTGCGTGGGTGAGGGTGGGGCATTGTTGTCGTTGTTGCCGCTGGCGTTATGCCTGCGTGGGCGCTTGTTGCTCCACGTCTCTTCCTCATCCTCCTCTTCAGTAGGCGTAGCTGCTGCAGCAAACGGAGCGCCCGCCGCAGCTGCCGCCGCTGCTGCTGCTTGAGCTGCCGCTCTCGCCTCAGCAGCTGCTGCTGCTGCCGCTTCCGGCGCCGCCCTCGCCTCAACAGCTGCAGCTGCTGCAGCAACTGGCGCGCCCATGTCTGCTGCTGCAGATTGGGGCCCATGCCCGTTTACGAGCCCCAATAGTACACCTTTACCCAACCCCTGCCGCACGCCCTGCCGAGGTGCAGGTGACGATGCTCGGTGCACACTTTGCATTGGTGCAGACGCTGACGCGACGTGTGCCGCATGCTGCCCTTGGGCAAGACTGTTGGCAGCAGCTGCTGCTGCCTCAGCTGCTGCCGCAGCAGCTGTTGCGCGCGTTGAGGTGGAGGGGCCCACATGTGAGGAGCCAGCTGGGCCTGCGGACGCACCTCGACTACCCCCCCGATTCAGCACCATCCCACCCCGGCTGTTCCTTTTCTGGGACACCCCAGGTCCGCCACCGCCCCTGCCTCTGCCCACGTCACTGTCCGTTTGTCTGCCCTCTCTCAAACTATCCGCAGCGCGCTCTCCCACGCTATGCGCTGCTGCGTGCGCATCGTGCCCGTTCGCGTACGGGCGAGCCAGCTCTTTGTGCAGGCCATGCAACCCATTGGCTGAGGGGTGCCTGTGCCTCCCGCCCTCACCTCCTTGCCCAGCATGCGCGTTGCCCTGCGAGTCCTCACCGTCTGCATCCACACCCACTGCCACACCCTCCCCTACGCGCATGCCCTCCCCATCCGATTGGGCATTGCTGCCATTGACAACCTTGTCTGCGTTTGTGCCCCCCCGCTCCTCCAGAGGGTTAAGGGTGAGCAGAGGTACCGGCTGCGGGAGATGGCGGTGCTCCTGCTGCTGCTGTTCCTGCTGATAGCCCAGCTGGAGCGGCTTGGGGGCGGGGGGCGGGGAGTCGATGGCAAAGAGGTGAGAGGTGAGCTTGCAGGGGCTCCAATGGTCGCCAGGGTCGATGCCCGCCTGCCGCACAACGAGCGTGCACGCAAAATGTGAGCTTCATTTTCTGGCTGTTGCAGAGCTTCCAGGGGCATAAATGGTCACCAAGGGGGATGCCTGCCTGTGACATTTGGGGGTTCACAAGGCCCCCACCGCGTGCCTGAATTTCCGCTGCTGCAGAACTTGCGGGAGCAACAGAGGTGCCCATGGAAGGTGCATGCCTACTGCAGCGAAACATAAGACTCAGGCTGACAAAGGCTGGGCACAGGCAAAGTGAGGCGATTTGGGAACACCCGCCTTCACACCTTGAAACACAGGGGATACATTTCTGCCGGATACTCCTTCAGGGCAAGCATCCGCAAACATCCTTCTGCTTACCAGCTCTAAAAGGGTCGTACAAGTCCAGGATAATAGCTTGAGACATGCAAGCGCCAGCACAAAAGCACCCCCATAGCCAGAAAGGCCACCACGTAAGCGCTTCCACAAGCCGCAACGGCTATCACAAGAGCGCACACATAAGCCGCAAACGCCATCACAAGACTGCCTCCATTGGCTTGCACCACCATCAGCAATAAGCCACAGCTCATAAGCCCAAAGAAACTTGCACCTCCGCACATGCCCCTTGACAAAACACACAACCACACACGCGCGCACACACACACACACACACACACACGCACACACACACACACACACACACACACACACACACACACACACAACCACAATTTTAAACTCCACAGGTGTAACACTCATGAAAAGGCAGAGCCTGGAATGTGACAAGGCTATCATAAGCCTTGTATACACGATACGTTCTTCCCCACCCTCCTGAGCTCGCGTCCTCCTGAGTTGAACACAACCCTAGAACTCCGAAGATTTTACATCTTAGTTTCACTTAATGAGGGCAAACACGTGGCCAGTGGTTATTTGCCAGGCAATTGACCATCGAGAAAGAACTCTCCGCTTTTTCAAAGTGCGCTTTCCAGGGATCGAATCAGGGACCTCATGCAACCTTGCGACGCTTGAGAGGCCCTGGAGTGGCTTCGCTCTCCAATGTAACACTTATGAAAAGGCAGAGCCCGGGATGTAACACAAGGCATCGTAAGCCTTGTATACACGTTACAATAGGCCCCACACACACACGCACGCACACACATGCACCTTCCGGCATATCCTGCAAAAGACCTGTCACAGTTTACACACGCACGGGGCCTACCGTTGCCCCAAAGAGCTTCAATCTACAGTTCACACGCGCACCTCCACGAGCTTGCGTCTGAGCACAGCCATGCGCTCTGCAGCAGCTTGGCACGAGTCATACAGCTTGGCACGCACATACGCATTGCCCATCTCCGTCAAGTGGCTCATGTCCCATTCTGTGAGCAGCACCTGCAAGCGGAAGAGCAACATGCAGCAGTGCACAGCTCGGCACGCAGTATTAATTGCCCACCTCCGTCAAATGGCTCATGCCCCACCGCCTCATGATCCACTTTGCTCACGTCCCATTTTGCGCAGCTGCTGCATGTGGTGAGGCTGGTCAACTGTTTGATGAGCCCTCCCACAAGCAGCAGCCATGCCAATGTGGACGCAAGAGCCCCAACAGATGTGAGGTGTGGGATCTTGACCACAGAAGCTTGACATTGCCATGCAGGTGGTGCCCATCTCTAACATAGTATTGACAACACTTTAATACCTCCTGGAAGGCCGCCTTCCAAAGCTGGCAGCTGTGCTGATCTTAAGAGCATAGCTCTGCACTGGGCGCTGCCATGCAAGTGATGCCCACCCTTTGCTCGAGGAATATCTGGAAGACTGCTTTCCAGCACCACCTTTGATGTCCTTGAAAGCATGGCTCTGTGTCTGCCAGACCTGGACCCTGATCGAGGAACTCATGATTTTGCAAACTGTGGAGCATGGCTCTGTGCCAGATCTGGACTCTGATTGGAGGACTGGCGACGTTGCAAACCATTAAATCACGGCTCTGCCTCATCAGGTATGGATTCCGTTTGGAGGACCTGTGGCATTGACGGCAACTGGTGATGGCTGGCCACGTCATGAGCTGGCAACATCCATCTCTCTCTCTCTCTCTCTCTCTCTCTCTCTCTCTCTCTCTCTCTCTCTCTCTCTCTCTCTCTCTCTCTCTCTCTCTCTCTCTCTCTCTCTCTCTCTCTCTCTCTCTCTCTCCCCCTCTCTCTCACACACTACAGGACAGCCTTTGTCACTTTGCTCATGGTGACAACCCTGCATCCAAATCTCGAGCTTTGCTCTTCGATGATAGCAATGATGAGCTGTGATCTCTCACACACACACGCAGGACAGCATTTGTTGCTTTGCTCATGGTGACAACCCTGCATCCAGATCTCGAGCTTTGCTTTTCGATGATAGCAATGATGAGCTGTGACCTCTGATGCTGACAGACATACCCCCCTCTCCTGCTGCAATGCTGCGCCTGGCCTGTATGCAGGTCTTGGGCTTTAAATTTTAGCGACGACAACAAAGCTGAGCTGTGACCTCTGATGCTGACAGACATACCCACCTCTCCTGCTGCAATGCTGCGCCAGGCCTGTATGCAGGTCTTGGGCTTTAGATTTTAACAACACAACAAAGCTGAGCTGTGACCTCTGATGCTGACAGACATACCCACCTCTCCCGCTGTAATGCTGCGCCAGGCCTGTATGCAGGTCTTGGGCTTTAGATTTTAACGACGACAACAAAGCTGAGCTGTGACCTCTGATGCTGACAGACATACCCACCTCTCCCGCTGCAATGCTGCGCCAGGCCTGTGTGCAGGTCTTGGGCTTTAGATTTTAACGACGACAACAAGGATTGGCTGTGACCTCTGATGCTGACAGACATGCCCACCTCTCCTGCTGCAATGTTGCGCCTGGCCTGCATCCAGGTCTTGGGAATGAGCTTTCCATCCTCCAGCTTGAAGCCGTGCTTGATGTCCAAGTTGGCCTTCCGTGACTGGTAGCTGCAGGGAAACAACAAACAGCGAGACCAGGCTTTCAAACTTGGTAATGCAGGAAGCCGTGCTTAATGTCAAAGTTGGCCTACTGTGACTGGTAGCTGCAGGGACACCCAAACAGGGATGCAAATCAAAATTGATCATGCAACAAGCAGTGCTTGTTGTTAGAGTTGACCTTCCATGTATGGTAGCTGCAAGGACACACAAGCAGGGGGATCATGCATATTCAAATCAATACAAGCGACAGGAAAGGCCGCGCTTGATGCCTCAATCAGCCTTCTGTGATAGGTAGCTGCAGGGACACAAAAAACAAGCAGTTGCAGGGAACGCCTACGGTGTGGCACTGGCACCTGCCCCAGAAGACCTCATGGTTCACAAACACAGTGGGGCAGCCCCAAACAAGCAGCTCCAACTGACAGCGAGCAGTTGCATGGAATGCCTACGGTGTGGCACTGGCACCTGCCCCAGAAGACCTCATTGTTCGCAAACACAGTGGGGCAGCCCCAAACAAGCAGCTCCAACTTACAGCGAGCAGTTGCAGGGAACGCCTACGGTGTGGCACCGGAAGCTGCCACAGAAGACCTCATTGCTCACAAACACAGTGGGGCAGCCCCAAACAAGCAGCTCCAACTTACAGCGAGCAGTTGCAGGGAACGCCTACGGTGTGGCGCCGGCAGCTGCCCCAAAACGCCTCATGGTTCACAAACACAGTGGGGCATCGACCATTGTTGTCTCCTTGCAGCAACAGCGCATACTCCCCCTCGTCATCCTCGCTCCATGAGAGCTGCACAGGGCAAGGACACGCAGATGGAAAAGGGGGGGCTTTACAGACTACAGTGCAGCGCACGTCTGTCCCCACGCAGTAGTAGCAGCATCCAACATATTCAACAGCATGTGTAATGTGCACACTCACATACAAATTAATATTTGTGTATGGGATATAGTATATGCACATGCATACTTGCATTCAATGTCATTGCTCCAACCCATCTGCAAGAAGGGATCATGCTCAGAAAGAGTGGCTGTGCAACTTTATGACTCCTTGAAGCAGTGGGCTTCACGCGAATGCATTCTGGCCTTCTTGAACTCAGCATCACAAGTTTCAATGCCTGCCTGCTTGGCTCACTTGAGCAGCTTGGCCTTCTTGCCTGCCAGGTCTCCTTCAAGCAACTTGGCCTCCTTGCCTGCCTGGCCTTCTTCAAGCAACTTGGCCTCCTTGCCAGCCTGGCCTTCTTCAAGCAACTTGGGCTTCTAGAAGCAGCAGTAAGCCCTCCCCATTCCTTCTCGCTCTGGTCTCTATTTTATTGTACATGATGGGATAAGCTGCCCAGTGTAAGCTATTAAGCTGAAAGGTCAGTGCTACATACAGGGTAAAATAACTCTACCCAGTTATTCTCTGGGTAGATTTATTTTATCCTAATATTATCGCTGGGTATCCAGTTGTTTTACCCAGCTGGTTACCCAGTCATTCTCTGGGTAGAGTTATTTTACCCAGTTATTCTCTTGGGTAACATGGAAAAAACATGATCTCAAAAATTTTGACGCAAGGCTCCATCGGCTGCCCAAAAAAGCGAGTAAGAGCATGGCCACAGAAGGGAGAGCTTCCTCAGCCACCGTCGCCATGCAGGCCGTCCTGCAGCTTTTATCCTACGTTAAAAAGTCATAGCTGCCTCCTGTTGCCTACTCCAGGCACACATTGAACAGTGTTAATGATTCATTCTTTTGCCAAAATTTTGGAGTCACAATGCACAGCTTGAGGAGAAGGAAGCTGCCCCGCACTGCCAACAGCAGATGCACTGCCCAAACACAAGCACTGACTCAAAACTCTTGGGAACACAATGCCTGGCTGAGCTCAAGCCTTCTAGTCAAGCCAAAGTGTGGCACAAAGATGCTGGGCTCGTGGAGTCGGAATTTACCATGACTGTAATGCTTGCCATCATGTTGTTCATTCTCTCACATCGTCATTGTTGCTGCTGTTGTTGCTATTGTGCATTACGACAGGTTCCCCATCTGTGGGGCCTTCAGAATCTTTGAACTCTTTCTTCACCGTCTAGAGCCACACACCACTTTATTTCAGGCCCTAGCAGGTTCTTAGCACACACACACAATCACGGTAATAGAGGTTTAAAAAAAGAAAGACAAGGATACACCAGCCAAAAAGGCCCCGTGCATTCAGGAAAGGTTCCCTAAATAACCACATGCGCAACCTGACAACAGCAATTTGCAGTGCATCATGCCCAACAGGCCCCATCCACACATGCGGCAATAGCAGTAATGGAGCATCGAGTACCCTCTTTTTGGCTGGTGTGACCTGTCTCCTGTATCCGCAGCTCATGAACTCGGATGCTGATGCAAGTCTTGATGTGCAACAAATGCGGCAGTGCCTCGGCAGGCGACAAGCAATGCAACAAGCCTTGATGGCCCCCTGAGGCACAGAGGCAATGGACTTCAGGCACAAGCAATGGACCTCAGGCACAACCAATGGACCCCAGGCACAAGGAATGAACCTCAGGCACAAGCAATGAACCTCAGGCACAAGCAATGAACCTCAGGCACAAGCAATGAACCTCAGGCACAAGCAATGGACCTCAGGCACAAGCAATGAACCTCAGGCACAAGCAATGGACCTCAGGCACAAGCAATGAACCTCAGGCACAAGCAATGGACCTCAGGCACAAGCAATGGACCTCAGCCGCAAGCAATGAACCTCAGGCACAAGCAATGAACCTCAGGCACAAGCAATGAACCTCAGGCACAAGCAATGAACCTCAGGCACAAGCAATGGACCTCAGGCACAAGCAATGGACCTCAGGCACAAGCAATGGACCTCAGGCACAAGCAATGGACCTCAGCCACAAGCAATGAACCTCAGGCACAGGCAATGAACCTCAGGCACAAGCAATGGACCTCAGGCACAAGCAATGAACCTCAGGCACAAGCAATGGACCTCAGGCACAAGCAATTGACCTCAGGCGCAAGCAATGAACCTCAGGCACAAGCAATGGACCTAAGGCACAAGCAATGGACCTCAGGCACAAGCAAGGAGCCTGCCTCGCACTCACTGGCATCGTGTATGCATGCTCCGGCGTATCCAGGTCCCATTTGTCACGCGGCGTGAATTGGTTGTGGTCGGCCTGTGAGCAAACATGCAAGTTTGTGGGGTGTGCTGTGTGTGTGTTGTATTTCGTGCGTAAGGACATCAGGCATGCTATTGAGCCCAGTCAAGCCAGCAAGCAACGTCACAGGGAATGAGAGGAAGAAGCCAGGCGGCCTCCCACGACTGCACAGCCACACCTTTGAGCAAAACAAAAAGTGCACTTGCCTGCGTGTGCGTCCCCTGCCCCCCGCCCCCACGTTCACAGCGCAGACTCGTAGAAAGAATTGAGCCTGTATGACAAGCTGGCCCTGGTACATGCCTACCACATCCCCCTGTGCCAGGGGCTTTGCAGCACACACATGCACACAGCACATTCATGCACATGAACATACCCGTGTTATAAGCCGGCCCTGGTAGATGCCTGCCACGTCCCCCTTTGCCAGGGGCTTTGCAGCGCGCACACCCTTTTGCTTTTCAGTCATATCTCCCTTCACGTAAGGGTTGTTGTAGCATGGGTCACAGGGGTCCTCCAGCGTGTACACCTCCATGCCTGCAGACGTGTGAAACACATGTACGAAACAGCCTTCTGTCTCTAGCTTGTATCACCCTTCACAAAAGGATTCTTACTGCATGGGTCACAGGGTTCTCCAGCGTGTACACAACCATGCAAATATCATGCATGGGGAAGGAAATCACGAACAGCTGCATTTCATGTGTTTGTTGTCAACTTTTCTCAGCATGGCACATGGGGGTGGGACACTGGACATATGCAGCACACCATGCGCACCCTCAAGGGACACTGCACGGCCTTACTTGCACCACAGCAAATGTGCTTCATGGGGTATGGGCCACATACAGTAAACCACGCGCACCTTCACGGGCCACTGCACGGCCTTACTTGCACCACAGCAAATGTGCTTCATGGGATATGGGCCACATTCAGAGCGCCATAAAAATGAGACCTCAAAGGACACTGCACGGTCTTACTTGCACCACAGCAAATGTGCTACATGGGGTATGGGCCACATACAGTAAACCACGCGCACCCTCACGGGCCACTGCACGGCCTTACTTGCACCACAGCAAATGTGCTTCGTGGGGTATGGGCCACATACAGTGCGCCATAAAAATGAGACCTCATGGGACACTGCACAGCCATACTTGCACCACAGCGATTGTGCTCCGTGGGACAGGGGGCACACGGGGCATACTTGCGCAGTGTCTCATTGCACTTAGTGGGACCAGGGCAGAGCCCTGGGTGGAATGCTGGGCCAGGACACTTCTGTTCTTCCACACCAAAGCAGTAGCAGGCATCCATGTCAAGCTCGCTACAGAGAGCTCAGATGCTTGGCCACCAGGCCATCATCACACCCAGTCGCTGCATTTAGCTTTGCTTTAGGGCAGGCAATTGAGCGGGAGCAAGGCGCAGGGAGCTTCTGCTCCATTCAACAGTGCTGACAACAGGCCAGGTCAGCGTTCAATTGATAGTGCTGGCCAGGTGGCAGCACATTGCGATACTTAGGCAGCAATAACAAACAGGTAAAGCCCAATTTCTTGCGTTTCACGCACACATATGCGCACACACACATCTGCATTCACCTCCTCCACTGGCTGCATGAGTTGGCTGGCCAGCCTTTTCACACACACACACACACACGCGCGCACACACACACACCTGCATTCACCTCCTCCACCGGCTGCATG
The DNA here is from genome assembly GCA_914767535.2 of Dunaliella primolecta. Classification (NCBI taxonomy): domain Eukaryota; kingdom Viridiplantae; phylum Chlorophyta; class Chlorophyceae; order Chlamydomonadales; family Dunaliellaceae; genus Dunaliella; species Dunaliella primolecta. The sequence continues at coordinate 13,805,816 of OU611754.1, read as the reverse complement.
AGTTGGCTGGCCAGCCGCGCAGAGGCGCGCTCTACCACAGGGCTGCTCTCCAACATGCCCTTGCGCACCGACTACCAGCACAAACATGTACACATGGAATCGAATGTGAATGTCCTGGATGTGTGCAGCACGCCCTTGCGCGTTGGTGACCGGCACATATGCACACATAGAATTGCATGTGAAAGTCCTGCAAGTGTCCAGCATGCCCTTTCGCACGGGCTGTCAGCACGCGCACACACACACATGCACACACATACACACAGCGAGGGGAAGGGTGTGCACAGATGAGTAGGTTGAGGATGGGCTCAGGCACACTAAGATGCTCACGGAAGCGTGCAAACTGAGCACATGCTCACAGCACAGATGAGTAGGTCGAGGATGGGCTCAGGCACACAAAGATGCTCACGGAAGCGTGCAAACTGAGCATATGCTCACAGCACAGATGAGTAGGTCGAGGATGGGCTCAGGCACACAAAGATGCTCACGGAAGCGTGCAAACTGAGCATATGCTCACAGCACAGATGAGTAGGTCGAGGATGGGCTCAGGCACACAAAGATGCTCACGAAAGAGTGCAAACTGAGCATATGCACACAGCACTAAAACAGGTTTGTCACTTCTGAACTCAGCTCAAGGCTCTCAGTTGACATTTACACAAGTTTGGTTTGGTTTGGTTACAGGCACTTTTTGCTTCAGCTAAGCTGCCCTTGTAGGCAGGTAAAGCTATGTAACCCTATCCTAAAACAGGTTTGTCCACATTAGTTGGAAGGAGCTGTGAGAGCACATGTTCTCACGAGCATGAAGGTTTCGAAAGAAGGCGCAACACCTAGGGTTGGTCAATTCGTACATGTACATGCTCTACCGTTCAGTCTTTTTGAAGGGCAACTGTGATTTGACATACATGCATGAAAATGTAAATCTTTTCATGGGAAAGACAATCCTAGCAACACAGCGCAATAACACCAAGGAAGTGACCTTCATCAGAGACCACAGGGCGTGTAAGGAGATGTGTAATGGCTCAAGCATCCAGCCATGAGCACACAAGCCCATATCCACAGCAGCAGCAGCAGCAGCCCGCTCACCAGGCGCGCACAGACACCCACACCCACACACCATGCGCTTGTAGTAGATGAAGTAGCCGTCGTGCTTGCAGCATTGGAACTTGGCACGGAAACGGTTGCGGAAGGCATCGCACAGCGCCAGCGCATTCATATCCACCTGCTGCCACATGGCCACAGGATCCAGCACCTGCACAGGGGCCGGGCAGGGTTGCATGTGAACGCATGCACACGTGTTGGTGCGTGTGGACGTCAAAGCGCAGAGCACATGGGGGACCATTCACGGGCGCGCACCCCATTGAATGCTGCTCCCATCAAGCCACAGGGCCCAGCATCTGCACAGGCGTGGGGCTTGTGAAGTGTGAACGCATGTGACAAGTGTGTATGTGGAATTGTGGGGAAGCGGATATGGGCTTGGGCTTGTACATGTGAATGCGTGCCTGCCCTAAAGGAGACAGGTGTGGACTTGGGCTTGTACATGTGAATGCGTGCCTGCCCTAAAGGAGGCAGATGTGGGCTTGGGCTTGTACATGTGAATGCGTGCCTGCCCTAAAGGAGGCAGATGTGGGCTTGGGCTTGTACATGTGAATGCGTGCCTGCCCTAAAGGAGGCAGATGTGGGCTTGGGCTTGTACATGTGAATGGGTGCCTGCCCTAAAGGAGGCAGATGTGGGCTTGGGCTTGTACATGTGGATGCGTGCCTGCCCTAAAGGAGGCAGATGTGGGCTTGAGCTTGTACATGTGAATGCGTGCCTGCCCTAAAGGAGACAAATGTGGGCTTGAGCTTGTACATGTGAATGCGTGCCTGCCCTAAAGGAGGCAGATGTGGGCTTGGGCTTGTACATGTGAATGCGTGCCTGCCCTAAAGGAGGCAGATGTGGGCTTGGGCTTGTACATGTGAATGCGTGCCTGCCCTAAAGGAGGCAGATGTGGGCTTGGGCTTGTACATGTGAATGCGTGCCTGCCCTAAAGGAGACAAATGTGGGCTTGAGCTTGTACATATCAATGAGTGCGTGCCTGCCCTAAAGGAGACAAATGTGGGCTAGAGCTTGTACATATCAATGAGTGCGTGCCTGCCCTAAAGGAGACAAATGTGGGCTTGAGCTTGTACATATCAATGAGTGCGTGCCTGCCCTAAAGGAGACATGGGTTTGGGGTTGTCCATGAATGTCCATGAACGCGTGCCTGCCCTGTAGGGTAATACGGCCACATGGCTTCAGGGCCAAGCACTTGCTCAGGCGCAGGGCTATGGCCTTCTGCTGATTCACGTGTAGTGCACAGTGTGGTGCATCTGTCACAGTGGGGTACGTCTGTCACAGTGTGGTGCATCTGTCACAGTGGGGTGCATCTGTCACAGTGGGGTGCATCTGTCACGGTGTGGTGCATCTGTCAAAGCAACTCCACATGAAGTGCTAAAGCTCCTTCACAAGAAGTCCAAAGCTTCTTTGAGCTGAAGTGCGTTCATCCCAAGGGTGTGAGAGTGGGGAGCAGGGTGCGTGGGTTTGGGACTCAGGTTCCGTCGCGTGAAGGATGAAGAACTGCAGACGAGGGAACACACTGGAAGCTGCCTTGCATCCTGGAAAGCGCAGGAACCGACTTAGGCGTTTTCACACACACGTGCACACACACACACACACACACACACACACGTGCACACACACACACACACACACACACACGTGCACACACACACACACACACACACACACACTCTCCTCACCTGCCCATCATCATCGTCGTCGTCATCATCATCATCATCGTCATCATCATCCTCGCTGCTTTCCACCTGCCCATTCGTGAGCGCCCCTGCGCCCCCTCCATTCTGGTATACCACCATCGCACCAGCATTCCTTACCCCTTCCCCTAGCGCACCACCCATGAGACTTGGGCTACCTTGCACAACAGAAGCCCCCCACCGGCCGTGCCCCCCCCCCTTCCTGCTTCTGCTCCCACGCGCCCCTTTCCCCACCCTCCCACCCTGACGCTCCTTGTCCCCTCTTGCTCCTCTGCTCCCGTTTCTGCTGATAGATGCCCCTTGTGCAAGGTTTCCCAAAGTGCCATCGCCATGGCTGAGCTCCTCCTCCTCGAATGGCTCCCCCATGCCCCCCACCTCGGCGCCCACTGGGTCCTCGTGCGCTGACTCATACCCCTGTACATGCAAGGAACACAAGGTTGTGTTGCTTCAGGGCGGCCCTCCTCTCTCAACTCAGAATCCGCACCTGAAGTACGCAGCCCATTCCGCCCAGATGTCTATGCAGCTTCATTTACTTTTCATTCAAGGCTGCCCCTTGTGACATTGCCAGGCAGCTCATGAGTTGAGCACATCATAGCCACCTCTGCGTAGGCATGCCTAACAATCCCCTACGTCAAGAGATGGAATGTGCCCCCTAGTGACACTGCTAGCTCATGTCATGGAAGACGCGTCACAGCCGCTCCCAATCAACTGGCATGATGCCTGACAAGATCCTTCTTCATCAATTGATGGAGTGCTCACCCCTGTGGCACTTCCAGCCAGCTCATGTCTTGGAAGACAAATCATAGCCACACACACACACACACACACAAATGAACTCGGCGCGAGTGCCTAACAAGACCATACTTGCTTACTTAATTGAGCGCCCTTACCACACCCCAGCTCATGTCTGGGAAGGTACATCTTAGCCACACCCAAACCAACATGGCGTAAATAACAAACAAGACCATGCTTGCTTAGTCAATTGAGTGCCCTTACCACACCCCAGCTCATGCCTTGGAAGACACATCATAGCCACACCCAAATCAACATGGCGGAAGTGTCTCACGAGACCACACTCGAGCGATTGAGTGCCGTTGTGACCCTCCCAGCCCACTCCGAACTTGACGCACTGCCCACGTGACGTGACCCATGTGACGTGACACGATGGAAACGCCTCGACACGGTGCCTCACGGCTTGACTCAAAGCTCCATAGCTATCACAAAATTCCTCGCTTAGATTTGCCCTACGGTACCCTTCTCGATGGTTTGATGGAGTGCCTCCCTGTTGGAGTGCCTCCCTGTTGGCGTGCCAACAAGAACAGTCATGATCTTTGTATCATACTACACTGCTGCCCATTGCCCCACAAGAACCGAGCCTCTAACAGCCAGCCTCTGTAATATGTATAGGGACCAGCATTTAGCGCAATACACCACGTTTTCCAGCGCCATATAGCGTTGTGTAGCGCTTTTACAACATAGTGCTATTTACCAGTGCCCCTCCCTGTAGATCGGCATGTAGCACTGTATGAGGGTCTTCTTCATATATTGCACAGCGCTGTCTAGCGTTACAGGCAGATGCCGATTTCCATTAATGAACAGGCTAGCAGTCATCTTTTTGAGGCTAGAGACCTTTTGATTTTGGACCCTGTCACATGCACCCTGCCCCACCAGCACTGAGCCTCCTATAGCCCTCCTTTGTTATGAACAGGCTAGCAGTCAGCCTCATTGATTGGAGGCTCTTTGCTTCTGTGCCCTGTAAACAGTAACCTGCCGCACCGGCACTGAGCCTCCAACAGCCCTCCTGCCTGCTGCAGCAGCGCCTTGGCTCAGCTGTGACCTGCATGCATGGAAAAGGTGTGTGTGTGTGTGTGTGCCAGCTCTGTTTCCGCCTTATAACAAACTGTAAGTGCGCACACGTGCTTGTGGTGTGTGTGTGTGTGTGTGCGCGCGAGTGTGTGCGCGTATGCACGTGTCTGAGCTATGTTTTCTGCGTGTTGAAGAAATCCATAGCCCTGTATGCATGTTTGCGTGGGGGTGGGGAGGCCTCGACCACTGTCAGTCCTGAATTTGATGACTGTGCCTGGGACTAGGCAGCATCAGATGCCACCCACTTCCACACCCTGACGCGCACACACACACACATACACACACGCACACACACACACACACACACACACACACATACACACACACACACACACACACACACACACACACACACGGTCCTCTTGAATACCATCCAAACCATGTCAAGCAGGGCACAACAGATCCATGCCATAACATGCACAGCACATTGGCTCATATATGTTGCAACCCGAGTCACACCAGGGGGCCATACGGACAACCCCATGATTTTGGTGTGGATTGTTTCATAGGACTGCACAGAGCAAAACGATGCTTTGTAACATGCATCACACCATACAAAGCACTAATCTAGACCATTGTAAGATTTACATGTTTTGCCTGGTAAATAACATGGTTCCATTCTCCCAAATCTAGCCCTTAAGGCGCGATGTGAGCCCTGCTTTCTTACCATAGAATCTCTATACCCAAGCACCCACTGCACTAAAATTGGAGATTCTATGTGATCTGTTGTTCTTGTGTGCAAAGAACATCATTGTAGAAGGAATGGAGTGAAAAGACCCAACGGTTGGTGAGATACAGGATTTCGACCATTTCTTTTGCTAAGAGAGGGCCTTTGAGAAAAACAAGCAGAAGGGGTGCCAAAAAGGTCAAGCTTGACCTCCTCCTTTCCTCTCTTTAAATATCAAAAAGATGTTAGCGTAATATATGGAATTTACAAAACACATTGGCGAATGGAAAATGGTCCCAGGATGGAGCCTTGGGCCCTTATGGGGTGGTCTGAGGCCTGGAGGAGCAGGTCAGCAGAAGGGTGGGAGGTCTCATGACAGGGTTGATGGTCTGAGAGGGGTAGTCAGGGTACTGAAGAACAAGGGCTGTGCGCAGGATCCAGACGAGCCCTTGCATTCCTTGCAAGTAAATATAAAGTGCTTGAGGGATCTTAGAAAACAATCTGAGTCAAAAAACAATTTAAGTCCTGAGGAGAGCAAGCCTTCTTTGCACAGCCAGCATCACCAGGGAGGAGGCTTTGGGGAAGGAAGATGGGAAAAGGTGTCAGCGAGGATCGCTCAAAACCCGGGAGAGCAATTCAAGTGCACATGAGGTCGCAGACCTCAGGCGGGCTTACAAGGGTTGCAAAGGAAAAAAGCCTCAGTCAAGACGCTTGACTGCAAGCCAGGCGGGCTTACTGCATCTTCTGTGGCCAAAAAGGCACCTTTTTGCTTCAGCTAAGCTGCCCTTGTAGGCAGGTACAGCTATGTAACCCTTTCCTATTCTATCCTACCCTGGTTGAAAATAAACAAGGTTGGCCGGCAACGTTCCTGCATGCTTCAGGACTGAAGACCAGTAACCATCAATCTCTCATGCGCAGGTCTGCAGGGGCTGCACAAGAGAGCTATGAGCGGCACAAGAGAGAATCATGAGTGTTTGTGACTGCCCATTGGCTGCCCACAACAAGGACAACCAGCAGCATGCCTCATCTCACACACACACACACACACACACACACACACACACATGTACACGCATACGCATGCGTACATGCACAAGCAACAGCACCCACCTGCGTGCGCGCTTGGCCTGCCCTGCCCTCTGCGACACACCATCTAAGCTCTCCTCAGGCTGTTGCTGCTGCTGGGCCCCCGCCTCTGCTGCATCGCCTCCCTCTCTAGGCCTGCGCCTGCTGCCACCACGCATAGGTGGTCCGCCTGCCGCCAAGCCACTGTGGGTCGTGTCTGAGTTGGCTGCCCTAGTCAGGCGTGTCGCAGCAGCACCTGTTGCGAGCTGGGGTGGGGGTGGGGCGGGGGGCAAGGGAGGTTGGGGGGGCTGGGGGGGCACCCTGGGGGAGTGGCGCGTGTGAGGTTGGTGGTACAGGCCCTTGCCCTGTACAGCCGTGTGGAGGAGGCATGCAGGGTTGCCATGAGCATGTGTGAGTGCACAAGGGTTATCTGTGGATGTTGTTGTTAAGTTGACTCTGTGAGTAGGATGTGTTGAGTGGTGTGTAGATGTGAGCACTTCCAAGCCATGAGTCTGTCTGCTTCATGCTGGGCGCTTCATGCTGGGCTCAGTCACCAGCCTTGCTCCTACACACTTTATCACACTTAACATTTATTGATCCTACACTTTATTTTATCATATTTTGCTTTCCCTGGGAGGTGGCCCTGGTTGGTAGCCAGGTCCTGCGAAACAGAGCCATTTGCAACAAAACGCAATCAACCACACGAGCACTTCACTGTGGGGGGCACATGCTTCATGGGGGCAGCGGCAGGCAAAGGTGAGGGTGCATATGATGCTGCTCAGGCGCAGCCAACTCGTCTAGCACCAAGCTCTGGTGCTTCCTCTAGATGCAAGGACCCTAGTGTGCTGCTGGTCAAAACATTGGCACTTTCCAACATCTGTGCAGGAGTTTGTTCATTCATTCGCCGTGCGCAACGACCGCAATTAAAACTATAAGTAAATAGCATGCTTGCTTGCGCAGCGAGCCCAGCGAGTTACTGAGTGAACGCACCCTGGGCGGAGGCAATGGCCTGTTGTCCTCTGCTGCACCAGGCAGCAGCTGCGGCTTGCCTGCAGCCATGGTATTGCAGCACCTCCGCCAGGGCTCCAGTGCAGACCAGTTGAAGGTGTGCAGGGGCTGCTTCAGGCTCCTCAGAGGCTCCCATGTGTTCTCTTCATCTGGGTAGTCCACCCAGGCCACGTTGAAGGCAGGGCGGCCGTAGGCCAGCTTGAAGTCCACAATCTCATACACATGCCACACTGGGGTGCCATTCATGACCCTGCTGCCCCCCTCTGCCTGGTGAGGGCGCTTGCTGCCGTGGGTGAACCGGCTGTACTTGTGGGGCTGTCTGTGGGGCTGCACATTGTTCAGGCAAGCCGCCCAGAACGCGATCCACAGCTCCTCATCACGCCACATGCACTGGCGCAGGTCGCTGGTGGGCACCACGTCGGAGTCCACGGTGCCTTCCGCGACAGCTGGTCCTGGCCCTGCCCTCCCCTTGCCCTGCTGCTGGTGCACCTGCACGCTCAGCCTGATGCTGGAGCAGGCAACCCCATCCACGTCCTCCTCCACCAGCATGAAGCCCGTGATGGCGATGCATTTGGGTTCAGCCTGGGAGACAAGATCGGAGAGCTCCATCAACTGAGACTGCTGGACCAAGGTCACGGTGATAGTGGCTAAACCAAGGCCACGCCCATCATTTCGTTGTTATGTACGCGTCTCAACAAGGCCGTGTCACAGTGCAACTCAAGCGCAGCGTTGACCAGTTGCCACCCGCGTGTTTCAAACAGGATGGGCACAGTATTTAGGTATTTGGTGCATGATTTCTATTCTAGCGTAATGGATTGGTCTACGCACAAAGGAGATGCATGATGATCATCGCAAGCCTTATAATCGACCCCTCATTCCCAGCAAATGGGCAACTCTTTAAAATTTAAAAAATCTCTACGCAAGTCTCACCATGGCGGCTGACGAGGAGAACGAGGAAAGCCGAGATGCAGCCTATGCTGCCACATTGGACCAGCTAGCAACTCTGAAACTCACAAATGTGAGCCTGCTTATATGCATGCAAGTTCACATGCCGGCTTGCCGTTTGTGTCTTCTGTTTCTTCTTCCTGCCATGTTGTCAAGCATTCTTCCTTTTTCTTGTGCACAGGGAGAGGTCCAAGAAGCCCAAAGCCTGTTTAAAGAGCTGGCATCGTTGCGTGCAAACCAGATAAAGCAGGAGGCAGCTCGTGCCCAGGCGGCAGGTGTGTGCTCTGAGTTTCAGCTGAGCACCGCGTTTGCTTCCAGGATATCTACTGCTTCAGAGAAATCTTGTGGGCATGGCCCTTTTCAAGCCCAGGGGCAGGCATCATGTTGAGGAGCTGCTGCAGCTCCCCAGCATGCACATTTTTTAAATGTTTGTGCGCTTTAGGGTCCCATGGCGAGCAGACAGCGGCACAGCAGCCGGAGCAGCAGCCCTCCACAAAAAGTGCAGCAGATGGGCAGCAACATGAAGACCAGCAGCAGCAAGACAATGAGAGTGCTGACGGTGACGATGAGTGGGAGACCAAGGATTGGGACCATGCGCTGGAGAGCATCCGGCCCCCCGCGCCCCCAGCAAACAAGCCCTACAGGTCAGCCCCCCTACAAAAGACCCGCTCACCCACCGCGGCAGAGGTGCTAGCAACAAAGGTCAGCAGCAAGGAGAGAAAAGGTCCTAAGGGCTGTGAAGCAAAAGGAGAGGAGCCCGAGGCAGTCCCACACTTCGAGGAGCTGCATCCAGGAGGTGAGTGAGCCTGGACTCAGCATACCTGGTCCCAGGCGCAAGTGGTGGGTGGTGAGTCCCACTCTCTGAAGCCATGGATACCAGAAAAAGGGGCAGATGTCAAGGGGCTCGCTTAAGGGCCCTGCAAGTCCTGCTGGTTAAAGTAGGCGCCATATGTGCGCATAATTAGCACATGGCGCAGGCATCAGGCACGCACTCAATCACTTGTGACTGTGGCTCTATCCGACTTATTTGCATGGAGCATGTTGTTGTGGTTGTGCTGCAGAATCCTGGGTGGTCCTGCACCTGCATCAGAAGGATAGGAGTTTGCTGGAGAGGAGTATGCTGCGCAAGCAGCTTGCTGCTGTATACAGGCATTTAAAAGATGAACTGCCAGTACAGCAGACATGCAAGAGCCAGTGCAGCAGTCAAGCGATAGCCGGTACAGCAGTCAAGCAAAAGCCAGTGCAGCAGACATGCAAGAGCCAGTGCAGCAGTCAAGCAAAAGCTGGTGCAGCAGTCAAGCAAAAGCCAGTGCAGCAATCAAGCAAAAGCCGGTGCAGCAGTCAAGCAAAAGCCGCCAAATGGGCAGGCATAAGCTCAAGCTGGTCAGGCTGGAGTGAACCCACTTTGCTCCTGCCTTGTGGCTTCCTCTGTGTTCCTTTGGCACTCCCTAAGTGGTCTTACGACTTTGCTTGCTTGGCTGAATGCCACATATGAGCAGGACAACCCTTTGAGGTCCCCATCCAGGCACCCTGAACCCATGCTCCAAGCATTTGGCGCCTGCATACAAGTAGACGCCAAATGATCTGGCAGCTGCAAAGCTGGATAGCACCAAGCAGTTATTGTTGCAGTGAAGTGCTTTGGTCGCTTTCTGGGACCTTTTGGTGCTTATGGTCAGCGAGATGGTCCAGAGCCAGAGAAATGGACGACACCGAGCAGGCCCTCTTGCAGCTTTGCGCTTTTGGCACCTTTTGGCATTTGTATCCAACCAGATGGTCCAGAGCCAGAGGGCTTGACAACACCAAGCAGGTCCTGTTACAGCTTAGGATAGGATAGGGTTACATAGCTGTACCTGCCTACAAGGGCAGCTTAGCTGAAGCAAAAGGTGCCTGTAACCAAACCAAACTAAACTTGAGTAAATGTTAACTGAAAGCCTTGAACTGAGTTCAGAAGTGTCAACTGTAAAAGTCACACACACTGTCACTCTTTATGAAACAAGCACGCAAAGTCATGCACAAAAAACTTCATAAGGCTGTAGTGTCAGGAAAATACACTTTTGTGTTTCCACAAGAAGCACAGAAAGTTTTAGAACAGCATCGCTCTGTTACAGCTTAGTGCTTGCAGTACCTCGGAACTTGTCTTCACCAGATGGTCCACTGGCCTGGCCTCTCAAGCTGGAGAGCACCCCTAGCTCTTCGGCACCATGCAGGCTCACTCTGCTGCTCCATTCATGCCTATACTTCTGCAGAGATGGAGAGCACCCATCTGGCTCTTCGGCACCATGCAGGCTCCCTCTGCTGCTCCATTCATGCCTATATTCCTGCAGAGATGGAGAGCACCCATCTGGCTCTTCAGCACCATGCAGGCTCCCTCTGCTGCTCCATTCGTGCCTATACTTCTGCAGAGATGGAGAGCACCCATCTAGCTCTTGGACACCATGCAGGCTCCCTCTGCTGCTCCATTCATGCCTACACATCTGCTGAGGTGGAGAGCATCCCTCTAGCTCTTGGGCACCATGCAGGCTCCCTCTGCTCCATTCATGCCTATACTTCTGCAGAGATGGAGAGCATCCATCTAGCTCTTGGACACAATGCAGGCTCGTCCTGCTGCTCCGCCATGCCTGTACTTTTGCAGAGGTAGTCACCAACTGGTCTGGCGGCTTTGACCACTGTGTGGAGCTGGGTGGCCTCACCACTGATGTCCGCACGGGAGACATACAAGAGCTGCTGGATGCTCTCCTGCCTGGTGCGTGCAGAGGTCTTGGTCTTGCAGAGGTGTTGCAGAGAGAGATGTTGGTCTTGCAGAGGTGTGGCCATGAAGTGAGTATCCACATCCAAAGACACTCGGCAAGAGCTGCTGGATGCTCTCCTGCCTGGTGCGTGCACAGGTCTTGGTCTTGCAGAGGTGTTGCAGAGAGAGATGTTGGTCTTGCAAAGGTGTGGCCATGAAGTGAGTATCCACATCCAAAGACACTCGGCAAGAGCTGCTGGATGCTCTCCTGCCTGGTGCGTGCAGAGGTCTTGGTCTTGCAGAGGTGTTGCAGAGAGAGATGTTGGTCTTGCAGAGGTGTGGCCATGAAGTGAGTATCCACATCCAAAGACACTCGGCAAGAGCTGCTGGATGCTCTCCTGCCTGGTGCGTGCACAGGTCTTGGTCTTGCAGAGGTGTTGCAGAGAGAGATGTTGGTCTTGCAAAGGTGTGGCCATGAAGTGAGTATCCACATCCAAAGACACTCGGCAAGAGCTGCTGGATGCTCTCCAGCCTGTGGTGTGAGCAGCGGTGTTGTGGTACTCATCAAAAGTCATGAACTTAAGAAATGGACGCTCTTCTGCCTGGTGCGTGCAGAAGTGTTGTTATGCTCATAAAAAATGTTTGTCCATGCACTGAAAGGAAGAAACGATCAATTTGAATTACTCTACGTTTGCTATAGTTGCGCTCTGTATGCACAGCGTCTGGGCAACCGTACCAACTTCTGAATATGGAGGTTTGTGCTGAGGTTTGTGTCTTACTGCTTCGCCATAAATGTCCATTTATCCACATCCACTCATTGCAACATTAACTCTGCAAGGTCTGATTGCTGTGATAGGGGGACTCCAGGCCCTCAGCGCCCTCTCATGTGTTTCTGTTGAATTTAACTTTACCATTTTGTGAGAAAGAAGGATTGCCAGGGGAGGTTATATGTAGCCTGAAATCGCCTGTTCTTTGCATTCTCCCTGCATAGAGCTTGGGTTCCTTGTGCAGCACTGAAATTTCAAAACAAGTTGGGGAAAACATGCCTATTTAGCTGACATGAACTCTACTTTTTGACCATCACATCTCCATTACGGGCCACCTACTGCACCAGATTGGCTATTAGTAATTTGGAGTCATTGTGTCAATGCAAAGTAACATTGCAAAGAGGAATGGAGTGAGATTACCCAAATGGTTGATGAGGTGCAGAATTTCAGCCATTTTCCTTAGGTGAAATCCAGTACCTGTGCCCTTTTTTTGCCAAAAATGTCAATTCTTGGCTACCTTCTCCTTTAAGCGTGTGGGATGACCACCATTTACAGCGGTAGGCAATTAACATTCCCTACATCAATTCAGGAGGAGGGAACATGCTGGCCTGAGGTGATTGTGTAAGCCTTAAAGTTCTTGTCATTCTTACTTCACTGTTATACAGGGAGGAGCCATCATTCAAAACACATTTTCTTCTGACTTTTGCTTCATTCTGCAGACGACTTTGTGAAGCCATACATTAGATGGGCTGATGAAAACCATGTCGTGCTGGTGTGCGCCAATGTCACTGCAGGTATGCAAATGTTACATTTGACGGTGCTTGCATGTGCATGTGTATGCAAGTATGTTGTTTGTCGTATGTAGCTTTTGTTTGTGTGCATACGCTAGTGATAAGCTTGCTAATTGACTTGTACCATGCATCTAATTGCTCTCACTTCAATGCTTAAGAAGCCAATTTAACTACAAGTGGAATGGAATGTGCTATTGTTTAGGAATTTTTGATTCTATTGTATGGATGTTTGTTGCCTGAGGTAAGGAAGTAGTATTAATTGGCTGTGACCTTTTCATGTCGACAATCGTGCAAGGAATGAAACTTTACATTTTTGGTGCCTTTTTGATGTCGGTGTCAGGTAAGAAATTGCATTACTGTCATTGCTTGAGGCAGAGAGGATAAATGTTTTCTCACTCCATGCATCCTTCCACTCATGCATGCATGGACGCACTTTTTCCCCACTCCATGCATGCATGTGTCCCTCACTTCATGAAACCCTCGCTGTCTGCATCCCCTTGTCAGTGGGGTCGCTTCACTGGTCTCAATCCACTGTGCTCTCAATTCATGCATCCCATTGCTCACTGCTAGGGTACGACATGTAATAGAACTTAGCTAAACAGTGTATCACGTAATGAATTACGCCGTATTACTCATCGTGTAGTGTTATAAAGAGGGCATGCCGCACCCTACTCATTGCACTTGAATGGCTTTCCTGGGATTGCAGCTTTCACTGGTCTCAAGTCATGCATCCCATTGCTCATTGCACTTGAATGTCTTTCCTGGGATTGCAGCTTTCACTGCCCTCAATTCACTGGTCTCAAGTCATGCATCCCATTGCTCATTGCACTTGAATGGCTTTCCTGGGATTGCAGCTTTCACTGGTCTCAAGCCATGCATCCCATTGCTCATTGCACCTTAATGGCTTCCTTGAAATTGCAACTTCCAAGCATTGCATTGGAGATAGTCATTTAAAACCCCATGCTCGCCTGTGCTCGCTTGCATGTGTCACTTTATACCTACACTAATCGCATGCGCTCGCTGCACAAACACACTCGTTGCTTGTGCTCATTATACATGTGAATATCTTTACTCATCACTCTGTGCTTGCAGCAAACAGCCTCCTGAAGATTGCAGCCAGCGAGGGGATGATCATGCGCCCATTCTCCGAGGCCACTCAAATGTCCAAGCAGCTGCCCATCTCAGGTGCCTTTGACATCAGAAGCTTTGGTACCAAAAAGGATTTCATGGCTTCCTCCTGCCTGGGTTTTGAATGAGCCTCCAATGAGCCCAATGCGCAGCCCTTCCAGCCCTGGTTTCATTTCTGCTTTTTCCATCTGTGTTAAACATTTAATCACGTGCACAGTCAGAGCACTTGGTAGTCAGTGAGATACGCTTCAGTTTATGAGACCAGACATCTCAAGAACAAAGGAAGGGCTTCAGCAAAGGTTGTGCCAAATTACATGCCGACGTTAAGGCGGGCACACGTGCACACACACACACACACACACACACACACACACACACACACACACACACACACACCACACACACAACACACACACACACACAAGCGCAAGTGCGCGCACTCCTCACCCAAAGCCTGCATAGCGCAGGTCGTTGGAAAGCATGCAATGCTTGTTACGCACCAGACCACAAGCCAGTGCACACTGATGTCTGAGCTCTCTGTTTTATTCAAATTCACCCCCACGTGAGCACCACAGCAAGTGGGCTTATATGCATGCATGTATGCATGCAAGTATGCTCGCAAGCCACCTTCATACCACCACAGCAAGTGGGCTCGTATGATGCATGCATGCAAGCATGCTCGCAAGCCAACTTCGTAGCACGACAGCAAGTGGGTTTATTTGCAAGCATGCATGCTCGCAAGCCACCTTCATACCACCACTGCAAGTGGGTTCGCTTCTATGCATGCACACATGCACGCATGCTCGTAAGATGACTTCATTGAGAAAGAAAGAGTCCCATAGCTGCAGCTGCCTACAAGGGCAGCTTTGCTGCAGCAGGAGAGGTGCCTGTAACCAAACCAGTCAAAATTAGAGAATGGGAGCAAGCCAATTTCATGGCCTTCTCCCCTCCTGGAAGGCAGACCCTGGGATTGGCAAGGCAGCACATGAAGCACATGTATGCATCCAAGCAAATTGTGCCGTACAATGCTTCTTCCTTTGAGCGTCTTCCTTTGTGCTTCTTCCTGTACATACAAGCAAATTGTGCCACGCAGTGCTTCTTCCTGTGCTTCCAAGCAAAATCTTCCCCCCGTTGCTCATCCCTGTGCTTTGTCCTGTGCGTCCAAGCAAATTGTGCCCCGCAGTGCTTCGTCCTTGGTGATTCTTCCTGTGTTTCCAAGCAACATCTCCCCCGCAGTGCTTCATCCTGTACTCCTTCCTCTTAGGCACACATCCACAATCACCACGAATTATGTGTTCAACTCCTTCCTGTGAAGGACCCTCCCAAGACCTCCGCAACGATGCTCCCTCGCTTGTATGTCACGTTTGCCTTCAACCTTGCTGTGCAATGCACCTTCCCTTTGAAGAGTGTGTTTCCACCACAGATGTTGCCTCAACTGTTGTGCTTTGCAGTGCTCCTTCCTCCCAAGGACCGGCCCAAGACCTCCACCACAGTGGCCCGCCGCCTGATGAGCCATGCGTTGGGCCTGCCTGGGATGAGGGATCGAAAGGGTGAACGGGAGCTTGCTGAGGCAAGGAAGCAGGCCAAGGAGGACAGGCGGGCGAGGCAGCAGGCTGCTGAGGAGTCCAAGGCAGCTGCGTGGGGAGACGGCTAGGACATGTCAAGGTGATGGCTCGAGAGAACGGGCAAGGAAGGAGGTTACTAAGGACAACAGGCAGGCAAGATAGCAGGTTGCTGAGGCCTCAGCGCGGAAGGATGGCTGGCGTTCTCCTAGCTTGCCAGTTAGGGACCCTTTCCTTAATGCACGCAGCCTTTTTGGCCAGTGCAGTCTTTCTTTTCTTTTGGATGGCTGGGTGGGTGCATTACATGAGGGTGAATTATATGAAGGTGCAAGGCTTCTACGTGGGGGGGAGGCTAGGAGAAGCATGAGAGGGATGCCCAAGAGAAGCTCGAGGGGGATGGCAAAGGAGGAACATGGCTACGGAGGAGTCCAAGGGGGAATTGCTGGGAGGAGTCCAAGGCATGGTGTGAAGGGATGACTCGTCAGGTGAAACACATGAACCTGTGGAGGCATGAGTTCAGTGTATGGTGGACAGGTAAAGCTAAGCAAGCTGGGATAGTGTGTGTGTGTGTACGTGTGTTGTGTGCTCTTATTCCATGGCCTCTAGGTGGGATACTTATCAGGCGGATACAAAATAATGCAGGGAGCTCAAGGCATGTAGGTGACATTTTTGCAGACAGCCATCATGAATGCTTAAGATAGAGCCCAGGGTGAACCCAAAAGATTGGGCAAATAGCTCAAATGGAAGAGAGCAGCTTTTCTGCACAAATGCAATGCCAGCTCTAAATACTATGTTCAAGAAGGAGGGAGCCAATAGTAATTGCATGGGGTCGAGTCTGAGGGTACTGAAGATGATCAGTCATTGCATGAAGCCGAGGGTTACAAGGAGTTGAGGGAGGGGATTCCAAGCAGTTCTGTGCCAAGATCCACAACTTTCGAAAGCCCGCCAGTTTGGTCCCCTTGTGGCACATAGGTTCCAACGCAGCTGAGCTGGGTGCCTTTTTTGAGTGTGGAAAACGCCTGACTGTCTGCTTGTTGGTGGTGAAGGGCCCAGCTGTATCAGGTGACGCAGATTTGTGTGTGGAGTGAGCAAGATCACTTATTTGAGGAGGATGTTTGTGTGGTGATTGATGCATGCTATCAACCTTATCCCTGGCAAACAATGAAGAGAGGCAGTTATCCAAGAAGCATGAGTGCGAAGCCCGAACGCAAGTGTGTATGATGCAGACTACGGCTGTGCACGGGAATTGTTTGTGTGGTGATGCATGTTACTGACTTTACCCCTGACAAACTATGAAGAGAGGCAGCAATGCAGAAAGCATGATTGTGAAGCCTGAGCGCAATTGTGTATGGTACAGACTATGGCTATACACAGGAGTGGACCATACTTGGCCATACAGCAGATGGGATTGGTTGACGGTGCGATTGCCAAATTACCAACTGATGGGTGCAGTTGCAAATGCTGTAGCTGCGCTGTTGGGTAGCATCTGCCGATGCTGTGGACCAGCTGCTGGCTTGGCCGATTGCCTTCAATTGCCAATTCCAACGCCTGGCTGATCTTAAAAAATGCCCATGCTGTGGACCAGCTGCTGGCTTGGCTGATTGCCTCAAAATGCCAACGCTGTGGACCAGCTGTCGGCCTGGCTGTTTGTGTTTAAATGCCAATGTCAACGCTGTGGACCAGCAGCCAGCATGGCTGATTGTTAGGCAGAAACCATTGTTATGTGCCTGTTTTCTCCCCCCCCCCCCCATCCCTTGATTTTGCTCGGATTAGCACAATTACTACGTATTACTTAGACGCAAATCCCATCAACTCCGGGGCAGTGTTTGGAATTTTCACAGCTATCACTCATTTTGTCATCAAGATTATTGAATTGTAAATTATTTTTAGATTGTGCGGAAGAAACAATATGTCATTGGTGTTACTTGATTTGTTTACACTCCCACATTACTGGGTTTGCAGTAGCATCCATTGCTCGATTTAGGGTGAACTTTTCACTGTGCTTACTTGAAGTAACAAGTTCTGAATCCATGTGTATGCAATTAGCGTATGTGTTACAATTGTGTAACCTTCAACCATGTGGCTTCTATGGCTTGACTGCTGAGCTTGATTGAGCATGGCAAATTCGTCCCAATTTTTACGTCCAACACTGAATCAATAGCATTGCGCTCCAAGGGTGCATCAATAGGTCCATCTCATCCCTACCCTATACCTTGGCTAAAATTAAGACGGCATTAAGAAAGGGGCCTATTACCCGGTATCCTCTATCCTCTGCCAGTGTCTTCCCTCTTAATCTCAGAAAGAAAAAGAGAAGAAAAACTACGTGGGCAGAGGAAACTCTCCCTACATCAATTAAGGAAAAAAGGAAACATTGGCCCAGAAGAGCCTTGAATTCCCTCCACCACGAAGCTACAAAAAGAAGATTATAGTGGGGATCTGGAGGATTATTGGAAAAACCCAGCTCCATAACCTGGCTACGAGAATAATTCTTGTTTTCAATAGCGCGCCTAGTGGTAACAAGCTTGTTGGCAAACATGACAGAGTGGGCATGAAGTTTGCGAGCAAGTCTATTGGCGTTGGTGGTCAAGTCCCAATTGTTTAAACTGGTTAAAGGTGTGCTCAGTGTAGCAGGTCCCACCAACACCCAAAAGGATGGCGTGGAGAGTCACAACTTTTGCATTAATGAGTTTGCAGAGGTCTGCATGCTGCCGCTGTGCCGCCTCCAACTGATGTCTAGGCCTCATGTCTTCACAGTGATTAATTTCAATCAAGTGCACATGCCGCTGGTTTACATTCAGTTGGTGGGGTTGCCTTACGTGGTTGGCTGTTGTGGTCCTCAGTGAGGGGCTGTGTCTGCTGCGTAACGCATGATGGTGTGCGCAGGAGGTAGAAGGAGAAGAAGAAGTGGTTTTGGCTTTATAGGGAGTAATCAATATATACCAGGACGGCTGGAGGTGATTCTAGATCTCTTAGAAAATTTTCTTGGAAAGAGGTAAGGGGGTATAATTTTGTTTGATGCCGCATCAG
Organism: Dunaliella primolecta; assembly: GCA_914767535.2. Classification (NCBI taxonomy): domain Eukaryota; kingdom Viridiplantae; phylum Chlorophyta; class Chlorophyceae; order Chlamydomonadales; family Dunaliellaceae; genus Dunaliella; species Dunaliella primolecta. The sequence continues at coordinate 13,787,472 of OU611754.1, read as the reverse complement.
GGATTTGAAGGTTGTGCTGCGCCAACCTATCATCACTCCCTATGCCCATGTTAACCAAACCTGCTCCCCAAGGGCTTTTGCTAAGAGCTTAGATGATCATTCTTGCAGGAACATTGTGGCGTTCAGTTTTCATGCTTGAGGTGATATGATTTTGGCAGCCTGAAAGCATGTGGGTCGCTGTCTAATTGATGACAGCCTGGGAGAGGGTATAGTGGGTTAGTGGACCTTTTGAAGCGAACCGCATGTTTTTGTTTATAGAGGGTGCCAGTGGGATATTGTAAGATGGTGCGCTTCATGGGTGTGGATATACAGGACATGTTCCTAAAGGCATTGCTGATTTTCTTATCTACATGTGGTAACAGACTCTGAAAGTATGAGTAGTAGCCTGTTTTGGAGTTGGCATATCCAAATCTGTGTCTTATATGCATGTGAAACTTGAGAGCATTTTGAAGATTGGGGAGGTAGGTTATTTTAGGATTAGATGCAGAAGCTTTTAATCTCAGCTTGCTAAACCATACATAATCATGTCTTTCAAATATGCGGAGAGAGGAGAGTTACCCTGGTTAAATGCTAGTTAGGGACCCTCTCCTTAATGCACGCGGCCATTTCAGCTGGTGCAGTCTTCTCTTTTCTTCATAAGAGTTGTAAATAGTGGTCTATGTCTGCATCACTAACAGGAAAAAGGATTTCTATAGGGGCAGGGTAGGTATCTGAGCATTGTGGGGCTGAAGTGGCAGCTACAGCTGCTGCATTCATTTCTTACAACGCTTTCAATGGGGGTGACCTTGAGTCAGGTTGGTTGGCTAATCGGCTTGTGGCTGGTCTCTGCCAACCAAAAACAGGTCCATTACTTAAGGTATATGGCATTTATGGCATAAGCTTTGTGATGAAAAAGAGCAGCTTTGTGTCTGGCTGGCAAAAAAAACGCAAAAAAAACTTGCGGGCTGACCTGATGCAGCAAATTGGTTTGCCCCTTTTGAGTCTCATTGCAAGAGCATTTGTTACACATGGGATGTTCCATCCTGCCAAATAGCTGAATCAACTCATTTTAGGGATGGGAAGGGAAGGGTTGCATAGTTGTACCTGCCTGCGGGGGCAGATCAGTTAAAGCAAAACGTGCCTGTAGCCAAGCCAGTCCATTCTAAAAGCAGTACTATAAGCTCAGTCACAGAATTTCAGGCATGCAGACACAAACTTGGCTAATCCTAGGACATTAGCCTGGTTCGTGAACTCTCTAAGGCGTGATGCACTGCTTGGGGGTGTAGAGCTAAATAGGTGCTGGAACTGAGTGCGCAGTTCTGTTAAATCCTGAGATGGGCAAGCCAGGATAATGTGCTCTTCGTCTTGTAAACTCAGTTTAGACACAAAGCCGGAATGTGCTCGTACAAAGCATAACTTTGCAAGCAGCTGATCATGCTTAGGCGAATATAGAGCAAAAGAACCAGGGCAGAAATGCTCGATTACTTTGAAGCCCCAATGTTGCGACGCATGCTAAGCACCCCCCAACAGCTCGCTTCATTCCTCTGGGAATGGAAACAATTGATGTCGTCAGGACTTTCCTGTCATGGCTGAAGTGCAACTGAAGCGGATGAAAGGAGTCTGAAAATTTTGTATTGTGACGGTGACGGAAAAACAGACATCACATGCAGGTAGGGGCCTCTTGTTGAGTTGGAGGACTGGCAGTGAAAAACATGTAAGCACCTGTTAGCTCCAACTGCCAGCCTATTGCCTGCAGCTACAGCTATGGAATCCTTTCTTTTCCTCAGCCCTCGGAGGGCTCAAAAACTCGTTTGGAGATTCCTTTTCATTTAGAAAAAACACTACGCAGACAGAGGAAACCCTCCCTACATCAATTAAGGAAGAGGAGACACATCGGCTCAAAAGATTTATGAGTCCCCTCTTCCACAAAGCAGGAAAAGGAAGGGCTAGTGGGGACCAGGAGGGTTGCTAGAAGCACCCGGCTCCAGAACCTGGCTGTGCGAACTAATCTCGCTTTCATTCAATGAACACTAAGTTAGTGTGCCAAGTGGTTACAAATTTGTGGGCGTACTTTACAGAATGTGCGTGGAGTTCACATGCAAGCTTACTAGCTCATTGGTGGTCGAGGCGTAATTTTTTGCGTTCGCCTATAAGTCATTATAAGTCCCACCAACACCCAGAAGGATGGTATATAACGCCAAAGCTTTTCCACTAATATTTTTGCAAAGGTCTGCATGCTACCGCTGTGCCACCTCCAACTGCTGCCCAGGCCTCGTATCTTCACAGTGGTTGATTTCAATCAAGTGCACATGCCGCTGGTTTGCATTCAGTTGGCGGGGTTGCCTCACGTGGTTGGCTGTTGTGGTCCTTAGTGAAGGGCTGTGTCTGCTGCGTAACGCATGATGGTGTGAGCAGGAGGTAGAAGTAGATGAAGAAGCGGGATTGGCACGGTAGGAAAAGATAAAGAAAAGAAAGACTACGCAGGGGGTAATCAGTATAGCAATTTTTTACAGTGCGCAAATGCTATTTCACTGGATACTCTCTGGAAAGTTGCGAGGCACTGCTAGTAACCTTCCTGATCCCCATTGATTTTTTTATCCTGGTGGAGGGGATACGTGGTGCCTCGGCCCTAGATGTCCTCTTCTCCTTAATTGAGTTGGAGTGTGATTTTACTGCATACGTATTTTTTTCTTTTCTGAGAAAAAGGAGCTGCATTGGTTCTAAGACCGTATGCCATTGACTCCCCACCACGAAGTTCAGACTGAGAGGAGCATGGCAGGCAGAGAAAGAAGACAGGTCCAGAAAATAAAAAGAGAGCAAGATGAAAGCTGAAAGGCTGCAGCTCCCGGCCTCCAACAGCAAGCAGAGTCACGCACATTCAGCCTAGGGTTTTAGACTAAGGAAAGCCATGCCCAGCAGCTTACTGCTGAGCACAATGACTGACCTCAGACTAAACCATAAACGCATCTGCTGCCTACAAGTTTATGCCAGTAAAACAATCCTTAGACCCCCCGTGCTGCATGAGCTCATGCACTGAGTGCACGCCAATCCTGGCCCCAGACTACAAGGATCAATACCTACACAACTTTTCTTGCTTTTTTTCTGTTTCCTTTTCTCTTTTTCTTCACTTTTTGACTACATGTGACTTGAAACCTAGTTCAATAATTAGAATCTGGAACCTGCTACTAGCCAGCTTTCAATACTATATCTTTTTGATGAAGAGAATTGACGGGTATTTCAGGCTAATGTGTCTTTTCCCCTAATTCTTGCAAAAACTCGGAGTTGTGCTCTGCAAATTCCTCTTTTTGCTTTGCTAGCTTTTAAGCATGAAGAGAAACAAGTATAAAGGAACTCCATACTGCTAAAGAGGTGCATACACAGCATTACAATCCCTGGTTCAGAGGTTTTTTTGCCAGGGCGCAGCACCTCACAGCCACCCTTTATATCACGTCGTCTGAAACATGTGGCCCGAAAATACAAGCCCCATGGCTATTCACGCCTGTAATCAGCTTTTATTGATCTCTGAAAGGCTTACTACTCCATCCCCTGTGACAATTTGTGGAACCACTTACATCAATGCCATTGGCAGTGCCAATTCCCAATCGCCTTCTTAGTATCCTCAAACTGCTCCCTATCTCAACTGCTTTTCTCAATCTACCTCAAGGACATCAATGATATTTCTGAGGGTATTGAAAGAGCATGCACTCAGTGACTGGCACACCCAATTTCCACGTCTCCAATCTTTTACATGCTGATGCCTCGTGTCTCACATCCAATTTTCCGAACAATCTCCAGACCATGCTGCACCGTCTCAAGGCTTATATACCCATAGGAAAAATTTTCCGGTGAACACAAAAAGATCTGCTGTGGTCTGGTCCAATTCAAGAACTGAAAACTTACCACTTCTTGTCTATGGTGGCGAAGTTCTATCCTATTCTGACACTTTCAGATACCTGGGATGATGTTTGATATCAACATGCTTAATGCTGCCAAGGAAGCTCTCGAGCCTTGCTTGGCAGACATGGTTCGCGTTCGTGCTTTTACATATCAGCACCAGATTGCTCACCGCCTCCATGCCTACTTTTGGCTTTCTTAGACATATTTCATCCCGGCAGGCATGAATGCCAGCCAACTTTGGGCCACTCCCTATCTTCAGACAGGGAAATGAGGTGGATAACTGCATTCAGACACGGCTTCTGAGATGTATATATTTCATTTTGGGAGTTAAATCCTCAACTCCCTCATGGAGTGTGCTACGCGAGTCCGGGACAGAGCCTGTCCACTTTAATTGGTTCAGAGCCTGTGCATGGCTTTGCAATTCTCTCGTCCATTGCAACAGCCCTCTTCTACGAATAAATTTTCCATGCTGATACCTCCCTCAGTTCCAGAATTACTTCTTGCTGGACTTCACACCTAATTTTTGCCACAAGTGGCTTACATCATGCTCATGGCTTCCAAAATGCATTCAGCTAACCTTCTGGATCTGAGTCAGCTTGTAGTGGATTTCTTGCATCTTGATTTGGGCAAGCGCGCGCTAAGAAACATAGTGTGTCTTTGCTTATATGCTCATACTTAAAGAGTTGAGACGTCACTTTGGCAGGAGCACACATCAACTTGTGATAGGTGTGACCAAGGAGGACTCCAAGATGAAAAGCATGCTGTGTTCCTTTGTTCTTGCACTTCTGTGTGTTCTCTTTGAAGTTCTTGGAGTGAAATCCACAACACCATCTTGGAGCATTTTACAAGAATGTGGCATTGAACCTTTTCAGTTCAATTGGTTTCGTGCCACTATGCGCTTCTACAACTCGCTTACTAAGTGCAACAGTCTCCTCCTCAAAAAGGTTCTCCATGCTGACATCAGCCTTAGCTCCATGACTGACTCTTGTTGGACGTCCCACCTCTTATCTGCGCTGGATGGTTTGGCTCACTCGGATCTGATGAAACGTCAAATTATGGCTTGTGACCCGGTGAACCTCAGTCAATTTGTGGTGGACCTGAGATCTAGACACCTGGGCTATTGGAACCAATTCACAGCCCCTGATCCAAGAGTAAGCAACAGTAAGCGGCTGACTTACCATCAATGGTGCGCTCTCCCTGTCAGAAATGCACATGCCATTCACCCACCTTATACAATGCCTAAATACATGTACTTGAATCTTCCCCATCATGTCCTTCGCAACACTGCCAGATTCAGGCTGCGGGTACACGCTCTCCGAGTTGTACGGGCTACTTGGTCCAATAGTACTTCTCCGGTCTGTGATATCTGTGATTTTGATGACGTACAAGATGAAAAACATGTGTTGTTCAGATGCTCCAATCCCCAGATCTGCTCTCTCCGTCAAAAGTATGCCTCACTTTTTGAGCACAACTTCTCTTTCCTACACCTCCACATCTCCCACAGGATGTCCTGTCTAGGCACCATTCACCATGTGAATTCCCAGGATATCAATTTTTTTCTAAACCAGGATAACAACAAACTTCCTTTTTTTCTTCATGACCTCATGTGTATTTATGAAGGCTAGCAGTCAAACGTCTTGACTGAGGCCTTTTTCCCCTTATAACCCTTGTAACCCTTGTTCTCTTTGAAGGACTTATGCACAGTTATTTTCTCTTCTCATAGAATGTTTCTGGACGATTCAGGCACTTTCTACTATTCTCAAGCTAGCTCTGAGGATGCTATTCATTTCTTGCAGAAGCAAACTAATGAGACTTATCGTTTTATTTCCGATCTCATGGATATTTTTGTGCAGTTAGAACAGTTTAGCAGACCGAGCAGCCAAACTACCTGGCTGAAGGTCAAACCCTATCGTAACTTGTATTAGATTCCAGGTCTCGTCACCTGGCATACTGAAGACAAATTTCTTCTTCTTATCCTTGAGACCTCAACAGCAAAAAATGTACATACCATCACTGGTATGCTCTCCTAACCAAGAACGCACATGCCACATACTCCCCTCACATTCTGCCCAGATACCTACACCTGGACTTTCCGAAGCACGTTGTCCGCAGCATGACCCAATTTTGTCTTTGTATCCATACTCTCAAAGTTGAGCCACATGGCATGACACTGTCTCTCCTTCCTGTGATTTTTGTGATGCACAAGATGATGTGCAGGATGATGATGTTATTTTCAAAAGCAGTCACCCCCAGGTCTGTTCTATTTGGTCCAAATATGCTTCCTTGTTCTCTGGCCCTCTCCTCCCTCTCTCTCTCACCCTTCTCCTCAGATAGCTCCTTACCTGCCGGCCATTCACCATGTGCAGTCTTCTGATATAATTTCCTTCATGAATCAGAACAACAGCAAGCTTTATCCCTTCTTACTTCTTTTTTATGAGCAGGCTAGCAGTCAGTCGTTTTCACCGGAGGTTTTCTTTTTTCCTGTAGCCATTGACCATTGTATAAGATACTAAACTACAAAAAGGAATAAACTTCCCGTTCTATTACAAATGCAGCTAAAATTTTAATGGTGAAAGGGCATACAGCTCTTTTGGGCCATACGTTTCTCCCTTTCTTAGATTGACACAGGGAGGATTTCTTTTGCCTAAGTGTTTTCCTGTACTCCTCAATGGTGATACAAGCAACATAGACACAATTGTAATAAACCTAGGGTTAATGGGAGCACCAAGAGAGTGGAGAAGGGTTATTAGAACAACAACAACAACCCACTGCCTCTGTTGGAAGTCAAACAAGCTGGTGAGGCCCTAGCTAGCTCGCAACCTAGGGAACCTTCTGTTATTGCCCTCTGTAACCTGTAACCTGTTAATGCACGCAGCCAGACTGGTGAGCAAAGTTGTTTTTCAAGAAACAATTTCCCATTTCTTCGCGAACTAGGATTCCTGTCGATGAGTCACTCTTGGTGTTAGTGCTGGTCATGGGTGTGCAGACACTTCAATTTTGAAATCGTCTCTCTATGAACTGGCCAGCTGCAGTTGAATGCAATTATTGAAAGCCATGTTTCTTACCACCCTTGCCACCCCTGCAGTCCTGGCGACAAAGGCAACCAAAAAAAGGTGTAACTGGCGTTCATCATAAGGATCGCACAGAGGATTACCATCCCTGCTTGCAACTCATCTGTTTTGATGTCCTCCGTTGCTGTCCTGTCTTTGCTGCATCCCCCCTAGAGCCCCAAGTCTGCCGTGTGGTCCTGATTGCATGTCCCTGAGGCCCACACCATTGGCCCCATTCAAGCCAGCCAGACTTCCCCCCTTTGCAGCTTGACCGGGTCCGTAAGCCTCCTGCACCCCCTCCACTCCTTTTCCTTTTCCTTTTCCTGTCCCTTTGCTGATGGCCTCCACGGCGGTCGCTTCCTCGCCATCACCCACATATTTTGCCAAAAGAGCGGCACCCTCTGGTGTGCTGCGTAAGGTCTTCAGCCGCCACAGGTCATCCAGGTTGGTGTCCTCATCAAACTGATCTCCAAGGCCAGCTGCACGTGCGGCCTGCACCTCATCCATAGGAGGTTGGCGCACCTTAATGTTGTTGAGACTAGCGAACCTTGGCGTTTAAATTTTACACAACTTGATGTCTGAGGCACAAGAAACGAGCACAAGCCTTCCATGGCACAGACCTGCTACATGAGTGCACCATGGGAATCGGATTCAGACATCACCCTTAACCAAATGATATGTCCCAGGATCCTGTTTTGAATCGGGGAATTCAGCAATGACACCTTATCATTGATTATATCAGCCACAGCACGGAGCCCATGTGCACCAGCTTACTCATTAGGAGCTAAGTGCCACTGCCAACACACACACACACACCTGTCGCTTTTTTAATCCTAGCAGCTCAGCTCGAGGCCCCAGCCAGCGCTCCCAGACAAAAGCACCAACACTGCGCAGCGTCCAGCACAGATGTCAGTTACGAGTGTGCATCGACAGGATTTCTGATAGGTGACCAAGAAGGCAGACAAAAGATGGCGCAACACACAATGTTGGTCACGCGTGTTAAAGAAAGGCTCCCCAGCCAGGCAGCTGGTGACGATGAGTATGAATCTCTCCTTGGTGCCCTCTCTGCCATCCCAGTGTTTTCCACACCTCAGTGGAACATGATGAGGCAGGCACAACACTTAATTTGTGTGGAGTCCCCATTGACTTGCTGTCTTGCTGCAGCTTCCAATCCTGATGGCTTTCTGTGCAGCTGGTTTCCTGTCCTGCTGCAGCTTCCTATGCTGCTCTTTGCTGAACGCATCAAAGAATGAAAAGTGCCCTACGCTGAACCTTGAGGTGGACTAAACCACTTTCTCTCGTTCTGTGATATTCCATGAGCACTTGCTTACATCCTTTGGAGTTTCATCACCATTTGGGTCCACAGAAATGAGAGGATGGAATGAGAAAAGTTGTGCCAAAAAGTGAATCCCTCCCAATGCTTCATGTGTGTGTTTGTGTGTGTGTGTGTGTGTGTGTGTGAGGGTCAATCAATTCACCTGTTTGACAAATTAAATTCGCCAACAGTTCGAAATAGTTCAAGATTCGACAAACAATTCGAACGCACGATTGCCTGCAGGATGGGGGCGGGGAAGGGGGGCAGGCAAGGGAAAGGGGAAGTGTCACCAGGCCTCTACCTCCCCTCTCACCTCTCCCCCTTGGCCCCAAACCTTCCCTCCCACCTCCCCCTGATAGCAGAGAAAGAGCAAGGGTCTGTCAGTAACAGGAGGGTGTCAGGGGGTTGTCAACGTCCTTTTTTTGCAGAGAGCTCAAAATTCGATGAACTGGCAATTTCAAGTTCGCCAACAGTTAGAAAAAGTTCGAATTCTACAATAGTTTTAAATTCTAGAATTGATCAACCCTGGTGTGTGTGTATGTGTGTGCATGCGCACTCGCGCGCGCACACGGATACTATCGGAGGCCCCCAACTTGGCTTGCCACTTTTACACCATGCGGGAGACCATGCACATGAGATGCTCAGCACCATGCAGGAGAGTTTCCGCCTCAGCCGCGCACCAGCAACCCCAGCCTCCCTTCCCCGCACCCGAGGCACCCATCTCAACTCCTTTCCCCCTCAGTTGGGGAGCATTTTCCCTTCTTTTAACGACTTTTCTCTCCCCCTCTACTATGCATAGTCTCCCTGCCCACCTGGGCATTCTTCCCCTACCCACCTGGGCATAGACGCTCCCTCCTGGGCTGAGTCCCCCTACCCAAATTCCATTACCTCAAATCAGCACAATCCTCAACCCAGCACAAGCGTGCCCCATCCCCAACAATGCCAATACAAACGCCTCACCTGAGTAGAAGCATGCCCCCCCACAGCAAGACCTTCTCCCCTGTCCAGTAGGACTGCCGCGGGGGCTGCCACACATCAGCGCCAGCGTTTATCCCTGCCTCTCCCCTGCCACCCTCCCTCCTCCTTTTCCTCCAGCCCTGCCCCATCTCCGCACTGCTGCTGCTGCTGCTGCTATTGGGCTGCTGCTGCTGCTGCTGGCCACTTGTGTTGCCACTGCCGGCACTGATGTTGCTACTGCTGGGTTGCTGCTGCTGCTGCTGGCCACTTGTGTTGCCACTGCTGGCACTGATGTTGCTACTGCTGGGTTGCTGCTGCTGCTGCTGGCCACTTGTGTTGCCACTGCTGGCACTGATGTTGCTACTGCTGGGTTGCTGCTGCTGCTGCTGGCCACTCATGCTGCTGGTGACATTAGGAGGAAGGAGCGTAGAGTCTCCCTCACCGCTGCCTGCACCGCCGACACCAGCCTCAGCATCGACAGAGCTTCCCTGCTGACCACTGCTTCCCCCACTGCTGCTGCTGCTGCTGCTGCTGCTGCCATGCAGCACGTTGGTGCTGCCTGCAGCAGCGCTGCCCTCTACAAGCACAACCTGGGCTTGGGCAGAAGTGCTGGCGTCTTGCGATGGAGTCTGCTGAGGGAACATGTCCTCGGGCCCAGGCACCCCAAGTAACACCATGCTGGGGCGGTGGGGTAACACCTGCGCAGTTCGTGCGCATGCACACACGTGTCGACAGCCCGTTGACAGCTTGCACCCACACATGCTCAAGCGAATGGGTAAGCATGCAGGGTTCACATGTGTGTGTGTGCATGGATGCACGAGTGTGTGTGCATGCACACGCGTGTATGAGTGTGTGCATACGAGTCAATTTGGACCAGATGCAAATTTGCATGCGCTGCACTCTCATCAGGTTAACCAATGAAAACCAATGCACTCTCAAGAGCAACAGGGTGTAACCTGTCCACAGTAGCAAATCAGATGATGAGCAAAGCCCAATCAACAACGCGTGCCAGGGGAGCCAGCACACGCACTTGCTCATAGTGGTAATTCAGGGAGTCAAGGATTATTAGCGAGGCCCTACCAACAATGTGTGCAACGCCAGGGGAGCCAACGCACGCACCTGCTCATAGCAGCGGTTCAGGGAATCGAGGATGGCTTCTGCAGTGAGCTTCTTGCCTGCAGGAGGAGAATAGGCACATTGGAATGCTACATTAGGCTTAAAGCTTTGCAGCAGAGCTTGGTGAATGAAGGGGGGGGGGAAGGGGTATGTTGTGTGCAAAGGGTTTGTTGTGCACAGAAATGCTCAGTCGGTGTACAACACTGCTGTATTCAGCTTTTATGCGTGCCAGTTGTAGCGATCTAGCACTTCAGAGCTTGGCCAAGGCCTTTTTCGTTCCATCCGGCTGTTTATGCAAGTTGGCAAGTCTACCTAAGGGCAGTGGTTCTGGTCACAGGCACTGTGTTTGCTTCAGCTCAGCTGCGCTTGTAGGCAGGTACATGTGACCCTTTTCCTTTCTTTCCTTGTATACACGGGTAAACAATCACCTATCCATACATTTAATATCTAAAAGAACGGCACAGCTGAGCACAGGCAGATGGATGCATGGATGGATGCATGCATGGATGCATGGATGCATGCAAGGTATGAATGGACAGAATTTGGTGTGCACAGCTGGGTCTTGGTTAGACCAAGAATGGAAGGCCACACAAGTGGATGCCCTCCAGCAAGGAGCAGCGCAATGCCACACCCTCAGCAGAAAAGTACAAAAGGCCACATCATTGCACATGGTTATTCAATCAAAGCAGTGTAAGAGGGCCACATCAATGCAGATGGTTATTCAATCAAAGCAGTGTAAGAAGGCCACTCAATGCTTAAGTAATCGAAGCAGTGCAAGGCGGCACCAATGGGTGCCCTTCAGCCATGCACAGCGCAATGCTGCTCAATGCCACATGCTTAATGCGACAGTGCAAAAGGCCCCTCCATGCACATGGTCATTGAACCAAAGCAGAGCGAAGCTGCACCAACGGGTGCCCTTCAGCCTGGAGACTGTGCAATGTCACGTGCTCAATGCCACGTGCTCAATGCCACATGCATACTGCAACAGCCCGTTCAATGTTTCAAGTGCAACATCAAAGTGCAAGACCACTCAATGCCATGCGCTGAACCAATCAAAGCCACGGCAATGGACGCCTTTTAGCCTGGAAGCAGCGAAATGCCACATGCATACTGCAACAGTCCGTTCAATGTTTCAAGTGCAACATCAAAGTGCGAGGCCACTCAATGCCATGCGCTGAATCAATCAAAGCACCGCAAAGCCACGGCAATGGATGCCTTTTAGCCTAAGAACAACGCAATGCCATATGCTCGATACAGCAGTGCGAGGCCACTCAATGCTCATGCTTAATAACTTCAAACAGCGAGAAGCCACATGAGCAGCCACATGTGCCCTCCAGCAAGGGAAAAGCACGATGCTGCATGCCCAATGCGGCATGCTCAATGAAACCGTGCGAGGAAACAGCAACAGTGGCTGGTGACAAAAAGAAAAGACAATGCCAGCCAAAAAAGGGCCGTGCTCATTCAGGAAAACCAGGCTGGAGATATTGCCCTTCAAGACAGCCAAGAGGCGACAGTGCGCACAGGCGAAAGCCATTCCGGCCTTCGTAAAATTTTCTCTTGATTGTTCCATGCCTGCATGAGCTACATGTACGAAAGCTTTGTCAGCCTTCGCGAGCTTGCGGATGAGCTACTCTGGCTTACGCAAGCTTGTACAGAGGGCGAGCGTACAGAGGGAGCACACAAGTTGCAAACAGGCTCTTAAAGCACAAGAGCAAGGCAAGCACAAGCCCTGCTCTACACCCTTCTACGTCTTTCAAAAGAAGACACCTGCCTACTACCTTGATATTGCATGACACCATATCCTTCTATGTCCTTCAAAAGAAGACACCTGCCTATTACCTTGATATCGCATGACACCCGGTGAGGCCTCAGGGTAAAGGAGCAGCGTTGGAAGCTGCTGCACCTGTGTGTGTGTGTGTGTGCCACGAAGGGGCACCAAGATTTGGCAGCATTTAAGAGAAAGGGAGCACAAAATTGTTGCAGCCGACACTGGCAACCAAACTGATGCTGGATACACCTACACGTGGTACATGAAGGGACACTGCAAGCAAAACACTGTTAGGGTTGCACTCGTTACCTTGCACTGTGGCACAGGATCAGGATGTTTACTCTAAGTTTGAGTCTCTAAAACTCCCCATCATATGCGCTATTTTTGGCCTTAACCCTAGAAGAAAGGGGCCTGCAAGTCATCGTTGGTTGCAGGTATCTGCCAGATGTAAATAACCACAGCGAGGAGCCTAACGACTTTTCAACACGAAGCATGCATGCATCTACTGCACGCAATTGCCAAGGACAGTCCTGGGTAACTCATTTCTCGGCATGGTAGATTGAGAAAACTCGTTTGGCACTAAAAGGCACCTTTTTTCCAACTCATTTGGCACTTAAGGACACCTTCCTTTCAGGCAACAACACCATCGACCAAGCCCAATCAACAACAAGCCAGAAGGCTGTTGGTATTTGCGAGGCTCAGAAGAAGAAAAAAAGCCCAGCACGTGGCGTCATGGATGGCAATGACCTGATTCCCTGGCAACATCATACCCTGGGTAACCACTGGGAGCTCTCAAACTGTTTGTTGCCACGCAGCAATGCCACGCCCTCTTTTACATTCTCCTTTTTTACACTTCAGCCTAGCAGTCATGCGTCTTGACTGATGGCTTCTCTTGTACACCTTGAACACACTGTTGCCATGCAGCACTGCCACAGTTCTGTATTGTAGCCTGCCCTGCCACAATGTGCCTCCTTCCTTACCCCAAGCACACATCAGTTGTTGCCATGCAATAATGCAACAGTTCTGTACTGCAGCCTGGCCTACCACAGTGTGCCTCCTTCCTTACCCCAAGCACACCGCCCACAAACTGGGAGGTTTCTGACAGCTTGTTGCCCTGGGCAGCCACGTTGAGGCGTGCCACCACCACACTGGGCTCATGGCTGAGCCCTGATGCCAGGCGCTCTACCTGCAGGATCACACACGCGCAGTTTTGCATGGTTCCAGGGATGCTCATGCTGGCATGGTATTGCACATGTATACACACACGCAAAAGTCTGCATGGGTTCAGGGGTGCTCACACTGGTGCAGCAAATGCAGGTGTGGATTTGAAAATACATGGGTCTGATGCACCTTTTGTTCCTGCGATTGAAAACTGCATCCACGTGTTTGTGTATGTATGTGTATGTGTGCGCGTGCATGCGTGCGTGCACATGTGTGTGTGTGTGCGTGTGCGTGCGCGTGTGTGTGTTTGTGTGTGTGCACGTGTGTTATGCTGGCCTTACCTCAAATTCTATGTTTTGGCAAGCTGGCATGCTGGGGTCGTACAGCACAACGACGAATGTGCGCCTGTTGCGGTGCCCGTACGATAGCTTATGCATGAATCTGAAAGTTTCCAGGTTGAACTCCTGCACTCGTGTTCCCGGGTATGCCCAAAGATCCTTGGCACGCGCCCGGCACGCTTGCAGCATGGTCCTGCCCCACGCTGTTGCATTGCTGGGTTGCCACGCATGCCTGAACCCTGCAAGCATGCATGCCCGATTTCTGGCATGCCTCTCTGAACTGCTGGATTGACTGATGAAAGGCTTGCAAAGGGGGGCACGGTGGCTGTCCCTATTGGCTTGATGCAAGCAAGGGCATCTGCCTAATCTGTGTGATATCATCATTCCTTTTTCATTTACTCAAAGTGGAGGCAGGTATTAAAGCTGCTATCAACTCGATTTTTGATCTGGATCTCGGCCAGCCAAAGAGACAAACATAGGAACAAGTTCAGTTTTAGTTTCACTATTAATCCCGATAAATTCTATTTGTTCAATATCTTGCACTGGTCTGACAGCCAAAAATTGCCACCTAAACAATTCACACAAAGCACGTAAGCTCAAACTCCAGAAATAATTTCCATAACTAAGTGATTGAGTGAGGAAGGAAGGTAGTAAGTGAAAAATACTGCTTAGCATGCTCATATTCAACTCAGTTCACGTTATCAGCAGTTGAATTGCATTTTTTCATCATATCCACCTTCTTCTTGGGCAGCTGGCCTTATCGATTTTGCCTGTTTCTGAAAAGGAAGAAACGGTAGGCAGTGGAAACACTCCCCACACCAATTAAGGAAAAAAGATACCCAGGGCCGAGGAACCATGTAGCCCCTCCATCAAGAGAAGGAAAAATCAACGTGGATCAGGAGGCGTACGAGCAGTAGCGCGTGCCTGATCTTGTTGACAAGAGTTGAAAGAAGTATTTTTGAGAGCGTGACTGGTGCTAGCAAGTTCATAAGCGTGCTGGACTGAATGAGCATGAAGCTTCAGAGCAAGATTGATGGCTTTTAAAGCCACAATTTGTGAGTGTCAAGGCCGAGCTCTTTGAGCAATTCCAAAGTGCAAAAGGTGTAGATGACCCTGCCCGCACCTAACAATTTGGTATGGAGGGTAACTTGAGCTGAGGCCCTTGAAGGATCGCAACAGAGGCCGCGGTGTTGCTGCTTGGAGGCCTCGAGCTGATTCTTGGGCTTGGTGTCTTCGCAGTATTTGATCTCCACAAGATGGATGCCGCGGTGTGTCTCTGTCCTGGAAGGAGCTGGCTAGGGTGACGGACCTCGGAAGCAGTTGAAGTGGCTGGGGCTGGGGCTGAGTGCTCCCTGTTGCCCGGTGCCCCCCTCTACTTCTCAACAGATACCGGGCATTGGTCCTTGGCACTCCTTTCATTGAAACAACTAATATCACACCTGGGCGATTAAAGTCGAGCCTTTGTTTGTTAGGGAAGCCGCAAGGGAAGATATATCTAGGGAGGGTTCTATGTGTCAAGGGATCTGCAAGTTCTTTTAAGCAAGACTGCGCTGCCGTTGTCCATGGAGGCAAGGTTTCCCCAAAAAAGGCCTTTGCTGGCACTTCTAACACTTCTAAGAAAAAAACTGTGGCACTCGGTTACCATATTTGACATGATGGAATGAATGTGAAGACCACTGTCTGTCTCCCCACAGAGACCTTGTAGGCCATTGGAAATGTTAGAGCGTACTGTGTGTTTTTGGTTCAAAAGGGTTCCTGTGCGATATTCGAAAAAAACAACTTCATAGGCAGTGAAACTCCCCACATCATGATCAATTAAGGGAAGGCGGCCACGTTGGTGCAAAGACCGTGCGATATTTGAAGGTGTTTCATTCCATTTTGTAAAGAGGTGTTAGCGTGGTCCAGAAGGTATTGCTGACCTTCTTATGAGCCGTGGGGAGTAGACCTTGATGGCGAGAGTAGTACCCTTTCTCGGTGTTAGTATTTATAAGTCTGTGTTTTGAAGGCATGTGCATCTTCAGAGCATCATGAAGGTTGGGAAAATGTTTTAACTTTTGGGCATGTGAGTTGGGGCGTTCTGATGTGCCTGCATGGAAGCAGGCAGCCTCCTCAAAGGCAAGCCAGGTGGTGTCATGGAAAGGATTGCCTTCAAGGTTGACACAGGGGAAGGTTGTGTCTGCAGGGGTGTCATCACCTTGAATAGCCTGGTGTTTGGCAATTCCAGCATGAAATTCGACCTTGCAGAAATAAATAGGGGTAGGTGAATTGTGCATAAGCTGTATGAGTATGTAAAGGAAATGTCCTTGGACATGCTGACGGTGAAGTTCTGGGTACAGCGTTTCTTTTCTGATCTGGTAGAGTGAAGAAAGGCTATCAGTGGCAATTTGAGAGTGGCCCTAGAGAATGGCAGCTGCTATTGCCGCTAGTTCAGTTCTTACAATCATGTTGATGATCCCCGCTCCATTTGGTTAAACGTAATCGGGACTATCATTGTCAGGATGATAGACTCCTGCTCCTATTACTTGCCTTCCGAGGTGTATATGGCAGCTGCCATCTGTGTATGCCCACTCTTTCCAGTTCTGGACTTTTCAGACCAGGTTTGGGTATGATGCGGTAAGTAGCCAGATGGGTTGTTGGTTATGGACATTATTTTTATGGGTGTGCGGTTAGCCAGAGGGTAGCTTTTCAAATTCCTCGAAACTAGTCTCGATATCTGGGTGTCTGGCATTGAGAACTGGATCATTGCTGATGTTTTTTTTCCACCAGCGTGCCTCAAAATGTCTCGTGCTACATCTGTGAGCCAGGTTGTGTCGTTCTCATTCTAGCGGATTCTTGCTGCAGTATTCCCAACAGCAATAATTTGTAGGCTCCAGGAGTGGTGGGGAAGCATGAATTTCTTGCTGACCCAGAAGGAGGGAGTAGCATGATTGAAGGTTGTTGAGGGTATGGATCCCAATGCTCAACAAAGGTGAGGGTTGGTGTCCAATTATCCTGCTTAAGTCAAGAAGTTTGGAGTATGGATTGGTGCTCATTGGACTTCCCCAGCTTGGTAGGAACATGAAAGTTGCTGTTGCATCAGTTTGTAGTATTGCAGAGTTAATGGCATGTTTTAGGGTGAGGTGCATAAATGGTCGTCATAGATAGGATGGCATGACGAGAAGCCTGAGAATTTGGACAATAGAAAGAAGGAAAGATAAGTCCCAATGTGTCTCCTTTTCTTTAATTGATGTAGGGAGAGTTTCCTCTGCCTACATAGTATTTCATTTTCTTTTTCTTTCTATTCTTTCTTTCTTTCTACGCAGGCCTGTGGCCGCGTGCATTATGGGAAGGCTCCCTAACTAGCAGGCTAGCAGGGGCCTCACCAAAAGGCCCTCAAACCTACACTAGACACAGCTAGCCTAGGAGTGGGAAAGAGACTGAACTAATGAGGATCGGGAGGGTTGTCGGCCGTGCCCCGAGGCGCCCGGACTCTCCTTCTCCTTGTATACACCGCCGCGCGCCCAGCAAACTCCCCCCGGAGGCCCCTTGAAAATGAAGAGCACGTCTGGTGTTAACGATGGTTGTCAATTTCTGGATAGCAAGGTAACTAAGCTTGAATGCTAGTGATATAGCTTTTTGTTCGGTTAGGCCCAGATTGATAAGAGGTTTGATTGTGTACTCATTGTAAATGGTGCCAGCCATACCAATCAAAACAATATGCAGAGTCACCTTGTCATTCCTGTTGCATTTCTTGATCTGTGGGACTCAAGTCTGGTTATAGTATAACCATGTTGAGTTGCTGCAGTTGCCAAAGTAATACAGGGTTTGGTGTCTAAACAAATTTTCAGTTCAACAAGGTGGATGTCCCTACCTTGAGGAGGGATCTCGGAAGGATCAAAGTGAGCTTGTCTGCCTGGGATAGAGCGCTCAAAGATAGCATCAGGGCGGCTTTGGCGCCGGGCAGAGGAGCCAGCACACTTAGGGAAAACCTAGTCTGGAATAGCTCATGAGATGCTTTCAGGGACTTGCATGCCCTGATCCAGGAGTCTCATTACGGCAGGCATCCATACCAATAAGGGATGAGCCAAACCTGCCTTTACTAAGGGCTTCTACACAGACTAAGGCCCACATGTGCCTGTTGGTGTGCGTCCCACTCATTGTTGGGTTTGGACAATATGGTTAATCCTGTCCATATCATCACCGTTTGTGACAAAGCGGGCATCTCCCAGCGGTGGAAAATCTGTTGAACCTAATGGCTTGCTTTTGTGTGTAAACTGTCCTTGTGTGGTATTATAATACATCTAGCTGCTGTTTAAGGGTGATCTTTGGATAACACCAGAAGGAGTTGCTGACCTCCTTGTTAGCAAGTTGACGGGTCGTGGGCTTCTATGTTGGCAGTCATAACCGGAAAAGTGGGTTGTATGGCATAGTTGAGCCTTTGCCAGCTATTATAATGGTAGCCAGAGGTACCAGTAGAGCCAAGCTTGTGCTTTTTATGCATGCGTACTTTAAGTTTGTCATATGCATAAACCAACCTGCGGTAGTGGATTGGGGAAGTGTGGGAGCGGTGCAGGCCATCATTTTGTCCTTGTGACGTCTTCAATGAGATCCGGTAAAAATTATGGAACACGTAAACAATAGAGCATTGTGGATAGTTCCAAAGATCCTGTCTTGAGGGAGTTCACTCCAGTAG
This sequence comes from Dunaliella primolecta, assembly GCA_914767535.2. NCBI lineage: Eukaryota > Viridiplantae > Chlorophyta > Chlorophyceae > Chlamydomonadales > Dunaliellaceae > Dunaliella > Dunaliella primolecta. The sequence goes on along the minus strand of OU611754.1, from coordinate 13,769,219 downwards.
TGGAGGTCAATGGGGTTGCATCCTAGGAGCGGGGCCATTTTTTCCTGTCACTAATAATGCTCACTTCTGGATGGCTAAGTAAATATGATCAGGGGGGGGATATTAAGGTATAGGAGGATTTTTTACTTTGGTGTTTGCTGCTATGCAAAATAGAGCGCAAGAAGAGGCCCAAAAGCTCAGACAAAACTTTTAGCAAAACTTTTAGGTGGGGGCTGGATGTCTCATGTATCCCAATCTGCTTGGCTCTGTCAAATGCGCCATGGAGGATATTAATGCGCTCTGGGGTGAGCATCCCTTGACATTTGCCATCTGTGCCACAGATGCATGCATGCATGCCATCTGTAAGGAGTACATCTCTGGTAACACCAGAGACGGTATGGAAGGTGTGGAAGGAGAGTTAGTGACCTCTGCTCTGGGGTGGGGACCTGTTGTGTTACTGGGCTATGGTCTAACAAGGTCAACGCTTGTAATTCAAAACTCGCAACGCCCAGTCCCCATAACGTCTGTTTGTGGGTTTGTGGTGTTGACACCAAATGTGAACTTGTTGTGGAGTTCTGCATCTATTTTCTGTTTTCACATGTTATTCCCGTCTTCTTTGTCAAATCCTTGCCTTTTTGGTTATCTTATTCAAGGTCAGCAGCAGGGATGGAAGGAGTCCAGCTCATCTTCGTGGGTCTCAATTCGAGAATGCGCTGGAAGAAACCTGGCCATGTTTTGTAGGCGTCTTCTGGCTCCCAGATTGGCTCCCAGGTAACACGAACAAGTTCTTTGTTGAAAGAGCTTAATTCTCTATTGGGTTATTCATCTCCATTGAGATGTGCACAGGCAGGGCAAGCCCAATATTCATTGTTGTCAATATTAATTGTTTGTTCGTTAGTGCAGCATCTGAGCTCCGAGCTCTGAGCTTTGAGAGTCTCTCACGTGCGTCCAGTGATAGGTTCAATGCCAGACAACACAGATATACATATCAAGATAAGGGGGCTCAGATTTAAAGGGAGGGATTTACTTGCCACCAGGATAGTTGCAGATCTCACAGCAGGCACATTCAGTTCCTGCCCGGGCGGCAAATTCAATGCTTGTAGGTGTCAACCCAGCATTCCTGAACATTGCCTTGCCAATTCTTCTATACTCATGGGCGTAAAGTGGATTTGTCATTTCTGGAAAGGAGAACCGTTGCTCCTGTCTCTTTTCTTGGCTGTAAAGATTATCCTTGCATTGATATGAGCGTCTAGGTCATAGTAGCAAACGATTTATAGCATCTAGGGGGGTTGTTTGCTCTGCCAATCCTTTCACTTTATTTTTCCATCAAGTTCTTCAAGTTCTTCAACTACAAGTTGTAGTTCCACTGGCAAGAAGCACGCCAGGAGCAAGGATCCCTCTGGGGACACTCCAACCCCCAAGGCCCCCATGACTCGGATGAGGGCCCGGCTGGACCAAGGTCAGGGTGCCACAGCCGAGGAGGAGATCCAGCCCAACTACGCGCCCTACGCTCAGGACGACGGAGAGTACGGCGGTGATGTAGAGGGAGGGGATGATGAAGGGAGTGATGATGAGGGCCCGGAGTTCTTGGATCCAGAGGAAGCTGAAGTGGGCCTTGACCAAACATATAATGAATGGAAGAGTAGGAAGGGAAAGAAGGGAAAAAAGTACAAGGGCTAGGAAGGTGGCCGGCCTGAGCCTGGGCGTAAGCTCAAGCTCTTAGTATGGAATGTGCATGGGATTGGGGGGCGATCTGCTGATGCTAATGCAGAGCTCAAGGTTTTAGATGTATGCCACATGGTCAAAGACCATGACATCGCAGTGCTTACAGAAACAAGAACTGGTGATGCATCTAGGTTGCTGCAGCACTTGCCTGGCTTTACTTTGCACAACTTGGGAATGGCTAGAGAGAACGAAGGCAAAAATGGGTTTGGGATTGCTGTGTTTGTTGCGCCAGGCAGCTCAGATTATGTGCGCTTCCATAAAGTCAGTGAGCACACGCAGTGTATTTGGCTTCAATGTGACAAAAAGATGTTTGGGCTGGGGGAACATGTGATGATAGGTGCTACTTACATAAATCCTCTGAGTGGTTCGTTTACTTCTCGTGCTGTTCACTCTCACTTTACTAACCTTTTTGAGGACGTGCTTGATGTTTTTCAGGTATCTTCGCAAGTCATTTTGTGTGGCGACTTTAATGCGCATGTTGGAGAGCTGAGTGAAGTGAGTGACGCGCATTCTCGGTTTGTGTTGGACTGCCCTGAGCTCCTTGAGACTAGGAGATGTGCGTGCAAGAGTGTGAACAAGGCAGGCCAGCTGTTGGTTGATCTAGCAGCTGCGACGAGTATGGCCATTTCTACTGGGCGTGTTGTTGGAGATGATGGGCAGCCCTCTTTCACTGGGCATTTTGGTGATAAGAGAAGTAGGCCAGACCATGTGTTGTTGTCTCCGGCTCTGCTCAAAATCGTACAATGTTTTGAGATGAAAGACATGCGTGCCTCAGATCACGCAGGCTTGAGCACTGTGTTTAGAGTGACTGATGAGGGTGGAGGAGGTGTGAATGCTCCACACCATGTGTGCAAAGCTGGAGAGTGTATCAACAAGTTAGTGTTGCGTTGGCAGCAGGATAAGGCCCAAGTTTACGCTGAGCACATTCGGGACAATGCTGAACTGCTGGCTCAATTTGATGAGGCAGAGAGGTCTGGGGATGTAGATAAATTGGCGTTTTGTGTGCGTTCTTTGATCATCCAGGCAGCGAGCAGTAGAGCTGTGGGCATGTCAGCCCGAGCAAAGTGTGTTTTTAAACGTGAGCGTAATAGGGAGGGTCCTTTAAACCCTGTGTGGTTCAATGAAGAATGTTGGGAGAAGCGTAGGGCTTTCATTGAGGCAGTGAAGCGTGGTGAAGCCAGGCATGCTTGCAGATTTCTCAAGAGGGAGAGTATGAGGTGCAATCGTAGGATGAAGCGAAGGCACGCGAGACAGTTGCGGAATTTGTTTTTGGACAGGCTATTTCGGAAGGATCCGGCAGTGCACGCTTTACTAAAAAAGCACACCAAGCCTCACACAACCCCTGTGCCTGCTCCAGCTTGGCATGATCACTTACACAAACACTTCAGAGCAAAGAGGACATTTGAAGAGTCTCGCCCATCTGCGAGGGATATGGCTGTGCCACTGGGCCGGCGCAACCTTCCACCTGAGGTCCTTCTCAGGCGGGGCGCGCAGTCTGGGTGGGCTTCTGAGCCAGATGAGTTTGAGATCCCTGATGTATCTGTGTTAGAAGGTATGTTGGGTAGTGAATTTCAGAAGTTGAATGTTGGTGCCTCTTCAGGCTTTGATGCGATCCCGATTCCTTTTCTTAAGCATGCGTGCTTGCCAGTGCAGTGTGGGAATAAAACCAAACAATTAAATGTGCTGGTGCCTCTGTTGGCTTGTCTTTTTAAAGTGTTGCTGACTGAAAGTAAAGTGCCTGCGTGCTGGAAGGTTGCCAAGTTGAGCCCCATTCACAAAAAAGGGGAAGTGCTGAAACCTGGGAATTATAGGATGATTGCGGTTAGCGGTGTAATGTATAGGATTTATGCTAATGTGCTGAAAAATCTGGTGACAGATTGGTGTATGAAAAAGGGAAAGATTCCGGACACGCAGGTTGGCTTCTTTCCAGGAAGGAGCACTCTGCATCCTCTGTTCATTCTGAGGCACCTCAAGCATGCTGCGAAAAAATTGAAGCCACGGAATTCTTCCAGATTGCACGTTGCTTTCATTGACTTTTCTCAAGCTTATGACACCGTGCCCAGACAGCAGCTTTGGTCTCACTTGCAGCGCAATGCAATGCCGACTCCTCTGCTCAGTGTGATCAGAGACATGTATGATAATGATGAGTACACTCTAATGGATGGTGAGAAAAGGACGCGCGTGCAGCCATCGAACGGTGTTAAGCAAGGTTGTCCTTTGTCCCCCCTTCTTTTCTCTCTGTACATCAATGATATGGGCAGAGAGATAAGTGAGGGCATTGAGGGTGCTGTGACTGGTGATAGAGTGAATGGTGTGTCCCACATGATGTACTCTGATGACCTTGGATTAACTACGAATGACCCTGGTGAAATGCAGAAGATGCTGGACAGACTCCGTGTGTATGCCCAGAGAAAAGGGTTGACTGTAAACACAGCTAAGTCTGAGGTGGTGCACTTCAACAGTACGTCTGTCTCTCCTCTGCAGAATCCTTTTACGTATGATGGAGTGGTCCTTCCAGAGAAGGACAGGTTCAAATATTTGGGAGTGCTGTTGGATAAAAAGATGGATTTTAAGGTAGCTGAGGAGCATGCGGTGCGGCCTTATATGGCTGCACAGAGAAGGATTTCGGAGTTTGCCAAGGGTCATGACCTGAAAAACAGGCCTCATGCTATGCTCTGCTTATCTAAGGTGTATGGCATTCCTGCTGGGATGTATGCGTGCCAGGTGGGGGGAACTCATTACTTGAGAGAAGGCAGTGAGTTTGATAGTCAATTGCAGAAAAGACATCTGTGTTCCTTGAGGCGCATTCTTGGAGTAAATAACAGTACTACAAATTGGCCGGTGTTGAGAGAGTGTGGCCAGGAGCCTCTGCAGTTCTTCTGGTTCCGTGCCTCCATCAAGTTTTTTAATAGCATGCTTGACTCCAATAGTGAAGTTTTGCGTCGTGTGCTGAGGGCTGATTTAAGTCTGGCTTCTTTTGATTCCTCTTGCTGGGCTGCTGAAGTCTCTAATGCTTTTGGTGGGATGCGGAATGGTGATTCGTTCAAACAGAACATGCTGAGAGCTGAGAAAATCCCCATGCAAGAGTTCATTGGTGATTTGCGATACAGACAGCAGAAAGTGTGGAGAGGGGCCGATGTTTTTTGTCCTCGTGCAGTTAACAAGAAGGCAGTGACGTACCATAAGTGGTGTGGGAATTCTGAGAGTGGTCCCAGAGGTGCTCCTTTTTGTATCCCCTCGTATCTGTTCAAGGATTTGGACAAGCATGTTTTGAGAAACATTAGCAGATTTAGATTGCGTGCTCATCACTTGAGAGTGGAGTCCGGTAAATGGCTTGGGGGTTCAAGTATCTGTGATAAGTGTGAGTGTGGGGAAGTCCAGGATGAAAAACATGTGCTTTTCTTTTGCAAATGTACTGAGGTGCGTGAGCTACGCACGAGATACAAGGACCTTTTTGAGGAGATGTTTAAGACTTTGCGTGTGTTTGCTCCGCCTTCAAACGCTGACTTTAATCCATTCTTGGCTTGCCATCATACTATCACTGATTCTGAGATCAATGCTTTCCTAAACCAAGACTCATACAGACTTCTTAGATTTGTGTCAGACTTAGTCTCAATTTTTGATACTGGTTGAGCTTGTTTCACCAGCTGCCATCAGCCAGAGTCTCGGGCTGTAGGCCACCATTGTAAACCCCCTTGTAAACCCCCTTGTAGTTCCAGAGCTCTAGATTTTGGGGCATCGGGTTAAGGGAGGAAATGTCTAGGTTGGGGAGGTTTGTGTTTATGTGGAGAAGCTTTTTCTTCCTAGTTTTTGGCTGCTGCTTTGTATGTCTTGGCTACAAGAAGTGTTAAGAATGGTGGCAGGCATGGGAGATGAGCTAGTTTGATGGTTGGCCGCATTGCCTGGGAGATTGGGGTCTGTGGGAGGCAGGTTATTGTGCCGTTGTTCCGAAGTCGGGGAAGTGGGTGCTCCATGCTTTGAGGGGTTGGGTAGGAGGTCAAGGAGGACTCCAAGATGAAAAGCATGCCGTGTTCCTTTGTTCTTGTGCTTCTGTGTGTTCTGCTCGAAGAACTTATGCACAGCTATTTTCTGCCTTCCCCTCTCACATAATTTTACTGGACGAATCAGGCGCTTTCTTCTATTCTCAAGCTAGCTCTGAGGATGTTATTCATTTCTTGCAGAAGCAAACTAATGAGACTTATCGTGTTATTAACGATCTCATGGACTCCATCGGATATTTTTCGTGCAGTTGTAACAGTTGAGCAGATCGAGCAGCCAAACTACCTGGCTGAAGGTCGAACCCCATTGTAACCATTATCTCCGGACTCATGGATATTTTTGTGTGTGGCTGGAACAGCAGGTTGGGCAGCCAAATTACCTGGCTGAAGGTCAAACCCCATTGTGACCATTATCTCCGGAGTCATGGATAATTCTTGTGTGTGGCTGGAACAGCAGGCTGGGCAGCCAAACTACCTGGCTGAAGGTCAAATCATTGTAACCATGAAACCTTACGGCTCCTTGAGCGGATATAGCGATGTAACCTTACCTTACCTTGGGCCACCATGTCTCCTTTTCCGTAATTGCATAAGGCGAACTACCTCTGCCTACAGGCATGATTTGTTATCTTTTCTTTCCAGTCCAAGTTTTGTGAGTTGAGCTTTTTTTGGCCAGGTCTGGTAACAGGCCTTTGTGTTTCCACTCTGCTGCCCTTGTAAGCGGATATAGCAATGTAACCTCACCTGACCTCTGCCTACTTAGTTTTCTTTTAGATCGGACTGAATTAGTTTATTCTTACTCGGCTAAGCTGCCCCTGTGGGCAGGTACAGTTATTCCACCTTTCTTTTCCTGTCCTTCCTTGTCTTTCGTGCGCACAGCCAGTTATGGTCTGCAACATCATCTCCTTTTTCTAACTTATCAGCACACATCCCACATGCCAAGCTGACCACATAATTGGGGTTGATACCTAATTCATAAGTGCACCAGAAGCTCAGAGCAAACAACGTAACTAAAAGTAGGCAAAATAGCTAGCAACACTGCGGCAGTGGCTGTAGGCAAACAAAAGAATATTATAAGCTAAGCAGCGAGTCGTACACACAACGCTAGTGCAGTTCGTTGACCACGGAAAACAATGTGTGAGATGCAATGACATGACACCTGCTGCGGCGCACTGAGAGCACACATGTTGCGCAGGAATCCACTGGTAAAAAGACATGGTGCACTGCACGACAAAGCGAGTAGTAGACATAAAGACAGGGCTAATCGATCCAAAGGCAACTATCAAGGCCAGGACATGAGGAGTGACAGCCGCCACTTGCGTCAGAATAAGCAACATCTTGTATGGCAGCTGTTGTGTGCGACACAAATGATCGCTGCAAACTTGCGCGTCACAATGCCGCGCGCATGCTCTGCCATAAGCACATCCACTGCATCTTCCCAGCACACCCCCTCCTGTAAAGAGGCAAGGTCAAATGATGGCGCAAATAAGCACACACCCACGCCCACACTCGTCTCATCTGCCTCTGCCACACAGCAGAAGCACGGCACCACAAGAAGCAGCCTAGCCAATAAGCTCCAGAAATTGGGTTCTCCTTGCAATACAGCTGCGTGGCACTAGGAACTGCTACCTTCAAGGCCACAAGATTGCTTTGATTTGAGTCAATTGTAGCGAGGCCAATATGCCTCACACAGAAAGGAAGCAGACTGGATGACTGACTTAAGCACCTGACTTGGAGTGGAAGGGCACACCAGGGAGTGCCTTCCATGGAGCACATACACTTGAGGGCTGCGCCTGACCTGAGAAGGGGATGAGCAAGGAAGGGCTAGTAGTAGGGCTAGTAGTAGTCAGGCTGCCAACACAAGGCGTCTCCTCGTCTGTACTCTGTGACCTGAGCAAGGCAGGGCTACAGAGCAGTGTCGAGGATGATGTGCAGCTCTCCCGGGGCAGACATGAACAGCTGCCCTTCTAGTTGACAGTGTTGTGAGGATGACCGTGTTGTGAGGATGACAGTGTTGTGAGGATGACGAGCTGGCTCTCGAAGGCCCCCAGCGCAGGCGCTTCGCAGAAGCAGGCCACCGTCGAAGGGCTGCCCTCTTAGTTGATGGTGTTCACGATAATGCGCTGGCTCTTGAGGGGCGCCCAGCGCAGGCGCTTGGAGTAGGAGCAGAAGGCGATCATGGCGGTCAGGACCAGGCATGCCTTGATGCCCATCAGTCGCATCTCATCCTGCGCAGGGATCATGGATTGTGTGTGCAGCGATTCCGTTCCAAAATTCCCGTGTTGGAGGTGTCCTGAAAACATGCTAAAGGGAGGACTTCGGGCTAAGGGCTAAGGGACTGACATCCATCATGCCTTAACCACACGTTTCGCAACCTCGCATAGGCCTCGATGCTCATGAAACGCATCTCGCCCTGCACAAGTAACGCACAAAAACAAGAGGGAGGGGGGGTCACGTCCATCCTGCTCACGCAGCGAGGGCATCCTGCTCATGCAGCGAGGAAAGTTTTGACACGCCTGCCAGCTCCGGCTGCAACAAGCAAGCATGGAGACACGCAAAACCTTTGCTGATGCCCCCCCCCCACCAAAAGTCAGACACGCCCTCCAAGTCAGCAGAGCACGCAAAGAAACATAACCAGACACAGAGGGACCCCTGCGTCCTGCAGCCTCGCGAGTTAGGCCAAGCACACCTGATTTCTGAAGCAACCTACACATCACTTTTTGAAGCAATCTACACATCACCAAGGGATGCGGTTTGGACTCTGTTTCATCAAGGACAATCTCTAAAAGTTGGATGTATTTAATCGCCTGAAGTGGCATGTCCACACCTGTCCCCCTGTAACACGCAGGCCACAATGGTTTCCCCAACACCCGAAGCACCCTTTATTGACCAAACAAGGCTGGATGCACCTTTCTTGTTGTAACACGCACTCAACCAGTCCCCCCAACAGCCAGTTAATGAGGCCAAACAGGCTGGATATACCGGATGTCCCAGTACCCAAATTTCACTGTGCTAGCCAAAAAAGGCTGGATACACTGTCCTGTGCCTCAGTCCTGACGACCCCTTGTGGCCCTTTCCTTGGATCACGAGTGGTGCAATGGAAAGCCGAGTTTTCCATCCAAGACGCTCTATAACAAGCAAAATCGGGGGGTGCGGCGGAGGGGTAGCGGGTCACTACACAACAGGAGGTCGCGGCGCAGTGACCACGCACACCCCTGCCCTGCGGCAATGCTCCAGAGGAGGAAGAGACGCTAAAGCGCAGCATGTCCCTCGTCATGCTCTCACATGATCCGGTGCATGTAACAGAGTTTGTTACAAACTCTGCAGCCATGGTCTGTTCCAGCACTCCAGTCAGACAGACGCACAAGTTGTGCATTCACGCTCGCCCCCACCTGGAAGGGGTACCCGCTCCAGGTGAGGAATGTGGTCACATCCTTGGCCTGCTGGCTCTCAGAAGCAGGGGTGCCATCATCGTACTCAGCACCGCCATCGACAAGCATCTTGGGCATGGCGATGGAGCCACCAGGGAAGTAGGGGTTGTAGTACAGGCCAGTGCGGACCTGCGCAAGCAGCGGCAGCAGCAGCAGCATTGCAAAAGCGTTCATTGGAGTTGTAATGCAGGCAATTAATTAAGGTTGCAGTACAGGTTAGTGTAGACCTGCAGCAGCAGCAGCATCACAATCGCGGAGGTTCATTTTTAGCGGATGAGAAGGCAGGGAACAGTTGGGAAGGAGAGGGCTCGAGTGCAGGCTCAAATAAGCGATTGGCAGGATGGCGACAGGATGAAAATAGGAATTGAGAGGGGGTGGTCCAGGTACAGTGCGTGATGCAAATGCGGTAGAGCTCCAAAAAGGGGTGGCCGCAGATCAGCGCGCCTTCACCCAGCGCCATGATTCTCGCGGAAGCAGATGGCGCCTACCAAGCCGACAAACATGCAGAAGCAAGCAAAAGTGGGAGAGAATTCTGGGAGTTGGATCGACCTAAGCTTACAAATAACTGAGAGAGCCTGTGCACTGGTGTATTCCATCAGCACAGAGATGCCCAGTGGGCAAAATGCTCCAGTAGTTGGCAGTAGGCAACACCTGATTGGTTCTGTTCACATCTCCCACACGCCACACTCATCTCCCTGCCGCTTCCCCACTCATATTCACGCCATGAAGGGGCTCCCTAAAAGCTGTCAGCAGGGCATAGATGCTCCTTCTGGCCTCTCTCTCTTCCCCCAGAATAAAAATGTCCGCAACACCCTCACTCACATTCACACCAGCAGGGGGCTCCCTGTAGCCTGTCAACAGGGCAAAGATGTAGTTCTGGCCGTTGTGGCGGGCGCCGGCAATCAAGGACAGGTCAGGAGGGTAGGCACCGCCGTTTGCATATCGCGCAGCCTGCACGCAACGGATTGGCATGTAGAGCATTTACATACCATCTCATACACTGTGCACGTTCATGCGCAAGCAATTCTGGCCAAACACAGTGTATGGAAGGTCAGAATAGGCTTGTAAGCACACCCAGGCATCCTGACAGGTGTCGAAGGGGAAATAGAGATGGGGGGGGGGGGAAATGGTGTGAGAAAAGGGGTTTGAAAAGAGGATGCAAGGGCAACAAAGTTTTCCCAAGAGTGCAGAAAGCACACAGTGACGCTGGACACAAATATTGATGGTTCACAGCCCCTGAGATGTTTTGGACCAATGCTGCAACGCAATAAGCAAATATGCACCAAAGTAAAACCCAACCCAACCACCATGTGTACCACCAAGGGCGCCGCTGCATGCTGTTCTGAACCCTCTAAATCAAACCCACTACAGGATTGTTTGCTTTTAAGGTGCCCAGCAATACAAGGATGCACGCACAATGACCAGTCAGGATACAGTGACATGCTCCTCCTTATGACCAAGCAGCAGGTATCCGCACCATTCATCCTACTCACTCCCTTCATCAGCCATGGAGACTTTGGAGCACACGACCACTATTTAATTGGCACAATCTCACATGTATCTTGCATTTGTACTGAGAGCAGCATCTGCTACTCGGCCCCTGCTGGTGCACCTCTGCCCCCTTCCCTGCCTCTGCCTGCAGTGCCAGCAGGGGCCCTCATCACATGCTGCTATCGCTTGACAATCTCGTGGTCATATCGACATCTGGATTTGAAAAACTTTGTCCTGGTCTGAGTCACCGGGCCAATTGTGTACACAGACCAGGACAAAATTTGACGCCCAGGCATCAAAGTATAATCGCGAGACTGGCAGCGGGCTCACCGACCCTCCTCGTCACATAGCTCCTGCAGCAGGCGGTCTGTGATGGGCAGCTTGGAGCCCAGCAAACTAAGAGTCAAAAGCAGCACTCAGAGGAGTGTATGAGTTGCACGCACCTGCTCATTGGCATATGGGCTGGGCAGCTTGTCTGCCAAACGGCCAGGGCGCAGGTACATCTCACCCTCATCATTGGGGCCATCCTCAACCTACATCACAAGGAACCAAGTGAGCAAACCATGTGTCAGTCATGCTTCATCTTTTGCTCGTGCACACATCCAGCATGCAGCTTGCACCTTCAAGTCATGAGCTGTGAAAAGCACATTTAAGTCCGTCAGCTGACTTTATCACCAAAAAAAGCAAGGTCTTCTCCTCAGTCAAAACTGCAGTGTGAGCTTCATAATAACGCCTCAGCGTTAGCTCCCGTTATTGCTCTTCAGCAAGAGCTCAACTCTCATCCCACATTTTGAGCCCATGTTTTCCTGCAAGAGGAGCCATCCTCCTCAGGCTTTACCCTGGCCGCTTCCCTTTTTCTCCTGATGCTGACTCTTGACATTTGCCTGCTACGCTGACTGCACAAAGCCCAGCACTTGCGCAGGGGATTGACAGACGATGCAGGAGCTCGCAGTTGCAGAGCAACGCCTTCAGCTTCTCACCTCTGTCTCCGCAGCCAGAGCCTTCACCTCGTCCTCAGTGTAGGCCACACCAACCAGCTGGCGCCAGTGGAGGTGATGCATGCTGTGGCAAGCTGCGCACACCTGTGTTGACATAAGAGCAGTGCAAGAGTGCATCTTCTTTGTCTGCTCATGCACATGAGCGTGCGCACACATGCATGCTTTTGCTATGCAAAGGACAATGCCGAGCATGTGTGCCTGCTTGCCAATGTTGGCATGCCATTGTGCGAGTACAGATGTGTTCACGCCCACACCATTACCTGACAATGCGCCCTCTTAGCGCGCATGCATGTGCTGAGTTGTCTGCCGCATCAACAAGCCTGAAGGGATACTTAAAGTGCTGTTCACAGCAGTTGCAAGGGAACGTAACTGCGTCGTGCTGGACGTGCTTGTAGCTGTGTGAAGGCGCAGTCCTGCCATCAGCGGGTAGTCCTTGCTTCTCCGCATATATGAGCACAGCCTCAAGCACAGCAGCACCAAGGCAGCATGATTTCATTCATATGTGCTTTTGCATGAGTGTTTTTAGTGTGTAGGCTTGCATGGGAGGAAGGTGTGATGATGCGAATGAGTGCGCACAAGTGCATGCAAGGAGTGCCCAAACTTTTGGGCCTGCTGCTCTTCCCCTTCACCCCAACTTACACACCTGCTGGTACACTTGGTGCCCACGGCGGATGGAGCTGTGGTCATAGCTGTCAAAGATGCCCTCGTGGGGCCAGGGGTAGGAAGGGGCATGCAGTCCATCCTCCACCTCGCCTGCACTGGCCACTGTCGACGCCCCAAACACACCCGCCAGCATGCCCCCCATCGCTGCTGCATAGCTCCCCCGCTGCTGGCCTGCCTCAGCACCAGCTGCGGTGGTGGTCACGGCAGCTGAAGAGGAGGCCACGGAGCGCACCTGTTGTCGGGAGAGCGGGGGCAAACTGATTTTTGGGGCTCGGCAGGGAGGACCTTGCAGGGCCCAGTGCGTGCAGCCACACTGGATTCGCAATTGCTCGGTGTGTGCTACCCCTAGTCGATGGGCACCCTCGGGAATCTCGGCAAACCAGGGCACACAAGACGTCAAGACCCGATTTTCCCGGGATCCAAGTGCTCAGAGCTGTCCCCTTCCACTCCTCCTGCTCCAGGAAAAGGCACTGTGCAACAAGCCATGCTTGCTGTCTGTGCCTCAGCCTGCTTCCCAACTCGTGGCCCGGCTTCATTGTATTCCGAGCCTCCCGTACCCTTGTGCAGGCCTTTTCTGCACCGCCTGTCTGCCCACAAGTAAAAGCATTCTCCAACACACAAGCTGTGCACCATACCTGCTGCTGCACGCCCTCTGCGGCACTACCAGCGCTCCTTGCAAGTGTGCGCGCCAGAAGGCTAGCTGCCCGCATGGCTGAAATTATTCGTCTATGTACAGGATAAATGATTGTGTTGCAAATGCAGCTTCCTGGACCCGAGAGCACAGAGTAAAGGTTTGCGCGCTACACCAGGCCTTGGCGCCTGCAAACTCAAAATAATGTTCTAATTTACACTCGATATCCAAGGACAACATGCCAGACCATTTGTCTCGTTAGCATGTTTTGACTGGTTTGACCACCTCTGCAACAGGTCCATCTCATGGCCACCTTGGATGGTGGTCCAAACAAGTACAGCAACCATTACAACAACCCTTTCTTTATCCCTGTGGCTGATGATGCTGCCCACATCTCGGGTGGTGGTGCCCAAACACCTCATGCGGACCGCTCTAAAGCAAGTCAAGACCAAGTGATTAATGTTGGCAAAGTGGACGGGGAGGCCCTGCTGCAGGTGATCATTGTTACCTGTTGATCATCTTAGCATGCATTCGCGTTGCACAACCACAGTCGACAGTCAACTAATGCCCGGGCAGCACCTATAGACTAGTCTGACAGCTTTCCTCAAATGGGACACAGCAAGCACACATCCTTCTTATTCTCCTCTTCCTTGCTCTGCTTAACTTACTTGCATACAACTGTCAGCTCCTCTCTCATGTTCAGGCACAGGCCCTCTAGCATTCGTGAGTCACACGCCTTCTCTGACTGACTGTTATGAATTTTCTTTGTTGCACCTGCATCGCTTCAACAGGAGTTGTACCCCAGCCCTGTCAGGCCAAGCGTCTTGCAACGCCTACAAATAGAGTTCTGTGTTGTGGTTTTCCTTGTGGGCGCGGATGCAGTCGTAACAGGCTGGACGGAGCCTATGGATAGGCCTGAAGTTGCCCTACACACCTTTGTGGTATGGTAAGTTAAATTTCCTTTTCCGTGCTCTTGGCTGGGGCATGCAATTGTGCGCGCAGCTGCCCTGTGTGCTCTACCGGTCAAATGCCTCTCCTGCGTCACTGACAGTGACTCACTGTTGATAAGTTGATAAGAAAGAAGTTGGTGGCCCCCTTTGATTGGAGGTTGAAGCGTGCAAGGTTTGTCAAAATGCTCTTTGCTTGCGCATCCCTGGTTTGAGGTAGCGATAAGCAGGAATTGTCAAACCGCTCCTAGCTTGCTGCCTCCTAGCTTGGAGGTTCAGACGTGTGCGATGTGTAAGACTTGCCAAAATGTTCCTTGCTTGCAGCCTCCACTTGGCCCTGCTGATCTCGATCGCCCTGGCCTTTTTTGGACTGACCAGCAAAACGCTCTTCATCAAGCTTGGACGATATGTACAATATTTCAAGGTAGAGCGAGATCCTTCTGAAGCTTTACTGCTATAATCTTTGCGTGCCTGCAAACTCTGCAACAGGCATCGGGCACGCTTTACGCAAGAAAGCATATTCCCTTGCAGTTTGGAATGAAGTGGCCCTGGAGGATGTTCATGCGGAAAACTTTTCTCCCCTGTTATGCTGTTACAAGTTAGCAAGCAAAGTGGTCTGCTGTCATGGAAGCAAGTGCGCAGGCCTTTCTCGGAGAAAGTTTCTCCTGTCTTTTTTCTTCCACAAATCACCTTGCACATCTTAACGTTTGGCACTCTGTGGCATGCTAGCAGCACTCTTCAAGAGCTCATCGCAGTAGAGTCATTGCACAACCGCAGTTGTGAGACTCACAGTGCTTCACATATGACTCACACAGTGCTTCACGTATGACTCACACAGTGCTTCACATATGACTCACACAGTGCTTCACATATGACTCACACAGTGCTTCACATTTGACTCACACAGTGCTTCACGTGATCCCTGCTCACATGTCATAAATATGGATGTGATTGGCCCTAGTTTGTTGGTATTGGAGTTCCATAACCCTCCAGATCCCCATTAGAACCTTCATTTTGTAGCTTCGTGGTGGAGGGGGTTCAAGGCTCTTCTGAGCCGAAGAGTGTCCCCTTTTCCTGAATTAATGTAGGGAGAGTTTCCTCTGCCCACATAGTTTTTCTTTTTCTTCCTTCTTGGTGTTGGAGTTTGTGAGGGATATCATTGGTGCGCAGGGTGTGGAGATGGTTGGACTCAGCTGTGAAAAAGTACCTATGCCTCTCAGCACATGTGCAAGCATAGAGAGAACGTTGCCGATTCCAGTAGTGTGCTTAAAGGTATTGCAGGGCCCCGAAAGCTCTCGAGTCCAGAGACAAGGAGCACTAAGTAACTGGAAACACCTTTCCTGAACGCTGCTCTTCATACAAAATGGTAAAAAAAATGCAATGCAACCTGTGCCGGCAAGAGTCGCCTTCTTTTTAAAGCATCCGCATACTTTTGGCATGCTTTGTAATTGCCCTTAGCAAAAGGACTGCTGCTCTCTACCACACGTTAAATGATTCCACTCCGGGGTGAAAGAAAGTCAGTGCCACATTGCATATCAGCCCTCTCTTTGCAGGCTGCTCTCTGTCACGCCTGCCTGACCCTGGATTCGTGATTTTCCTCCTGCAGGCATTCTGGCTGTTTTACTGCTCCTTCGTGCTCGAGCTCCTGCTGATGGTTGCAGTGAAAACCTATTACTTGGTGAGCGGGATCACTCTTGCATTTTGGCTATGCCCAAGATTCCAGTGTCTGAAAGTGAGAACCAAGGCAGCGGCTTTATAATTCCATGCTTTGTTATCTCCATGTGTTTGCCAACACGTTTATGATGCCAATGGATCAGTATGTGTTTCACAAATGGTAGTTGGCAACCATTTTGCGTTTCATGCATCCAACCCCATTCTAAGTGATGATTGCGTGCACAATTGCGAAGGGAGTCGTGTTTACTTTTGACTCGTATTGCAGGTGCTCTTGTATGGAAATGCGTCCAGGACTGCCATATGGACAGACAGAGCAGAGGGATTTTATCCGCTGTGGATCGTTCAAAAAATTTTCCTATTTGCCTTTTATGGTGTTGCTGTTTACTCAGCCACAACAGCATTTGATGTCCAGTGGTATGATCCCTTGTATTTTTTGGACAACAGATAACAGGTGAAAATGGAGAGATGGTGGGTCTGGCAACTAGTTCAATTTTGCCTAGCCACACCATGCAGGATGTGCAGATTTGTTCGATGTCTTAATAATGATCCTATGCAAATCTTTGGCATATTTGCATTACAATGCTGCCATGACGAGATGCGCATCTGAGTGGCTACGGATCTCTTAAAAAAAACTTCGGGTTGATTTAAGAGCTTCTTCCCACCCATTTAACCAGTACTTACACCTTGGCCTGCTCAATTATTCATGCATCAGTTCTGCCTGTTCTGCTTACACAGATTCTCCGTTAAATTTTTGGTAAAAATAAATGCTCTTTGCTCGAAACACGCAGATGCTTCCGTGCGTTAATTTTCTTTGTTTTCCTTTGATTTTGGTTGCCAGGGGCTGGGCGTTTTAAATCTGCCTTTGGAGTTATGACAGAAACATCACTGTTTGTGTGTGTGTGTGTGTGTGTGTGTGTGTGTGTGAAAAGCTCTTTCCCTGATTTTAATGTGGTGAATTGCGAAAGCCATGTAATGTGGCATCCATAAGTTTCTCTTTGCACTCCTTATCGGGCAGGTTGCACTCCTTATTGGGCAGCTAACGGACCAAATACTCCTGCACACAAGCAACACAATATTTAGCTGGTATAATAAGAACTGAAACCAGCACACGCGACTCACAACTTTGAAAGAAGGAAAAGTATATTGAGCCTCCGCTGGACACCAACCAGTTTGTGTTAAGGAAACGAAATTACAATAGAAGGGGAGACCTTCAGCCATGCTGCCCGGCTGATCAGCCTGTGACTGGTCCACGCCAGCCAATAGGCAGATCCATAGGCTCAGTCCTAGAAAAAAAAGGATTGTTGTTGTGTTCCCTGAGGGGGAATCAAACCAGGAGATCAAACACAGCTTAGACGCTCAATCGTTCACTACCGCAGTCCAAGAAATGTTGTGCAACAGAAAAACCACCTGAGTAGCTCAAAGCATGTGCTGTACAGCCAACATGTTGGCAGGTTGCTAAACAGCCATTCATCCAGACAAAATTGTGTACAAAGGCAGGGTATAGGGCACTTTTTCCTGGGCTGCAATCACACATTCAGCACTGAATGTGTAAGTGCATATACCTAGAGGTACCTACTGGTATGTGCGTGTGAGTACCCTTTTACCAAATTTGCCGCACTTAGTCCTGTACTTGCGCCAGTGTGAACCAAAAAAAGTGTAACACATGTTGTAATACGCTGGATGTAGAATTTCTACCGCAACATTTTTGAGGCTTGTGCGAGTTTTGATACGATGAAGACACCAATATTGGTAAACCAACATTCTGCAAGCACAACTAAAAATTAGCAACAAAGTTAAATCTTTGAGGATCGAGGAGAGACAAGCCAGGCCAGCACGCTGGAGCTAAACAGGCCACCTGGATCACACATGCAAAAGATGTAGGCCTGTCTTGACGCAGATTCCTGCCATGCCAGGAGGAGGCTACCAGGATGCTGAGACAGGCCTGCTCATTGATGGTCACAAGCATGATAGATGGTCTCATCAGCACCAACACCAGCACCAGCATCACGAGCTGCAAAGGACAAGCAGCCTTCCCCATCCAGAACCCAAGCTTCATGAGCTGCCCCTCAGTTCTTACCCCGCCCCTGTACTGAGGCGCACCACCTCCACGCACCGAGTGCCAGCCCCTGAGGCAAGAGCCAAAGTAAAGCAATTTATCAGCCACAGGAGGAGCTCCTCCGCAGACAGAGGTGGCCATTACGCGTCTTCCTTCACACAAGGGCAATGGGCACGTGCATCCGCACATATGCAGTACAGACAGAGGGGCAGGTGAGTCAATGTTTGCATGTCACGAACGCGGCATGGGATGTGCTTGCATCCTCCTTGCCCTGGCTTGCAATGCATAGGTTACACATAAAAAAGACCTTCAGTCAAGACGCCTGATTGAAGCCTGCCGCAAGGAAGAAGAAGTTCAGGGAAGTAGCTTATGAGGTATACTTCATACCCCTAGAACAGCAAGCCAGCAGTGGCCGCAAAATGAATGTAGGTGCAGGTTTTTGCAGGCCGAAGTTCGTTGGCAACCCAATCCGTTGTCTGCCTTGTCAGCAGGCCTCCATCTCCTGTACAGCCATGTTTTCATGCTTCAAAGGATTGTGAATAGCCTCACATCACACAAACACACACAGGTTTGTGCAGCTGCCTGCACACATGGGGAATTCAGAGGAGGATGGCGAGGTGGCTTTGCTACCTGCAGAGGGACAGCGTGGTCGTATCACTGTCTTTACAGTGAGTTCCAATGACTGGAACTGTGTGATGTGGCTAGTTCAGGATTCTACAAGGCTGTGTAACTGGTTGGGTCATGTGCATCCCCCGTATCAATGGACTGGCGCAATGGAATCTTGTTTTGTAGAGAGCTGCCATGGATGCTATTAACCAACATGCTAGTTCCCCCCAAATGAAATACACAAGAGCAAGAACTGTTTTGCATGGGGAACTGGTTTGGTTCGCGGACTTGGCACTGGTTTAAGGATGTGGCACACGCAGGGTTATTGGTGCTACACACACACACTATGCATGTGCTTTGTAGGTGTGTGATGCTTTCGAGCAGGCAACCGTGATCAAAGCGATCCAGAGGAAGCACGCAAGCACGACCTGCAGCAGCTGCTCGGAGGTGGTGCTTGTGCAGGTGTGTGTATATGTGTGTGCGCATGTGTGTGTGTGTTCAAGGCACATTTTCACCCCTTTTTTCCATTTAGTCTTTAGGTTGCTGCACAAGCCGGGAAGGGTTTTGCCTGAAATCGCTGACCCAAGCACTCCTGGGGCAGCCTTCCGTAACAGAGGCTTTCATGTGCACGGCGCTGAGGCTGTTTGTGCTGCATAGCGTTGCATGGCAATGCACCATGAGGAAATATTGGTTTCTTTCTTCCGGGCTCATCATAACATGAGCTTGAGTGAAAGAAGGAAGGCAATCAGTATGAATGCTTCCTGTATTTTTTAGGGAGAGATGACACCAAGGGCCAAAGCAATGTGCAGCACTCAGTCAGCGCTCAGGAGTGATGAGAAGCGCTCAGCAAGCGCTCAGCAATGTGTAAACTTTTTACCAAGAGAATTAGAAGGAAGGTCGAAGAGGAGGGTAGTAAGCAGCACCCCATGCCTAATCTTGGTGCTGAAAGTTGTCAAAATGCTTCTCTAAAGCACATCTGCTGCTGGCAAGTTTATGAGCTTACAGGGTAGGATTAAAGTGAGCGTAATAGGGGCTTTGAAGCTCACCTACTTTAATGTTTTGTTGGCCTGGTGTTTGAACCGATGATTCCGCCTTTAAAATGTTCTGCATAATGACCCACTTACAAAATAATTATACTTCTCAGTCTGCAACAAAAAAAGCGCAGCAGTCAGGATGGCGCCCTTTTTTGACAAATTACCTCAAAAGTGGAAGAAATTAGCTCCAGTTGAAATCCTACAAGCATGTGCAAATTGCAACCATATCTGTGTCAGAAGTTCAGTGCCCATCCTTATCCGCTGCCTGTGTGCAAACCTCTTCTTGACATTGCCTTTTTGTTTGAAGTCCTGTATTCAGGGTTGTGCCACCACGGCGGCTTAGAGGACTTTTGACTCTTTAACCAGTTCGATGAATGGTTCAATTTGGTAAAACCGTATCATTACAGTTCCAGGGTGGACATTGACAAAGAATCAACCAGTTGGTTGCCACCATTGGATTCTGCTGGGCCACAGGCTGCTTGCATGACTTGCAAGCCTAGGTTAAAGCAGCTCGCCTTTCTTTTGTGTATGTTAATATATCTGTATGAAACATAGCATCATGCAAAAAAATGCCAAAGGGGCAAGACAGGCCTGGGGGGCTTCAGCCCCCCAGCCCCAGGAGCCTGATGGCCCCCCTACAACAGGCCTTAGTATAGGTAAGACTCAGAACAAGGTAAGGGGCAAGAATTGTTCCTGGGTGTGGGACCAGTTGCCAGGCAAATGAAGTTTGGCAGCACAGCAGCCAGCAGTGACTCTGCCTTAGAGGGCAGCAAGGACAGCAGCTCATGGGCAGCAGCAGCAGCAGCAGCAACTGGTGAAGTACTTGCAGCTGTGCTCCCAGCAGGCTGAAGAGGAAAAGGAACAGCAGGAGCAGAAGCAGGAGCAGCAGCAGGGCCGGGAGCAGATTGAGACCAGTGCATTAGCAGCAGCAGCAGCAGCAGCAGGAGCAGTACTTGAGCAGCAGGGATCCACGGGCAGCACAAGCTGCTGTCATTGAATAACTTTTTAGCTTTTTATTTGTACTATTTGGTATAGTTGATGGAGTGTGAACACTCCAATTGGCCTGTACGCCATAAATAAAATCTCCTGACCACCAAACCGAGTTTTGCTTGAAACGTTCCCAAAATCAGAAAACATGGTTGTGGCCGCTTAAATGGTCTACACCGTCTAAATCACACAGCGAACCATTTACCAAAGTGGCGCATCGCTGCCTGTATTGCTCCAAGGAGACTTTTTTTTTTCTCCGATCGTTGTACCCTCAGGGACTGCCATCTTACCAACCTGGGCTGGATAAGGGAGACTTGTTCATCTTTGACTATGGTGTAGTTGTCTGCTGGGGGCTATCTGCAGCTCAGGTGCGTACGTCCTCCTCCACAAGCATGATGTCCGCCACTCCTTTCAGCCTATCATCTGGTGCTGTGTGCATGGCCACCCCACAGCCACTGACTTTAAGGAAGTGTTGCCTGATGCAGGTAGCATCCCATAGAACTTGTGATGGCACAGCTTGTACTCGTTCTTCGCTTCGCTCTCCCTTCCTGCTTCATCAAGCTCTGCCACTGTGACATATTCCCACTCAAGGGCCTTATCTTTAGGCATGTGTAATGTATATGGCCTTTGGGGATGCAGGGGGGGTGGTTGGCCAAAACCATTTTATACAACAGCATAACAACCACCCAAGGCCCTTTTCCCCCAAAATTGCTTCTTAAATACGTGTATACATGCAACGCATGCGTATTCCACGCGTTAAAACATTTACAGCTGCTCCTAAACTCGCGTACGACCATAGACCTTCTGCAAACTGCATGTGCAGAAGCTGCACTTGCAGGAGCTGACGTTGATGTCCTCACAGGAACTTTCAGTGATACGCATGCTGCTGTGCCCATCAATACGAGTTGTCACTCTGCTCTCTTCATTGTGCACTGGTTGCGCTGACAGGGGCTGTTGATGGTGCGCATGCTGCTTTTTGGGTTCCATCGACACAGGCTTTCACACACCTACAAACACACACAATATCCCAGGCTTCTATTGGCTTCTCCGTAGTAGTCTGGCTGCGCTGACAGGGGCAATTGCTGCTGGACATGCTGCTACGCAGTGTCCATCTGTTAAGGCTTTCACTAAGCTCTCTCCTTTGTAGTCTGGCTGTGCTACCAGGAGCTGTTGACACTGGAGGAGCTGTGCTCCTGCCAAGTTGGGCCCTTGCAGCCTGAGGACACACAAAAGCTCACTCTTTTGCGTGCTGGTTGTGCCGAAATAAGCTGTTCTGAACACGCTGCGGCCCTGCCACGTGAAGCCCTCGCAGCCTGAGGACACACATAAGCTCACTCTTATGCGTGCTGGTTGTGCCAAAATAAGCTGTTCTGAACACGCTGCGGCCCTGCCACGTGAAGCCCTTGCAGCCTGAGGACACACAAAAGCTCACTCTTATGCGTGATGGTTGTGCCAAAATAAGCTGTTCTGAACACTCTGCGGCCCTGCCACGTGAAGCCCTTGCAGCCTGAGGACACACAAAAGCTCACTCTTTTGCATGCTGGTCGTGCCAACAGGAGCTGTCAGTTCTGAACACGCTGCGGCCCTGCCAAGTAAAGCCCTTACGGCCTGAGGATGTGCACAAAGAGGAGCTTGGCTTCCAGTACACTTCAGATCAGCTCCCCAACATCCAGAATGACGTCATCACCATCTCTAGGTAATGTTATCACCTGGAAATATCATCACAAGGTGATGTCTCCTGTATTTCAGCGAAGTGCTCATTGCACTAGACTACGCGCCAAAGCGTTCAAGGTGATGTCACCACCATCTCTTGGCTAGCTGTCCGGTGCATGCTCGCACATGCTACTTTCTTGACATGGGACAGGAACTGATTGGCTACCTCAACTCCATGCGCTCTTACTTTACCTCCTTGGGCCATGCTTCACTAACTAGTGTGTAAGTTGTGTAAATTGTAGAAGGGTGTAGAGTGTGTTTTGGCTGCAGGCGTCCACCCCACCAGCTTCTGGTACACCAGTTCAATGTGTCAGGTTGTGTCGGCCAGCTTGTGTCCGCTAGCTTGTGTCAGTAAGCCCGTGTCTGTCAGCTTGTGCCCGCTAGCTTGTGTCAGTCAGCCTGTGTCCGTCAGCTTGTGTCCGTCAGCTTGTGAACATACGTTGTGCTTTCCTACTTATATTACTGAGCCCTGCTTGTGTGGCAAGCTTTCGCTTTGAGGCCTCATGTGTGTGTGTCTTTGTGCGTGTATGTGTGTTTCCAAACCTCAGACTGGCTGGGACAGCTGATCCCTCCCTACCTGTCTGAACTCCACACCCATTTTAATTGTGTTTGAAGCACCCTCTCAGGTGAAAATGCCAGACCAGCAGGTGAAGCTGCACTGCCTGCCCTGCTCTCTCGTCCACTCCCTAGTCTAGCATACTGCGCATCTCAAGTTGAACCACTTAGCCCCCCCTTCACCTCCCAAAACACACACACACACACAGGTTAAAAGCGCTAGACCAGCAGGTGAAGCTGGCCATCAGCCATGCGCTGGCACAGAGCAGCAAGCTGAGTGTGTACGAGACGCGGGTGGCCGACTTGGTTGAGCTGGTGTGTGTGTTTGTGTGTGAGGGAGAGTATTTTAATGGCATTTCGAAAAAGAAAGAGTTGTGAACTCTGTTTGAGGCGTTTTGATGGGGCTCCCCTTCCAGGGGCACTGCCTTTTGCAAATTAACCAGCCACAATCAGATCTAGTAAGGCTGCAGCCTAGCGTCTGGCACAGCAGAATAAAATGAATAGGGGTGAAAAGCTGCATTGCCTGATGAGAATTGCTCGAGTTTATGGTTATCTTTCAAGTCCCCATGCATGTTGCATTGTGGCATTGCATTCCGCAGAGAAGGGAATCAGAAGTGAAAGCCATGTATCATGATGTGCCGGGCTTCTTTTGCGCCCACTAGGGTCTGGTTTATAATATCAGATTTTTAAAATCTTTATTATAAAATATATGATATAATCTTAGGTCTTATATATTATTTATAATAAACCCCAGGATTCAAGAATTCATCTGCAAGTAGGTGTGGTGGGGGGGTTGTACCCCAGGAATTGATTGGTCAAGTCCCTGCAAAACAAAAAGAGCAGAAGAATGATCAATTACACGAGCATAGTCTTGAGCACTTGCACAATAGCTATTCTGTTCAAACGGCTGTTCAACTCTCTATCTTGTCCTCCTCTGGAGCTGCCCAAACAAGGATTGAAAACAGGGTACCACCAATTGCACGGTCGCGTGCAGTTGCACAAAAGCTGCTTTGTCCGAACTCCTGTTCGACTCTCTATCTTGCCCATGCTGGAGCTGCCCAAACAAGCACTCCCAAAGAAGCAAGAAATCTGCAAAGCTAAAGCTGGAAATACATCTGCAATAAATTGTAAGCAAAGCAAGTCCTTGTTGACCTGTCATGCTTCTTAGCTGATGGCACGTAGGGGGTGAGGGATGATTGCATGGCCTTGCGCTTGGCAGGGCGGCTGGAGTCTGCTTCATCATCATCATCATCATCATCATCATCATCCAAATCAATCACCTCCTCCTCCTCCTCCTCACATGGGCGCTAGCATGAAGGGCTGTGCTGCTTGCATGCTTGCAAGGGGTTGTTGGGGCTCATGACCTCACCACAGCCTTTGCACTTCAGCATGCATGGCCCATCATCAGCTCTGACATGATGACCATCTCATAGCCCCCCTTCAGCTTTTGCAGTGGTTCTCCAAGTGCCGCTTGGCCTCTTGAGGCGTCCTGCAGGCCCCCATGCACATCTGCTTGAGGCGTCCTGCAGGCCCCAATGCACATCTGCTTGAGGCGTCCTGCAAGCCCCCATGCACATCTGGCGGACCACGCCATCTCCATCCTTTTCAACTAACTTACTTCGTCCTTTCGTCTCCCCTTTCGTTTCAATGGCGGGGTCGTCCTGACTCCGGCTGTGAATTTTTTGAACGCTAGAAAATCTTATATTGCATGGACGTCATATGATATTGTAGAATAAATGATATTTGTAGGGATCGGCACCTGTTATATAACAAATAACATAACATAACGTTATATAACGGTATATAACGTTATAGGTCCCTCGAAATACAACAGTGCCAAATCAGGCCAATTTTCGACCCCTGCCCATCCCAAACCTCATATAAAATAATACTAGAACAATGGCGGATGTCAAGGAAGGGGAGGCCGATTGGATGAAGTTGAATGAGGAGGGCAAGCATTCCTACCTGACAGACCGTTGCACACCTGCTTACATCCTGAGCAAGCTCACAAAAGGAGCCCCCAAGTAGTAAGTGGGAGATTGTTTTCAAGGCATTGATTAAGCCAGAGTATGGGGGCCTGTGTGTGCTGGAGTGCAAGCGATGCAAGGCCAATGTCAGCCCTGGCAACCCATCCCAGGCAGCTCAGCGCCACAAGTGCAAGGCAGAGGCACTAGCAGCAGCACACCTATGAATCGGCTCACAGCCAAGCACAAGGAGGATGTGCTCCAAACTGTGGTGCGCTTGAATGGGGGCAAGGGTGGCATGAGCATGAAAACTGTTGTTAGCAAGGAGCTCAGCGAGCTGGACTTGGGGAACTGGAACCCCAGCATGGCTCAGGCAGCCACTTTCTTGAAGGAGCGCGACTACGCAGCAGATCCCGTGCAGCTGCAGATCATTGGGGCCAGCAAGCATGACTTCCTGCGCAACTTCTGGCTGTCCGAGGCAAACCAGCAGTATCCCCTACTGGCAGTTGCTGCCAACAAGCTACTCTCAGCACACGCAACGACTGCTGCAGCAGAGCGGAACTGGTCAGCATGGGGGCGCACATACACTTGCGCAACTGCTTGAGCATTGAGACAGCTGACAAGCTGGTGTATGTGAAGGCAAACATGCCCAAGGAGTGGTACAGCCAGACAGCTGGCTCAGCAGATGGTTCCCAGCATCATGGCAGTAGAGCGGTGTAGTGGGGGATGAACTTGGTGCAATGGTATAGCAGCACAGTAGGCTTCATGCGGCAAACTGCCTACTTGACAGAAATAACGTTATTTTTCAGCTCCTGAGCTCATATTGGACAGCAGAATTATTTTTTTTTAACTTGGTTATTTGTAAATGGGCATTATATGTCCACATGCAGGTACCATTCAAATCTGATGGTGAAATTCATTGCCCCAAGGGGTGTTCTGGAGTGTATAACAGGGATCATATAACAAAATATAACGTTATTCTGTTATATAACGGTATATCGTTATGAATGTCTCCAAATAACGTTATACGCCGATCCCTAGATATTTGTAGGGAGCACTGTAGCGCCCACAATTGTGCATCATTTCAATGTATAGAGGTTGAAGTGCGAACACACACACACGCACGCACGCACGCAGGTGCGGCACCTACCAGAAAGCATGATGGAACACGGGGAGATCAAGATGCCGCGCAAGCAGATGGCACGCCTCATGGGCAGGGTCTTCATCCAAAAGAGTGAGGTCAACCTGCTGTCATCGGTGCTAGACACGCCTGAGTT
Organism: Dunaliella primolecta; assembly: GCA_914767535.2. Lineage (NCBI taxonomy): Eukaryota > Viridiplantae > Chlorophyta > Chlorophyceae > Chlamydomonadales > Dunaliellaceae > Dunaliella > Dunaliella primolecta. The sequence goes on along the minus strand of OU611754.1, from coordinate 13,743,493 downwards.
CTTCTGGAGGGCTCCTGATGCGCTGCAAGCCCTGTGAGTGTGAATGAGTGCTCTTCTATTGTGCTGCCCTGGAACAATTTAAAAAGGACAGGCCGCTATGAGTTGCTCTCGATGGTGCTGGACACGCCAGGGTTCTTCCTCTGGAGAGCTCCTGATGCGCTGCAAGCCCTGTGAGTGAAAATTAGTACACTTCTCTTGTAATGCCAATTGCTCCTAAGGACGGGCCGCTCGCAGCTGTTGTTGGTGCTGGACGCGCCAAACTTCTTAAGTAAAGTGCACTGCACCGGTCGCGAGCCCTGCATGTGATTTTCTGGAGGCTACACACTTTCTGACAGGCACGGTGCCCACTACACCCTTGTTGACTTCTGCATCGGTGTCCTAATGGAGAGCTCCTGATGCCTTGTGTCCTTTTGCGTGTGTGAAGAGCAGGGTGGATAAGTGAAAAGTATTTGAGGTCTTTGATGCCTTTGTGTCATTTTGTGTGTAAAGTGCAGAGTGATCCAGCGGATAGAACCCAGGTTATCGATCATAGGAAAAGAGAATATGGAGAAGGAGGGTATAATGATTTATTAATTGGTGATCCAGTGAGCTGAGGATGATCCATCCACATTTTGGCATGGGTGCTTGCAAACGGGTAAGGTCGAGTCCTGTCATTTGCGCACTCAAGAGATGCCTGATAGAAAGGCCAATTTCTATATCTCTACTCATTTGTTCCTTGTGCGAGCATTTGAGAAGTGAAGGCTGTGCAAGCATCAGGAGCGATGCATGCAGACTCGACGGACTAAGCAGCTGCGCTGCATACCTCCCAGAACCTTCACAGCATCTGGTTTGGTGACCAGCACTGTTCTTTGCTTTCGCTCAGCTGCACTCATACGCAGGTACAACAATGTGGCCTGATCCTAACTTGTCAGCACCATTCCTTGAGCTTGTGTGGTTCGCAAGTACCCAGTTCCTAGACTGAAATGTTTGTTGAACTTCGGGGTTTGATTGAGGCAAGAGGTGTATTTTTGTTGCAACCCCCCAGCATGTCTGGAACAGCTGAGTTGCTCCACTTGGTCCTGCTATTGCACCAAACACATAAAGGTGGGGGGCAGAAGTGGTGCAAGGATTCACAAAAGCCTAGCTCAGTTGACTGCGGTATCATGCATATGTGTGACGCAATGTCATTGACACAAAGGGGGTCCAGCTCGCCCCCCACACACCTGGTTAACAAAGCTTCAGCCCTTCACACCATCTTGCGGTATATATTGCGATATATATATCTTCACACCTCGATAAAAGCACAACATACACACACCTGTATATATGCACACGTAGGCATATTTGTGCACACCATACCACCACGACCAGTTCAAATGGTCCCAAAAATAATAAAATTTTCGGTTTTAGTTTGAATGGAGCGATTTAGTTTGAATGGGGGAATTAATGTTTCAATTCAAATGGGTTCGATTGGCTGATGGCTGGCATTTTAATTCCTTAATTTAAATAGGTCATTTTCAGCACTTGCCCTTATCAGCCCAAAAATTAATTACTTCCGATTCGAATGAGGTTTGAACGCTTGGCAATAATTAGTACAAAATTTTGAATTTGACTCCAGAATTAATTAATATTTGAACTGGTCGTGGTGGTACGGTATATGTAGGGATTAGCGTTGGCCTAAAGTGCTATGTAGCGTAATAGAAGACCCTCATACAATGCTATATGCCGATCTATAGGGAGCGGCGTCAGTGAATATCAATATTGTAATATAATGTTGTAAACGCTATAAAGCACTGATAAGTGTGGCGTATAGCGCTCTATGCCGATCCCTATATATATGTGTGTGTGCGTGCGCGTGTATGTGCGCGCACATGTGTGTATATGTGTGTGTTTGTGTGTGTGTGTGTGTGTGTGTGTGTGTGTGTGTGTGTGTGTGTGTGCACGCGTGCGCGTATGTGTGTGTGCGCGCGCTCAGGCGCATTGCACATTGGGGGAGCACCTGGAGCGGAAGGACAATATCACCCAGTCTGTAAAGTTTCGGTCATTAAAGCCATTTTTCTGATGTTAATGACGTTTTCATACGTGTGTGTAGGTATGGCACAGTGGGAGAATACCTGGAGCTGGAGGACCGTGCCAACCTGGTCAACAACCGCACAGTGCTCATCCAAAGCATGTTGAACATGTGGAGCGACCACGCCAACCACCACCATGTGGCCCGCTTGGACCGCATCATCATCATCTTGATTGTTGTAGAGGTGCGGTGCAGCTGGCGAGGCTGCTTGGGATGTTGTTGAATGAGCATGCAGCCGTGTGTGTGTGTGTTTGTGTGCGCGCACATGTCACATGTGACATGTGTGTTTTCACACACAACATCATAGGGGCTTCAAAACAGCAAAATGGTTGGGCCCTCCCGCCGTTTTGAAAATCCAGAACTGAAGACTTCAAGCTTTGCGTGACCTTTCAGAGAGTAATCACAGCATTCTCATGAAATTAGGCCGCATCGGAAAGAGGAGCTAAGCCCCCTCATAGCATTGTACTGTACCAAGAGGCAAAGGCAGCAGAGGAGGCAGAGGGGGGGGGGGGAGGGGCAATGCGGGGGCGGTTTCAGAATGGCTTAGGTGGAAGAATAGAAACAGGGAGGGGCATCGAGGTCTGCCCGTGAGCTAGCTAGGACAGTGAAAACGCCATGTGCTCTGACGAGACCTTGAAGGAAAAGGACGGAGCTAAGATGGCAGCAAGGATGAGATGGGGCCCATTTATGGGTTGGTTTGGAGGCTGTCTGCAGGCAAATCACCTAGGGAAGCATGAAGCAGGTCTGATTCATCTCATGACGTCTAAGGCAATTGATTACAGGCTTGCAGGAGCTATTAAATTGGCACAACATTTGCTCAAATGAGCGCTCTTGGGGCATTGTCCGAGGTAAATCTTAAAAGCCTACACTGGCAATAGCCAGCGTGCTTTTAAGTAACCGAAGATCAGTGCTGACACTCGCAGCGAGTCCTACCGACTAAGAGAGCAGCTAGGAGCAACCAAACTAATGTGGATCCAGCGAGGGCACGCCCTGGCCCAGAGTTTGGGCATGCACTCTCCCAAGACGAATGCCTTTTATACGTACCCTTTACATTTGTTTCTGACCTGTAGAATTGAGACCTGCTTCCCATTTGTCACGCAGGTTGCCATTGCTTTTGCCCAGATTGTCGGCTTCTTCAACTATTGACGGAGGCTTGTGTGGTCTGTGCGCGGCATGATGGCTAGCGTGATTCTTCCTCTTTCTTTTTTTTGTGAGGGCTGTATCAGAGCGCGGCATGGAGCAGCTGGATGTGGGCACTCTGTTCTATGCAGCAAGCCACCACGGCTGAGATTAGCACTTTTGATCGTCCTTACTTCTTGCTCTGCTGTCTCTTGCTTGTGAGTAGCAAAGCTGGCCTGCCGCTTACAAGTGCCTGCAAGAGGGCACCTGCAAGGCAAGCTTGCCTTTGAAGGGTGCAGACTTCAAGGTTTGATTTGGGACAACTCTTCTTCGGAAGGAAGACCTGATCTGTGACGGCAGAGCAGCAAGGAACTCAGCAAGAATTTTTTTTGTTTTTAAGGCAGACCTACGAGTTTGACCCTGCATGAGGTTCCTGCACTTTCATGAATGAATCGCTTTAGGATGTGCCTGTTGTACCAACATCCGCCTCTAAATTTCCATGAATTCTTCCTCTCGTAATACAATACATTTTCCATGACATTGCACCCAGTTTGTCTTGAGTTTTGGTGCAACATACTCATAGCGTTCAAAATGTTTGTGGAATCCTAAATTGCACTTGTGTTCCTCCTCTGGAGGCCATATTTTGAGGTGTTTCTATTTCTCGGGTCTGGAGAGACATCAGCTGTGGGAAGTCATGCAGAGGTGGATTATCTGCATAACACAGCAATGTCATTGTGGCCCAGTGCCATTGTGACCCACTGTGTCATTGGCAATTGCATGATTGCAAACGTTTCATCTGGTGAGGCTCTCGCCTTGGTTATCAACTGATACTATTAGTAACCAGTCAGTGAGAGTATCCTTAATACAGGTGGCCAGAGCTGGCGAGCACAGTATTTTCCCCCTTTCTCTAGCAATAGAGACAAAAGAGAAGGCTCTGGACTCATTAAGTTCCAAACTGGCCAAACTGGCTATTGTTCAGGGACATCAAACGTAAGGTAACATCAGTGTATCAGCCAGGGAGCAGCTGATCGGAAACAAGAGCAAAGCGACAGTGAAGGAAAGGTAAGATGAAGTGTTACAACAAGATGAAGCTGACGGGGCTTGTTTTTTTGCTGGTTAGGATAGGATAGGGTTACATAGCTGTACCTGCCTACAAGGGCAGCTTTGCTGAAGCAAAAGGTGCCTGTGACCAAGCCAAGCCAAAATTTTTCGCTGGTCCCCTTCCTGTGGGAAAGGAAAGGGCTACATAGCTGTACCTGCCTACGAGGGCAGCTTAGCTGAAGCATAAAGAGATGCCTGCAACCAAACCAGACCTAAGATTGAAACTAAGAAAAAGCTTGAAGTCGAAAATTGTTTTTGCATTTCTAAAAAAACAGAGAGATTTACAGATTTAAAGGAGAGACCTTCAGCCAGACTGTTCGGCTGATCGGCCTGTGACTGGTCCTCGCCAGCCAACATAATATCCATGTGAAAAAGCTTGGTCCAACTAAAGAGGAGGTTCATAATAGAAGAGAGACAGCTGTAATGTCAGAGCCATGCAACAAGTTCTTGAGGTTTCAATGTGCGGGGTCTTGAGGCACGCAACAAGCAGGTCATTGAGGTCTGAAAGGAATACAAGCAGCAAGCAGCAAAATGGCCTACACTTAAACAGGGCAAGGACCAGCTGATATACAGGCATGCATGCACACACAAAGGCTCAGCCAGGGACCTTTGCAACCCGGTCTCCAACAGAGAGATATAGGATGCATAGAAGTTGCTCAAACTGTTTCTCAGAAAACCATGCCACATTCATGCTTCACAGCTCGATGCTTTTTGTGGGGGCATGGGTACTTTTCTTCATGCACGCAGCCTAGTGCATGCATACCTCCAAGACGGATGGATTTTTCAGCCAGGAAGTTTGGCTGCGCGGCTTGCTGGGCTGTGCCAGTCAAGCAGAAAAAAGCATGATGAAAGGATCACACATCTGTACTTGCCTACAAGGTCAGCTTGGTTGAAGCAGGAAGGTACCTGCGACCTTACCAAACCATCCTGGGTGTGTCGACCTATATTATGACGTATGTCAACTGGGAAAGAAAAGAAAGGAAAACTACGTAGGCAGAGGAAAATCTCCCTACATCAATAAAGGAAAAGGAGACACACTGGCTCAAAAGAGCCGTGAGTCCCCTCCACCACGAAGACTACAAAAAGAAGACTTTAATGGGGATCTGGAGGGTTATTGGAAGCACCCGGCTCCATCACCAGGCTGCAAGAAGTATTCTTGTTTTCAATAGCACGCCTAGTGGTAACAAGCTTGTTGGCATACATGACAGAATGGGCATGAAGTTTGCCAGCGAGTTTATTGGCGCGTTGGTGGTCAAGTCCCAGTTGTTTAAACTGGCTAAGGGTGTGCTTAGTGTAGCAGGTCCCACCAACACCAAAAAGGATGGTGAGGAGAGTCACAACTTTTGCATTAATGAGTTTGCAGAGGTCTGCATGCTGCCGCTGTGCCGCCTCCAACTGATGTCCAGGCCTCGTGTCTTAACAGTACTTAATTTCAACCAAGTGCACATGTCGCTGGTTTACATGAAGTTGGTGGGGCTGTCTCACGCGGTTGGCTGTTGTGGCCCTCAGTGTGGGGTTGTGTCTGCTGCGTAATGCATGATGGTGTGAGCGAGTGGAAGAAGGAGAAGAAGGAGTGGGTTTGGCTTTATAGGGAGTAATCAATATAGCACCAGAACGGCTGGAGGTGAGTCTCGATCTCTTAGAAAGATTTCTTGGAAAGAGGTGAGGGGGTTTAATTCTGTTTGATACATGTGCAGGGATTTGAAGGTTGTGCTGCGCCAACTTATCACCACTCCCTATGTCGTACGTTAACCAAACCTGCTCCCCAAGGGCTTTTGCTTGGCAAAAACGCCTTGTGCCAGGTTCTGGAGTGTTAGATCGCTGCAAAAAGAGGGTCACACACAGGCTTGATGAAGCGGGCATTTAACAACTTGAACGTTGAACTTGTTAAATGTTTCTTTACGTGTCACAAACTTGAATTTCATCAGGGTAGCAGTGAAGCTCCGTGTACCTGGAAATCATTTCCTGATGCGCATGATGCGCAATCTGGGACCCGTATAAGGTAAGGTTACATCTCTATATCCGCCTACAACTTGTAGGGTAGCTGAGCAGAAACACTGAGGCCTGTAACCAGGCCTGACCAAAAAATGCTCAACCCATAAGGTTACAATGGGATTTGACCTTCAGTCAGGTTGTGTGGCTGCTCGGCCTGCTCAACTGTTCCAGCCACATAAGAGTATCCATTAATTCAGAAATAGAACGAGAAGCAACGATACTTTTCTTCTGCAACATAAACTCAAAACTCTTTAGTAAAAAGCGCCTGACGTGTCCAGAAAAGTCAAACTCAACTCATAAACTTAAAACTTGAAAGATGACACGTCATATTTGATGCGGTCTGGTTTTGATGAAATGGGACCGTGCAACCTTCAGAGAAGATAAGAACAGCGTGCCTTAAAAAAGATTAATGAGAGCCACACCACACTTGTCCATGATGTGCTCTTCTTTTCCATGCAACCGATCTGGAGAGCAGCGCATGCAACTAAGTACAGCATTTCAAACTTGAACGTCAGCCGGGCTAGAAAAGTTCAGTCTAGTTCAGTTTTCATGGGATTTTGGCCTTCAGCCAGGTGGTTTGACTGCTCAGCCTGCTGGTCTCTGCCAGCCACACAAGAAATGTCCATGATCTCATGAGAGGAAGTCATACATCTGGTTAGAAAAGATTAAAAATGGTGTATGCAGAGAAAATTTCCCTTACATCAATTAAGGAAAGGAGGCGTTTTGGCTCAAAAGAGCCGTGGTTTTCCGAGAAGGAGTCCTTCAACACAGGTGAAGGCACAAGGCTATAGACCTGAAAACGGTTCATACAGTCTCTAAGACACAGTCAACTGCACGGAGACGCAGAACTGAACATAACTAATTGGGTAAACATGCAGGAGCTATCACTAAAAATTGCATGACTACTGGGCTGAAGCATTCGGAAGAATCAATCATATGAGGGTCCTTATTGTTTTTTTGAGCAGTACACACATGGTCATAACAAAGCAACATCCTACTGGGTCCCAACATCCCACTGAAAACGTCCCACTGGCAGAAAAAAAAGGCAACTGCAGGACAGAACAGATGCTGAAATAGAGTGCGCAGGTTTGTCAGATCCTTAAAGGGGCATCCCAGGTTAATGTGCTCTCCATATTGTACAATTTGCCAGTCATGTTGGTTGCAAATTCTAAGCTTGTGGACAGTGAAAAGCGCCTGACTCATTCTAAAGAGCTTCGTGTCCTTCACAGGAAGAAAAGGAAAACTAAGTAGGCTTCTGCTTGTGGTCAGCAGCTGTTAGCAGCTATGCTAGCTAGTATGCTAGGATGCAGACTTTAGTTGCGCTCAGCAGATAGCTGCTGGGCATGGCTTTCCTTGGTTAGAAGGCTGACAGTGCTGACTCTGCTTGTTGAAGGTCTGGAACTCCAGTCTTTCAGCTATCATCTTGCTCTCTTTCTTGTTGCTGGACCTGTCTTCTTTCTCTGCCTGCAGTGCCTCTCTCAATCTGAACTTTGTGGCGGGAGGTCATACAGTCTGTGCACCAATGTGGCCCCCTTCCCTTAATCGGTGTGGGGAGTTTTTCACTGCCTACATAGTTTTTCTGTTCTGTTCTGTTCTGTTCTTTACTTAGGCAGTGAAAACGCTCCCTAAATTGATTATAGAATATTCCCTGCTTTAAAGGAGGCACATCGGCTAAAAGCCTTTTTTCTTTCTGCGTGCCCACGACCATGTTGTGCGTAGAAATTTAGGAGAAAAGAGACCCATGTCAGCTCATTGTCTGCAACTAAACAGAAAAGGAAAAACTACATAGGCAGAAGGATTTCTCCCTACATCAACAAAGGAAGAGGAGACACATTGGCTCAGAAGGGCCGTGAGTCCTCCCCACCACACAGCTGTGAAGCTATACATTACAAGTCTGTAGCTGCAGAGATGGAATGATAAGTACGAGTCTGCTTTTGCGAGAAAGGAATGTTGTTCTGAACAGCTAGCCTCTGCCAAACCGCAACCATTCCGCTCACAAGGATGGGCCTCAACCTACAATCTCTGTTAAAGAGCTGTGACAAGTTGTGGAGAGAATGCGCGGTGCCTTGGCCCTGGTATCGTCTTATCATATATTGATGTGGGGAGTGTTTTCACTGCCTGCACAGACTATCTATCTTTTTCCCTCGAAAGACTGAAAACTCGCCCTTCTGACCACAATCCACAATTCCAGATGGCTGACCCTCGCGCCCTTTGATGCCCACAATAATACCCTGCCCTTCAATCCATTTTTCAGGTTCCTGAATCCATCCCAGGAAGTGCTATGTAAATCTGACCGCCCTTGTCACCCTCCTTTATATAAACCCTTTTTTTTTCTGGGGAGAGAGGTGGCCCACTCATAGTGTGGCTGCCTCCCTCTCCTCTCTTACCTATCCAGATGTCGTTCTTAGCCCTCAGGAGCAGGGCCTTCAAATCCATGGAGCTACACCAAGTGAACAGCACCAGCACCGCGCCGGGATCGGTGCGTGCGTGTGTGGTCAGCACTGGATTTATTTGAAGGTTTTTCAAAGGCCCTCTTAGTTTTAGTGTGTAGTTTCACGAGCGTCCGTCACGTTGTTGCTGTGTCGCGATTCTGCGTGCCACCATTTAGACACTGGCCACCATGACCTGTTTTTTGTTTTTTCAGGGGCTGCAGCAGCAGCAAGGCAGCAAGCCCAGGAAGAGCAAAGACCTTCACCGGCAACCAAAAGGAGGCAAAGATGTAGACTTTCATGGCGTAGGTGAGTGATGAAAGAGTTCAAGAAATTTATTCAGGCAGGTCTGTTGAGGGAAGCAGGTATAACCATGTGACACACACACACACACACACACACACACACACACACACACACACACACACACACACACACACACACACACACACACACACAACCACACACACACACACAGACACACACGCGCGCACACGCTCACACGCACACACGCACACACATTCTCACACGCACCTACACACACCCCTAATCCATACTTATTCTGATGCAGGAGTGGATAGCAGCTGGAATGGGAGGCGCGCCAGGGCCAGCATGGAGCTATGCAAGGAGGGGCAGTCAGTGCATGGCTCACGTGCATACACATTGGCCTTTGCAGCATTCTGGGTGGGCATCAGAGGTGCGAGTTGGGTCGTGTGGCAGTTCTACAGTGCATCCCAAGCCCTCTCAATACATTGTTCTATTGTGCTGTCTGTGCTAATGGCAACGAGGAACAGCCCCTTTTATGCCCCAATACCTTGGCATGTGTGGATTTGGATAGTGTAAATTTCCATCTTAAAATTGCCGTCTCAGCACCCCTGCAAAAACCGATGCATCAAGGGGGGGGAATGAGAGGATTTAAACAAGCTGCGCTTTCCCTGCTGCACACACACATACAAACACATACAGCAGTGCTTTCCCTACTGCACATCCTCCAGCGGTGGTTCTTTCTGCTCGTGTCTCCAAACTTCAAAAATGGGTTGATTTTTTCATCTTTTGCTCAACTTTATGTCCCTGGACACCCACTTTGTTTTGAAGGGTGTTTTTCCGTATCCGCACCTGTCAGAACTATGGCATGCACATTATGGTGTTGCCATGGTAGAGTGAGGTCCTCTGCTCAAGCTCTGTCACTGGGCTTGCAGTTCTGAGGCGAATTGGTTCCCATTTTGGTGGACAACTCTTCTAAATGACTGGATGTGCTCCCTTTCTTTTTGGCTAAGCCCTAGTCGTGAGGCGTGAGCTCCTAGGGTTGCCAGTTTCCGGATAAGTTCACATTTGGCTGCCTTGGCCCGCCCAGCGCACCCCCCTCCGTGGAACTGGACATGGAGGCTAAGCAACTTGTACCAGGCAGCAGAAGGGCTGACTTCGCCGATTTTAAAGCGTCCCTTGAGACGCTCCCCTCACTTGTTATACTAAGCCATGCCAACTGCTTTTATTCCATGTTTTCCAGCTTGAGCTCCACCCTGAGACCATTTCCACTCCCAAATTTCAAGTGACCCTTGAATACATGCTAACATCCTGTAAACCAATAAGTAACGAAGGATGGAGGTCAAAGGGTTCACCTTTAAGCACCCCCTCTGCTGATTTTTCTCTCAGGGAAATGGCTGGAATCCTGTATTAAGACCAACCACTGGGTCTTCACGTTTATTTCTTGCGCAATGGCAGTTTTCCGGTAGAAACACACTGAACTACCTAGAATCAACCAATTTTGTTAGTAGGGGATCTGGAACCAGGTTTTGATTGATTTTAATTTTGATTTTGGAATGTGGAGTTCAAGCTGCGGCAAATTAGTGTGCGCCCCAACCTTGGACACTCAAGCTCTTATGCTACAGGAAGCTACATTTTGATGAGTTTGAGTGTCCAAGGTGGGCCCAACAAACCTGGGAGCATTGAAATGATGTCCTCTTTGGGGGGCAAATATGTCCACCTCTGACGTATTGAATAGATAGAATAACGTATTGAATAGAAGTTGGTCTGCATGTATGGCCAGAAACCCAAAACCTGAATAGACATATTGAATAGATAAGTTGGTCTGCATGTATGGCCAGAAACCCAAAACCTGCGCATGGATTGGTCTGCAAGAGTGTGCATTAACAGGTGCAGCAAACACCCGCGAATTTCTCAAAAAGGCAATGCTAAAATATCGAAATCAGGAAAGCTTTCTTGATGCTTCACAAAGTATGGAAGCCTGGCTGGTCATGTAGGTAAGAGCACATGCGCCTCTGCTTTTACCCTGTACTTCTGCAAGGAGTTTGACACAGAGAGAATTAGCAGATTTAACTCCTTTTTGTTTAAAGCGGGGCGCCTGAAAAGTCCCATGTGGCAGGGATGTCAGTGGAAACTTAATGCAGGTTGACATGTGCCATCCACCTGATGGGATGGTGCTACGGTCATGCCATGCAGAACGGGTCGCCTCTTATCAAATGATGGCTTGCTTGTGCCACCCATCTGATAGAGATTTGTCCCAGCCCTCTTGATTGGGAGCGGCTCCCTGCCTTGTCGTTGCTGCAGGCTGCCTACGGTTGGTGCTCCATCATTCTTTAAAAAATTCCGCTCGCATGGGAACGGTGCATTTTCTGCTCCCGCCATCCTTGTCCTTCCATTCCATAAGCTGCAGTAGGAGTAGAAGTAGTAGTAGTAGTAGTAGTAGTAGTAGTAGTAGTAGTAGTAGTAGTAGTAGTAGTAGTAGTAGTAGTAGGAGTTGGTGGGACATTGTGAGTGTTAGCCATGACCATTGGGTCTTTCCTTAATGCACGCTGGCTTCTGTGCACCTTAGTTTCTAACTCCATTTTGTTTCTTCCATCCTGCAGCCTATGGCCTCCTGGCCCCCACTAACAACAGCGCCCACATTGCTGCTGACAAGGGCGCCTTTTTCAAGCTCCTCACCCCCTCTCCATCAGCTGCCTCCGCCTGCGATGCCCATGCGCACCAATTAGCTACAGCTGCGCACCTCGATGCGCTGTTCACCATTTTGGCTCTGTGGCCTGCCTTGCATGACGCCACAGCCAGAAGGCAGCGTGCAGCCCTGCTTGCATGGGGCTTTGACGGACCTGTGAGTGCAAGTGTGTTTGTGTGCGTGCATGTGTGTGTATCATGTTTTCATTTATGAAGTGCAAGAGCAAACAGTGTTTTGATGTATCAGCCTCGTGTACAGGTCTCAAAGGACACAGCCTGGTCAAGGTGTTAAACCACAAAATTGTGTGCCCTCATGTACGCATCAGTACATTCTACACCAGACGTTGAAGAGGTAGAAGGAAATGAAGGATCTGGAACGTTCTTGCTCGAGTCAGCGCACTTGGAAAAGTGCAACACATGGAACGGTAATAGCCTGGGACCAGCATGCACCTGCTTGAGCAAGCTTCAGTCTTGTTTCCTACCATTACTCGGCGCACTCTGCCCCTTCCTCTTCCTACTCAGCATTTACGCCTTAGTGTGCAAAAGGTTGCCCTTGGATGCATCCTCCTGTTCCTACTCCTTTCCATTTGACCTGTAATCAGTGTGCAAAAGGTTGCCCTTGGATGCATCCGCCTGTTCCTACTCCTTTCCATTTGACCTGTAATCAGTGTGCAAAAGGTTGCCCTTGGATGCATCCTCCTGTTCCTACTCCTTTCCATTTGACCTGTATCCAGTCCTGGGCCTTCCGGCTTTGTGTCAACTTTCTTGTTGTTTTGTGCCAAGCTCGCTCCCACTCGCCCATCCTTTGCGCCCGCCTCATCCTTGTAAACTTTTTTTATGTCCTTTGGGGGTTATGACTTAGGAACACACACAAAAAAGGTCAGCATGGGCCCCCGCTCACTCCTTGCTTGTGCGCCTGTTTACTGCACACATCATCTGTTAGGTGCACTAGCTGTTCTTTTGTATCCTGAGGATTGCAGCTCCTCCTGCTTCACTACTTGCCGCACACCTCTACGCATCCAATCTCGTGTACCCCTGCACGCAGGTGCACTGGACATCCTTTTTAAGCCTAGTGGGCTTCTGCTGCACTCCTTCTCACTCGCCCCCACGCGTCTGTTCATGTGCACCTCTGCTACCCATGGAGGTGCAGCAGCAGCAGGCCAAATCTCTTGTCTTACGAGATCATGCCTCTGTCCACATTCGTCTGTACGCCTGCACCCCTGCAACCCATGCAGGTGCAGCAGCATGCCTAATCTCTCATGGAATACCTTGCCTTGGCCTTGACTTCTGTCCTCATACGTGCTGCCTCTGTCTGCAGGTGCAGCAGCTCTCTGCCTGGCCCTTCGTGGGCGCATCCTTCGCGTTTGGCATCCTAGCGCTCCTGCCCCTCCTCAGCAGCTGGCGCATGCCCGCCCAAGCGGCACAGTCTCTGCCTCTCCGGCCGCAGATGCAGCTCACAAATAGCCCCCGCGCGCGCAGCGCTGACTTCTCGCTGCTGGCAGACAGGCAGAGCAGGTTACAGGCCACTGACCACAGTGGCACAAGGCCTTCTGTCCGGATGTCTGACTGCTGGCCTTCAATCAGGACGCCTGAGAGGCAAAGCAGGCAGGGGCCGCCAGAGGCCGTGCACGGAAGGCTGCCTCCTGTTCCGCCAGTCCTGGTGGTGGGCGCGGCATCTTGCATCCATCAGGCGCTCACCTCAAGTGCGTGGGTACTCTGTGTAAGAAGCAAGAACAAGAAAAACTACGCAGGCAGAGGAAAACCTCCCTACATCAATTAAGGGAAAGGGGACACATTGGCTCAGAAGAGCCTTGAATCCCTTCCACCACATGTGTATGTGTATGTGTGTGTGGTTTGTTTCGCAATATTGCATGCAATCCTGTGTGCTTGACTGGGGAGATGTATATTATACATGCATGTATGAACTGACATAGCTTGTCAGTTTGCTATGCGCTTTGCATCGCAGCAGCTCTTCCAGTAAGGGTGGTTAGGTTTGAACAAGTTCTGGCTCATAAGGGTGATCAGTGGCAATCGCAGAGATGCACTGTGAGGTGTGTGGATGAAGGCATGGGGGCACCCTGTATGCAGTTGTGCACCATTGCGCTCCACGCGCTGGCCTTAATAAAAAAATTCGTCAAGGGGCATGAACCGAGGCATGGAAAGCAGGGGTGCTTTGCAACGGAGCGTGGGAAGGTTGCTGCCCTTAGGGCTTGCCTCCTTTGTTGGCAGGGCAACCCAGGACTTTCAGAGGATCTGTCTGTCTGTGAAGGGATGGGGTCCAATTCTGTCCTTGAGGAAGAGGTCCAGCGTTACATCTGATCCTCTCACAGGCAGTTTGGTCCTCTAAAGTTGCCAGGGTTGGGTCATACGCGGGTTTGGGGGGAGCCGTACGTGTTTATAACCCATAAATACACGTACGTCGCGTATATACGCGTATTCAGATGGCCATTTTTGGGAGGGAGGGTCTCGGGTGGGAAAGACCCCCTTGGAGGCACCCAACCACCCCCCAGCAACCCACTCTTCCACCCCAAGGCCATATCAATGATGCCAGCATGATGAACAAGTCGAAGAGTCTACCCATGGGCCTTGAGGGAGCTTGCAGGGGGCTTGCTTGAGGCCTTTCAGCCTCACAATGAGCTGGTGCTGCCATCATGATGCCATTACAGATGCCATCACAGATGCTCCAGCACGCAGGAAGGAAGGCTCCTAATGTGGCTGTACAGAAACTTGTGCCTGCTCACCCAGGACCTGCAGCAGCTGGGGCAGGCTTGGATGGCTGGAGGAGGAGGAGATGGGGCAGGAAGAGGGGTCCAGCAGTGGAGAAGACTGGTTCACGGGCGATGAGGACGATGCAGAGTAGAATCAGGGGCACAACTTGCTGGAATTGTTGGAAAGCAGCAATGAAACTTGAAACGAGAGGCCCAGGACGGGCCTGCAAGGCACTGCTGACAGACGTATTTATTTTTCACGTTTGACAAACAGCCATTTTTAAGATACGCGTTTCAACGTCATTTTTAACGGTACTTAAAAACACGGGTTTCACGTATGACCTAACCCTGAAAATTGCTGGGTTGCCTTGCCAAGGGGCAAGCCCCCACCTCGGCTGCCCCATACACTTCATGTATGTTACATGTTGTATTATTACTGCTCTGGTTTTGTAATCAAGCCATGTCAGTGCTTTGCTTGATATAATCTGACATTTTTTGATACACCTCCTGCCCCTGCAGTAAAGGTCGCCTCTTGCCATACAGATTGCAGACTCCAGAAGCACAGGGCCTTTGTTCAGAACCCCTGACTGCTCGAATGTAGCCATCCATGCTAGCATTGAGTTTGCGCCTCACCCTCTCTCATGATAACCTTTCCCTTCTGGCCGGCACTGCTTCCACAGTGAGGGGGGTTCCTCTTTCTTTTGCCCCGCCCTTGCGCAGCGGATGTGGTATGCGTTTGCCATGCAGGACGCACTGTGTGGTAACGTCAACGCACCGCAAGCTGCTGAACGAGAGCCTGCTGTTGCATTTCTGCAATCTTTTCACCCACCCTACCCTTTGGATTGAATATGCGTTTATCCATGCAGGGGGCACTGTGTGGCAACGTCAACGCACCGCACAAGTTGCTGAATGAGAGCCGGTTGTCACGTTTCTCCACTCTTTTCACCCCACCCTACCCTTTGGATTGAATGTGGGTTTATCCATGCAGGGGGCAATGCATGGGCAACGTACCGCAAGCTGCTGGATGAGAGCCGGTTGTCCCACTCGGCTGCAGTGGAGTTCATCCACCTCACAGCACGGCACACCCAAAGGGTGGCAGATGAGAGCATGAGGTCGTGGGACCGCAGGTGTGTGTGTGTATGTGTGTGTGTGTGTGCGTGTGTGTGTGCGTGCGTGTGTGTGTGTGCGTGTGTCACCAGCATTTGTTTTTGTGCAGGACCCTTGGAATATACGGTGCGTTTTCGTATGTGCGGGAGCCCTGCAGGGCTCCTTGGCCAGCATGCTCCCTTATTCCAATCCTTGCTTCTCCAATTCAGCAACAATTACTTTGTCAACCTCTCAAGTGGTGTATCGCGGCTTCATCCACACAAAATGTAATCAACATTTTTAATGATCTGGTCAGAATGCTTGCTGGGGGGCATAATCCACATGTTTTTTCTAGAACCCATGATGGGTAGGACCATCTCCCAGACATGCAATTGCTCTGTATGGCTCTGCGGGGCATATAGATTACCCTGGATTGTGAAGATTTGGGGCTGAGAATGCCAGAAGGTGCTTATTGACATGGGTGAACGACAGTAGGAGTGGCCTGCATGCGGTGTAGGTCTTGCTGTGGACATTGAAAAAATAAACACACATGCGCGCGTGCGCTTGTGCGTGCTTCTATCTTCAGTGACACATGGTGGAAATGCAGTGAGGCATAGCTTTCATGCGTGCAGTGAGATGTGGCTGCCCGTCTTTTCTGACACACACATACACACATGGACTTGTGCACAGTGTGACTTGGCTGCCTGTCTTGTCCGCCCTGCCCGCCATCTGCCCCGAAACCCTGTCCCTGCTCGTATCCTGCCACCACCCCAACCAACCATCCCAGCGCACCCCCCCCTCTCAGCTCAGGCCGCTGCTGCGAGTGCCCAGCAGTGGCAGTGATAGCAAAAGGAGCAGCAGCTACAGCACGTTTTGGGGCAGCAGCAGCTCCGCTGCCAGCACCTGCAGCAGCAGCAGCAGCAGCAGCAGCAGCAGCAGCAGCAGCAGCAGCAGCGGGGGCAACAGCAGGCGTTACAGCAGCAGTCACAGCAGCAGTGATGGCGGAGGCTGTGGCAGTAAAAGCCATACGCATCAGGGGCAGAGTAGGAAGAGCATGAGCATGGAGTTGGGCAGGAATGGACCCAGCAGCAGCCCTGCTGCCAAGGGTCAGCAACCAAAGTCCCCAAATGGCAGCATTGACAGTCCCTCCAAGGACCCACAGAGAGCGCCTCCAGATGGCCCCCACAGCAGCCCTGCTGCCAAGGGCCAGCAACCAAGGTCCAGAAAAAGCAGCAGTGACAGTCCATCCGCCAAAGGCCAACAGAGGAGGTCTATAGAAGGCACAGGTGACTGCAGCAGCAGGGAGGGTAATGGGCAGGGAGGGGGGGCCAAAGGTGGCACGTCACTGTGGAGCGGGGCCAAGCTGTTTGCGTACAACCTGGTTGCGCAGGCATACTGATACAAAAACAAAGTATCACGTCTTCATTTGACAGTCCTGATATCGCGCCTGCAAGTATGCCTGAGAGCCTGGATGTCCGCACCTATTGCGGTGGGGCCTAGATGAGAAGTCTGTGGGTGCACTGGCTGGGCTATGTCTAAGGCGCGCTTGATGGTGCTTAAGAAGAGAACGTGTCGCTGTACGCATGGGGTCAGCAGGTGCTCTGCCAAAAGAAACAAGTTTTCCTGTGGCTGTCCTCTTTTGTATACCTCACCTTAACAACGTCACGATGTCGCAAAGTAGGAGATGCAGGTGTCTCTGTCTCCCTGAAGTGGTGCTCTATCTTGTTTTCATGCTTTGTGTATGGTCACTTGCTGTCATCTTTGCCTGTACAGAATCATGTCGTGTTTCCCAAAGCTGTACCCTCGGAATGCGTGTTGTGCATTCTAAGGACTACTACTACGTTTCTTTTTTCCTCCAAACTGCATTTATCCTTGGGGCCTGTGGCTGCACCAAGCTGACCATTTCAATACGATTTCCATGCTAGAGGTGTACGTGATGCTGAGTTCTGGTTACTCGATGGATAGCTGAAATGAAACGCTTTCTAGAAGAAGGCCACTTGACAGTAAAGCCTCCTCGTGACTGTTTCCCTGGCAGTCTCTATTCCATGCTCCAGTGCAACCTGTGATGTGCTCGTGTCAGATGCTCGAGTGCTCGGTGCTTTGCTTCCATTGCCTCTGGATCCTTGACCCAGTCAGGGAATGAAACTGTGTACCACTGATGCCTGCTTTGATTCTTTTAGTACGAGCTTCAAAATTCCGATTTTGAAGATTCCTGACTTTCATAGCATTGTGATGGGGTGTAATGGGCTGCTTGCCTCTGACCAGAGCCTGTTTCAGTCTGGGCCGCCAATCACAATGAGCACTGCGGTTTTCACGCCTTGTGGTGGCATGGCGCTTGCCTTCATCGGTTTTCTGAGATCATTACCAGCTTAAGTAAGTACCAGCCAAATGCATGTTTCCTTGCTTTGTCTTTTTCTTCTGTTTCTCAGATCTTCACTGCCATGCTGTAAAGACCTTGACCAAAATTATCGACACCAAACATGCCATCCACTTCAGCAATCTAAACAATGGGGGATGGGGGGGGGGGGGCAAAAGGACAGACTGCTTAAAGGAGGGTGAGGCGTACGCCTGGAAGGATAGATGACAACCCGCCGGATCCACGTTCGTTTGGTTGCTTGAGCCTCTGGTGAGACTCCCTTTTACTTGCAGAGCTAATTGCTGTGTCTATTCTAGATGAATGCTGGTAAGTGTCCAGCGCACACTTTTACTTCATCATTAAGGGAAACAGGATACCTAGGGCTGAGGCACCGTGTATGCCTTTCACCAAGAGACAAAGGACAGGATAAGGTAAGATGGGGTTACATAGCTGTACCTGCCTACGAGGGCAGCTTAGCTGAAGCAAAAAGGTGCCCGTAACCAAACCAAACTTGTGATGAATGTCAACTTAATACGGGAACAAAGCCTTATGCTGAGTTCAGAAGTGTCATCTGCTGTATAGAATCACACACACTGTCACTTTACGTGAAAAAAGAATGCAAAGTCATGCACACAAACTCCAAAAGGTTGCAGTGTCAGGTGCTAGAAAATATCCTCCATGTTCCTGCAAGATGCACAGACTATTAGAGAACAGCGTCACTCTGAAAAATGTTCCAAGAGGCCATGACAAATGTGTTCATGGCATGCTTTGTACTTCAGTTCTCAGCATCCTCTGTGATAGATGCATTGCAATGAAGGGTAACCGCCGATACAGCCTAGTATTTGCACATGTCAGCATGAGATATCAGGTGGGAAGGGTTACATAGTTGTACCTGCCTGAGATATCAGGTGCATTACAGTGCTCAAAGCTCGCTAAAAAACAATTGCAATTTGCAATGAAACTCAGACACCCTAATAGAGACCGTCAGCCCCCAAGTACCCTAAGAGGTCTTTCCCATGCATGGCTCGGGCCTTGGACGGCCCTTGCCAAGGGGAGTTGACTCCCCCATTCACTCCTAGGACACATTAGGGACCCATGCTGCTTTTATTGCCTGTGCAATCTTGTGTGCTCGAACTCGCCTCTCTTTGGTCTGCAGTTTGAGACCAAGAGACAAAGGTAAGGTAAGTACAGTATGCCGATATATCCCCCTGCAATGCCAGCTCGGTGGCAACACTGAGGCCTGTAACCGGACCTAGCCAAAAAAGCTCAACTCATGAACTTGGACTTTGGGGAAATAACATGTTTGTTGCGATTTGATGTCTGATGAAACAGCGCGCAGTATCAGCAAGAGACAACAAAAAGGGTCAATAGGGATCAGGTGGCTCCTGGGGTTTCTAGCAGTGCCTTGTGCCTTATCTTGTTGACAAGAGTTTAAAACAGTCTTCTCAAGAGTGCGTCTGGTGCTACCAAGTTTGTGAGCGCACTGCACAGAAGGAACAGGAAGCTTTAGAGCAAGTTTGACTTTGTGAGTGTCAACTTGTCAAGCGTTTTAAGGGACTCCAGGGTGTGAGGGGTGCAGATGAACCCACCCACACCTAACAGAATGCTATGGAGGGTAACTTAAGCTGAGGCCCTTGAAAGATGACGACAGTAATCACAGTGCTTCTGCCTGGAGGCCTCGAGCTGATTCTTGGGCCTGTTTTCTTCACAGTGTTTGACCTCTACAAGATGGATATGCTCCTTCAAGTTGTCCAGGAGAGAACTAGGATGATGGACCTTGAAATTTCTTTAAAGCAGGTGGAGTGGCTGTGGCTGGCACTAAGTGCTCCCTGTTCTCCCTTTACTTCTCAGCGGTTACCAGTAATTGGTCCTTGGAACTCTTTCTTTGGAACAATTCAAGACTCAATGTTGCACCAGGGCGATTAGGAGTGATTTGAGTCAAACTTTTAAGAGCTACTCATGACGTTTTCTCCGCTATGTCACAAGCCCTTCAAGGGATTGGAGTTCAAGAAGTAACGTTAGGCACTACATACATGCTGATGCCACTCAAATGCACCTTTTAGTTGGATGTCCGCAATGGTTACTATGGAGAACCGGCTGCCGCAGTCAGTGGGGTGATAGACATAGGTTTGCTAGATTATGCCTACTGGTATCATACCAGTAGCATACCTAGTCCAAGCCAGCAAGCTAGGAGGTGAGCAAGGACAGGGAAGCAGTCTATGCCACAAGCCACAATGAGATTGCAATCGATTAAAATAATCACCCAAATCAGTCCTTAACCCATCCTCACCCACAAGTTGAATCCTGAGAAAGAAAAGAAAACACAAAACTACGTAGGCAGAAGGATACCTCCCTACATCAATTAAGGAAGAGGAGACACATTGGCTCAGAAGAGCCGTGAGTCCCCACCACCACAAAGCTGTGAAGTAAAAATGCTAGTGGGGACTCCTGGTCGGAACAGGAGGGTTTTGGGAAGCACCTGGCTCCATAACCTGGCCGCAAGAAGTATCCTTGTTTTCAATAGCACGCCTAGTGGTAACAAGCTTGTTGGCATACATAACAGAATGGATATGAAATTTACGAGCAAGTTCATTGGCGCTGTGGTGGTCAAGTTCCAATTGTTTAGACTGGTTAAGGGTGTGCTCAGTGTAGCAGGTCCCACCAACACCCAAAAGGATGGTGAGGAGAGTCACAACTTTTGCACTAATGAGTTTGCTGAGGTCTGCATGCTGCCGCTGTGCCGCCTCCAACTGCTGTCCAGGCCTCGTGTCTTCACAGTGGTTAATTTCAATCAAGTGCACATGCCGCTGGTTTACATCCAGTTGGTGGGTTTGCCTTGGTGGTTGGCTGTTGTGGTCCTCAGTGAGGGGCTGTGTCTGCTGCGTAACGCATGATGATCCTGAGAATATAGTAGGGAAGTTCAACAAGTAAGTTACTTGAGACCCAAAACCCTTAACCAGTTTAAACAACTGGGACTTGACCACCAACGCGCCAATAAACTTGCTCGCAAACTTCATGCCCATTCTGTCATGTATGCCAACAAGCTTGTTACCATTAGGCGTGCTATTGAAAACAAGAATACTTTTTGCAGCCAGGTTATGGAGCCGGGTGCTTCCAATAACCCTCCAGATCCCCATTAGGATATTCTTTTTGTATGTTCTTTTTGTGGTGGAGGGGACTCACGGCTCTTTTGAGCCAATGTGTCTCCTTTTCCTTAATTGATGTAGGGAGAGTTTCCTCTGCCTATGTAGTTTTCCTTTTCTTTTCCAAAACAAAACAGCCTGTTTTTTCCAGTCCCTGCATAGGTGCTCCCTTGGGGCATGGTCCCTAATTTTCTTCACCAAATTCCCAAGTCACCAACTGCACTCAATTGGATGGGTTTTGGTGATAAGAAGTCCTTGCACCAAAAAATACCAACGCAAAAATGGTAGGAAATGACCCAGTGGTTGGTCGGATACAACTGCCATTTCCATGTTACAAACATCAGCACAAAATTCCCTCAACCATATGCACCATTGAAAACAAAAGCACTCATTATATTCCTGGTGCCCTGGGGCCTGTGCTGCCAGAAACCGCAAGACCCACACTAGCTTCCCACTTAACCTATGGCGAGGGACACTCACAAATCTTGGAGCCAGTGTGCCTCCTTGATTGATGTGAATATTGCTCTCACTGCCTACGTTGTTTCTTCCTTTTATCTTTTCTTTTTTCTTTTCAGCACAAAGGGTGCTAAAAAGGTCTATCGATGACTTCCTTCTTTCCTTTCTCAAATACGCAGGATGTTAGCATTGTGTATGGGGGTTACAAAAAAAATTCGTGGGAATGAAAAATGGTTCCAGGAGCTATGGGCCCTTTTTGGGTGATCTAAGGCCAAGAGAGTGATCTGGAACCCCTTATTTTCACATTTATCGGTTTAGGACAATGTCATCCATGGCCAGGCTAGCTAGTATGACAATGGAGGAGGAAACACGCGCTTTCCTTCATCTGAATGCCAAACATTGCCTAATATCCCAGCGAATATTGGTGAGACCCTTTCTAGCTTGCTAGTCAGGGAACCTCTCCTTAATGCAAGCGGCCTTTTGGCTGGCGTAGACTTTTCTTTTTCTTTTCTTTTTCCCAGCGAATAAGGAGCATTGGCATACTTGAAATGGTTGCTTACAAACCATATTCAACAGTACATTGTTCAACACATGTTTATTTATATGATGTAACAACTTGTTGAGTGAAGGTTGATTGAAGGGAAAGTTCAAATTGGAAGCCTTTAAGCATAATCTACCTCGTGTTTTTTTTGTCTTTGCTACCTCGTGCTATTCCATCAAACACCAGACTGCAACAGACATAATTCATTATCTGTTCTTTCCAATCCAACTTTTGTGAAATGAGCATTCTTTGGCCAGCCTGAGGTCTGGTTTCAGGCCTTAGCGTTTACGTCAGCTGCCCTTGTAGGTGTTTGCAGCGATGTAACCATACCTTAACTAGCAAAAAGGAAGAAAGAACCCTACTTAGTGCAAAAAAAATGACTCTTCGTACTATCCTTCTGGGTGTTAGCGGGACCTTTTACATTCAACACACCCTTGATCAATTCAAACAACTGGGACTTGACCATCAATGCGCCATTAAACTTGCTCGCAAGCTCCATGCCCATTTTGTCATGTACGCCAACAAGCTTTTTACCACTAAGCGCGCTACTGAGAACAATCATACTTCTCACAGCCAGGTCATGGAGCGGGGTACTTCCAATAACCTTCCAGATCCCCATTACCACTCTTTATTTTAGAGCATTGTGGTGGAGGGGACTTGCGGCTCTTTTAAGCCAATGTGTCTCCTTTCCTACTTCAATTGATAAAGTCAGTCATTTTGACTGGAAGCCTTTTGTTTCGCAACCTTCAATAACCTTCGGCTGGTAAGTTGCTGGGAGAGATGGAGTGGAAAGGAAGCCTGAGGACCTGAGCACCCAGGCGCATGGCTGACTCATGAGCACATCCTCGTTTAATCTTGTTGGCTCTGTTAGGCTTGACTACACAGGGCATCTTCCTGATGGGTCCCAAGCAGGCTTGCCCTGACCTTTTTAATGCACATTTGTTTCCATATTCAGGCGACATTTGTATACATTTGGTTATTGTTACGATACTAAACTGGTCAATTGGTACCAGTGTAAAGTCCAATACGCTGGCTCCGATAGCAGTCACAGGCACGGTTTTGCTTCAGCTAAGCTGCCCTTGTTGGCAGGTAAAGCCTTAAAACCCTATCCTATCCTAACCTACGCGGGGCAGCTTCCTGATGGGTCCCAATTGAAACCACTTCCTTGCCCTGACCTTTCAATGCACATGGCCAGGTTTTGACAACAGTTCCTCTCCATCTTATCCACCTACCTACATCATTACTTCTATCTACACCTACACCATACACCTACATACACCTACATCATTACTTATCCACCTACGACATTACTTCTATCTTTCACTCCTTCTCTTTTTTGCTCTCACACCGCCTTTTCTTTAAGTTTCTCCAAGACTGAGAATGCAAGCCAGACAATAAGGGAAGGTACATCTCTGCTTCATGATCTACCGTAATCCCAAGTGCAGCAAAAGGTGCGTCAATGGTCTTTGACAGGAAAGGTTCCAGGAAAGTCTTTGCATCAGGATGTAAAAATGAGAAGGACATTGATAGGCCCAGAGGAGCTGCAAGCCTCAGACAAATTATGAAAACAATAAAATACGGCTACCTAAGCAGCCATGGAGGTAGGTATTGGATACTTCAAACAAGCCTTGGAGCTTCAAAAGATACATGGAAAATGAAATAAACAGTAGAGTTTACTGCACAGAATGAAGAAAAATGCCGTATGCCATGTGCATCTGGCCTATGCTGCTTTTATTCAGACAGTAGTACTCATGTATGACCCTCAGCGCCTTTGACGACCATGGCGTGAATCAGGATGCTGCACTGCTTGGCGATCATGGCACAAACCCAAATCCTGCACTGCTTTGACAACTGCAGCACTAAGCAAGGTGCTGCACTGCAACCACAGGCGTTGCACTACCAGGTGCTGCACTGTGACCAGTCAGTACACCTCCTCCAGCTCCTCACCAGGGTACCCACCGCCCTCAGGCTGCTGCTGCTGCTGCTCTTGCTGCTGTTGCTGCTGCTGTTGAGGGCGTGGCTGCTGCTGTTGGGACTGCGGCTGCTGTGGCTGTGCAGCTGCCCTGGCTCGAGCTGGCCCCCCCCTCCCCACACTTGGAGCAATTTTGCGTGCCTTCCGTGCTAGAGGCAGCTCAGGCAGCTCTATGCCTGCAACAGATAATGGCTGCTTCTGAGCTGGCTGCTGCTGCGGCGGCTGCGAATCAGTCTCTTTGACATGCCTGGGAGGCAGAGTCGCTGGTCCTGCAGCTCGCTGCTGCGAGTCAGACACCTTGATACTCTGGGATGGTGGTTGTGCTGCTTGCTGCTGCGAGTCAGATACCTTGATGTGTTGGGATGGAGGCGGGTGTGCTGCCTGCTGCTGCGAGTCAGACACCTTGATGCTCTGGGATGGAGGCGGGTGTGCTGCCTGCTGCTGCGAGTCAGACACCTTGACCGGCTGCAATGGAGGTGCTGCTCCTTTGTCTGCCGCCTGCTGTTGTGACTCTTTGATGGTCCCGTGAAGCTGAGCAGGTACGGGCCCTTCTGTCGGATGAGATGACTGTTGGGTGCTTGTTGCTGGCGCTGCACCCGGCGGTTCAGCAAAGCCAGCCCCCTGTTGCTGCTGCTGCTGCTGCTGCTGCTGTTGCGGCTGCTGTGGCTGAGGTGCTTGCAGAGGCACAAGCTGCGCGTGCTGCTGCTCCCCCTGCTGCTGAGGTGCTTGCAGAGGTACAGGCTGCGCGTGCTGCTGCTCCCCCTGCTGCTGTTGTCCTCCCTCCTGCTGCTGTGGCTGAGGTGCTTGCAGAAGTGCAGGCTGCGCATTCTGCTGCTGCTGCTGCTGCTGCTGCTGCTGCTGTTTTTGTGTTGCCCGTGGGGGCCTGCGCACAGAAGGTCGAGCAGGCTTGGCTGCTCCGCCTTGCTCCCCTTGCTGCTGCTGCTGCTGTTGCCGCTGCTGCACATCCTCCTCTGTCTGATGGCGTATGTTGACTTGCCGCCGGGGCCTGGGCGGGCGCCCAGACTTGTTTGCAGCAGGGGGTGCCTGGAGAAGCAGGGGCTCCAGGGGCTCGATCGGGGGGCGGGTGATGGCAGGCGGCGGCAGGCCCTGCAATTGTTACACAATGGTCGTTACAATGGGGGCGGATGATAGCAGGCAGCAGCAGGCCCTGCAAAGGTCGCATTGGTCGCGATGGCTGCAATGGGGGCGAGTGATGGCAGGCGGCGGCAGGCCCTGCAATCGTTACACAACGTTCATTACAAAGGGGGCGGATGATAGCAGGCGACGGCAGGGCCAGCAAGTACAGTGGGTACGTCACGATCATCATTGCCTTTGTACATCGAGATCAACATTGTCATTGCATCATCATGATCATCATTTCCATTGCATCATCATGATCATCATTTCCATTGGATCATCATGATCATCATTTCCATTGCATCATCATGATCATCATTTCCATTGCATCATCATGATCATCATTGTCATTGTATCATTGAGATCATAGCCAATGTATCATTGAGGTCATCTTCCAGGCTTCTACTCAGACTTCACGACTCATACGTTCACGAGTCCTCAGGATTGTCACAGACCCTCTGTCTGCAGGGTCTCGTGTATGAATCCTCCTTTCTCCATAGATGAAATCCAGCCTTGCACTCTATAAGAACAGAAGGTTAGTTTGTCCATCGATGATTCAGCCTTCCTACCCGAGTGCTACACCAAATGCTGATGGCTATTGACAAAGCAGCAGCAGAGGAATTTGAGCACTGACAGTGCGTGCCTTTGTTCATGCACTGACATTCCTTACAGTGAAACACAGGAGATTCAAGTTTGGCGGCTGTCTTGTACAACACTCCTTCTCACTGCCATTGACTCTACGCAGGCCATGCCTCGACTCCGCGATCATT
The DNA here is from genome assembly GCA_914767535.2 of Dunaliella primolecta. NCBI lineage: Eukaryota > Viridiplantae > Chlorophyta > Chlorophyceae > Chlamydomonadales > Dunaliellaceae > Dunaliella > Dunaliella primolecta. The sequence goes on along the minus strand of OU611754.1, from coordinate 13,717,678 downwards.
CTTTCGGAGTCTCGCTCCATTTCATGGTTAAAAAATAGGGGTAATTAAGGCAGGCACACAGCTCTAAAACAGGACGCAGGTTCAAGCCGCACCTGGATGCGTGCCTTCACCACGTCCATGAAGAGTCTCTTCTCTTCTGGGTCAGGATTGCCTCTGTATAGCGCGTCCGTGATCTGCACACACACGTGTATGTATGTGTGTGAGTTTGCGTGTGTATGTGTGTTGTGTGTGTTTGTATGTTTTGTATGTTGTGTGTGCACAATCGCACGCATGCATGCTTCTGCTCGTCCACCTCAGCAACTAGTGCTCACGCACATCAAATATGTAGCATACATGTAAACAAGATATGACCGTTCCAGTTTGACATTCAGTCACTTCAGGTTTGAGATGATGCACGAGCAGAAATGGAACTTTCCCCAGCCGCACATTCTGCCAACGCAAGCGGAACTTTCAGGGAATTGCTCCCCTCCATACTTAAGAGGGGGCCATGGTCCAATCACTGACGCCACGTGTGTTACGCTGACATTCCAGCTTGCTAACGTGCATGACCTTTATAGAAGCTGTGAGCTAAACATGTGTGTGTGCGCGTGTCTGGATGTGCGTGTGTACATGTGTATAAATGTGAGCTTTCAGGAGCTGAGAATTTGCACTAGATCAGTCCTTTCCTGGCAATTCCCACTTTCCAACAGAACCTTCACAATGGGCTATTGAACATAAGTTATTGATAGAGGCTGGAATTTTTCAAACTGCTGCCGTCATCCAAAAAGGAATGACAGGAGCAATTCGACGCTCATTTGCAGCTACGCAAGGGTATGTGTAATAACACCATTGCAAGGAGGATGCAGTTGCACACACCCCACCGAGCAAGTACTTACCCGTGCAGGGTTCTCCCGCTCCTCCTTGGTGAATTTGTTTTTGATATTGCGGCGGTCGCGCTTGGGAAACAACTGCAGTGTGGTAGGGGAAGAGCAAAAGAGAGCACAGAGGTTGATGTTTTTGGGGCTGAAGAAGCATGGAAGAAAAAATGGACAGGGCTCAAGCCTGGAAGCAGAACGAGCCACAGACTTGATCCATGCCATGACGTCGCCAAACAAAAGGATGAATGTCACGGCCAGAGTGGCTATGGTGACTGTGGTGCGTTCAAAAAGGGTGGCTTTGGTGACTTTAGTGCATATAAGAAGGGTGGCTGTGGTGACCATGGTGCGTTTGAACAGAGTGGCAATGGTGACTATGGTGTGTTTGAACAGAGTGCTGAAACACACCGAGGGTCATACTCCACACACATAGAAAACACACTCTTGGTTTTTGGGCACGTCAGAGCCAAAATGACCGACCATGCGGCATCCAAAAAGAGTGCTGAAACGCACTGAGGGTCGCACACCCCTCTCTCATATGCAACACACACACACAAGTGTTTCGCACGACACAGCTAAAATGGTCATGTGGTGTGTTTGAAGAAAATGCTGAAACGCACTGAGGGTCGCACACCCCTCTCTCATATGCAACACACACACAAAAGTGTTTCGCACGACACAGCTAAAATGATCATGTGGTGTGCTTGAAGAAAATGCTGAAACGCAGTGAGGGTCACACCCTGATTACATGAGGAACACATGGGTTAATGGAATGTCACATGGGTTAATGGAATTTCACAGCCAAAAAACACATGGGTTAATGGAATGTCACAGCCAAAAAAAACCACCAAGAGTAACCCCACTCATGCGTGGAACACACCAGTGTTTTGCACGTCACACCCAGAGCGACCACAGCGCTTTGAAACGAGTGCTGGAATGCGCTGAGGGTCACACCTCACTCACGTGTGAAATCATATTGAAGTCGGTGCCAAAGACGCGCAGGGCACGGTAGAACAGCGCGATGTCTGGTGCAGACCAACGCTCCCTGCAGCACACAGCGACGCAACCGGGGCAACATGAGCGCAACACACAGCTCTTCGCAACACACCATAGACTTTGTTGGCCACAAACAGCTCTTCACAAAACGTACCCAGACCATGCACTCCACTGTCCTTGGCATCATGCAGGCATACCAAATGCTGCGTCCCAATGCACCCATGGATTTGATCACACTGTCCTTGGCATCATGCAGGCATACCAAATGCTGCGTCCCAATGCACCCATGGATTTGATCACACTGTCCTTGGCATCATGCAGGCATACCAAATGCTGCGTCCCAATGCACCCATGGATTTGATCACACTGTCCTTGGCATCATGCAGGCATACCAAATGCTGCGTCCCAATGCAACCATGGATTTGATCATCAAACGTCTTTCTAAACATCCTAGCCTCCTCAGCATTGCAGGAAGAGAGCGCTTCATGGAGGGGGGGACGTCTTTGGAGCAAGGTGGCAGAGGTGACAAGGAAGCACCATCCATGCACCCAACCGTGGGTGTGGCAGGTTGCAAACAACCAGTGAAATGCCTCTCTTGCTAAGCACCACTTCTTCATCCCTGGAATTGCTTGCACATCAAATTAATCGGCGGCTGGGTTGGAGCCACAAAAAATGAGCAAGTGCAGTAGGATTCAGACGTTTTACAAACCGCTGCTCTTTGTATGCGCCATCTCCATCTTCTTTAGATTCCTTGTGAATCAAAGGTTTTCAGAACTCGGGTTGGAGCTATGAGATGTAAGCAAGAAGTGGTACAGGATTATCATAAAACTTAGAAAGGAGTTTGTCTTTGATCAGTCCCCGGCTTTGGTGCAACATATTCTTATACATGTGTTGTACGCACTTTGGAGTGTTCTTCATGTAGGTGAGGGAGTTGATGGCCCTGTTGGGATCCTCCTCCACTCGCCGGTACATGCCCACCTCCTCCTGCTGTGCTGCCACCATCAGACTCTCCTCGGCTATGATGATGCGTCCATCAGCCCCAACCTGCATGTGCGCAACATGCCACCAACAGATTGCTGTGCCGCCACCAAGAGATTGTCCTCAGCGATGATGGCGCGCCCATCAGCCCCAACCAGCACACGCGCAACATACAGACATCAGACTGTCCTGTGTGTGTATCATGCCAGCAACAGACTGTCCTCAGCGATGATGGCGCGCCCATCAGCCCTGACCTGCAACCCTCAGCGCAATCACAAAAAAGAAAAAAGGAGCAGAAGCCCAGGCTGGAAGCTGAACATCAAGGCAGTGAACAGGATAGGCTGGCACTGTCCAGCAGCCCGAGCAGCCACACTACCTGGCTGAAGGTCCGACCCCATTGAAAACCTTGCAACCTTACACTGCTTTGTTCCCGGTGCAGACATTGAAACCAACATGATACTGTAACCTTGCAACCACAAGGCACGGCTCAATTGTAAAATTCGTGTACATGACCCAAAATGACCCTTGAATGCAAAAGATCTTTGAAGGTGACTGTGTGTGTATGCGCGCGCGTGTGTGTATGTGTGTGTGCGTGTGTGCATGTGTTTGCGTGTGTGTTTGTGCGTGTGTGTTAGGCACAGAGATCATTGTTTGATGCATGCAAAGTGTCCTCAGGGTCTTTGACAGAGGGTGGCGTGGCTCACTGTCTCCCTCTGCATAAATGGGAAGATGTGGCCTGTTTGCTCCATCATTTACATCCACCGCACATTCCATGACTCCATCATGTACATCCACTTGTTTGCTCCATCATATACATCAACCGCACATTCCATGGCTCCATCATGTACATCCACAGCACATTCCATGGCTCGGCATAAGAAGCTAAGGGGCTGAGCACCCCACACACCAATGAGTAGAAAGATGAGGAAAACTCGGTAAGCTGTGAAATGTACCTCGCAGATAAAGGAGAAGGCGATGCGGTGCGTACAACGAGGAAAGAGAAGCATGTGGAAATGCACACTTTGTAATTTTAACGGTTGCGCCTCAGCGCAATCCATGATGTAGCTAGATTTTGAACGAGTTCAGGTCAGAACATGCATGCGTTTTCTATCTCCACCTACAGCACATCTCATGGCGCATACACGGAGCGGGGGGCTGCGCAACTTCAAGAAGAGTTATTGGGAGGAATACGACAGCATGCTGTGAAGGCTTGAAACAAAAAGATTAGGCCCTCAGAGGCTTCAAGTGTGGCTCTGCAAGGCAACCCCTGCCTGCGCAAACGCAATAACTACAATGAAACCTACAAATTCAAAAATGTTAGAAAAAATGGGAATCTACAAATTTAAAGGCGTTTAAAAAAATGTCGGGTTCCAAGAGGCCCTGAGTATGGCTTTGCAAGACACCCCATGTCGCGTACATTTGAGGACACATGCATAGCATGGGCTAAGTGCTGTCTCGCACAAAATGATGGGGCCCAGAGTGGCCCCCCCATATGCCCACACCAAAGCTTTGCAGCAGCTCAACACACGTACAAGCTTTTACATGCCATTGCTGCGAAAACCATGCCAGCAGCCCAATGCATGCAGTAGCGTCCACATGTACTTGCTGCCAAGGCCTTGCCAGCAGCACAACAGCAGGGGGGGAAGGGCACAGCGTGTAGCGACTCCTCCCTTGTGTACGATACAGCAGAAACACTGACAGTGACTGCATGCGTACCATTGAACAAAAAGCAAAACTACCTGGCACAGTTACTAGGAAAAACAGTAAGCGTGATGACCAGGCAAAATATCAGGCCAAGTTGAACAGTGAGCATGAGGGCCAGGCACGATGAAGCAGCAGCAGCAATGACACAACTGCAAGCATACAATTTAATAAACAGCATAGTTACTAGGCCTGCCTCACCTGCACACGTGGGCCTGCCATGGATGGGGGCTCCTGCTCTTGCAGAGAGGCAGCCCTTCCCGCGTTGCCTGCAGTCTCCGCATCCGGTAGCATCAGGCGTGCCTCTGCGCATGAGGGAAGCAAAATTGTTGTTCCTTTCACTTTGCAGTGACTCCAACAAGTTGTATAGTGTGCAACATTAATACACATACACATACATACCGTACAAAAATGTTACCAACCTGCACACTAAAATCAGGTTTATTCAATGGTCCCTGCCTTACTTTCATGCCACCCTCAGCAAGTACTCTTGGGTATGTTACCGCAGGGGCAATAAGCCCCAATTTGCCCCCAAAACCCTACTCTACAGCCTCCTCTTTCCTGTAAACCCACCCACCCCATCACTGCTGGGCCTTTCCCTCCTGCTGCCTTCTCCTTCCCTTCCTCATCCTCATCAGCAGCCACCCAAGTGTCCTCAGATGCTGTACACTTGGCCACCCCACAGCCAGGAACTTGCAAGAAGTGTAGCCTGATGCGCATAGCACCTCCATAAAACACACATAGCTTGCACTTGTTCTTCCCTTGCTTCACCCCGTCCGTGCCTTCAGGCTGAACCAATGTGACATTATCCCACATAGGGCCCTTCTCTCTTGGCATAGTTAAATATTCATTTTGGGGGGTGGTGGGGGGTTAGTTGGGACACCTTCCTGGGGCCCCTCCCACCCAAGACCCTCCCTCCCCAAAATGGCCCTCTAAAATCACGAAATACGTGACGAGCGTGTACTTTAAATTTCCGCGATCGCTACCTCCCAACCCCACGAATGACCCACCCCTGACATTTTTAATTGTAGAGGGTTTTTGTGTGGTATTGGAAGATTATGTGTTTGGGTTGACATGCAGGGCATGTTCCAGGAGGCATTGCTATTGCCCTTATTTGCATGAGGTAACACACTCAGGTATTAAATGAAATAGCCTGTTTTACGATCTGCATATCCAAGCCTGTGTTTAGCATGCATATGGGATTACAAAGCACTCTTGAGGTCTGGGAAGTACATCAGATTGGGGACACGGGAGGAAGGTTCAGATGTGCTCAGTCATGTCTCTTCCCAAGCCAGCCAAGCAATGGTGTAGAAGGGATTGCCATCTGGGCCAGCGTTAGGGATACCGATATCGGTCAGATTGTCATCTTTTAGGATAGTCTAGTGTTAAGCAATCTTGTCTGCACATTTATTCCCAGCTATTCCAGCATGAGGTTTGACTTTCTTGAAAAGGATGTGACTTAGAGAAGAACGTGCATGTTTTGTTGAATGTAATTTGCATGGAAGGTTGCGGTTGGCACGGTTGGGATTGAAAGAAAGATTAGATAGAGCATGTCCAACAATACAAGCCAGTTGACCCCCTGGTCTATTCCTGCATTTCATCCAGGCCTGCAAGTGCAAAGGCCTGAGCCGTTGCAAGCCTAAACGATAAACAGCATTTAGGTTGGCAAGCCCATATGACCATAATCACGGAGCGTCTGAAAGAAGAGGCATGCATGGAGCCAACAGTATGAGTATCTCGTTTTTCATTCTCCAGACGCGGCATTTGTACTAACTTGCAGCATTAGTATCACCTTATCCTTCCCCAGCTGCAGCGCTTTTGCTTTCTCTTTAATCCTACCTGTTTTTTTCCCTCCTCTATCACCTTCTCTTGCTCCAGGCGCAGCGTTTCTGCCCCTCTCTAACATTCTCCATGACCCTCTTTTTAATTACCTTCTCCTTTCTCCAGGCACAGCGTTTTTGCCTCCTTCTGCCTCCTCTAAACTTCTTTGCGCACCTGCTCCCTGGCTTGGCCTTAACATCCTCCCTATCAGTATCCATTTCTATCGGCTTCTCCCTGCTCCAGGCGCAGCGTTTCTGCCTCCCTCTTACCTTCTCTATGACTCTCTCGTTTATTACCTTCTCCATTTTCCAGGCGCAGCGTTTCTGTCTCCTCCTGCCTCCGCTGGGCTTTCCTGCGCGCCTGCTCCCTGGCTTGGCGCTCATCGGCTGCGTTGTTGCGGTCCCACGCCTGTGAGGCAGGTGTCGTGAGGAGAGCTGTTGATCAATAGCACATACAATCATAAACTTGATGAAAAAGGCCCAAAGTGTGCTTGGCGCGTGTTCGAAGTAACACAAATACCTGATGCCTTCATGCCACATGCTTTGAAAGGGATTGCTGGCAAGGTACAAACAGAGGATGGAGTATGATTTAAGGACACAAATTCCAAGAGGGTGCTATCTGAGGCCTGAAAACAGGTCTTTTTTGCATGCTCCCTGAATATGTGTTCCCCAACTGGCTGATTTTAAGATTAGATTCCTCTTCCTGTAGGGCTATTGGGGCACACATGCCTAATTAGCCGGGGCGCAAACCCTAGTTTTCACCAAACCTTCATACCCAATCACCCACTCCACCTATCTGGGTGGGTTTCTAATAATTTGTAGTCCATGTATAAAAAGAGTAGCATTGCAAACAAATGGAGTGAGAAGACCCAGTGAATGGTGAGATTATAAATTTCAGCTTTTTCCCTTGAGAGAAAATCCAGCAAAAGTGGTGCCAAAAAAGATTGAATATTGGCCTCCTTCTTTCCTTCCTTTGGATATGAAGGATGTTTGTATGGTACATAGAGGTCACATAATATTTTGGGAATCAAATTTGGTCCCAGGGAGGAGCTGTGGGTCATTTCTGGGTGATCTGAGGCCAGGAGAGTGACCTGGGGTTCTCCAATTTTCATCACTCTTTGATGGATGTTATATTTCTATGAAAGTCGAAGGTTGGCATGTTTGAATCCGAGGGAAAAAACACGAGAGTGCATGTCCGGTAATTTAGGCCAGTTGGCCCCCCCTGACAAAATCTGGCTTATAGTGACAGACAAAACTGGCTTACTTCTTTATACAAAACAGAAAGCGGAGAAAACGGTTACACAAATGTGTTGTACGGAAGCATGGCACTCATCAATTGCGTCGCTGCAATGGGTTGGGTGCTGCATGTTTGAAGAAAGATTGCTGGGTAGGGAAAAAACGTCTGACTTCAACAGAGGGGAACCTCTGCTGGTTTAGTGTCCACCAGGAGGACGATCCCAAGCCTGCAAGTCGTAGTACCTGTTATTGACCGCAGGAAATGATGCAAAAGAGGTGTGGGATGACTGTGGCAGTGCTGCTGGTTGTCAGGGGCTGCTGAGGAATTATCAGTCGTACATGAGCATATGTGTGCGTGTATGCATTTGTGTGTATGTGTGCGTGCCAACGTGTGCACGCGTGCGCTCTTGTGTGTGTATGCATCTGTGTGTATGTGTGCGTGCCAACGTGTGCACGCGTGCGCTCTTGTGTGTGTATGCATCTGTGTGTATGTGTGGGTGCCAACGTGTGCACGCGTGCGCTCTTGTGTGTGTATGCATTTGAGTGTATGTGTGCGTACCAACATGTGCACACGTGCGCTCTTGTGTGTGTATGCATTTGCGTGTATGTGTGCGTGCCAACGTGTGCACGCGTGCGCTCTCGTGTGTGTATGCATCTGTGTGTATGTGTGAGTGCCAACGTGTGCACGCGTGCGCTCTCGTGTGTGTATGCATTTGAGTGTATGTGTGGGTGCCAACGTGTGCACGCGTGCGCTCTCGTGTGTGTATGCATTTGTGTGTATGTGTGGGTGCCAACGTGTGCACACGTGCGCTCTCGTGCTTGTATGCATGCGAGCATACCTGTTCCTGCATGTATGGCTCAAACCTTTTGCTAGGAATTTGGGACGGCCACAACTGCGCGTGCCTAACGAGCAGCTGGGCCTGTTGTTGCATGTTGCGTGTGCAATGATGCACAGGGCCTAACATTTTGTGCGCTGAATGGAGGGCTTGCACTCCAGCGCAATGATGTGTGTTGTGAGCGCAATCGTGCACTGGGCATATAATAGTGTGCGCAATGAAGCGCTTGCACTTCAGCGCAATGATGTGTGTTGCGAGCATAATCGTGCACTGGGCGTATAATAGTGTGCGCAATGGTGCACTTGCACTCCAGCGCAACGATGTGTGTTGTGAGCACAATCGTGCACTGGGCGTATAATAGTGTGCGCAATGAAGCGCTTGCGCTCCAGCGCAACGATGTGTGTTGTGTGCGCAATGAAGCGCTTGCACTCCAGCGCAACGATGCGTGTTGTGCACAGTTTATCATGCACTGGCATTAAATAGTGTATGCAACAATGGGCTTGTGCTTCAGTGCAATGATGTGTGTTGTGCGCGCAATGATGCGCTGGGCGTAAGATGGTGAGTGCAATGATGCGTTTATGCTCAAACACACTCATGTGTGTTGTGCGCGCAATGATGCGCTTGCGCTCCAGCACAACAATGTGTGCAATGTGCGCAATGATTCTCTTATGCCTCAGCGCAATAATGTGTGCAGTGCGCGCAATGAAGCGCGTGCTGCCTTTCAGTTTGCCTACAGCATGTTGCTTACGTGGGGGCGCATTAGTCTTCCCCTTGTGTGGGTGCTACGTCCAGCAGACCAGAAGGAATCTGGCGCAGTGCAGTGCATGCCAGCTTTCAGTTTATGGGTGTTGTCTATGGGTGCAGATACCGTATATCAGTGCACATACTGTGAGTACCATAATATGAGTGCACATACCGTTGTGTGAGCAATGATGCGCTTAAGCTTCCAGTTGGCCATGTCAATGGGTGCACTGGCTTCTTGCACTTGGAGCCTCTGCAAGGAAGGAGGATAAGGGAAACAAATGAATGTGTACGGGTCCATGTGACCCTTGCAGTTGGAGCCTCTACAGGGAAGGAGGGTTGGGGAAGCGAACGGGAAACAGCCAATTTACCACCACTACCACCTTCAGCAGATCCTGTAAGTGCTTTCAAATCGCAGCAATGTTGTTGGGCAGGATCCTAATTGGACCTAAGCATGGCAGGATTTTTATGCACTGCACAATGGATGAATGGCAGGAGTTTTATGCACTGCACAATGGACCTAAGCAAGGCAGGAATTTTATGCACTGCACAATGGATGAATTGAGTGTAAACCACAACAGCTTGTACATGCGTCAATGTGTGAGCAAAATTGCCAATTTTTTCCTTTGTTGCACTTAATCCTAGAATGCTGCTGTACGCGCAAGAATTGGCTTCACACCAAGGCAGCCTCCACAGAGGTAGGAAAAGGTCTGAAAAGGGTCCTAAACAATCCAATGCATTGAACTATGGCCACCTTTCCATGGCAGTGCATCTGAAATTAGAAGCCACTTGCCTATTCACAGTTGCTCACAGCACATTTAAAGCCTGATGAGGCTCTCGTAGTAGACCATTCACTCTTCCTTACACACCACACATGCACATGCACACATACACATACACGTGCACACACACACACATACACACATGTACACACTCTGAGCATTGACTGCACTAATGCTACCTGCCTACGGGGTAGCCCCGCAGACCTACCGGCTGCTTTCGAACAGTGAGCACCCCCTTCAGGTCCTGGCTGGTGACCCCTGACAGAGCTGCCTCGATGCGCTCTACAAGGGAGATGGGCAGACCTTTCCAGCCTCCCGCCTCCTCTTCGCCACCTTCTGAGTCGCTGTGCTCTCGCTCATGCCCCCCCTCCCCGTCCTCCTCGAGCTCCTCCGCTTCCCCTGCACTGCTGGCATCGTCCTCTGCTGTGGAGGCGCCACCCTGTGTGTGTGTATGTGAGCGTGCGTGCCCATGTGAGGTGCATTCTGAAGTTCCGAAAAATCCAATACTGTCCTCTGGTGTCCAACAAGAAAGAGGAGCCTTGCAATGTGTGCAGGAACCTGGGCTTTTCTTTCTGCTTACTCAGCATTATCTTGACGTTGCTCTGCAGTTTGTTGGCAAACTTCTAACAAAAGCTTGGGCTGCCTGGATTCTGCTGGCTGCGGATAATCTGGGTATGTGGATTCATGCATGCAGTACTCGTATAGGGACGCTTGTTTCAAGCTAAAAGGCCACACTATGCTTATATTAGGCATTGCGGGTAACAATAAGAAGCACGAGCGGGCTCAGGTTTCTAACATTTCTAACGGCGTGATAGAATGATGGAAGTGTTGTGTAATTAAGGCTCAAGGCTGGTTAAAGGATTCAGACTCCTGGAGAGTTGCTGCATTGCCCCCCAAAATTGCCTCACAACAAACCCCTGGATAGAAGAAACTGGGGGCACGTAAAAGCGTGTCCTACCCAGTTTCTACGTCTTCAGTCACAGCAGCTTCTGGGTCAAATAGAGCGTGCGCGCATACACACCTCAGACGCTGATGATGTGGCCCCTCCATCTGCGACCCTGCGCTTCCGCTGCCTCCGTAATCTCCTGTTCCTCTGCGCACGCTTTTGCAGAAGCCGCTGGATGACAACCCCAGGCTCTTCTGAGCCCTCCACCATGCCAGAGGCATGCAGCGCCTACATACATTGAGGGCAGCAGCCAAGCATGCATGTATTGGGGCTGAGGGCGTCCCTTGCAAGTTCCAGTACTGCCTCCTTTATTGTGCGCTAGGGTATTCAGAGCCCTCTCCACCATGCCAGAGGCATGCAAGGCTTGCATGCTGAGAGCAGCCAAGCTTGCAAACGATGAGCAGTGGACGCCAAGCTTGCAAAGGATGAGGAGTGGGGTCCCTAAGCCAAGCTTGCAAACGATGAGCAGTGGAAGCCAAGCTTGCAAACGATGAGCAGTGGACACCAAGCTTGCACAGGATGAGGAGTGGAGTCTTTAAGCCAAGCTTGCAAACGATGAGCAGTGGAAGCCAAGCTTGCAAACGATGAGCAGTGGATGCCAAGCTTGCAAACGATGCGCAGTGAACGCCAAGCTTGCAAAGGATGAGGAGTGGAGTCTTTAAGCCAGGCTTGCAAAGGATGAGAACTGGAGTCCCTAAGCCAGCTTGCAAAGGATGAGAACTGGAGTCCCTAAGCCAGGCTTGCAAGGGATGAGAAGTGGAGTCTTTAAGCCAGGCTTGCAAGGGATGAGAAGTGGAGTCCCTAAGCCAGGCTTGCAATGGATGAGAAGTGGAGTCCCTAAGCCAGGATTGCAAAGGATGAGAAGTGCAGTCCCTAAGCCAAGCTTGCAAGGGATGAGAAGTGGAGTCCCTAAGCTAAGCTTGCAAGGGATGAGAAGTGGAGTCCCTAAGCCAAGCTTGCAAGGGATGAGAAGTGGAGTCCCTAAGCCAAGCTTGCAAGGGATGAGAAGTGGAGTCCCTAAGCCAAGCTTGCAAGGGATGAGAAGTGTAGTCGCTGACATCGCTCATTCATGCCCTTTGGGCACGCCAAGCGTGTTTGAGCAGCCTACCATGCCAGACGCATGCAGCACCTGCGCATTGGGTTCGAGCAGCCTGCCATGCTAGTTGTTTGAGCAGCCCACCATGCCAGGCACATGCAGCATCTGCACATTGGGTTTGAGCAGCCTCCCATGCCAGGCGCATACAGCACCTGCGCATTGGGTTCAAGTAGCCTGCCATGCCAGTTGTTTGAACAGCCTACTATGCGAGGCGCATACAGCACCTGCACATTGGGTTTGAGCAGCCTCCCATACCAGACGCATGCAGCATTGGGTTCAAGTAGCCTGCCATGCCAGTTGTTTGAGCAGCCTACCATGCCAGACGCATGTAGCACCTGCGCATTGGGCGGCAGCAGCACAGGATTGCCTCCATAGGAATGAGGCAGAAGCATTCCAGAGCTTTTGTCCAAATAAACACGCCAGGCTCTTCTGAGCCTTCCACCATGCCAGAGGCATGCAGCGCCTGCTCATTGAGGGGGGCAGCCACATGCATGCAGGGTACCAAGGGAAATGCGGGCTGGAGTGCCTTGCAAAGCTCAGTCATGCCTTTCCAGGATACCAGATGGCTCAGCGCCCTCCTCACTGCCAGAGGCGCCATTTGGGGATGCGCCATTGGGGGCAGTCAAGCACGCAGTTGGCAAAAGCATTGGGGTATAGCTCTGTGATGCCTTGCATGCACGCAAGGTGGCTCAGAGCACTCCACAGCACCAAAGGCATGCAGCACCAGAGGCATGCAGTACCAGAGGCAGCAGCAGTAGCATGCAGCACCAGAGGCAGCACCAGAGGCATGCAGCACCAGAGGCCTCCTAGGTGGCTCAGAGCACTCCACAGCACTAGAGGCATGCAGCACCAGAGGCATGCAGCACCAGAGGCCTCCTAGGTGGCTCAGAGCACTCCACAGCACCAGAGGCATGCAGCACCAGAGGCCTCCTAGGTGGCTCAGAGCACTCCACAGCACCAGAGGCATGCAGCACCAGAGGCAGCAGCAAAGGCTTGCCTACTTGGCGGTGATGGCTACCGTGCTTTGTCCGAATGATCTGGGCAGGCTGCAACACACAGGAAGGGCCAGCCCATCCTTAGCGCTTGTTGACAGAGCATGCTGCAAAGCATGCAGGCCATGCAGGGCCCATGACACAAAGGCACAGCAAAAGTGTCAACAACGCCACAGCAAAGCACCCATGCCAGCAGAGCAACAAAGGCTTGTGGCGACCATGGCCAAATTCATCCTTTTTTCTTTTATATATTATGGTCCACGGCATCATGAACAGTCGTCACTGACAGCTGCCATCAGACACCAATGGCTGTATACCCTTCTCTGCTCACGCTTGAAACAACACACACACAAACACACACACACACACACACACACACACACCTGGACGGCCCCTGCGGTGTCGGCACGCAGCGCCTGGGCTCGCTCCCGCACGCGCGCCGGCAAGAGCGCCAGTGCTTTGGCTGCAATGTGCTCAGGGCACAGCAGCACATCCCGCAGCACCTGCTGCCGTGACTGCTTGCCCATCCTGACGGGCTTGCGCGGGGTGCTGCTCCTGCGCAGGACACAAAGGATTACCAAGATCTAAGCACAAAGGCTTGCCCATCCTGACGGGCTCGCGCGGGGTGCTGCTCCTGCGCAGGACGCACGACACTAACAAGAATTCAAAAGGGCCTTTCATCAAGATCAAGGCGTCTGGCTGCTAGCAAAGCTCACAAGGCACTCAAGGGGGCAGGTGGGCGGCTGAGCGAATGAGCAGCATCGGCCTGAGTTCCAAGATTCAGGGCATGATTGGGCAGACAATGTCTGTGTGATGCCACGGCATGCAGCACTTGCTTGATCCCATGCCTAGCTGTGTGCAGCTAGCTCACTAAAGATAGCCCCACGCAGGGAATTTATGAGCAATGCCATGGCATGCAGCACTTGCTTCATCTCATGCCTAGCTACGTGCAGCTAGCTCACTAAAGATAGCCCCACGCAGGGAATTTATGAGCAATGCCATGGCATGCAGCACTTGCTTCATCTCATGCCTAGCTACGTGCAGCTAGCTCACTAAAAATAGCCCCACGCACGAAACTTATGAGCGATGCCATGGCATGCAGCACTTGCTTTATCTCATGCCTAGCTGCGTGCAGCTAGCTTACCAAAGACAGCCCCACATAAGAAAATCATGTGTGATGCCATCACATGTAGCTTGATCTCATGCCTTGCTTCATCTCATGCCGCAAACACACATACACGCGCACACACACATACACACATCTAAACACACATGTAAACACTTGTATGCACACACATGCACACACACACGCACACGAACACACGAACACACGTACGCACCTGCGCGCGCGCTCTGGCTGCACCCACCCACATACACACATCAACACACACCAACACACACCCACATATACACCAACACACACACCTGCGCGCGCGCTTTGGCTGTTTAGGCTGCACCTCCACAATGGCATGCATTGCCTTGTAGCTGCCAAGCTCAGACAAAACACACACACACACACACCTGCGCGCGCGCTTTGGCTGTTTAGGCTGCACCTCCACAATGGCATGCATCGCCTCATAGCTGCCAGGCTCGGGCAAGTCCCCTTCACCGGCCTCAGCAGCAGCAGCAGCAGCACCTGGGTCAGCGCGCTTCCCCTTCCGCTTGCGTGTAGCTGCGGCAGGCGCAGGAGAACCTTCGCCTGCGCTGCCTGCAGAGTTTTGGTCGTGTGTTTCTGGGGCCTTGCGGGGACGCTTGGGTTGGCGTGGGGCTGCAGCCTCACCTGCACTCGCGTCAAAGCGTGTGTGTATGTGAGTGTGTGTGTACGCATTTCACATACATATGTCCCTGCAGCCCAAACACACGCCTAAACCTAGAGAAAGCCAGCAATCTCTCCTTCCTGAAAACTGCAGTTAGCCAGGCAACGGCTGCCTCAAGCTTGCAAGCGGCAGCCACAAGTACCTGCATGGCCCCCGTGGACGCCCTCCTCAAACCTTGTGGCACTGTGATCCTCCCTGCTTCGTTGGACAGCACAACTAAGCAGCCTCGAGTTCATGTGCTGCTGGTACCCAAGCAGAACCTGGTGCAGCCCTGAAGGCGGGCAGCCTCACCACGCCGCATGCAAACTTACTCTGAGCCACGCGCTTCTGCAGCATCACCAGCAGGCAGGCATTCGCTCGCTCTGCCGGGGTCCAAGCACTCCCTTTTCTGCTCATGAAAGCAGGCAGCTTTGCCACACCATGAGCGAGCACGGTTTCTAGAGGACTCACAAGCATCAGCCACAAGCATCTGCAGATCACCCCTTGCTGCTGAGCGTGCCCTGCTGCACACCTAGGGCTGGCAGCCTTGATACACTGCAAGCAAGCAAGGTTTGCTGGACCCCTAACACACAAATCTAATACACAAGCTTTTGCCGCAAGCACCTGCTGACGGCCTCTGAGCGCGCCCTGCTGAAGGGGTAGGGCGGACGGCCTTGCCGTGCTGCCTTTTTGCCCCCCTCCCTCCTGCCACAGCCTCGCCCTCGCCGCTGTCACTCTCCTCGATTGCTGCTGCTGCTGCCTCCATGTGCTCATCATCTGGCGGATCTAGCACATCTGCATGAGCAACACAGGATTGTGTGGCACGTCTCCACTTGGTGGTATGTGTGTGTGTGTCTCAGTTGCTGCTGCTGGCTCCATGGCCTCATCATGAGCTGTGTTGGAACATCTGCATGAGTGACACATGATTAAGAGGCCTGTCTCCACTCAATGGCGTTTGTGCGCGTGTCTCAGTCGCTGCTGCTGCCTCCATGGCCTCATCATGAGCCTGTGCAGGCTGCCAGCACAATTACATCCTTGCTTGCTTCTTGCGCTCCATCTGGAGCATCTTTTGAGTCTACCCCCTCATCTCAGACCTCAAACAGTGTGTAAGCAACACTGGATTAGGAGACACAACTCTTTACGTGGTGTATGTGTGTCGTTCAGCACGACTGGCACTAAAACATCAGGGGCATGCAATCAACAGGGCATATGCCGCTGGAAATCACAGGAGAAAATTGGAAATCTGAATGACTCAATGAAGAACAACAGTTTCAGTGTCAGGCTCCAGCAAAGTAATCGTATGGCAAGCCATGAGCAACTCTCCCCTTCCTAAAGTAGGCCAAGCTGGCGTGTAAGCTTCGCTGGTACTGGTAAGCTTCGCTCGTCAAGCTGGAAGAAAAGAAGAGACTATATCTCCACTCTTTGGAATCATGGTCATGAGGAATGGTGGAAAAGATGAACACATGCGAGGAGCAGAGAAACATGAGATACACGGACCATAGACCCAAAGATGGTGGGCAAATCAGTACACATACTTTGCATGGCTTCCCCGGCACCTGCCCTAAAGCAAACCAGGCACGACCTCCTGATGAAAAGAGGCCCTCTTAAGTCCTGTCAGACACGCTCAGCATGGACTTCAGCTGCTTCTCAAAAAATATTTCAAGCAAAAGGTCCAGCAAGTGCCACAGAGACTGCCTATGCACAAACTATAGGTCAGCCTTACTAGCTACGTCTCACAGGGCGATCTACCTCCCACAGCAGCAACCACAATACAGGCGCAAGCTGCACATTTTGCCTGCAACGCTTTCAAGCAGCCGCTGACATTGCCTTCAGCTGCGCTAACTGAGACTGCCTGCGGCTGCGCTAACTCCTGTGCTGTATCTACCTCACCTTCTTGGCTGTCCTGATAGCGAAGAGGCACACGCGCGCGCGCACGGCGCTTCCTGGGTAGACCATCTGCAATGGAAAAATAGTGCATGCTACCGGGTGACCAATCTGCACCCCTGAAAGGAAATAATACATAGATTCACAATCCTGCACCACTCCCGCAACCCTCTCAATACTCCTTTCTAGCAACCCAGCACGTTCCCTGCAGGGGCAATATCCCCCTTCTAAACCCTGAAAACTATATTAACTACCGTAGCGACGCTGGGGGTTTTGCGATTAATTAAAATAATTATCGGGGTCCCTCGTAATATGAAGCGTCTTTTAAAATTACTTTTTTCAAGGCCTCGTAAAGGATACAGGTTCATACTTAGCAAGCTATAAGGCTCCAATATGCTGCCCCTGGAAGAGGGAGAGGGAGAGGAGCCCCCCATGGTCCCTGAGCCCATGGAGGATGAGGCAACTTGCTGGGAGTGTGGGGTGAGCAGTGCAGGCAAGGGAGGCAGGCATGGAGGAGCTTGCAGTCATTGCCCCTGAGGAGTTGTTTATGGACCCCACAGCCACAGCTTCCAGTCGAGAAGGGGGGGCAGAGGCAGGGGAAGGGGCTCAGGCACAAGAGAGCAAGATGCTGCACCAAGCCAGGGGGAGGGGGCATGGGCGGGCAGGGGTGAGTGAGCCGATGGAGGTGTCTCAGGACCGCAGAGTCCACAAATGGAGGATGGAGGATGGGGAGAGACTAAGAGCCAGTGCATTCATGCATGCAAAAACGCAGAAGTTCGCAAATCTTGAGTTTTTTTGGCGGACCTCGTAAACCCTTAAAGCTCGCAAATTAATTAATGAAATTATTTTGGGACCTCGTAATAAATCAGCGTCGTAATACATAAGCGTCGCTACGGTATATTTATGAAGTTTAAATCTGCTTCCCCACACTTTCCCACAACCCCTGAAATTAATTATTCCAAGCATTCCTCCCCACACCAATTTAAAAACACCATGTTTGCGGAATGACATAAAAAGTTTACTTTGGTGTGTGGACACTTGTCCGCTTTGTACAGGCAAAGCCAACGGCCATCCACCTGCACATGCCCCCTTGCACTTCCAGCAAATGGCCTGGCGACTCCTTAATCTTCAGGAGTCCTTCGCTTGTAGCCCTGACTCCCCATGCCTCCATCATCATCATTAATAACTTTAATCATCATTATTAGCAGCTATGCATCAGCTTGCTTGCAACTTCTATGGTCTCTTACCAAATGCGAAATGCTTCCCAATGCACACCTTTGATGCACATGCCTGCCAGCCGGTGTGTGGTTGCGAGCTCAGCTGCGTTTTTGCATTTGCAGCCATGCACTTCATATGCCCATGCCTTTTGCTGTCCTCTTATCACTAGGGATCAGCATATAACGCTACACGCCACACTTTCCAGCGCTATTAAGTGTTATAAAGTATTACATTATAAAAAGCGCTCTTTACCAACACCGCTCCCTACAGATCGGCATATAGCGTTATATGAGGGTCTTCTATAGCAATATATACAGCAATATGCGCTTAAGGCTGACGCCGACCCCTACTTCAATCACACTGCAGACATACAAATGTATGCCCATACCTTTTGCTGTCCTCTTATCACGATGCAGCCACACAAACGTGCGCCCATGCCTCCTGCTGTCCTCTTATCACGATGCAGCCATGCAAACGTGTGCCCATGCCTCCTGCTGTCCTGTTATCACGATACAGTCATGCAAACGTGCGCCCATACCTTTTGCTGTCCTCTTATCACGATACAGTCATGCAAACGTGCACCCATACCTTTTGCTGTCCTCTGATCACGATACAGCCATGCAAACGTATGCCCATGCCTCCTGCTGTCCTCTTATCACGATGCAAATACTGATGTGCGGCTGAGGCAAAGGACACGGCTACTCTCGCAAGCACCAGGGGTGGCTTTCGGAGCACCTCTTCCCCGCATGTGGATCATGTGCCCATTGTCATGTGCCCTCACATGACGACAACAGCACGCGTGTAGCCACGTCACACCATTTTTTTCTTTGTCAAGTGTTTCCTTCAGTATTATATCATAATACTCACACGTTTGAATAACATAAAGTAGTCAACAAAGCAGGATGACCGCATCACACGCCATCATGCATTTCTGCATCTGTTGCTGAGGTGGTAGGCCCCTGTTCACACTCCCTCACACCGCAACAAGACGCATTTGCCCACCTGGTGCTGAGGTGGAAGGACCATCAGCATTTTTAGATGCAGGCCTTCATGGTACCTTGGACTTGAGACGTGCAGGCCTCCTCACATTCCTTCCTTCCTTACATCACTTCCTTTCTCACGTTACTTCCTTCCTCACATTACTTCCTTCCTTACGTTACTTCCTTCCTCACATGCACTCTTTTCTCACATTACTTCCTTCTTCACATTGCTTCCTTCTCACACAACTTCCTTCTCACATCACTTCCTTCCTCACACCACACCAGAACACCGCATGTGCTTACCTGCTGCTGAGGTGAACGGCCTCTCTGCACTCTGGGCTGCAGGCCTGTGTGGTGCCTTGGCCTTGAGACGCGCAGGTCCTTCTCACATCACTTCCCTCCTCACACCACACCAGAACACCGCATGTGCTTACCTGCTGCTGAGGTGGACGGCCTCTCTGCACTCTGGGCTGCAGGCCTATGTGGTGCCTTGGCCTTGAGACGCGCAGGTCCTTCTCACATCACTTCCTTCCTCACATCACACCAGATCGCTTACCTGCTGCTGAGGTGGACGGCCTCTCTGCACTCAGGGCTGCAGACCTATGTGGTGCCTTGGCCTTGAGACGCGCAGGTCCTTCTCACATCACTTCCTTCCTCACACCACACCAGATCGTTTACCTGCTGCTGAGGCGAACAGCCTCTCTGCACTCAGGGTTGCAGGCCTATGTGGTGCCTTGGCCTTGAGACGCGCAGGTCCTTCTCACATCACTTCCTTCCTCACACCACACCAGATCGCTTACCTGCTGCTGAGGTGAACAGCCTCTCTGCACTCAGGGCTGCAGGCCTATGTGGTGCCTTGGCCTTGAGACGCGCAGGTCCTTCTCACATCACTTCCTTCCTCACAACACACCAGAACACAGCATTTGCTTACCTGCTGCTGAGGTGAACGGCCTCTCTGCACTCTGGGCCGCAAGCCTGTGTGGTGCCTTGGCCTTGAGGGGTGCAGACGTGGGTGGAGGATGGGAGGGAGGTGGTGGGGGTGCCGCCAGCTCTTCCTTGCGCTGGTTTAGCGCAATGAGTACATGCGACACCTGTGGGGTTGTTGCAGGGTCAGGGCAATGAGTACATGCAACACTTGTGGGACTATTGAGAGGGTCTGTGCAATCAACACACCTGACACCTACCGTGGGGTTGCAAGAGGGCCAGTGCAATGAGGGCTGCAGACACGTGCGGGTGTACACAAGAAAACAAACAAGACGTGCACTATTTTGTGTGTTCAAAGAAAACAGCAAAATGGGGGCATGCAACACCTGTGGTCCAAGGATAGCCAGCGCAATGAGCAAGTGTGATGCAGGTAGGTTCAAAGCAATGCACAATGAGAATGCGCTCAGGTGTGTTCATGTAATGGACGCGACTTAAAAAGGCTGTGAGAGTGCAAAAGGGAACGCTATATCCCTCTGCATGTTTCAACAGAGCAAATCCCTGATGAGTTGTGCAGTACAAACAAAGAGGCGCTGACAAGTGTAACTCTAGGAATGAAACCTGTGCCTGTCTGCACAAGCAAACACAAAATACACATAATGCCAGAGAAAAAAGCCTAATGGCACACCAGGAGGTCCATGGTACAGGTACGGTCACAGATCATACAGTGGGATGGCACTCTGCACCGCATCGAAGCTGATTCCAGGTTTTTTTGCTATGGAAGCTTGCAAGCTCTTGGCATGTTCGGCTTTAAAATGAATTGCTACAGCTGCCAAATCGTGCAGGGATCACCAGGGACGCATGCTGCCCACTTTGTGCACCTGAAAAAATAATTGCCGGGTGATGACGCACGCAATGATGCATGCTACCAACATGTGATCACGCACTCTGTGCACCTGAGATATGATACATGCATGCTGCATACTTCATGCACCTGACGATCTCATGCCGGTGGTTGGAGGCTTTTCATTGAAGGCCAGCGTTGTTGCTCGTGATGAGCATGCTGCCAATACACACTACCCTCACGACAAGCTTGAGGCAATCGATCTCACCTGGCAAAGCTCATGTTCCAACCCCTGCTTGGGAGCCCCATTGTGGACCATGCACAGCTGCTCATGATGGCTATACTGCCAACACAGACCACATGATGGCAAGCATGGGGCCCCAACCATTTCACCTTGTCTAGATCACGCTTGAGCCGGCGCTTGGTGGCTTCATCGCAGGCCATGCAGAGTTGCGCGTGCTCATGATGGGCACGCCGCCAGCACAGACCACATGCACGGTGTGCATGAGGCCGCAACCATCCACCTAGCCTAGATCACTCTTGAGCCAGCACTTGGTGGCTTCATCGCGGGCCATGTAGTGTTGCTCATGATGGGCACGCCGCCAACACAGACCACATGCATGGCGTGCACGAGGCTGCAACCAGTCTCACCTTGCCCAGCTCATTCTCAAGCCTGTGCTTGGTGGCCTCATTGCGGGCGTTGCGCAGTTGCTCATGCAGGGCGCGCTGACGAGAGACAGCATCCATGAGTGCGCGCGCAATGCGCTCTGCATGCCGCAGGCGCCGCTCCGCTTCGTCGTCTATGCCATCAGCCCAGCCATCCGTCTCATTCTGTAAGTGGGTTCAACGACACACAGCATCATGTTGGTTCAGCATCTGGATGCAGCAGAAGAGACAAGTCATGGCTGCACAGGTTTTTCCATAGCCATGCCCTCCGTGTCATTGCGGGCAGGGGCAGCAATACGCAGCACCACGCTGGCTCAGCGTGTGTTATGCGGCACTTGCGTGCTGCAAGGGACCAGCAAAGGCCGCTCAGCTGCTTCCTTAGCCGTGCCACCTGTCTCAACTTGTGGATGGGAACAGCGGTACGCAGCATCATGCTGGCTGAGCGCGTGATGCACAGCATGTGTGAGCTGCAAGGGATTGATCAAACAGGCGGCCCAGCTTGTCCCACAGCCATGTTGCCCATGCACAGGTGCTCTGCAGGCCGGAGCGGGAACATGGAGCCGTACTGAAGGATAAAAACAGGTCTTTAATGATCCTTGGAGGATGACAACAGGTCCATGACACGGCGTCAGCCTACCCAAGCACCCCTGAAAAAAAAAGAAATGCTGACCTCGGGGGAGTGAGGCAGTGCCTGGCCAGGCCCCATGTGGTTTTTCAGGTTCAGGACAGGTGCATGCAGGTCTATGTTGGTGGATGGTGGGATGGAAGATGAAAAGAGAGAGAGAGAGAGAGAGAGAGAGAGAGAGAGAGAGAGAGAGAGAGAGAGAGAGAGAGAGAGAGAGAGAGAGAGAGAGGGATGAGGCAGGTCTGTTTGCATTGAAGCACAAGCAGAGCGACCACATACCCACTTCAAGCTCTAAGAGAGTATTGTGTGTGCATCCACACACGTACACAAAGTCACACAGTCACACACACATACCTCAGTGCCCATCCCATCTGTCATGCCTCCATCTGTCTCACTCAGCAGCTGGTGCAGCAGATCTCCAGGAGTAGGCTCTCGCTGCCGCTTTGTGGTAGGCTGCTGCTGCTGTATGTGCTGTTGCTGATGCTGTGTAAGCTCTTGCTGCTGCTGTACTTGCTGCTGCTGCTGCTGCTGAGGCTGCTGTATATGCTGCTGTTGTCTGTGCCATAGCTGCTCTTGGCCCTGCTGGAGTGATGGGTGCTGCATGGACTGCTTGGCAGGAACAGCGTGGGCCTGCACAGGCTGCTGCTGGTGGTGTTGGTGATGATGATGCAGCTGAGGTTGTAGCTGAGGCGGATAAAGGACAACTGCATGGGGGTGTTGCTCCAGCTGCTGCTGAGAAGGTTGGGGCTGTGGCGGTTGAAGGACAGCTGCATGGGGGTTCTGCTCCAGCTGCTGCTGAGGAGCTTGGGGCTGTGGCGGTTGAAGGACAGCTGCATGGGCGTGCTGCTCCAGCTGCTGCTGAGGAGGTTGGGGCTGCGGCGGATGAAGGACGACCTGCGGGGCCTGCTGCTGCTGCTGCTGCTGCTGCTGACTTGCGCACGCTTGGGCATGTGCACCTGCACTGCTCCCTGTCTGTGCGGGCACTGTGAATGACTGCGTAGTTGCAGCCTCAGGCTGTACGTGTGCTGCTGCTGGTGCTGTTTTTGCGTGGGCGCGCTCTCGGCCCGGAGCAAACCTGCGGGCCCTGGGGGGTGGCAGGCTGAAAGCGCCCTCATGTGGTGCTACCGCATTTCCAGTGCCTTGGACACCATCTTGGGAGGCAGCAGCAGCTGGAGCGGGAGCTGCAGGAGCAGCATCTGCCGAGGCCGTAGTACTCAGTGCATTGGGCTTTGAGGGGGCTGGTGCGGGTGTGTGTGAGACAGGGAGGGGCACAGAAGGTTGTTCAGACTGCTGCCTGTGCTGCTGCTGCTGCTGCTGCTCTAGCTGCTTTTGTTGCTGCTGATGCTCTAACTGCTTTTGATGCTGCTCTTTCTGCTGCTGCTGCTGCTCTAGCTGCTGCTTCTCTTGCTGCTGCTCTAGCTGCTGCTTCTCTTGCTGCTGCTGCTGCTGCTGCTGCTGCTGCTGCCGCTGTCTCTCCTGTGCTTGCCTCTGCTGCTCTTGGCGCTGCTCCAGCTGCTCATCATTCTGTCTCTGCTGCTCTAGAAGGAGCCTTTCCTTTTCAAGTCTCTGCTCTTGATGCAGACGCTCCTGCTCTGTGCGTTTTAGCTGTTCCTTTTTCAGCAACTCCTGCCCATGCAGCTCTTGCGCTCGCCTCTGCTGTTCAGCACGTTGATTTTCCTGTTGCTTTTGCTCAGGATGCTGCTGCTCCTCTTTGTGCTGAGCAAGCTCTTGCCTCGGCTGTTGCTCCGCAGCTGGCAGTTGCTGTGCAGGCTGCTGCTGAGAGTTTTGACCTGGGCGCGGCCTGACCTGGGGCTTCCTTATGGGCTTGGGCTGGACCTTTTTCTTCTCCAACTGGTCCAAGTTGAGGTCCATACTGTGTTTGCCGCCAGTTACTGCAAAGAGGGGCACTCAATGACTACATCTTGTCATTAGTTAGGATTTAGGGCTACAATCACATAGATGAAGTCTTATGTTAATATTTTAAAATGTTTGCGAGACTGAGAACTTTTGGCGTGAGTGTCGAGCTGTCCTGTTGATCAGCTTTCCGTGAGGGTGCTGTTCTCCCAAACCTGTTAGGCGTTGCAGGAGAAGGAGGGCAACTGGTGCGGGATTCCTCCCCGCTGTGACAGCTCCGACAAGATATAGTTTTTATTCCGGAAGGTGCAGACGTTAAAACGGGAGGCAGCCAGCAGACGAGAAAGGCCAGAACAGGTCGGAGCAGAAGACGATTGTACAAGAGGGACATGCTGTTCTCGCCCCTGGCTCTGTCCTCGCATGCAATCAGATGTCGGAGTACCCAAATCCAATGCGTATCAACATTGGAGGACCCGCAGGGAAGTGTGCACACTGGTGTATGATGATTTGCAGGTGATGCTTGGCCAATGGATACACAAATGAAGAGCAGCTCTGGGCGTGGGGCAGCTTCACCTCCTTTCGAAGGCTTACCCCCGCCATGGTCCCCCATCACATTGCGCAGCACCCATTCTAGCAGCTTGGCCTCTGCCTCTTCCTCTCAAGCATCCAGGAGTATTGAGGAAGACACCACTGAGGGCCAGTGCAGGGAGCATGCACCAGGTAACATTAGGGAGTGACATCTTGATTCAGAGCATGCGCGCGCGCGCACACAAACACACACACACACACACACACACATACACACACACACACACACACGCGCGCGCGCGGGCATGCAACAGAGAAGCATGCGCAAGGCACACACTAGAGCATGAGCATGGCACATCTTCAGCCGGCTTCAGCACAAGCGCGTGCCTGATCCAAGGCATGCCCCTCCTAATTGCACTGCAGGCTTGTGCCGCTTCCTGTTGTACCAGCCCTTACTAGAATCCTTGCTGCACCTGGAGCAGCATGCTGGATCTGGTCAGCCCCTGCGTCGAAGGTTGAGAGAGGGCGAGGGAGTGCAGCCGGCAACAGGGAGCGAGAAGGACAGCTGCGGGAGGGAGGACCAAGAGAAAGAGGTCGCTCCCTGCAGCACTGTCGTCCACAATGGGGACACAGGTATTTCAGCTGAGAGGGAGGACGGCAGCACCAGCAGGATTGGCAGGGGGCTTTGCAGCAGCGCCGCCAGCAGCCGTGACGGAAGCGATGTGAGCGGCAGCGGCGATGGTGTTGGTGAACGCAAGAGCTGGTCCAGCGTATCCCAGGAACAGAAGGCAAGCAGCACCAGCAGTAGCCAGAGGGCAGGGGACCAACACCAGGGTGGCAAGGGCAGTGGCAGTTCTGACAACAGCAAGCACGCCACCAGATCAGGAAGGGGGACGAGCGGGAGCAAGCGAGCAGGGCTGCGGCGGTTGTCTGGCCGCGTGGAGTACGATGCACTGCCTACCGCTGTGCAGCAGCACCT
Organism: Dunaliella primolecta; assembly: GCA_914767535.2. Taxonomy (NCBI): domain Eukaryota; kingdom Viridiplantae; phylum Chlorophyta; class Chlorophyceae; order Chlamydomonadales; family Dunaliellaceae; genus Dunaliella; species Dunaliella primolecta. The sequence goes on along the minus strand of OU611754.1, from coordinate 13,692,405 downwards.
GCGTGAACAGCAGCACCATATGCAGCACAGCAAGAGGGTAAAGCAGCAGCAGCAGCAGCAGCAGCGTCAAGGTGTGAGCGCCCGCCCATCTCGTCATGGGAGCCAGCTGGTGTCTTTGCTGCTGTCCCACGCTTGTGCAGAGGCATACGGACCAGGTAACAAAGGTGTGCTTTTGACGGGCTAGCGTGTGAGGGGCGGGCAGGGGCAGAGGGGCAGTGGCAGCCTGGCCTGTTTACGCAAGGAAGCTGGCTTCCTCTTAATTTTGACAGCATTGCGACAGTCAACGTCCAGGCACTCGGGTTTATGGAAATCGCAAAAATCACTTTGTTGATCATTGGTATTGGTGCAGTAACTCGAGGAATTTATAGGTTATCTGAGCCTGAGAGTGTTTGGGTGTTTGGGTGCCGTGCTGAGATGATTCAGGCTGGTCGCAGGTACAGATTGCATGCCTTATCACCAACACATCTCTGCACATTCGTTCTTGAAGGGACAAAATCAGGCGACATGCTTTTGCAAGTATCTGCGTGCGCGTGCAAAAGCGCGCGCACGCACGCACGCACACACACACACACACACACACACACACACACACACACACACACACACACACACACACACACACACACACACACACGCGCACGCACGCACGCACGCACACACACACACGCACACGCACGCACGCATGCACACACACACACACGCACGCACACACAAACACACACACACGCACGTGCACACATCCACACACAGGGCACGGGGGCAGTGAGCATGACGCTGTGCACCACCACAGTGGTCATGGTGGCAGCGGCAGCGGGTTGATGCGCAGGAACGAGAGCAGGAGTACAGAAAGCCCTCGGGGTGCGCGTATTCCCTGGAGGCCTCTTGCAACGGCAGCAATGATGGAGTCTGCGGAGCATGATGATTCTCTGACCATGTACCTGCTGCTGCTACAGGACTTGGGAATGCTCCCAGACAGGTGTGGAAACGCGTTCTTGTAGCAAAAGTGTCATCATTAACATCAGCATCATCAGTAGCAGCAGCAGCAGCAGCAGCAGCAGCAGCAGCAGCAGCAGGTGCATTTTTGCTCAGTGCAAGCTGTTACTAGAATTATGGTGGCAATACAAACCAAAGAGGTTGCGAACTTTGCCAAACGTGTCCAAACTTCCGCCAATCTTTTGAGTGCACGTCAGTTGCCAAATTTTGGGTGCCATGGCTCCTCTGGATGAAAAGAGCAAATGGGCTGATCAGCCTTGCAGATCGAATAGGCTGAAGGGCGCGTCGAGTGTTGAGAAACTTGTTGCGTAGACCAGGGCTGCCGTCCTCTCTTGCACAGACTTGTGTCATGCTTGCCTCATCCTGCAGGGTAACACACACACAATATACAACACATGCACATGCAGGCTGCTGCAGCGCCTCTTGCAGGCCTGCCCCCCAAGAGGGGAAGGGCCATGAAGGGCTTGCTGTCTCTAGCAGCACACACACACACACACATACACACACACAGGCTGCTGCAGCTCCTCAGCGCCAGACCTGCTTCCGAAGAGGGCAATGGCCATGGGGGGCCTGCTGGCTCAGGCAGCTCTGCCAGCCTGCCCCCCCACCCTTCAAGCAGCACCACATCCGGTGGTGAGGAAACAGCTGTGGCAGGACTGGTGCAGGGTACGGGCTGCCCTGCTGCCCTTGAGCATGAGTGTCTGAGTGATCTGATGCACCCAAACCCACATGGACCATGTGGGGGTTCAATCCAGCAGAGGCCAAGGCAGGGCTCATCAGAGGGGATGCTGCCATGTGTGCACACCCCGTACCACCAACTTCCAACGACAACTAACAACCCAAACTCCCTGCCTCCATCGGGCTTGCACACCTCCCATCACCACCGGCTGAGCAGGCTGGCGGGGAGGGTCATGCCCAGCGGTAGCTTGGCAGGTGGGTGGAAATGGTTTTGGAACTCTTTTTAGTGACTGTATGGCGTCACTGTGTCATGCCTAGCGGTAACTTGGCGGGTGGGTGGGGATGATTTTAGTCCTTCATTCCTTGCAACTGTGCAGTGCTCGTATCTCATGTCACACCCAACAGCAGCTTGGCAGGTGGGTGGGGATGTTTTGAATACTCCATTTCTTTTCATTGTACAGTGTCCTTATGTAAAGCCCAACTGCAACTGGGGCGGTGGGTGGCGATGAGCTTAGTACTCCCTTCATTTCTTGTGACTGGATGGTGTTCTTTCCCAACGTCATGTCCAGCGGCAACTTGGCAGGTTGGTGGGGATGGTTTTGGTATATTTCTTGTGACTCGACGGTGTTCTTATCTCAAGTCATGCCCAGCAGCAAGTTGGCAGGTGGGTGAGATGAGATGATCTTGGTACTCGTTTCCTTGCGACTGCATGGTACTCTGTTTTTTTTGCATCATGAGAAGGCAGGGATCTATGCACCCATGATGTGAGAGGGCGGCCGTGGCGCGTGTGTGGTGGTGCTTCGCAGCACAGGCTCATCAAGTCAGTGAGCAAAGGCTGTGCAAGGTGCGTTAGGTGCAGGTCTGAGCACTGGTTCACTGCATGTTTTGAGCGAAGGAGCGCTGGATCGTTTCATGTGTGGTTAAGGTCCAAGCGCTGATCTTGCTACTGCATGTCCTTGCAGGGCCAGGGGAGCAGCCCCCACAATCCGAATCCAGCCAGCCGCCAAGCCAGCAGCCATCCCCAGCCAGCTTTGGCCCTACACCCCAGACATCCCATACGCACAGCCAGCCCTGGCAGCCTTCAAACCCAGAGGAGCAGCCTGTGACAGCTGCACCTAGGGTACCTCAGCCCTGGCAGCTTGCAAACCCTCAAGAGCTGCCTCTGGCAGACGCAGCTGGTATGCCTCAGCCCTGGCAGCTTGCAAACCCTCAAGAGCTGCCTCTGGCAGACGCAGCTGGCCTGCCGCAGCCCTGGCAGCTTGTGAACCCTCATGAGCTGCCTCTGGCAGACGCAGCTGGCCTGCCGCAGCCCTGGCAGCTTGTGAACCCTCATGAGCTGCCTATGGCAGACGCAGCTGGCCTGCCGCAGCCCTGGCAGCTTGCTTATCCAGAGGAACTGCCTATGGCAGACGCAGCTGGCCTGCCGCAGCCCTGGGAGCAGCACCCAGACCTCAGCCTCATCAACTTGGATCTCATCGATGCTGTGCAACAGGATCTGCAGGTAAAGCCCGTTGTGTGTGTGTGTGTGTGTGTGTGTACGACCATGCACAAGTGGCCACCCTCAGAATCTTTCTTCACCATGTTCATGCGCACACACACACACAGAATATATGTATACATATGTAGGGGACATTGTAGGCTCGTGGAAATTTGCAAGCGCACTGCATGTTCTTGATTGAAGAGGGTACATGTGCAGTAGCTACAATTGTTTTGTTACAATTTGAAGGGAAGTGCTGGCACGGTCCAGAAGGCATTGCTGACCTGTTTATGGACTATGAAAAGAAGAATTTGATAGTAAGAGTAGTATCCTATATGGGTGTTAGCCTTTCCAAGCCTTTGTTTTGAATGCTTACATGTATATGCATACACAGAACCTGCCAGAGCGTCTGGCCCTGCGGGCTGCACAGCAGCGCCAGCAGCAGCGCCAGCAGCCAGGCCGCCGCCACAGCCATTCTAGGCACTACAGTCGTGTAGAGTCTGCAGATTGCCCTACCCCAAACCTTGCTCGACGAGGCTCTCAATTCGCCCTCCGCCGTACTCGCTCGCGCCGCATCCCCACTGACCCCTCGGACTTGCAGCCTAGATCGAGGGGAAGGGGTGGCAAAGAAGATGGGAGCGATGGCGGCAGCAGCAGCTGCTGCGATGAGAGCGATGATGATGACGACAGTGGGGGTTTGTTGGATGCGGATGCACCTCCGGAGCTGCTGGCAGCTGTGCAGGTAGGCAACGGAGGTTGTTTGCATGTGTGTATGTGTGTGTGTATGTGTGTGTGCGCGCGCACGCGTGTTCAAGTGTGCAGGCACCAGAGTCTGCGCACCACCTGCAAACACGAGGGAAAAAGGCTTGCAAATCAAATGGCGCGTCCTGCGATTTATCACACCCAAACTTCCAAGAGGGCTGTTTGTTTGGTGTTTTTCTGGCCTTTTCCTTAGAAAAAGGCCGAATGGACTGCCTTCTTGGCAAAGGCGAAAATGAGACACACAACATGCCACGTAATTTGTCTGACCACTAGGTTGGCCGGCAAGCTTTGTAAGGTCTGCTTGCATTCCATAAGTTTGCTTGGCTGTCCATTCAATGCCTGCAAACAAGCAAATTTGCAAGCGCGCCGACATGCTACAAACACTCACTAATCCAGTGTGAGGTTATTGAGGTATGCACTGTGAGGTCTTCCGATGTTGTGTGTATGATTTGCAATGACGAGCATGCCTCCTCTTTCAAGCTGATGCCCCTTTTTTGCATGGCAACTCACTGTCCCTTCATGCGCCTTAGTAGGTCTTTTGTTCATCCATTTCCGATCAAGGCTCTCTTTGCATGTGTCTGGCTTGCAGGCGGACCTGTTTCCTGTGCCAAAGTATCTTTTTTACCCAAGTCTGTGTGTGTGTGTGTGTGTGTGTGTGTGTGTGTGTGTGTGTGTGTGTGCGCGCGCGTGCCTGGCTTGCAGGCGGACCTGGTCCTGCTTGTGCCTTTGTGCATATTTATTTTTTCATTTTTGCTATTTGACTTTTTTTGCATGTGCCTGGCTTGCCAAATCATGTCTCTGTATGCCTTTTGTTCATTCCAGTCAAGGCTCTCTTCGCGTGTGCCTGGCTTGCAGGCGGACTTGGCCCTTCTCCCTGCCCGCCTACTAGGTGCCCTGCAGCAATGGGTGGCGGCGGCTCATGGGGGCCCTGCAGGGCCTGGAGCACAACCCTCCCCCTCCTTTGCCCACTCCCCTGCCACAGCGCCCACAGGCATGCTCAGCCCCGGGGGCGCAGGGGGAAGTGTGCAAGGGCGGCTGGGCAGGGGGCAAGGCGAGGGCGGCGGGTCGTCGAATCACAGCAGCCATGAGTTTGGGGGGGAGCAGGGGGGGCTGGCGGGGGGGGCGCGCGGAGAGCTGGATGGATGCGTGCTTGCGCGGAGATTGGGTGCAGCCAAGTGAGTTTTCGGGCAGAGATGGATGTGCATGGGCAAGCAGGAAGTCTGTGCATGGATGCATGGGGGCCTGCGTGGGGACTGGTTGCAGCTGAGTAAGTCATCCAGCAGAGATGGTGGAGATGAATGTGCATGGCCAAGCAGGGACTCTGCATGGATAAATGGGGGCCTGGGTGGGGATCGTGTGCAGCCGAGTATGTCATTGGGCAGGGGTTATGGCAGGGATAAGGACCTGCAGTGCAGCCAGGTGAGTTGGCAGTGACCTTGAAATGATGTGTGCATGGACGCATGGACATCGTATGAACGCTGTGCATGGATGGGTGCATGCCTGTGTGTGGAGTGGGCACAGCTAGGTGAGTCATTGGGCAGAGGGACCTTGGACATTAACACATAAACACATTATGTATGTGTAGGGATGTCAACACATTAACACCTTATGCATAGGGATCGGCGTTGGTCTATAGTGCTAAATAGCAATATAGAAGACTTTCATATAATGCTATATGCCGATCTATAGGGAGAGGCATTGGTAAGTAGCACTATCATAATATAATGCTAAAGAACGCTATATAGTGCTGGAAAATGTGGCATGTAGCGCTGTTCACCAATCCCTATTTTCCTTAATTGATGTAGGGAGAGTTTCCCTGCCTACGTAGTTTTCCTCTTCTTTTCTTACCAATCCCTATGAATGTGCATGATTGTTGTAGGAAATCTGTATGTGTAGAGGGAGCTCATGGGTGCTCTCAGGAAAACAATTGGTGGGCTGGGGGCCGTCTGATTATGCCTACCATGCTTGCTTGGTTTTTGTCATGGTCACTGATCTCCTTTATGCAGGTCATTCTTTCTTTTTTTGTTTCTCCTTGTTTCCATGTTCCTTTCTGTTCTGCTCTGTTCTTTTCTGTTCAGCGATTCTCTCGAGTCTTCACACGCACGCATCTGTTTTGGGGTCCTTCCATGCAGGTCAACGTGAAGGCGACCATGCATCCACCTCCACCCCACACCCTCACGGCCACCACCACAGCCAGCACTACCAGCACCACGAGTATGCAATGATGAACGCGCTGTCCACGCCACACATGCCAAGGCCTGCTCCGCCCGCGCCCCCGGCCGGGAATGGCTTGCTGCGGCGGCTGGAAGGACGGCTCTTGCCTTCAGGCAGTGCTACACCAACAGGTGCGATACTCAGCATCTGCAGCCTGAGGAATGAAGTATTGCAGAGATTTGTGTCCTGCCTTCAGGCGGTGCTACACCATCAGGTGCGGTGCTCAGCATTTGCGGCCTGAGCGAAATAGTGTTGCTGAGATCTGTGTCCTGCCTTCAGGCAGTGCTACATCATCAGGTGCGGTGCTCAGCATTTGCGGCCTGAGCGAAATAGTGTTGCTGAGATCTGTGTCCTGCCTTCAGGCAGTGCTACACCAAAAGGTGCGGTGCTCAGCATGTGCAGCCTGGGTGAAGTAGTGTTGCCAAGATTTGTGTCCTGCCTTCAGGCAGAGCTGCAGCACCTTTGAGTACGGTACTCAGTGTGTGCAGCCTGAGTGATGGAGTGTTGCCAAGATTTGTGTCCTGCCTTCAGGCACTGCTGCAGCATCTGTGGGTGCAGCACTTTGCATTTGCGAGGTGTGCGTGAAGGCATCGCCAAGCTTTGGGTGGTCAGGCTGGTTTGGCGGCCCCTGCTTTCAAGCAGTGCTGCATCTCCATGTGCGACACGTCGCACTTGGGAGCTGAGTGTTGGAATGCCACCAAGCTGTGCAGTGTTGGGCTAGAGCTGTGTACCCCACCTTCAGGCTCTGCAGCACCTGTGGGTGCGGTGCATTGCGTCTGCGAGCTTGTTTGGATGGTACCAGGCTGACCATACATTTTGGTCAGACTAGAGCTGTTTTGGGGCTCGGCAATGCTCTTGAGTGTGGTGCTTTGCGTCTGCGAGCTCTTCAGGGTTGCATCAAGCTTTGTGTATGAAGGCTAGAGCTGTGTGTCCTGCCTTCAAGTAGTGCAGCACCGGGTATGAGCATGCGGGTACTGCTTCAGCTCGCCTGCCATGCAAGCTCTGCAGAAAAGGGTGTGTTTGCCGTGACGAGGGGTTCTGGCAGCCACGCCCAGGGGGATGATTGGTTCTGGACCTATGGCGCTGGCATTTCATGTGCAGTGATGCAGCTGGTGGGAACATACCCAGGTGGCCATCATAGCAGCTCGGTTCTGGGTTTTGTGACCAGTTGGGGCTTTGAGGTAAGCATCCAGTAGGCATGTACTTGGGCTATATCTTGTAGTTTATAGCCCATATTTTATGGTATATAGGCTATGTACTTTAAGATTTAGTGAGGGCTCTCATGCAGCCGGGAGCGTGCTTATAGCCTAAATTTTATGATACATAGGCTATGTACTTTAAGACTTAGTGAGGGCTCTCATGCAGCCGGGAGCGTGCTCTGAGAGGTTGCACAGATTAATTCCGTACTTGAAGGTGTATTCTTGAGTTGACAAAGTCTCTCACAACTGTACAAGTGTCGGTGCTAACAGCAGCAGCAGAGGGCTGTATGCATAACAGATGGCATGAAGGGACCAAATCAACCTCCTTGCTGCTGCTTCAAGCTCAGATGCCTGTTTAGCCGCTAAGGCTTTCAACAACTACCTTTTTTTACATGTGAAGAGCTTGCCCTGTGTAATGTGTGCCTATGTGGAGGCAAAGGTCACGTAGGTCATGTCTTGTGTGCCTATGTGGAGGCAAAGGTCGCGTAGGTCATGTCTTGTGTGCCTAAGTGGAGGCAAAGGTCATGTAGATGAGCCTGGCACTGCGGGGCTTAAATGGAAGTAACTTACCTGCTTCCTCTGCAGTTGCGTCCATCAATTCTGCCCTGGGTGTGTGCTTGTGCAATGTCTAATGTCTACACTTGAGCTCCAGGGTCTTGCTCTTTATAGACCACAGGGGAACTAAGCCTACTAAACAGGAGGGAGTTTGCTCTTTTCAGACCACAGGGGATCCCTACCAACTAAGCAGGAAGGACTTTGCCATCTTTAAACCACAGAGGAACCATATGCCTGCATAGGCATGAATCACACTGCTTAGTTGAGTAGGGAACGACAAGGCTACCTAGTGCGCACTGAATCCATAAATTTACACATTGTCAAGTGTTTTTGCAGCAGTCAATTAATAAACCTGAGAATGATTGAGCACAAGCGTTGAGATTGCGGTTGCTTTTGCAGCAGAATGATCTTGTTTGCATGAAGGGAAAAAGCATGAGTAGTGCATGGAAGGTCCCAATTTGATGTCCTCCCTTCGACTTCCACTTCTTTTTTGAGTATGCAGGATGTGAGCATGGTGTGAGCAATTGGCAAACACCTTGTTTTTCGAAGCGTAAGCGTACAGAGTCTTGTGACTGGGCCATGAGCCGTGTTTAAGTGTTTGGGGCCAGCCAGCGATCCAGGGTCTGTCAAGCGTGACGTTTTCAGGCAAAAAAATGTTTGCTGCTGCTGGGCCACGATTGGCTGGCATGGTTGGATTCAGAAGAGGAACACAACATGACTCGCATCCACCAAGGTGCATCAATCAGCTCCCGCCCCAAACCCCTTCACTTGCAAATTACGTGTTGGATTCCTCTCCATTTGCATCTTCTCTTTGGCAGGCTGGTGCAGCCTTGCAGGCAGCTCCACACCGCTTTTAGGATGTGAGGATGTATTTGGAATATAAGGAAACGCCTCAATTCTACCAATTCTCCATCACCGTTACAACTGCAGGCGGATGCAGCCCAACAGGCTGCTCTACGCCAGACAACTCCTCCCCCCTCCCCTCCCGGTCTTCCTCCCGCCTTCAAAATCAGGCCTCCAACACCAGACTTCCGACAGCAGACCCAGCAGCAACAGGCCCCCTAAATCAAGCACAGCAAGCTGAGAAGGGAGGGCAGGGATCTGAGGAGGACTCAAAGCGGAGCAGCCAATCACAGACTCAGCAGCTCGGGCACGGCATGTTTGGGCCATCCAGCTGCGATGCGAGCACCCCCAGCGCGCAGAGGAGCCAGGGCGAGGAGGGCATGGGTGCAGGTGAGGTATGGGTGAGCTGAGAGTGTAGCAGGTGAGCTGTGGGCAAGTCAAGGGTGTGCATCAAGTGGTTGATGGCTGCAGCAGGCGATTTGACCCGCGCACAGAGCCTGATCACTGCACAGAGCACCTGTCTGCCTTTGTTGTTACTTATGATATAAAGGCATTTGACCCACGCACAGAGCCTGCTGGATGCACAGAGCCTCTTTCTGCCTTGATCATTTCATCATCACTTATACCAAGGCATTTGACCCACGCACAGAGCCTGATCGATGCACAGAGCCTCTTTCTGCCTTGATCATTTCATCATCACTAATACCAAGGCATTTGACCCACGCACAGAGCCTGATCGATGCACAGAGCCTCTTTCTGCCTTGATCATTTCATCATCACTAATACCAAGGCATTTGACCCACGCACAGAGCCTGATCGATGCACAGAGCCTCTGCCTGCCTTTCCATGCCCTTTTGCTCATTCATGTTTGCTATGTGCATACTGTGCTGTCTCATGTTTGCTGCGTGCATACTGTGCTGTCTCATGTTTGCTGCGTGCAAACTGTGCTGTCTCATGTTTGCTGCGTGCATACAGTGCTGCCTCATCTTTGCTGTCTCATGTTTGCTGCGTGCATACAGTGCTGTCTCCTCTTCAACATGAGGCAGCACAGTATGCACACAGCAAGCATGAAACGTCAAACATGAGACAGCATATCATGCACGCAGCAAACATGAGGCAGCCCAGTATGCCTACAGCAAACATGAAACAGCAAGTATGTGGCAGCATAGCCTGCACACAGCAAACTTGAGGAACTGTATGCGCATAGCTTCATGAAACAGCAAGGTATGCACACAGCTTCATGCCGCAACTGGAGGCCCCACTTGGACCCTTGGGATCCTTGGTAGTGATTGCAGGAGGCAGGGTGAGGCAGGGTGAGGCAGGGTGAGGCTTGGTGTCGTCTTCTGGGCTGTGACTGCCTCTGCTCCATGCCACCAGAAATGAATCATTCCTTTCGTGGCATCAGTGGTGGCATCATTTCAAATGATGCATGTTTGCACTCGCTGCCATGGATCACTCTCATCATCATTGCGGCTTGCACGTGCTGCCTTACATGGTTTGTTTGCTGCTGCGCGGTTTCTACTGCAGGCTGTTTTGTTCTTAGGATAGGATATGGTTACAAAGCTGTACCTGCCATCCTGTTTTGTTCTTGTAAGACTGCCTCTGTGGCACTCTATTTTAGTTCCTGTAACACGGTTTCTTGGCATTCTGTTTTTGCTCTTCTGTAATGCCGCAGCAGCTTTTGTAGCATTCTAAAGTTATCATTGTAATGCTGCTCCTGTTACATGCGCAGATGGTGACGCAGGCGGCGCTGCATCAACATCCTGGCATGGACACCCACCTGCAAAGGAGCACCGAGCCAGGCGTGACCCGGAGCTGCAGGTGTGTCAGCAGCTCTTGTAAGGTGTTTCCTCGTGCTGAAGTGAGGTTGCGGGTGGTGCCTCATATGTATCTGCACAGAAAGTGCCTTATGGTGAAGCATGGGTGCCTACTGTGGTGGTGCAAGAGCACCTCCTTGTGATGATGGTTGCAAGGTGCCTCCTTGTGGTGGAGCAAGGGTGCCTTCTGTGTTGAAGGATACATGGTGCCTCTGTGTGCTGCAGAGGAAGAAAACGTTTCCAGGAAGGCGTTCTGGTTTTGGGTTGCTGAGAGAAATCCAGCAGCATTGGTGATGGGGCAATTAGAGGGTGCGCTACAACATGGAAGGGAATGGAAAAGAGGGATTGAGTTGCTGAGAGACATTCAGCAGACTTGGTGGTGGGGCAAGTAGAGGGTGCGCTACAACATGGAAGGGAAGGGAAAAGATGGTCTGAGTTGGCTTAATTGAGGAGGGTGGATGCATTTTTGAGGGCTTGAGTTTTGCCTCGCAGGTGGGATGATTTGACGCAGTGGTACTGGCATGATTTGCTATGAGACAGACAAATGTGAGGAATGCGTTGTGCCTTTGATGCATATATCTCCGGCTTCAAGGAGGGGAGGTGAATAAATGGATCCATGGAAATATTCATCAGGTGGATACACTGGGAGTGTGGAGCCCAGACATTTGAAGAGGTGCTTGGGGTTAGATGCCCGTCTCTCTATGTGCTTCCAAACTTCCAGAGGAACAAGTGTGAGCCGCTCACCCCCCCCCCCCCCTGCAGTGTATCCCTGTGTGTGTATGTGTAAATTCGGTGCAGGTGGGTATGTGTCCACGCACGCGCGCGTGCATTCACTTGCGTCCACCTCATCGTTCTCATCCTCCATCCTTTCTCCCTGTTCCATTTCCTCAACCCTTGTTTGTCTCCCACCATCATCCAGTCTGCTTGTCAAACCGGCTGGGGCCCATCTCCATGTCCCATCTCCATGTCCCATCCTCAACCCCAGCTTGCTTCCCACTGTCATCGTGCATGCAGTTCCAGCAATTCATGCAGCTGGTACAGCAAGACCTGGGCTGCTTGCCCGACCGGCTGCTTTTGGCCAGGCTAGGTGCCGCCTCCGCCACCCTCTTCTCCCCTGGAGGCCCCTCCTTGAGTGTCATGCCAACGGGCATGCAAGCAGACGTGCAAGCAGACGTACAAACAGACGCAGGCAGACTGGCAGAGTCCGAGCAGAGCAGCAACATCCCGGCTGTCCTCAGCGCCCCCACTTCTGCTCCCGCCGCTGAGGTCTCAGCAGCTGGCCCTGCACAAGCGGTGGTGGGCGAGGATGCGGGGCGATCCAACCTTTTTGGAATCCAGGTGCAAAACAAAGGGGGGGATGGCGACCAAAGCAGCGGCACCAGCAGCAGCAGCAGCAGCAGCAGCAGCAGCAGCAGTGAGGAAGAGGAGGAGGGGGTGGGCGAAGGGCGCAAGTCATCAGGCTCTATCTCAGACACAGACAGCAGCAGTGCAAGGTCCCTGCTGCGGCGCACGGAGTGCCGGCCCTCCAAAGTGATGGATTCATCTACTAAGGATGATGGCCATGCCGGTAAGGATGGAGGTGCGCATGGGGCAGAGGTAGGCGGCAGCGGCCCCGTCAACGAAAAGGGCCGTCGGCAACGGCAGCGTGAGCATGGCGGTAGGAGCAGCATGTTTGAGGCGTGTGTTGGGAATGACATGCACGCACGCACAGCAGCTCCCCCTCGCAAAGATGGTGGTGGTGGTGGTGGTCGCGATGGGGCTGGCAGAGAAGGGCGGAAAGGGGGGTCCCTGCCGTGCCATCGCCGCCCAAAGCTCCGTCGCTCTAAAGGAGGGATGCTATCTGGGGACGAAGATGCTGATGCTGCCTTGCATGCCACCTCCTCCATTGGAAGGCCGCCCCTCAGCAGCTACCCCCCACCCCAATCCCTGCGCCGCTGCTGTGAGAAGATCGCCGGAGGTACACACCCACCCTCAGCACACCCACCCTCCACCACCACCAACCCCCATCATGCGCACCACCACTCCCCAGCCCCCCCTGCACCTCCGATGTGCGCCCCCATCCCCCAGCGCCGTACCTTCAGCCTCTATACCCCCCTCACCTCATTCCCCACCCACTTTCTGCTGGGCCCCTCCCCGCTGCGCCCCTCCTGTGTGTCCGCACCCCAGCCCACCTCCACGCCCTCCGCCACACAGCAGCCCCCCTCCACAAGCACCCACCATGCGCGCCCTGCCTCAGCCTTCCATCCTGCCTCTACCAACCCCATTTTTGCGCCATCCTCCTCTCTCAATTCCAGCACCCACCGCCCGCTGCCCCCTTGGGCTTCTCCTCCCTTCTTCCTCCCCCATGCTATGCGGCCCCACCACCCGCGCTCCCCGCTTTCAGGCCTGGCCTCTTCGACCCTCACCCCCTCGTCCTCCTCCCAAGGGCTGTCATCCCACCCCCTGTCACTGTTGGCGCTGGGGGACACCAAACTCATGGCGCTTGTGCAGGTGCGGTCTCTGACTGCCCAATGGCTTCAACGGCAAGTGCCTTCTCTTGATCATGCACGATACTAGGGGACACCAAACTCGTGGCGCTCATGCATGAGTGTGCTCCCTGATTGCTCAGAGGCCTCTGCGGCTCATCCCTGCTTTTAATTATTTGGAGGCATCTGTGCAGGTGTGCTTCCCGGAAGCTCCCCTCATGGAATCCTCTGAGGGGCCACTTCCTGATGTGAGAGCCACAGCCTGGTGTGTGTGCCCCTCATGGAAGCCCCTCATGAAGTTCCCTGCAAGGTCACTGCCTCTTGCCGACCACCCTCATGAGCGCCAGCAATTTCCATGAAGGCACCTCATGAAATTTCCTGCAAGGTCACTGCCTCTTGCCGACCACCCTCATGAGTGCCAGCAATCTCCATGAAGGCCCCTCATGAAATTTCCTGCAAGGTCACTGCCTCTTGCCGACCACCCTCATGAGCGCCAGCAATCTCCATGAAGGCCCCTCATGAAATTTCCTGCAAGGTCACTGCCTCTTGCCGACCACCCTCATGAGCGCCAGCAATTTCCAGCTGGACCTCACACTCGCTTGCACGACTTGTTCAACCCTCTGGTGCACCATCTTCACAGAGCACCTACACATACACACACACAGGACTTATCACTCCCTCCCTGGTGGGCAGTGTTGTCATTTGCCCTGCACTGATGGTTGTTAAAGCCCTTTTATTATGCTTTCGTACCTAACCTTTGCGGAACGCTGCGTTTCATGTGCCTCCCTTGCCTTCTTGTAGCAAGTACACGGCAAGTGCACGGCTCCCTTGCCTTCTTGTAGCAAGTGCACGGCAAATGCACTGCCACCTTCATTGGCAGCCATGCACAGAAAATGTGCAGCAAGTGCACGGCAAATGCACTGCTACTTTCATCGACAGCCATACGCAGCAAATGGACAGCGAATGCACATCCACGTTGGCCAGCAGCGAGTGCACAGCAAATGCACAGCCACCTTGGCCAGCAGTGATGCACTGAAATGTGCTGCAAATGCACAACAAATGCATAGCCGCCTTAGACAGCAGCCCAGGTGTGCTCCCAATGCAACCCACTGACTCAAACCCACACCCATCCACACCTCCCCCCCCCCCCACACACCCACACCCCACACAAACATACATACGTTACATACATACATACATACATACATACATACATACATACATACATACATACATACATACATACATACATACATACACACATACATACACACATACATACACACATACAGACAGACAGACAGACAGACAGACAGACAGACAGACAGACAGACAGACAGACACACATACATACGTACACACGCAAGCGCACATACTCAAACACACACACGTGCGCGCGCACACACACTACACTCGAGCTTGCTTACTTGCAGGAGGACCTGTCGCTCCTGCCCCACCGCCTAAGCAGACAAATCCATCTAGGCCAGACCCAGACGCACGCTTACAGCATGCGTGCACGCTCATTTTTGCAGGAGGACCTGTCGCTCCTGCCCCACCGCCTAAGCAGACAGAGCCATCTGGGACAGCAGCTGTCAGGCAGCAGAAGGACTGCCCTGCACGCCCCTGCAGGCAACAGCCACGCCAATGGACACGGTGTGAAGATGTATCAGCACACTGTGCACGCATGGATGCATGCATCCACGCATTTGCTCATGACTGCGTCTGCATCTAGGCTTGTTGTTGCTGTTGTTGCTGTTGTTGTCGTTGCTGCAAGCGCGAAAAGCAATGTAGTGTGCACGCAGTCCCGCTTGTACACAGCACCTGCGCGTGCAAGTGCTGCTCAGTCTTGTGCTCGTCTGTTCCAACAGTGAATTTTCTAAAGGGATGGGCACCAGCAAACCTGAAAGACCTTTGTTTCTTGCTTGCTTGCAGCCTGCTTGGGCCCTCACCCCTCCCCCGCCAGCATCCGTCAGTCTGCCAGCACCACACACATGCCCTCAGCAATAGCGGACCACGCCCGGGGTGCACCGCACCCCCTGCCTCATTGCCCTCCGCTTCATCCCTCCCAGCAATCAGTGAGTACAGGCTTCCCCCTACCCCCACACCCAGTGCAAACACAAACACCCGGCGCGCGTGCAACTAGCCTCAATACAGCACTTGCATCAGAATCAGCACCAGGTGCCCGCGCCACAGCGCATGCGTCTTCCACTCCAGCTCTGTGTGCGCATTTGAGGGGCGTGTGGGGGACCTCGTTGAGACCTGATTGCACGCTTCCCGCACAACCGCCAAAAGCAGGCAGCAGAGCAGATGTGGGTGTGAGAGAGAGCAGCAGCTTGTCCGCTTACACGAGGGGAGCGGAGTGCAGTGGGATGGATCGAAGTGCGGGCCCAACGCGGCTGAGGGGCGGACAGAGGCTCCGTGCTGCCAGCTGCAGTGCAGCAGAAGGTGGGCCCTCAGCTGCTCGCCTGAGGGGTGGCGGCTGCGTTGCAGCACAGGGTGTGGGTGGCCGGCAAGTCAAGAGCATGCCCATGGGCACTGGCGTCGCAGGCCGTGATGGTGGTCCTTTGGATGACCCTCTGACGCAGGGCACGCATACAAGGTGTGTGTGGTGCCCCCTGCTGCGATTTCATGCGAGCAGAGGGTGCATGTGTGCATGTGAGCTTGTATGTGTGTATAATGCACATGCGTGTTGCTACATGTGTGTGTGCATCTGTTGTGTTGATATACATGTGTGTTGCTCAGGGGGAGGGCCTTCCCCATTTCATGCTTTGTTGCCAACGAAAGAGCAGGTTGCCCTGGATCCTACATCAGAGCATGTGAGACAGGTGTGCAAGTGATCTGTAATTTGCCCGTCTCGGGAGTGAAACACCCACAACTTAGCTGCTCTGTTGGATTGGATTTGGTCTACTGCTGCTATATTCCAAAGCCAGCCTGCCGCACATGCTCACTCATGAGGTTTGACACTTGAAAAGGGGCGGAGGATGTAATGGACACACATCAGCCCTGTGGTGATTTTGCAGTCTGTCCAGCTGAAAGTGGGGATGAAGCATATGCATGGCTGCAAGGGCAGTGTGCGATCCTGGTTGTGAAGGCAGTGTGCGGTCCTTGCCGTGAAGGCACTATGCAATCCTGGTTGTGAAGGCAGTGGGCAATCCTGAATGTGAGGGCAGTGGGCAATGTAGGCCTGTGGGCATGTTGAGGTTTGCAAACAATTGAGGCTGGTAAGTGTTAGCTGCAGAGGAGCAGGATGGCTCAACTCCTTGAAGGAGCTGGTGCTCGTTTCATGTTCACTGATGGGGATGCACTCCCTCTCAGGGCAATGCCATTCCATGTTCAAGCAAAACCACCTCCAGTCATCATCAGGTGTCTCTATTCCTTTGTTCTTGGTTGCCATTACATGTTCAAGCAAAAACACCTCCAGTCATCATCAGATGTCCCTGTTCCTTTGTTCTTGGTCAACAATAGACGTCACAGCCTCTCTTGTTCCCAGTCGTCAACATGTGCCACAATTTCCTGTGTCCACAGCTGTCAGCATGCATCACAGGTTCTTTTCCCCCAGCCACCAATACGCGTCGCACTTTCTCTTGAGCTCAGTTGTGAGCAGACCTCACTGTTTCTTTCATCCCACACATCGACAAGCATTACTGCTTCCTGTGTCCCTTGCCGCAGCAGCAGCAGCAGCGGCAGCGCAAAGCTTCCCCCCACAGCCACAAGCAGCCACACCAGCAGCAGCTACGGAGGTGGTAGTGGTGATGGTGGTCCAAACAGAGACGTCCTTGGAGGGGGAGATGTTGGTGTTGGAGGTCGTGTTGACAATGGTGACTGTAGCAGCCCCATGTCAGCACCTGCAGAGCCAGTGCAGCAGCAGCAGCAGCAGCAGCAGCAGCAGCATGAGCGGGTGCAGGAGCAGGAGTCTCAAGAGCCTTGTGTGGCCGTGCGGGAAGCTTGCTGGGATGGGGCCCTAGATGGCTGCCTGCATGAGCTGCTGAATCTGCTGCGCGCCGATGCGGGGCGCTTGGAGGAGCGGCTGGAGGCAATGGCGGCGTCTGATCTGCAGCAGCAGCAGCAGCAGCAACAGCATGGAGACAGTGGCAGCAGCAGCTGTTGCCATGCCCCAGAACAGCAACAGAGGCGCAGTGGTTCAGATGGTGCGTCCAGCAACAACGGCAGCAGCTGCACTTGTAATACTGCTGCGGAAGCAGCCTTAGCAGCAGCATACCCTGGGCCGGGCCTTTGCAGCCTTGAGCACCACACTGCTGCTGGCGCCCCGCACGACCACACACTCAAGCCCACACAATCATTAGCTCCGATGGCGCGTGCACCACCTCCCTCAGCTGGCGCCCCCACCCCTGCACCCACTCTCACTACCTCACACACCCCACGTGGGACCCCCTTGCCAGCTTCATGCCTACAAGCTGCACACCCTCCACAGCCACAGCCCCCAGCGACATGCATCACTCCCACCACAGTTTTCGGGTGTGCAGGGGCCTTTCCTGTCCATGCAGCTGCCCCTCAAATCGCTCCCATTGAGAGCCCATTTTCTGTGGAGGACCAGCAGCAGCAGCAGCAGCAGCAGCATGCGCCTGCCCCCCTGTACACATCCCTCCGCCTGCCCAAGCTCTTGCAGTTGCTCCGCAGGGATCTGCATGCCATGCCCAAACGTCTGTCCTCTTTCCCAGGCAAACGCAGCAGCACGTCCACGCACGCGGCCCCCGCACCAGCAGCAGCAGCTGCAGGGCATGCAGGCGGGGAGCCCAGTGGCAGCCGCAGCTGCCAGGCAGCAGCAGCAGCAGCAGCAGCAGCACCTTCGCCACCACCCCTCACCGCAGATCACAACAAATTAACCTCCAGTCGGCCTGCCCCAGGGCTCTGTGGTCTCCCAAACCAGGGTGCACACAGCACAGGCAGCGGCGGTGTCACCAGCACCTCGCCAGGCGTGTCAGAGGACACTCTCCTTGGCGCACACAGCAGAGTTGGCAGCAGCATTACCAGCACCTCGCCAGGTGCGCCACAGGACGCTGTTCTTGGCACACACAGCAGAGGCAGCAGCGGCGTCACCAGCGCTTTGCCAAGCGTTGCACAGAACGCTGTCCTTGACGTACACAACAAGAGCAGCAGCGGTGGCAGCCTTCCCAGCAGAACGTCGCCCTGCGCCCCTCACCAAATCCAGGAAGGGGTGCGCAGCAGGGGCAGCAGCCCAGGCGGCAGCATGTGGCATGTGGCGCAGACTCAACAACCCTCTGGCTTGGTTGGCTCTGAGGTTTTGGTTGGCTCTGAGCAGGAGGCTGAGGGGGGCAGCTTGCACTACCCGGAGCAGCGGGCCGAGGGGGGCAACATGCACAAGCTGGAGCAGCAGGCTGTGGGCGGCGGCCTGCAACAGCCTGGCAGCGATGGCATAGGGTATGGGCAAGGCTTGCCCTGTGCGAGAAAGGGCGTGAGCGCAGGGCAGCATTCCGAGGGGTGGGAGCTCATGTCACATGAGACATGCCAGCTTCAGGTGTGTACCAACTGGTACAAGGATTGGTGTGAAGATCACCAGCTGTTATAGGGTTTTGGTGCTTAGGTTTTGGTGCGAGGATTGCCAGTTTCAGGTAATGTGGGTGAAGGGGGGGCGTGCGGACAAATGGTGCTCACGCCCTAGTGTCAACAGTTTCTTATTGTGAAGCACAGATTGGCTTCTTGTCTTTTCCTTTTAATATGTGAGTTTGGAGTGGCCATGCTCAGGCGCTGCGTTCTCGCATATCCTGCATACCCTGCAGGAACAGTTCTCATGATGTTGGTATGTCACTGCACTGCCAAGTGGTTTACTTTTGATGCACGATCGTGCTGTGCAGTGGGCTCGCTTTGGGGGCTGACTCACACACCTGGAAAGGCAGATGAGGAGATCTCACGCTTTTGCTTGATTTGCTTGATTTGAATCCTCCTGAATGGAAGGATTTGCCTGAGCACCCTGATCTGAAGGGATACCTGGCAGGAACTTTCGAGAAACATGATGCCTTGGCAGCCTGATCTGGAGGACTGTTTCAGCGCAAAAATCCCCGTTAACATGGTGCTTCCGCAGCAGGCACTGGCCCAGCCGCGTATTATTTCGCGGGCTCCTAACGAGTGTTGTCGATGAGGTTCACTGTCATGACCACCATCACATCCATGATCATTACCGCTTTTGTCATCATCATCATCATCTTCACTTCTGCTGTTCTTTGCGCTTGCTCTCTTTCAATCTTTGAGGTCTCAGTACTGTGGACTGACCCATGGGCTTGATTGCTTGCGTTTGCAGGATGGGGAGTTCATGGAGGACTTCCCGTCAAATGCGTCCGAGCCCTTTTCCAGCCAGCAACCCGCTCCCCCAGGCAGCAGCCCCTGCCCAGCACAAGGGCGCACCCATCCATCAGAACAGCAGGATGCATCCGCAGCTGCCACAGCAACAACAGCGGCAGCAGCAGTAGCCCCCCTCTGCCAAGCTGCCCGGCACCCCCCCCCCCCGCTTGTCACCCTCGCAGCGAATTCTCGAACTGCTGAATCCATCCTCACCCTCAGGGGATGTGCCCCAGCCCCACCTTGGTCAGCATGGGCCACAGCAGCTCGGGCACCAGCTGCAACAGGAGGAGCAACAGCTGGCGCCGCAGCAGCCGCAGCACCAGGAGCTGCCTGCACGCCTCCGCCCCCCAGCAGCAACAGACGCAGCCCCGTGTGGATGGAAACCTGAAGACAGCACTGCCGACAGGCAGGCTAGCTCCTCGAACACACAGGCCCTTGCTCCGCATGACTCAGAGCCATCCCCGCTGCCAGGATGTGTGGACCCTGAGGCAATTGCCCCTGCGCCTGAACCGGAGCACCACGCTGATGCGGCTGCTCTGCTGGAATCCTTCCTCGCGGCAGCAACACCAGGCAAAGCAGCTTCAGGGTCTGGACCAAAGGTCGCCAACAACATGGAGCCCGACGCTTGGCCCCCTGACAGCCCTGCAGATGCGCAGCTGCAGCGGTTCCTAGCTGCAGCAACAGCAGCAGCAGCCGCAGGTGCAACAGCAGCTACCGCCGCACCTGCCAGCAAAGAACTTCCTGCCACCCGGCTGCGTAGGTGTAGCCAAACCAGTGCAAAAGCGCCGCTGGATAGTTTCCTTGCAGCTACAGCAGCAGCGCCCGCCTTCTCTTTGGCGCAGACCCCTGGGGCCCCTGCTCATGCTCCCGCCCCCTCCCCCTCCTTGCACTGGGCAAGCACAATGCTCACCGCGCTAACTGCACGAGCGTCAGCGCCGGGAGAGAAGCACCTCAATGACTCACACCCACACCGCTCTAGCAGTGGCTTTTGGTATGAGGATGCCTGCAGCATGTGGCGCGGGGAATCTGGTGGCCTCAAGGAGGGCAGTACCTTTGGTGGCTCCAGCTGCGCGACTTCTCACCCCGACCTGCAGCGCTCGTACTGCAGGGCGCTGGCTTCTGGTGGGTGTCAAAGTGTGGGTGCATGCAATGTGTGTGCATGTATTGTGTGTGCTGGGGGTTGGGCATGCGTGATGTGTGGTGTGCATGAGCCATAGTTGGGTATTAGGCGTATCACCCCCTGATACGCCGGTCTGTGCAATACGTGCCTGTACCTGTGTTGTTGCGTTGCACGGCGAGCTTGGCAGGCAGGGCAGGCAGGTTTGGAGAGGGCCTCCAAATCAACCGCCCCAACAGGATTGTTTTTTGACATACATTTTTCATTCATCATTGATCCATTAATATAGTTTTTTTTATTATAAAGGAACATAGGGTGGACGTGGCCAATGCGTGATAATGCAGCACGTCTGGATTCAGGCCAGATGGACCCAGCCGCTGCTGCTGCTGCTGCATGATATTGATGATGATGATGATGATGATGTTGATGGTGGTGGTGTTGATGATGGTGATAGTGATGTTGGAGGTGGCACAGCCCCCAAGCATTGCTGTAGCAGGGCAGCAGTACGTGCAAGCATGCAAGCAAGCGATGCAGGCAGTTGCATATTGGCAGCAGAGCACCATAACACGTAAGCACAAATCGCCTCCTCCATGCACAGTAAAGCGTATGCAGTGAAGCATGCAAACCATGTCGATCCTCTCCCAATCGGTCAGCATTTCCTTCCAACGAGGCACACCTGAGCAGGGCCTGGTCTGCATCCCTTCAAAGACTACATGACATACTGCACCGCTGATTTGAAGTACGTGCAGTCACTTGCTGAAAACCTATCTGGCTTGCTTCAGACTTTTCCAGTTCTCTGGCTTGCCACCAATGTGCAAGGATTCTACACGTGTGCACAACTTTCAAGGATCAAACATACTAGAGAGCACCATTAGTTGGACACGGACACCCTGATCAGTTTGTCACAACAACACAAATGGCCGGCTGTTCTGTGATAAGTGTGTGCTAAGTGTGTGAGGGTTTTTTATCTCACAAACTCATTCTTGGACTTGCAGCGCCTCAAACCATCATGACCCCTTTTCCTTAATTTGGGTAAGGTAGTTTATGCTGTCCAACTTGGCAAGCTGGCCCAGTGAACGTTCCCTCTGAAGCTTTTTCCGCGCTTCAATGTGTTCTGGGGTTTCCAGAAGCATTTAGACCCTTGGACGTACCTGTGTGCCTCCAGAAATGCTGGCTTGTGGCACCCATACCCCCCGAATCAAGCCACCCATCTCCGTACCCCTGTCAATTTCCATACCCGTATTGCCGTACTGTGCAACTATGATGTGAGCGTGATGGGTCTGGGGCGTCTGCAATGTGTAATATGTGTGGGTGTCTGGCGTGCACTATGTGTGCGAGGTTAGATCCGTGTGCGAAGTTTGATCAGAGTGCAAGGTTTGATCAGAGTGTTAAAGGTTTAATCAGAGTGCTAAAGGTTTAATCACAGTGCCAAAGTTTAGACCAGTGTGCGAGGTTTTATCAGAGTGCAAGGTTTGATCAGAGTGCCACAGGTTTGATCAGTGTGCCACAGGTTTGATCAGTGTGTGCGGACTTTATCCTTCAAGTACAAAAGGAGCAGCCAGCGCCCTAAGTGCGCCTGCAGTGCTCCTTCCATCGCAAGGAGTCGACGTTACGAAGAATGCTCCGCACCTCTTTGGATTTGCTTGACAAAGACTGCTCCACGCTCTAACAATTTGCCTCACAGAGATGCTCCATGCCTAAAAGGTGTAATGTGTTGTTCGATTCGGACGCATCACAATCAAGCCACTCGGTGGTCGTCAGTATTCCTGACACTGGGCAGGAGTGCTTGCCCCTTCCATCTTTCTCTGCACGCACTCCTCTCCGTTCACTTGGCAACCACTCCAAATTATATGCCTTACCATTTCCTTCATAAATGCCAGGGGTTGATTGGCCTATTTTGCCGGACATGCTCACTCTTATGTCTCTTTCTCAAATCTAACTGCCCCAACCATTATTATTTCATAGAATTTTTCAAGAAATTATGAAATTGGAGGATCCTAGATCACTCTCCCGGTCTCAGCTCACCCAAATTTGCCCACGCCTCCATCCTGGGACCTCTTTTCATGCCTGATACTATGTGTTTCACGCCCGATACAGCTCCTATATACTACTCGAACATACTGCATGTTCAAAAGAACGGATGGGTTTAGTAGAAATTTGACCTTTCTGGCACCCCTTGTGCTGCATTCTTCCCAAGTGATAATTCTGTATCCCACCAAGACATAAGTCTTTCCACCCCATTTCTTTTGCCTCTCTGATACGAGGGGTATAAAGATTTAAAAATCACCCAATTTGGTGCAGTATGTAATCCGGAATGGAGATTTGCAGGGGTGGACAAGCAAGCCCTCCCCCCCCGAAAAGGCATGTTTTCACATGCTCCCAGCATAGACGTGCCCAAATTTGGGACACCTAATTTTGGTTGCAAAATGTAGCATGTTTTTCAAGCTGTCTGTCTTTGTCTAGAGCTGAGCTGCGCCAAATTTAGGCGCAACTGCTAAATTAGCCGCAGCGCGTACCCAACCTTTTCACCACCAAATCTTCACTCCCTAACACCCACCGCACTAAATTGGGTGTTTTTTTGTGATTCAGGGCCCTTGCAGAAAAATAATACCATTACACAAATATTGGAGTGAAAAGACCCAGCGGTCGGTCAGATTTAGAATTTTAACCATTTCCCTGAGAGAAAATCCAGCACAGGGGGCGCCAAAAAGTCAATTTCTGACATCATTCTTTCCTTTTTAGATATGCAGAATGTGAACGTATTACATGGAGCTTGTAAAAAAAATGTTTGGGAGCGAAAACTGGCGCCAGGGCGGAGTTGTGGGCCATTTTTGGGTGATCTGAGGCCAGGAAAGTGATCTGGGGTCCTCTGGTTTCGATCTTTTATTTAGTAATAACGGTGGGCATGATTAGGTTTGGAGAGGAAGAACCTACCCAGCAATATAGGGGTGTTGTTTTACCTTAGGGAGGTCTGGCGGTCAACTGAGTATAGGGTTCATGTGCGACTTATTGAGCATGCGCCCCCCAGCTAGCAGGCTTCAAACCCTATAGACAACAGAGTCCTGAGGCTACCAAAGGAAACCAAGCTTTAATACTGCCAGTTTGGGCACACCTATACAGGGAGCGGTCAAATATCACCTGTTTTCAGGCCTCAGATAGCTAGGGATGACCCTTACAGATAACCACCTCTGCATAACTGCGCCTCAGCTGTGAGCCTGCCACCACAGGCACCCTGCCGGATGGTCCACGCATTTTTATCCGCTCTTTAGCATTCTCGCATTGTTTTGGATTCCTCAGCAGACTCACTCCACAGCGAGCACACTTGCAGTCAGTCATGGACATGCCTCAACTGTGCGTCCACCACCGCAGGCATCCTGCTAGACGGCCTGCGCAACTTATTATGTGTCCCAAAATGCACTGCACGATGCTTGCACCTTTCATTCATGCACATGTCTCAACTGCGCACCCACCACCGCAGGCAGCTTGCTTTACAGCCCACGCATCTTGGTTTGCGTTCCACACCAGATGTACTCCACGACGTGTGCACTTGCAGTCATGCACATGCCTCAAATGTGCGCCCACCACCGCAGGCACCCTGCTAGATGGCCCAGGCCTGCTGTCCCCTTGCGCGTCTTCCATGCTCCTACAATCCATGCCAACCTGGGAGGAGGGCATGCTCTCCCATTTCCACACCGCTGACGAGCTCTCCTCCATGGAGGGCCTGGGTGTTTCAAACGAGAGGCAGGCCACTGCGGCAGGGAGCTGCATGAGGGGTGGTGGTGCTGATGCTGAGGAGGAGAGGGCATCGCAACTGCGGCTGAGTGAGTTCCTGCATGCGCACACGCAAGAGCTGCTGCGCTGTGCAGTGGGAGGTCTGGTGCTGGAGAGGGCCGGCGCTGAGGCCTTGATGAGAAAGCAGCACCACCAGCAGCAGCAGCAGCAGCAGGAGGGGCAGCAGCAGCAACAGCAGCACCACCAGCAGCAGCAGCAAAAAGAACAGCAGCAGCAGCAGCAGCAGGAGGGGCAGCAGCTGCAACAGCAGCTGCATCAAAAAGAACAGCAGCAGCACCACCAGCAGCAACAAAAAGAACAGCAGCAGCAGCAGGAGGGGCAGCAGCAGCACCACCAGCAGCAGCAAAAAGAACAGCAGCAGCAGCAGGAGGGGCAGCAGCAGCAACAGCAGCTGCATCAAAAAGAACAGCAGCAGCACCACCAGCAGCAACAAAAAGAACAGCAGCAGCAGCAGCAGCAGCAGCAGGAGGGGCAGCAGCTGCATCAAAAAGAACAGCAGCACCACCAGCAGCAGCAGCAAAAAGAACAGCAGCAGCAGCAGGAGGGGCAGCAGCTGCATCAAAAAGAACAGCAGCACCACCACCAGCAGCAGCAAAAAGAACAGCAGCAGCAGCAGCAGCAGCAGCAGCAGCAAGAGGGGCAGCAGCTGCAACAGCAGCTGCATCAAAAAGAACAACAGCAGCAGCAGCAGGGGCAGGGGCAGGAGCAGCAACACAAGGGCCAGAAACAAGAGCAGCAGGGGCATCAGCCAGAGGGGCCGCTGCCCTCGCAGCATCCACTGCAGCCGCCGCAGCCGCTGCAGCAGCAGCAGCAGCACGGGCAGGAGCGGCAGCAGGAAGGGCATCAGCCGGAGGGGCCACGGCTCTTGCAGCATCCACTGCAGCAGCAGGAGCGGCAGCAGCAGCATGGGCACAAGCAGCCAGGGCAGGGACATGAGCACCAGGGGCAGCATCAGCCGAAGGAGCCAAAGACACTGCAGCAGCAACAGCAGCAGCAGCAGCAGCGACAAGGAGTGCAGCTGGTGCTGCCCCAGCTGCAGGGACTACTTGCACAGCCGCCGCCGCCGCAGCAGCAGCAGCAGCATGCAGCAGCAGCAGAGATCATGCCCACAAGACCCCCCCAGGAAGCATACCATCATCCAGCCCCCCCCTCAAACTCAGGCGACACAAGGGCTTCAGCAGAGTACGACCTACAGCAGCAGCTGCGCCACCTGGCCATCCTGGACCTCGCATCCCATCTGCGTCAGCACTACCTGCAGCAAGGGCAACAGCGCGCCTCACAGCTTGCAAGCCTGCAAGGCTCGCTGCCGGACTCGGGGAATGCAAGGGCAGCCACAATTAAGACGCACCAGCTGTCAGCATCAGGCACTGGTACCCCACAATTGCAGCAGCAGCAGCAGAAGCAGCAGCAGGGTGAGGAGCCTGTCGATGTCCCCCAGCCACGCGAGCACCAGCCACTGCAGCAGTTCCAGCTGCGGTTCCCGAGCTCCGTGCCGCCCCCTCCCTCCTTAGTGAAGGACACCTCCAGCTTGCCCTCCTTTGCTGACCGCGGCTTCCAGGCCTGTGTGGTCCGTCCTGATGCGGGAGGCAACGCCGGCCCGCGATCTAACCACAATGGCAGGCACTGCTGTTTAGAGGGTGATGCCTCCAAAAGAAGTGCAGCATTACAAGTTGTGGCAGCACGACAAGAGAGAAGCGTGGCAGCGCCTGAGGAGGTTGCAGCACAGGAAAGGGATGTGGCAACAGCACCAAAGGAGGTTGCAGCGCGAGGGGAGGCTGTCGCTGAGGGGGCAGAGGCCTCTGCTGTTGCTGTGGGCTCGCGCCCTGTGAGCTGCAGCAACGTCAACAGCGTATGTGAGCTACCTGGCCAGTGGCCAAGCTGGCGTGCCCTGCCCCAGCGCACCTTCACTGGGGAATCCAATGAGACCGCGCTGCCCCCTGTGAGCTGCAGCAACAACAGCAACACCTGTGAGCTACCTGGCCAGTGGCCGAGCTGGCGTGCCCTGCCCCAGCGCACCATCACTGGAGACTCCATTGAGACCGCGCTGCCCCCTGTGAGCTGCAGCAACAACAGCAACACCTGTGAGCTACCTGGCCAGTGGCCGAGCTGGCGTGCCCTGCCCCAGCGCACCATCACTGGGGAATCCAATGAGGCCGCGCTGCCCCCTGTGAGCTGTAACAACAGCAACACCTGTGAGCTACCGGGCCAGTGGCCGAGCTGGCGTGCCCTGCTCCAGCGCACCATCACTGGGGAATCCAATGAGGCCGCGCTGCCCCCTGTGAGCTGCAGCAACAGCATCATATGTGAGCCACCGGGCCAGTGGCCGAGCTGGCGTGCCCTGCCCCAGCGCACCATCACCGGAGACTCCATTGCTGGGGACTCCCCTTCGAGCTGCAGCAACATTTGTGAGCCACACATGCCTGGCCAGTGGCCGAGCTGGCGTGCTCTGCCCCAGCGCACCATCACAGGAGACTCCGGTGGGATCGTGCTGTTGTCAACCGCCAACAGCGTTGCTGCAAGGGACAGCCAGCAGCGCTTGCAGCAGCAGCAGCAGCAGCAGGAGGCGTGCAGCTGTGCGGGCCTGGGCCACCAAGAGGGCTGCAGCAACAGCTGCTGCTGCTCCGGCTCCTCCTTCCAGACTGCCAGCAGCACGCTTCGGCAGCACGCCTGCGCACCCGGTCCCACCACCCCCAGCTGCAGCTGCAGCCCAAAACTTGCGCCCACGCTGCCCGCCGCTTCATCAAGCCCACAAAGCGCCACCACCGGGCATACACTCCAGCAGGCCGCGCCCCACGCAAACAGTAGCTTCAACAGGCAGATGCTGCTGCACTTAGAGGAGGGTGAGCCCAGTACTAGGCCTAGTACCACGACCCCTGGGGATGGCAGCAGAAGCAGCAAGTGTAGCAGAGGCAAGGACACCGGCAGCGGAAGGGGCACCAGCAGCGGTGTCACGCTACCCCCAGACACGTCCACTGCAAGCAGCGACACCGATTGGCTGTCCTGCTTCCACGTGGCTCCGCTGGCTGGGCTGGGGGAGAAGGTGAGTGCCCGCTTGCAAGGCTGTCGCGCTTTCATGAGTTACCGCTGGCTGGGCTGGGAGAGAAGGTGAGTGCCCGTTCGCAAGGCTGTCGCGCTTACATGGGTTACTGCTGGCTGGGTTGGGAGGGAAGGTGAGAGTGTGTGTGTGCTTGTGCACGAACGCTTGTGTAAACAGATGCAGGTGTGCGCGCACACAGACACACATGCACGCATGAGCTCCCAATATTTAGCCATGTAGCGTCAAAACTTTCTCACATTTTTATGCACACAACTGCAGTGAAGGTAGATGTCATGCCAGGCAGTCAACATCCTCAACCACGCAGTGCCGCTTCCTGGGCACACCTGTATGCCTTCAATTGGCCTGCACTGCTAAGAGCCCTCCTGCACTCTTTGGACTGCCGTGCAACTGCATTTGACCGACCTGCAATTGCCTGTGGTTGGCCTGCAATCGTCTTTGGCTGGCCTGCATTTCCAGAGCACATCTGCGCACCCCTCAAGTTGGTGGCCTGCATGCTTATGGTTGGCTGCGATTGCAGGTGGGGATGTGACGCGGCTGTGGTGAGCAGGAACCAGCATCTTGTCGCTCAGGAAAAATATCAGGAGCATCTGCAATGTTTGAATCGAGATAGTAAGCATTAGCTTCTGTGAGTTTTGAATGAAAAAGAGGGTCAGGACTCCAGCTCTTTCCCTGCCACACTCCGGGTCATACACCACTGCCTGCATGT
The DNA here is from genome assembly GCA_914767535.2 of Dunaliella primolecta. Taxonomy (NCBI): domain Eukaryota; kingdom Viridiplantae; phylum Chlorophyta; class Chlorophyceae; order Chlamydomonadales; family Dunaliellaceae; genus Dunaliella; species Dunaliella primolecta. Next base: position 13,664,411 of record OU611754.1, on the reverse strand, counting down.
CTCAAGGGAAGAGTGCGCAGATCCAGCAACACCAAGGCGCATGCTGATGTGCTGATGCTGAAGTGCTGATGTGCTTCAGCAACACCAATGCGCATGCTTCTGCTCGTGGTGGCTGCTCCAGCAGCACCAAGGCACATGCTGATGCTGAAATGCTGATGTGCTTTAGCAGTACCAATGCGCATGTTTCTGCTCGTGGTGGCTGCTCCAGCAGCACCAAGGCACATACTTTTTTTGCTTGTGGTGGCTGCTCCCGGGGCCCTTGTGCTGAGCTCTGTGCATCATTTGGGTGCAAGGCTGCCATGGCAGCTGCTGCCAGCTGTGCTGCACCATGCAAAAAAGGATCCCATCCCCCCATGCCATTCTCCAGTGCACACAGGCCTGCCTCCACGCCCAATCGTGTGAGGCTGCTGTGGCACCTGTTGCCAGCTGTGCTGCACCATGCAAAAAAGGATCCCATCCCCCCATGCCATTCTCCAGTGCACACAGGCCTGCCTCCACGCCCAATTGTGTGAGGCTGCAATGGCCGTAAGCCATTCTCTGCCAGCGGCTCACTTTTACAAGACAAACCACGTCCTGATCTTTCCCGCGCCACTCTGCAGGCCATGTAGGCCTGCCTCCACGCCCAAAAGTGTGAAGCTGCCATGGCAGCTAGCCATTCTTTGTCAGCGGTTTTGTTTCATGAGACAAACCACATCCTAACCTTCTCACTCTGCAGGGCAGGCAGGCCTGCCTCCGCGCCCAAGAGTATGAACCTGCCATGGCAGCTAGCCATTCTTTGCCAGCGGTTTTGCCTCAGGAGACAAAACCACATCCTAACCTTCTAACTCTGCAGGGCACACAGGCTTGCCTCCGCGCCCAAGAGTAAGAACCTGCCATGGCAGCTAGCCATTCTTTGCCAGCGGTTTTGCCTCAGGAGACAAAACCACATCCCCACCTTCCCTCGTGCCACTCCACGCAGGCCTGCCTCCACGCCCAAGAGTATGAAGCTGCGATGATAGCGGAGGAGGCCCTCAGTGGAGACATCCCCCTGCAGCCCCTCTTCGGCTCTATGAGGCGTCACATCCCGGCACCGCAGGTCACCAGGTGAGCGCCATTGGATAGGAGCCATACATTGCTCATCAGGGTCGCACTGGGCGTTGAGGCGGGCACCATTGGATGCGAGCCAAGCATTGCAGGTTGCACTGGCCACGGGCTGAGCGAGCCCCATCGAGTGGGAGCGTTGCATTTTGCCAACACGTCCTTTTCTGGTCGATGGCGCCTCACCATCAGGCCTCACCATGGAAAGGAGCTCACTCTGAGCACTGTATTAGCTGTCTCTCCTCCACAACCATCAGTGAGCTCTCAGTCAAGCGCATATTTCAAAATACACAGCCCAACAAGAAGCTCAGATCAAGCGGTTCTCAAACGAAGAGCTCGCTTGAGCAACACCCAGAGCAAGCTCGAATTTATGGTGGCCAAGTGGATCGATTTCAATTGGAAGTTGTGCCATGCGCAGGGCAAAAGGTGTGCAAGCTTGTGGCGTTGGGCGCCTTGCTGTAATTGATGGAAATGGTCCAATGATAGGGCTCCTGTTTTAGTTGATTACTCATTGGCTCTTTGCTCTTCTTGGCAAGAACTTGTGTTTAGCCTCATGCTCATGATCCAGGCGTGCACAACAAATCCCCAAAGAGGTTTTGCCCGGCTTTCTTTGTAGAGGACACCCACATGTAAGAGGACATGCGTGCATCAGAAAGCATCGAATGCAGGTCACAACCTTTCTTGTTGTGTAATTGGAGTGCGTGAGCAGGACAAGGCACCTCCGCAGGCCTATTTGCATGCATGACGTTGGAGTGGAATGGAACGAGCTGAAACTGAAAATGGAGTGTGTGAGGCCGGGAGAGGCGCATGCACGGGCCCGTTTGCATGCAACTGCTTGCAGCGAGTTGAGCAGATGCAGGCAGAGGTCATATGCACGGGTAATTGAGGTCTGACCAGCATGCCAAGGTGCCAAGGAGACGCCAGCATCCCTCTCTAGGAGGTTATTAGACCCAGGAGAGAGTTCCCCAACTCAACTCAAAGAGACGAGTCCCTCACCAAGCTCAGGGAGAGATCGGGGGGAGAGCTCAAGGGGAGCTCAAGGAGATGAGTTCAGGGGGAGAGCTCAGGGGGAGGGCTCAGAGGGAGCTCAAGGAGATGATTTTCTCATCAGGCTTTGTTACAAGGGAAGAAGAGGGCATAAGGCTCCAGGAGTACGTTCAGCCATCTTGAATGTCTCTCTCTGGCCATCAGCATCCCTCCCTTGCAAGCGAAGCTGAAGCAAAGCCAAAGCAGTCTGATGAGGCGCTGTGTTTTGCTGTTGCTTTGATCCACCGCCAAACCTCCCTCTCGCAAGAGGTGTTTAAGCAAACACCTCAGCGCGGTCTCTGGTGAGGACTATAGTCAACTATTCATGGATGTGACCAGGCTTTTTTCGTGCGCGTGGATCGAGTGTTGCAATGTGTCTGCATGCTGGACACGCACACGCGCACACACACACACACACGCACACACACACACACACACACACACACACACACACACACACACACACACACACACATGCGACAGGGCATCCTCCATCCCCGCAGCCAACTCCACCCAAACCCCATCGCCCGCTGGTGCCATATGCCTGGGGGACAGCAGCGGGCCCACCACCATCAGCACCTCCTCCCGCCCACCTAGCCAGGCCCACATGTACACTCACGACAGCACATCCCAGAACCATACATCTGGCCCGGCCTGCTCGCAATCTGCTGCTTCCATCACGGCTGGACTGCTCTTCCCGTTCCACCACACGTCCGCCTCCAGTGCTGGCGTCACGGCACCAGGAGCGGCAGCTGAATCAGATAGTGTGGGTGTTGCCACCCCCCTGCTCACACCCACCTTGCCCACCCGCCAGTTGGGCATCCTTGGCAGCCCTGATTGTCAGCAGGAGGGGCCCGCATATGCGTCTGATGCTGGCAACCTCATGCGTGAGGGCATGTCAAGCACCCTGCCAGCACACAGCCCCTCTTTAGTCCAGGGCCAGCAGCGGAGCAGTCCATGGCAGATGCACCCTGGGCATAGGCACAGCACGCGCTGCACGAGCCAGGTGGGTGGGTGAGTTTAGGTAGGTGGGAGTGCCGTGCTGAGTTGTTCGCTGTTGTGGTACTTGCACCCTGGGCATAGACACAGCACGAGCTGCACAAGCCAGGTGGGTGGGTAGATGGAAGTGCTGCACGGGTCAGGTGGGTGGGTAAGTGGGATTGCTGTGCTGAAAATTTTTCTTCTTTTCTTACAAGGCTCGAGCAGGGTCAAATGGTGCTGCTGTGTTGCTGTGTGCACAACCAGGTTAGATAGCTGGGTAGGGCGGTCTTGTGTAAGCTCATCTGCCAGACCTGTACAAGAAGGCTGACGCGTTCTGCCCAGAAGTACTTGCGTGGAGGTGTGATGTTAGCTCGCAGCCCAGGAGGACACATGAATGTCCTCCTGAATGCCTTGAAAGCATTATCCAGCCAAGGCTGATGCGATCTGCCCAGAAGTGCTTGCGTGACGGTGTTACAGCTCACAGCTCAGGAGGGCACCTGCATGCATTGAAAGTACTATCCGGCCAAGGCTGTGCGACCCAACAGCAAAATGTATAGCCTCTTGGAGTAGGACGGATTATTCCCCTTTTGGTACCATGGGAGGCATCAGGAAGTAATTTTTGTGTAATTTGGACAAATGGTTGTGTACAATGAGATGCACTGCTACATTGAGCAGCAATTGCATTTTGGAGTTTTTGGAATTTTGGAATGAGCATCGCTTGCACTTTGGAAGGAGCAGGACTTCTGCATTCTCACTGGACGCCCAGTGAAAATCCATTGATACATGCTGTGTTGTTGTGGAGTGGCAAATGTAAGGGCAGGCGACGTAAGTCCTAAATCAGTCTCCACCTAAGCAGACACGTCCCAGCATGATATTTCACCTGAGGATCGACATGCAAGTCTTCAATTATCTTTCCCCGCACCAAAGGCTTGCATCATGGGAAACCAAATCAGGAGCTGGTGTTGTCGGCAGGTCCTCCTCTGGATGCAAATAGCAAGGGGCATTAATTCCGTTCAATTGGATCTTGCTCAATGGGCATGCTTTCTGCTCTGTGAGATCCTGCTGAATTGAGCACGGGTTCTGCTCAACTCTTCTGATGCTCTTTTGGACATGCATGTCCCTTGCCACCCCTTTCCCTCCCCACGCATGCATGTTCCCTGCTGTCTTGTCCCTTTCCAACACACACATGTTTCTTGCCCCCCCTTTTTCTTTCCAACACGCGCATGTCCCTTGCTACCCACCTTCCATTTCAGCACGCACATTTTCTCGCCCACCCCTCTCCCTCTCCAACGCATGCATGTCCCTTGCCACCCCTGCCTTTTCCAACACGCATATGTCCCTTGCCACCCCTTTCACTTTCCAATGCACACATGTCCCTTGCCACCCCTGCCTTTTCCAACACGCATGTGTCCCTTGCCACCCCTTTCGTTTTCCAATGCACGCATATGTCCCTTGCCACCCCTGCGCTTACGCGCAGACAACACACAGCAGCGGCAATAATGCTGTGCTGGGGTCGAGCTTCAACTCAAGCACCTTTTCAGAAGACAGGCCCTCTGCCTCCATTGCAGACCGCTATGGAGTGCCCCACAAAAGCAGTAGGGCATGAGCAACGCGGATGCAAGGTCTGGCAGCTGAAGTGGGATGCAAGGTTGTGATGACGTAGTATGCTGCAGTGCACAAGAATGTAAGGTGTACACAGGAGCATGAGGTGTGGGTGCTGGTTTGCATAAAGATTGGAAGCCGTAGTGCACAAGAATGTGGGCTGTGCTCAGGGATGTGAGGTGCGAGTGCTGGGTTGACAAAAAGATGCAAAGCCATCGTGCACAGGATGTGAGATATGTGCACAGAGTAGTGAATCGTGTGAGTGCACAGAAATGTGAGGTTTGAGTGCTGGGTTGAAGATGGAAAGCCATAGTGCACAGGAACGCTGGGTGTGAGTGCAAGGACGAAGGCTATGCATTGAAAAGTAGGAGGAGAAAGAGGAGGAAGGAGAGGGGGCCGGTGAGGGTCAAGAGAGGATGGAGCAAAGGGGATGGTTGCAGTAGATTTGGATGCAGCCTCCGTTTGAAGCTATTTTTTTGCTGCGGATACACCAGTCAGACAGGGAGGCGGCTTACTTTGCAGCTTTTTACCTGGACCAATTCCAGAGGGATGGCAACTTTTGAATTTGCGCTTGTCAGCACTGTGTTTGGAAAGGAAATGGTCTTTCCATTGGTCCTTAACGGTCTTTTGAAAATCCGTGCCTTCAGGGTTTCTAGAGCAATTTACTGCCTGTTTGATGCTAAAGATATTGAAGGGTAGCCAGTGTCGATTTTGTCCTGTACAGTACTTGGCATGTAAAATACATGCTATTCACAGCTGCTGACTTTGTGTGTCCTTGTTTATGGATATTTGTTACCTTTTCTTCACCTTTTCTTGCATAAATCTGAGACTTGAGGTTGCCCGCACAACAATTTTGTGGTGTATGCTAAAAACAGAGCATCATTAGTGCAGGAGGGGCAAGTGAGAGAATGAAGCAAGGATAGGGTGGCATCCTGCGTTCATACGTGTGTGCATTAAATTAAGCCCATTTTTTCACTTGTGTGTGGTCTTTGTGGTGTAGGTGTTGGTGCAACATTCCTGGTGTAGGAATTATGCCGTTGCTTTGTCAGTCCTGGCGTTGCTTTGACAGTCCAGGGACTGAAGACTCAAGCAATGGCGTTGTTTTGACAGTCCTGGGATAAGGCTCAAGCAGTTTCCGGCTGGTACTGTTGCTTGAGCTTCATGAACATTGTCAGTCCCTTCAATTCACTCCAGGCCAGACTTTGCTTGTGGATACTGCAGACAGTTTTCCGGTGGCTAAAGAATTTGAGGACGGTCCGTGTCTTCTGCTTCATTCAATTTCCTGCAACACTTTGTGGACCGCCCCATTTGACAGCTTATTGAAATTAAACCTGTATGTTTTGTGCCATTCCAACCTCTGCTGGTGCAGTGAGTACAGGTTTACAGGAAGAGGCCATTGGTCTCAGCCGCATAATGTGTACAGTCATATCCAGCCGCACTTTTGTGGCTTTTATCATCCTCAAGCAGACAAGTATATTTGGAGGCTCCCAAATATTTATTTGGTTGAAAACTTCCAAGCTTGTAGACTCGCCACAGTGAAGTAACGTTGTTTACGGTGGTTTGTCAAAATTGTCCACCGATCATTGGATGCTTGGATTTGTGGTTTTGCCGGATTTTGAGCGTTTTTGTCGCATGTAAATTTGAATAAGAAAAGCCATGCAAGCGGCCAACACCTCAGCGTTATGTTAGGAGTTACAAAGGGGTTGGTGGCCTACGTTGGTGGCCAACGTGGCCTACAGCCCGAGACTCTGACTGATCGGCTGCTGGTGAAACATTCTCATCCAGCATCAAAAAAATGAAATCAATCCAGACAATTTTTTTAAACATTTGTACGAGTCTTGATTTAGAAAAGCATTGATCTCAAGATCAGTCAAAACGTGGAAGCTCGCCAAGAAAGGAATAAAGTCAGTGCTTGAAAGCTGGGCAAAAGTAAGGTTAAAAGATCAATGAACAGTTCCTTGTATTTTCTGCGCAGCTTACACGCCTCAAAGCAATTGCATTAGAAGAGAACATGTTCTCGTCCTGGACTTCAGAAGAAGAAAAAACTACGCAGGCAGTGTAAGCACTCCTCACATCAATTAAGGAAAACCTAGGGCCGAGGCACCGTGTAACCCCTTCACCAAGAGAAACAGACTTCAGCACACTCACGCTTATCACGAATATTTCAACCACCCAGCCATTTACAGGACTCGACCTTCAAGTAGTGGGCACGAAGCCTAAACCTACAATGGTTACAATGTGGTTTGACCTTCAGCCAGGTAGTTTGGCTGCTCGGCCTGCTCAACTGTTCCAACGGCACAAAAATAATCGATGAGTTCGGAAATAAAACGATAAGCGTGATTAATTTGCTCCTGCAAGAAGTGAAAGACATCCTCCGAGGTCAATCTGAGTCAGAACTAGCTTGAGAATAGAAGAAAGCGCCTGATTCGTCCAGAGAAATTATGTGAGAGGGAAGTCATAAAATAGTTGTGCATAAGTTCTTCGAGGAGAACACACAGAAGCGTAAGAACAAAGGAACACAGCATGCTTTTCATCTTGGAGTCCTCCTTGGTCACACCTATCACAAGCAGATGTGTGCTCCTGCCAAAGTGGTGTCACAACTCTTAAAGTGTGAGCATGTAAACGAAAACTTGCTATGTTTCTCAGCGAGCGCTTGCCCAAATCAAGATGCAAATACCTGGGGACAGAAAAGGGCGCGCCATGAACAGACAAGGGTCTCAAAGTGCCATCCAGTGATGATGCTTGGCTAATTTGGCTAATTTGGATACTTGGCTAAACCTACTCACATTCCTCATGACTCCTTTTTCCAGATCCTAATCGTAAGAGCTGGGCTAATGAGACGTCAAATTTTGGCTTGTGACCCTGTGAATCTCAGTCAATTTTTGGTGGACCTTAGACTTAGATTTAGGTTTTACACAGGGGGACCTTCAGCCAGACTGTTCGGCTGATCGGCCTGTGACTGGTCCTCGCCAGCCAACATAATGTCCATAAGCTCAGAAACAAACGAAAAAAGCTTGTTGTTGTGTTGCAAGAGGAAATCAGAAACATCCTGGACACTGGCTTGTTGTAAAAATGGTTGCTCCATTGAAAAATCACCAGAGAAACAGTTGAACAGGTAAGCGTACTTTCTTCTCAAAGCACAAATATCTGCATCTCTACACACCAAAAGGGCATGAGCCTCATCTTGAATTTCATCACAAGAACAGCGATCACACAAAAGAGTGTTCCGAGTATCCCAAGCTGCTGTCTCCACCTTCAGTGTGTGTGCCCTAAGTCTGAAACGGCTAACATTCCTCATGACATGTGGAGACAAATCCAAATGCATGTGCCTTGGTAAACGGGCAGGGGCACACACGTTATGGTCAAAAGGCACTGCAAAAAGAGACTGGTAAGTTGCCAGCTTACTATATGTGTCCCGCGGGTTCACTCCCTCAACATCTCTCCACACTGCCCGCAGCCTGTGTCTGAGGTCATCAGTAAACCTTATAAGGTGGACCTTAGAACTAGACACCTTAACTACTGGAATCAATCCACAACTCCTGATCCCATAGTAAGCAACAGTAAGCGGCTGACATATCATCAATGGTGGGCGCTTTCTGTCAGAGCTGCTCATGCCATTCACCCTCCTTGTACTCTGCCTAAATACATGTATTTGGATCTTCCCCACCATGTCCTTCGCAACATTGCCAGATTCAGTCTGCGAGTTCGCACTCTTTAAGTTGAACAGGCTGTTTGGTCCAGTAGCACTTCTCCAGTCTGTGATATCTGTGATTCTGATGACATACAGGATGAAAAACATGTGCTGTTCAGATGTTCCAATCCCCAGGTCTGCTCTCTCCCTCAAAAGTATGCCTCAATTTTTGAGCACAACTTCTCTTTTCTACATCTCCACGTCTCCCATAGGATGCCCTGTCTAGGTACCATTCACCATGTGAATTCCCAGGATATCAATGGTGTTATTAACCAGGTTAATAACATACTTCCTTTTTTCCTTCATGATCTCATGTGTATTTATGAACAGGCTAGCAGTCAAACGTCTTCACTGAGGCCTTTTTCCCTTGTAACCCCCTTGTACCTTAAATCCCCTAAGGAATCCTGCATGGGGATCTTTAAAGCTCTCAGCATCTTCTGCTTAAATACATCCTCATAACGCATGCCACTGAAAGCTAAAGAAACATGTGCAAACCGACAGGATTCTTCCCAATTAACAAGGTGTAAAACTGCTTTCAGCACTCTAAGTAATGTCTCACTGTTTGAATCAAGCATACTGTTGAAAAACTTAACAGTGACCCTAAACCAATAGAACTGCAAAGGCCCTTGGCCACACTCTCTCAATATTGGCCAGTTATATAAAGGTTTATAGGTTTACATATTTAAATGGGGGGACCTTCAACCAAACTGTTTGGCTGATGGGCCTCGGGCTCAGCAGGCTGTGACTGGTCCTCGCCAGTCAACATAATGTCCAGAAGCTCAGAAACAAACGAGAACAGCTTGTTGTTGTGTTGCAAGAGGAAATCGGAAACATCCTGGAAACTGGCTTGTTGTAAAAACGGTTGTTCCGGGGGTCGCTGGGCGCGCGGAGGTGGATACAAGAAGAAGGAGAGTCTGGGCGTCTCGGGGCATGGCCGACAAACCGCCCGATCCTCATTAGTTCAGTCTCTTTCCCTCTCCTAGGCTAGTTGTAGCTAGTGTAGTTTTGAGGGACCTCTGGTGGGGCCCTTGCTAGCTTGCTAGTTAAGGGACCTTTCCTTAATGCACGCGGCCTGTGGCCTGTGTAGTCTTTTCTTTTCTTTCTTTTTTCTTTCTTTCGGTTGCTCCATTGAAGAATCACCAGAGAAGCAGTTGAACAGGTAAGCGTATTATCTTCTCAAAGCACAAACATCTGCGTCTCTGCACACCAAAGGGCATGAGCCTTATCTTGAATCTCATCACAAGAACAACAACCACACAAGAGTGTTCAGAGTATCCCAAGCCGCTGCCTCCACCTTCAGTGTGTGTGTGTGCCTTAAGTCTGAAACGGCTAACATTCCTCATGACATGTTGACAAATCCAAATGCATGTGCCTCGGTAAACGGGTGGGGGCACGCACATTGTGATCAAAAGGCACTGCAAGAAGAGGCTGATAAGTTGCCAGCTTACTATAAATGTCCCGCGGGTTCACTCCCTCAACATCTCTCCACACTGCCCGCAACCTGTGCCTGAGGTCATCAGTAAACTCTTGAATAGGGATAGGAGTGCCCTGCCGCAGAGCTTGCACAAAGGAATCACAGCGCCGTAAGCCTTGAAAAGCATCTAAAACTTGAGCAGTCCAGCAGGCTGGCTCACGCGAATGAATATTCAAATCTGCTTTCAACACTCTTCTCAACGTCTCACTGTTAGACCTCAGCATGCTATTATACATTTTGACAACAGACCTAAACCAGTAAAACTGAAGCGGCTCATGACCACACTCCCTCAGGACAGCCCAATTTGTGGTGGTACGCTTAACACCCAGTGTGCTCTTAAGATAACTCATGTGCCGCACTTGCAGATCACTTGCGAATTTCTTGGAGTGACATCCACAACACCATATTGGAGCATTTTACGAGAATGTGGCATTGAACCTTTTCAGTTCAACTGGTTTCGTGCCACTATGCGCTTCTACAACTCGCTTACTCAGTGCAACAGTCTCCTTCTCAAAAAGGTTCTCCATGCTGACATCAGCCTTAGCTCCATGACTGATTCTTGTTGGACGTCCCATCTCTTATCTGCGCTGGATGGTTTGGCTCACTCGGATCTGATGAAACGTCAAATGATGGCTTGTGGCCCTGTGAACCTCAGTCAATTTATGGTGGACCTGAGATCTAGACACTTGGGCTATTGGAACCAATTCACAGCCCCTGATTCAAGAGTAAGCAACAGTAAGCGGCTGACTTACCATCAATGGTGCGCTCTCCCTGTCAGAAATGCACATGCCATTCACCCACCTTATACAATGCCTAAATACATGTACTTGGATCTTCCCCATCATGTCTTTCGCAACACTGCCAGATTCAGGCTGCGGGTACACGCTCTCCGAGTTGAACGGGCTACTTGGTCCGATAGTACTTCTCCGGTCTGTGATATCTGTGATTCTGATGACATACAAGATGAAAAACATGTGTTGTTCAGATGCTCCAATCCCCAGGTCTGCTCTCTCCGTCAAAAGTATGCCTCACTTTTTGAACACAACTTCTCTTTCCTACACCTCCACGTCTCCCACAGGATGTCCTGTCTAGGCACCATTCACCATGTGAATTCCCAGGTTATCAATATTTTTCTAAACCAGGTTAACAACAAACTTCCTTTTTTTTTCATGACCTCATGTGTATTTATGAACAGGCTAGCAGTCAAACGTCTTGACTGAGGCCTTTTTCCCCTTGTAACCCTTGTAACTCCAGCGCTCAATCTGCTAGGACACCATGCTCTAGGCCTTCTTGTAATCTTCTGGTAGGTGTTTCTTCCTTAGTGGCAGGGTGGCCATGATAGGAAGCAAGGAAAAAATGTTATGAAATTATTTAGGCAGTGAAGCACACTCTACATCAACTGAAGAAAAACAGGGGAAAAAGATTGATCATGCGGCTGCCATTCTGCTGCCTACTAAGCTAACGTTCGCTCTTCTTTAAGCAGCCATTCATCTTGGAATCTGTGAAAGGTTAACAGGGTTTCATGTCAGTCCCTTTCTGCTAACAGTCTGTCAAGCTCATATCGAGGTGGTTGCATACGGAAAAATTTGTAGGAAGGTGCCTAGTACCCCTTTAAATTCCTCTTACCCTTCTCATTGCTCGTATGAGGTCACATTCTTGGAGGCAAGGCAGCTAGCCAGAAGGAATAATGTTTGTTTCCTCTTTCTTGCACTGATGGATGAAGTACATGAGGCGGGAAATGCACACAAAAACAGGTCCAGTGCTTTCTATAGAGTCAAAAAGCCGTCAAGACCCAGCCTTCATGAAGAAAACCCAGCTTGTTGATTATCATGGCAGGCCTGTCTCCTATCGGCAACCGAAGCATGCTCCACCAGAACCAGCCCAAGCTTGGACCATGCAAGGAGAAACACATCATGGCATCCCGCATTAAACCAGGCCTGCTCCCACTTCAAGAATGAAGTCCCAGCTGTCAAGGCCGACAGTGCTAGCTAAGGTAGAATATGTGTATGACCAGCACAGCAATTACCCCAGCTTCCTGTGCTACTTCCTACTCTGCCGAGCCTTCTTTGCTTGGGGCCCCTCCTTAGCTTTGTCTGCGCCCTCCTCAGCTGCATGGGTTTCGCTGGTGCCTGCCGCATTGTTTGCCCTCTTGTTGTTTGGCTTCTTGGGGCTCTTGGCCTGTGCCTTCTGCATGCCCTTGCGCAGCTCCTGCACAGCAGCAGCAGCAGTTGTGGAGAACAACCAATGGAAACAAAAATGAAAAATTGCTTGTCAGGGCTCTTGGCCTGTGCCTTCTGCATGCCCTTGTGCAGCGCCTGCATAGCAGCAGCAGTTGTGGAGAACAAATTATGAAGGACAAAGGTACGAGTTCTTGTTATGGCTCTTGGCCTGCGCACCCTGCATGCCCTTCCGCAGCTGAAATGGAGTTGAAACATCCAGTGATTGATGATTTTCCAGTGATTAATCTCCTTAGGAATAATCCCGCATGAGGGGTGCCAACAAGGTCCATTCGACCTCCTCTTTTCCATGTATTGAACATGCAGGATATTAGCATACACATGGACATAAAAATACCACATTTTAAATCAATAGTCCCAGGATGGAGCTATGGGCCGTTTTCCTCTGACCCGTGGCCATGGTATCTTTTGAGAAAATATTGGTTGGCATGGCTAGGTTCAGGAAGAAACACTAAAAAGAGCAGCAGTCTGAGAAAAAAGCATGCGCAATATAGGTCAGTCCACCCCCTCTGAGTAACTGCTGAGGGTCATGGAATGGTGCTGAGGGTGCCGAGCAAAAGAATCATCCAACAATGCGAGCATAAGAAGCATCCAGCGATGCGGTGCCTGGCGGTGCCTCTCCAGCCCTCATGCATTATTACACTATATTACACTATATATACACTATACATCTAGATTGAATCCTTCTATAAATGCACCAAGCACAAATGTTCCAAGGCAAAGTCCTCCTCTGGAACCTTCCTAGATGTATTGTTGCACCCACCCTGCACTTGAACATTGTTTTTGTCATGCAACTCACGCCTTCCTCTACAATGCAGCAGGAGCCAGCCACCACACCTGCATTACTCCTTTATTTTTTGCCAAACCAACCATGAGCTTCAGTTGCACATTGGAAAAGTAGCCATACCTCATCCTCTTTGATGCAACAGACCAGCCATCACCCATGCAATACACCTCATTTGTTTGCGAAACTTCTCTGAGCTTGAAGTTGGGAATGTTCTCTTCCTCGATTTCAATTGTGCACTTGACCAGCCACTGCTGCTGCATTGCTCTTAGTTGTGGGTCTGACCTACCCTGAGCTTGGAGCGCGCATTGGGAATGTCCCCTTCCTCATCCTCTATGATACACTTGACCAGCTCCGCATCCATGTCCGGGAACTGCTCCTGCAAGTTAGCAACCTGCTTGGCGTACCTGGAAGGCAAACATGTAATTAGAGACAACTGTGCGCATCAAGTTCTTATTTTGGCCAACGTTTGTGCAAAGCACGAATTGCTCAGGCTCTCAGCTGCTAGCAAATATCATCATATCATCAAGGTCATTTTTTGGCCAGCTGTTGGCAAAGCGTGGATCCCTCAAATGCTTTTTCAAAGGTGCTTACAGTGCAACCAGCATGAAGTTGGAACCATATGTCCTGAGCTGGCCTGTGGCCACGCCCCTTCACTTTTCCTAATTTCTCCTAATTTGTGCCCTGCCCTGTTGGCCTCACACATGCTTCATCGTACACTGTGCCCATTTCCAGCCCTCACACTGCAATCCCAATCGCATCAGCTGACATGCCCCTGCTCTTTTCCTAGTTTCTCCACTGTGCCCTGCCCTGTTGGCCTCACACACAGTTCATCGTACACCGTGCCCAACTCCAGCCCTGGCTGGCCTACATCCACTGGTACTACAAGGCCGTGACCCTCTATCCTCACACCACATTCCCAATCACATCAGCTGAGCAAAGCAGCTGCAACATGGTTGACATGTTAGGACATGGGGCGCTTGACAACAAGCCCCGACAAAGAAGGAAGAAGAAGGGTCAGCATCCCATGCTCTCTTGCACTTCCTGTGCACAAAGTAAACATGCGTGTGACATGTGTGCATAAGACGACAAAAAGCATGCGCATGTGCTGCCCTTGCACGCCTTGTCCATGCCCACTTCACACTCTCGTCAGCCACCTGTGGCAAATTGGCACACCATCCACACAATTCATGTGCCATATGAGAAGCAGTCACTCACTTGTAGGGAGGGGGTGCTTGGTGCGCGGCAGTGCTTGCATGGGGTTGGCTCTGCCCCGCAGTGCTCCCTCCGTTTGCCGCCCCACTACTGCCAGCTGTCCCATTGGCTGCCGCGTCAACACCACCAGTGCTGCCATTGGCAGCAGCTGCACCATCAGCATGGCTGTGGCTACTCTTGTTTGCAGTGCTGGGTTGGTTGCCATTTGCATGCTCCCCATTGGCTGCAGCAGTCCCACCTGTTAAGCAACACACACAGGCACACACGCGCGTGTGCATCCTTTGCCACTATTGTTGCCATTTGCACGGCCCCCATTGGCTGCAGCAGTCCCACCTGTCAATCAACACACACACGCGCATGAGCAGCCACTGTTCACTATCGTTGCCATTTGCACGGCCCCCGTGTTGGCTGCAGAAGCCTCATCTGTTGAGCAACCCATCTGCGCACGTGCAGCTGCTGTCCCTGTATCAAGATGGCAACTCAGCACAACCAAGCATCACATGAGAGAGGACGGCAGGTTGGCTGGCTCACATGTGCTTCCTACTCGTCTGGAGGCACACACAGCAAAGTATGCACAATGCACAGCTGGTGGTGCCGAGCGGTGCTCTGCGGACAACGGGAGCGTGCATTGCTCCTCAGCTGGTGTCGTGCGGGCAGCAACACTCCTCTCTGCTGCTGAAGCAGCCTTGTCTCAGTATTGTCTTGCTCACCTCCATCTCCGCTGGCTGCTGCTGGGGGCACCTCTGGTTGCGGTGCCGAGTCTGTTGGTTGCGAGGTAGAGCTTTGGTTGGCCTTGCCCTTGCGGCCTGCCTTGCCAGGGGTGCTGCCTTGTAGCTTCTTCTGGGCCTTGTTGGGGCGGCTGGAGGGGCCAGGGGCATCTGCGCGCAGGCAAAGAGGGGGTACAAATGAACAACCTTAAGGACCGGGTACTGCCTGGCTGCTTCTTCTGGGCCTTGTTGGGGCGGTTGGAGGAGCCAGGGGCAACTGCGCGCGGGAAGAGAGGGAAGGAGAACAAAAGCACATGCATTTGAAAAGCAGGACAGCGGGATACAAGGACAGCTCTGGGGGACAGGAAGCGCAACGCAGAGAACAAAACATCTCATTCTTCCAGCAAATAAGCTTGAACCTGGCTTGCTCCTTCTAGGCTTTGATGGGGCGGCTGGAGGGGCCAAGGGCATCTACGCACGGGAAGAGAGGGAAGGAGAACGGAAGCACACACATTTAAAAGCAGGACAGCGGGATACAAGGACAGCACTGGGGGACAGGAAGCGCAGCGCAGAGAACAAGGCAGCTCATCCTTCCAGCATGTAAGCTTGAGAGGCACCTTTTGGGGATGGAGGGGAGAGGGTGTGTGCTGAGGGAGCCAGAAGTGGGCCCTTGACAATTTTGCAAGGATCATTAGTAGGGTTGGCCAAAATGCTGTATATACATGCCATATTTTTCCACTTCTGCAGGGAAATGATTAAATAAGATTTCTGGCGAGTATAGATACAAATATATATTGCCAATCCTAATCATTGGACATTGAGATCTTTTGACAATCTTGCGGGTCATTGAACATCAAGCTTTTGTGGCAATCCTTGTAAACTATCAAACATCAAACATCAAACATCAAGGTGGATGCCATTTTGTGGGTAATTGAACATTGAGATGTTAAAAGAATCATTGAATCCAGGTGGATACCATCTTGCGCACCATTACATACTGTGATGTTGCAAGAATGATTAGACATGAATGCAGATAGATTCATGCAATCTTGATCTGGTTGAACATTCTCCCTGAGACCATGCGGTAAAGACAGCAGTAGCAGCAGCAGCAGCAGCAGCAGCAGGAGCTGTAGAAGCTCTTTGATAACCCTTGGGGCCCTTTCCTGATCTCAACCTCGTTCTCCTCACATGCTGCCCTCCTGCCAAAAACAAGGCATGCCAAATACAAATGGATCACACCCTACCCCCATTTTGAAGGAGGGCCAACTCCATCATCGAGCACACACCAGAGGCCTCATCAAAACGCGTCGCCTTGTCAGCAAAAAAACAAAATTGGTCACGGTAGTAGTACATAGCGTATTATACAACATCAATGCAACACACTGTTCACAGTGGCTGCACATTACACATAAAATAAAGCACTAAAAACAACACCGCTATGGCAGCACACCAGGGAAAAGTAAGCGAGCAGTAAAAAGCAAGCGAGCAGCCAAGCCCACCTTTACCATCTTCCTCCTGCCCATCTTCCTCGCCTTCCTCAGCTCCCTCCTCTTCCTCCTCCTCTTCCTCCTCGTCCTCATTGCTGCTCTTCTCCTGCGTTGCCTGCTCCTCAATGGCCTTGTCCACTGCGCGCTGGGCCTCAGCCACTTGGTCTTGCAGCTTCTGGATCACCGTCGCCATCTCCCTGGGCATGCGTGTGCGTACTCATTGTTGGGAGAGTTCATCACCCGAGCTTCTGCCACTTGGGCTTGCGGCTTCCCAATCTTTGTCACCATTTCCCTGGGAAGTCACATGAATGTGTCAGCGCACATACCAACTTTAAATTGACCAAGCGGACATGCAAGCGCAAACCCCATTTGATTTTTTTCCTACAAAAAATGGAATGGATTGATTATAACAAACTGGTCCCAAGTCCAAAACTGTTGAGCTTAGCGCTTGCCTTCGTAAGACATACCAGATGACCCTTCTCTTGAGGCATTGAGTCAGTCAGTCAAATCATTTTCTGCATGAGCACGGAACACTGAAGGCTTCTCCCCACGTGACTCGCATTCCAGGTGGGAGTGCCAAAACAGGATGCAAGGTTTCATTGTTGCTCTTCATGAACCTGGGCAAACGTGATGGCATGGTTGTGTGACGCATGGACAAAGTAAGAGCATCAGTGGAAGTAGCAGTCAGTCGTTTTAACCAGAGGCCTTTCCTTTCTGCAACCTGTAATCTGTACCAAGTTGGGAGCGTGCTTTGCCTGCAGCATGGACAGCATGGAAATATGCACTGAGGGGCTCAAAAGGCTATGACCAAGCCAAAAATTTGTGTCAGCGCTCCCACCTGTTGACTTGCGCCGCCGCCATGAAGGAACACAGGTCGCCTTGCAGCAGGGGCAGGGCTTGGCCCTGCGGCGAGGAGCATCATGCTGCATCTGCATTCTCACCTATTGACTTGTGCCACCGCCATGAAGGAAGACAGGTCCGCCTTGCAGCAGGGGCAAGGCTTAGCCACATGGCGCACGCGCAAGCTGCGCGCAGAGTTGGTGGGCTGCACGTCTGCCACCCCAGCGAACTTGGCCTCTAAGCAGCCCTTGCAGTACAGGTGGTCTGCAAGGACACACACACACACACAGGGGGAAGGCACAGCATTACGAGCCGCGAGTGGCGAGCTGCACATCTGTCACGCTAGCCGACTAGGCCATTGAAGCAGCCTTTACAGTTAAGGCGGTCTGCAGGCACACACACAGCAGGGGCACAGGATTGTGAGCCGTTGAGTGGCGAGCTGTGTACCTGCCACGCTAGCCGACAAGGCCACTGCAGCAGCCCTTACAGTACTGGCGGTCTGCAGGGCACACACAGCAGGGGCACAGGATTGTGTGCCGCTGAGTGGCTTGCTGCGAATCTGCCACGCTAGCCGATGAGGCCACTGTAGCAGCCCTTGCAGTACAGGCAGTGTGCAGGGCACACACACACAGGGGGCATAGCATTTTCCACTGGGAAATGTGTAACAAGAGTGGCGCGCTGCACACCCGCCATGCCAGCAAATGTGGCCTCCAAGCAGCCCTTGCAATACAAAAGAGGTATGCAGGAGGAAGAGGAGCTGGACCACACACATGCACAAGGGGACAATTTTTGACGCCTTTGCATCTAAAGCACACTTCGCGCTGCAGACATCACAGGGTCTTGTACCAGAGGCACCCTAAGGCTCAGGCCTTGTGGAGGGGCTCGCATCGATTCATTCACATTCACACCAGCTATGATCCAAAAGCTCTGTTTCAGCAATCATTACAGGGCAACTTTTTTAATAACACTCTTTAATCCATCAACTGATCGAAAATGCGCGCGCGCGTGCAAACACACACACACACACACACGCATACACACACACACTCTCCTCCACCACTCACTGCAGGGTGTGCTGAGTGGGTCTTGCAGGGTCTTCTTGCAAAGCGCACACCGGAACTCCTTCAGCACCTTCTCTTGCTCTGACAGCTTCTTCTTCAGCCTGTACATACAGACACATGCGCGCATTTCAGGAAGGGCCTGAACACACACAAACATGAGCGCATATCAGCACCTCCTATTGCTCTGACGATAAATCTCTTTTTCAGCCTAAACACACAAACGTGTGAGTCGTGTCAGCAGGGGGGGCGACCACATGGGAGATCTTGCACCTGCATGCAACTTGGCATGGCTTTGTCAAAAAGCTGGTATGCCTGACTTCCATCGACCCTTGTTTAACAGTTGGCATGCATGATTGCCATCTCCTGTTTGAACGAGGCTGGGTGGAATCCCTGCTCTTGGGTGGTCTGGTATTAGCATAGGTATTGGATCTAGTTGTTTGCCTGGACTAGCGACCGTACTCAGACATGACCATACTCTTCCATAAGTGTAGATGATATGAGTCAGTGGGCAAGAATGTGAAGATGACATGGGTCAGTGGGTAAGAGTGCATACATGGGAAGGGTCAGTGGGCAGGAATGCGTAGATGGCATGGGTCAGTGGGTAAGAATGCGTAATAGGATGGGTCAGTGGGCAGGAATGCGTAGATGGCATGAGTCAGTGGGTAAGATTGCGTAGATGACATAAGTCAGTGGGTACTAAGACTGCTTAAATGATATGAGTTGGCAAGAATGCATGGATGACATGAGCCAGTGGGCAAAGGGAGGAAACGACACGAGTCAGTGAACAAGGACAACGGCCGCAGCCAAGCACACATGTTGCCTGGGAATGAGGCTCACCTCGACAGAGCGTGCTTGCCTTGTGGCAAGGGCCCTTAGCGAAGCGCTGTAGGCACCTCACTCACACTGCTAACGACTTCACACTGCTAATGACGCAGTGGGGGTGCCTGACCACAACTTGCCACACCATCAACAATGGCTTGCCAATTTGCCACACCGCTAACAACTCCGTGGGGGTGCCTGGCCACAACTTGCCACACCATCAAGAGTGGTTTGCCAATTTGCCACACCACTAACAATGTGCCACACCGCTAACAACTCAGTGGGGGTGCCTGGCCACAACTTGCCACACCACTAACAATGTGCCACACCGCTAACAACTCCGTGGGGGTGCCTGGCCGCGATTTGCCACACAGCATTTGCTCACTTTGATGGTTACTTAGTTGGATGGTTACAATGTTGCCCACGTCCATAGGGAGCCAAGCAGCTCCCTGCCCCCCACCAAGACACGTGGCCTCAACTTGCTCTTCTGAGACACTCTGCCTCAACGTTTGCATGCATGGCCATGTGCTCATGTGTCTTCACACAACGAGTCTCATGCCACCGCTCACTTCTTGGTGGGCCTCATGCTGTTGCCATGTCCATCTGTACACGTACACGTATTTGTGCTATGCGCCTGTGCTCACGTGCCTTTACACCACAAAGCAGACATCAACACTCACTCCCTGGCGGGTCGCATGCCTTTGCCAGGTTCATGTGTACACGTATTTGTGCCATTTGCCTGTGCTCATGTGTCTCTTTGTGTTTGCACCACAACGCGGACAGCCTTCAACACTCACTTCTTGGTGGGGTCCGTTGTGCGCCCGGGCCCCGCCAGCTTCTTGCTGGCAGGCGGCGGCTTCTTCCAGCCCCACTCACCCTTCTCTTGCAGGAATGCCCTGTGACATGCGTGACGACAGACAAGAACCCAATTGCAACACATCAATTGCTTGCGACATTGATGGCTAAGGGAGGAAAAAAGGTCCCAACCGTGTGTGACGCAAATGACGAATGGTTGTCCATGACGGAAATGGCATCTCCCAGCCCCTGCTCACCCTTCTCAGACAGGAATGCTCTGTGGCATGGAAGGTGAGCACATTTCATTCCATACGTTCACTCCAATGGTGAAATAAGTGCAAGGAAGTGAACATGATAAGGAAGGAATGCCCTGTGGCATGGAAGGTGGGTACATTTTGGTTCATACATTCACTTCAATGGTAAAATAAGTGCAAGGAAGTGACCGTGATAAGGCAGGAATGGCCCATGACATGGGACGGTTAATCTCAGTGCATGCATTCATTCACTGGTTACATGAACACATTTACGCACATATGCCCTTTGACATGGACAACAGCAAACAGCAAACCAGTTGTCTGTGATACTGATGGCTTAGGAGTGGAGGACGGTTGCAATCGTACGTGACATATGGATGGCAGCACCCAATGGACACATTGTTTGTGCCATGAACGACAAGGGGATGACAAAGATCAACCAGTTTCTCATGATATGGATGGCAGCACCCTATGGATTATCTGCCTGTGACATATGGATGACATTGGACTTAAGATGACGACGCCCACTGAATATATCATGTGTGATGTGGATGACATTGGGATGATGAGGATCTACCAGTTTTTTTTATGAAATGGATGACAGCATACGGCTCACCAACTGTCCCACATGGGTGGCAGCGACCATCTGGACGGCATGGTCGAAAAGCGCACTGGCGCAACGTTAATCTGAGATGCCAGGGTGGTGATTCTTACCTCTCTTCAACACCTATAATCACCCCATTGGCGCGCGTGTGCACGTGCACATACACACACAAGCAAACTCACACCACTCATCAACAACGCATGCAAACCAGCATCGCTATAACTCATGATTGCATCCTTTCACTCACCAGCACGAGTCTTAATCACTTCTGTCATTTTGTAGCCTTTGTACGCACTACTTTCTTCAAAACGATCTGCTTCGCGACCTCTGCATGGGCCGCATGCATGCTTACCTCACACGCCCCTAAATTCACCAAGAAAGACCAACACTTCCTCCTGCACATTCGGCTCAGGACCCCTCCAATCTCGCCGCGTGTCCCTTAATGCTCACATCTTGCGGGGCGCAGCCTTCTGCCAACTTACCAGTAGGGGTCATCGCTCATCTTGTACACTTGGCCCACAGCCTCTTTGATCTCGTCTTCTGCCTCTTTGGGAATGGTCTGTTCTCCTTGGTCGCCACCCTCTGAGGTGTAAAACGTGAATACTAAAATGTGAAGCAATTATTGGGAAACAGAGCAAAACGAGTGGGAGGGAGGTGTACCACTCACAGATGATCCATTCAAACAAAAATGTGAGTGGAGGTGAAGGAAGGCAAAACCCTAAGTATGAGCCGCCAGCTAGTGGTTGGAAAACCTCCAGTTAATGGTTGCCTAAATATTTCCAGATCTTCCTCATATCCAGGCAAGCTTCTACTCAATCAGGTTAAGGCTTTCATTATCAAAATAAGATGAATTCGACATTGAAAATTTTATGCAGCTTGTGCTTGCGCTTGCAGTGAAAACACATACACAAGGGCTGCGTCCTGCTGCATCTGCTGCTGCTTGACTTGCTGCAGCTGGCGGTGGCGCCGATATCCATAAGAGCAGCTATAGACATGCTGAAGATGCAGTGCAACGCAGACATTTCTTGATCCCCTTCATATCAGCCCATGGAAAATCCTTAAAAGAGCATATGCGAGCACAGACCTGAGGACGACCATGGCGCAGGGCTGTTATCCGCACGCACAAACAGGTACCTGTCGCAGTTGAAAGAAGGAGCCGGCACAAATTTGCCACAGCATTGTCAAAAAATGTAGGGCTCAGGGGACAACAAACATGGCCTCACAGACCGGCACATGCAATTGGCTGAGGGTGAGCACAAGCACACACATAGGAAGCATGTACTAGAGCAAGCGCACAGTGCAGCGGGGCCGAATGTTTTGGTGAGCACAAAGCAGACACTCAAAAAGCATGTACCAGAAAAGATGCCGACTAGTGCAGAGAAGCTAAATTGGTTTCGAGGAACACACAAAGACAAGCGTACACACACACACGGACACACACACACACACACACACGGACACACACACACACACACACACGGACACACACACACACAGACGGACACACACACACACACACGGACACACACACACACACACACGGACACACACACACACACACACACACGGACACACACACACACACACACACACACACGGACACACACACACACGGACACACACACACACACACACACACACACACACACACACACACACGGACACACACACACCCACACCCACACACACACACCCACACCCACACACACACACACGGACACACACACCCACACACACCCACACAAACCCACACCCACACCCACACCCACACCCACACCCACACCCACCCACCCACCCACCCCCACACACACACACACACGGACACACACACACACACACACACACACACACACGGACACACACACACACACACGGACACACCTGCAGATCAGGTGATGATTTTCGTTCTGGCCCTTCTTGCGCCAGCAGCGCAGGATGCGGTACACGCCATCATAGCGGACCTGTGCAGCGTCAGCGAAGGGGAACAGAGTGAGAGGCTCCGTCTCAATCTGCAACACATTCTGACCAGTGTGCATTTGATGTGCGGGGTGTTGCTGCATGCAAAGTAGTGGCATGTGCACGGTGTTGCTGCATGCAAAGTAGTGGTGTGTGCACGGTGTTGCTGCATGCAAAGTAGTGGCGTGTGCACGGTGTTGCTGCATGCAAAGTAGTGGCATGTGATTTGTAGCAAGCAAGGCTTGAAAGAGCAGGGCGGTTCTGCTTGCGCACAGACAGAGGACAGCTGAGCGGGAGATTTAGGGGAAGCAAGCAGCTTGGGTGGTTCTCCTCCGTTTTCCAAATGCCTATGTTCACACAGGCACGGCACAAGACAGCTCCGCACGCAGTGTTCTTAGCCTGCAAGGTGGAGCTGCTGGCAGCAAGCACACATTTTTCCTTGCCGCCGGCAGTGCAGGTGAGGCTCAAGTCCCCTCGGATGTTCAAGGGCAAGACCAAGTTGTCGGCAGCAAGCACACCAGCTTGGCACGGTTGGAGCTCCATACTGTCCCACCACCAAGCATAGTCTTTTCTGCCATGTTTCCTGACGTAATGCATTGGTTTTGAGGTCTGCAGGTGAAAAACTTTCTTGCGTACGGAGTGTCACGCACCAAGGCTTCTCCATTCTGACTCATGGACCCTTGGGAGACTCTCACTTGCCACAGCTGCAACCGCCACAGCTGCGACATTTTTCACCATGGCCACACCACCACCAACACCAACACCACCACCAACACCAACACCACCACCACCAACTACAACACAACCACAATCTCCAGTAGGAGCAGCAGCCGCAGCAGCCGCGATACGTCCTCACCGCAAACTGCACTGTAGGAGGGCAGGGGGTGTGCTGTTTCCTAGACAACCACTAACCGCATTCTCACTAGGGTGCCTCACTCTGGGAGTAAGCAAAATACTTTTCGCTCCATGACAGCAAGCACTGCAGCAGCCTCACTGGAGTATTGCTGTAAAAGCTTGAGCAACAAAACATTTGTCTCTGCACGACAGCCAATATAGCCTACACACCGGGGTGTCTGTTGTGGGGGCGTAAGCAGAGCGCTTCTCCTTGTAGGATCGGACCACCCGCACAGGTAAGCCTAAGGTGCAGCTCAGCTGCAGGGCCTTGTTCATCTTGTCAAACGTCTGGTCAAAGGAGTGCGCCTGCGAGTGCGTGTGTTGGATAGGGCACTTGCTGAGGACAGGGCGTTGAGCATCATTTATCAAGCGCGCTTGGTCAAAGGAGTGTGCCTGCAAATTTACGATGGACAGGGAACTTGGACCATCTAGCAAGCGCCTGATTGTAGAAGTGTGGTTTCATTCACATTTTATAGGGCGTTGGATGTCTAGGCTTGTCTTCTGAGGTTTAGCCAGTCTTGTTCAATGCGCATAATTTGAGACTTGGCCAGTCTTGTTCAATGCGCATAATTTGAGACTTGGCCGGTCTTGTTCAATGCGCATAATTTGAGACTTGGCCAGTCTTGTTCAATGCGCATAATTTGAGACTTGGCCAGTCTTGTCACAAGTGCATGGGTTAACTATTAGACAGTCTTGTCACATATGCATGGTCTGACATTTGGCCAGTCTTGTTAGGTTCAAGGAATACGCCTGTGCGCGGGGTGGACAGAGAAGTTGATTTCAAAGCAAGCAGGTGACTGGAGGTAGTGGGTGTACATTTGAATGCAATGAAATGAGTACTGTCACAACACGATGCATTTTGATAAGGACATCAGATCAAAAGGAGGCAGCGGGTGGGTCAAAGGAGGTCGAAGGCTTTGACATAAAGTCCACCTTGGTTGTAGGCTTGTTACTGGACTGACACAGGACATGCGACATATGTACCCAGAATGCGAGCTCATCTGCGATGCAATGAGATACAGCCCACCTTGTTTGTGCGCTTGTTACCGGACAGGTCTTTGCCCCCTGAGCCCGTGTACAGGAACCACTCGCCCTCGTCTCGATCATCCTCGTACCCACCGCTCAGCACCACAGACTGTGAAGGAACCAGTGCAAAGGAACCAGTGTTAAGGAGTCAGTGAAAAGGAACCAATAGGCCTTGTCTCAGTCACTTTCGTACCCACTGCTCAGCGGCGTCACAGACTGTGAAGGAACCAGTGCAAAGGAACCAGTGTTTAGGAACCGGTGAAAAGGAACCAATAGGCCTTGTCTCGGTCACTTTCGTACCCACTGCTCAGCAGCACCACAGACTGCAAAGGAACCAGTGCAAAGGAACCAGTGTTAAGGAGTCGGTGAAAAGGAAGCATTGGGCCACATCTCAGTCACCCTCATACCCACTGCTCAGCAGCACCACAGACTGTAAAAGAACCTTGCACTCATTTTAACCATCCTCGTACCCAAAGAAACCAGTCTGAAGGCACCACTTGGCCTCATCTTGGTCATCTTCGTACCCAACGCTCAGCACCACAGGCTGCACCTAGACACAGAGGGACACAGGCACTGCACACAGAGACAGAGGCCACAGAGTGTGTGAAAGAGCCGCCCGTCTCGCCCTCGTCTCAGCCATCCTTGTACCCACAACTCAGCACCACAGACTGCTGCACTTGTACGGACACAGGGGCGAGCATGCAGTGGCACAGAAGCACAGACAGGGAAGGCAGCTGAGGTTCTTGTTTTAAACACTCATCCTCACTACTTTTTGCACTCTGCCAGGCCTACTGTGCAGGAAAGTAACACTGACGTTTCTGCGTGATGAGAATCACACATCAGGTCAATGCCCGCATGCCTAATGAACAAAACAGGCAACCCTTACATCCTCTTTGCCTTGGAAATGGATTCCCAATTCACTTAAACATGATGCACGGCAAGCATTGAGTACCCCCTACTGCCTTGGCGTTCTACTGCTGGGTGGGGCAGCCTCACATCCCATCACAAGGAACAAGAAATGGAAAAACGATGGGGGGAGCAGTGGGGGCACTCCCTTGATTATGGGAGCGGAGGCACCCAAAGAGCTGTGACCCACACCCGTGTGCAGCCTGGCATCGCTTGCCCCACAGTGCCTGCCACACATTGAATGGACGTCTGCAGGCTACTGACTACATAGCCGAACTCCAGTAAAGGGAGACCTCATCCTTTTCAACACATCCAAACACACCCACCTGCGCTCCGGTGTTGGACTGTCCTGCGATACCCGCCACATGCGGGAGGTGTGCACCCCACTGCCTGCAATCCAGGCGGTCTTTCCACCACTCCCCCACCAGCACTCCCTGCGCACAGCGTGTCGAAAACAGGAACGATCGATGCCTCCATGCCTTATGCAACGTGGCATTGCACCCCACTGCCTGCAATCCAGGCGACCCTTCCACCACTCCCCCACCAGCACTGCCAGCGCAAGGAGTTTTAAAAACGGGGACTATAAACAAACACCCCGAAAACACATGCTGCCAAGCCCTGGTCATGGTTGCATATGTGAAGCACCATGCACTAGCATGTCTAGTGTTCAAGCATGTCAAGCGTGCTTGCCTGATGCAGATTGGAGCACTGCTGCTTGCTGGGAATCACAGTGGGAGGCCTTGCAACCACCCTTGAATTAGACATTGGTTCTGATCGAAGAATCGTGCTCCTGCCATGCACAGTTCAGAATGCTTACATACCAGGTTTGATACACACGACTTACGCCAGCACCTCCATTCTTTTCAAGCAAGAACTCACCACTGCCATGGCACACAACCCACAGAATTGTGGCAACCAAACAACAGCAGCCCCTACTTCCAATCTTGAGCACAGCACAACCACCTGCTGGTCCTCCTATTGCCTGGCAGTTGCAATGTGCAGAGCTGAGTACCTGGTTGCGCTCAGGGTCGTATTCGGGGCCGATGGGGCCAAAGTGGTCGGGGGGTGCAGTGACCATGATTCTGCCTGAGGAGGCGTTGGCACGGCCGGAGCGCACAGCCCTGTCTGTCACGTACGCCTGCAGCAGCACATCACAGCATGCTGTGAGTATGCATGGGCATGGCAGCGTGCATTAGCACGGCCGGAGCGCACAGCCCTGTCTGTCACGTACGCCTGCAGCAGCACATCACAGCATGCTGTGAGTATGCATGGGCATGGCAGTGTGCATTGGAATGGCCAGAACGCACAGCCCTGTCTGCCACATACGCCTGCAGCAGCACATCACAGCATGCTGTGGGTATACGCTTTGATATGGCAGCGTGCATTGGAATGGCCAGAGCGCACAGCCCTGTCTGTCACGTACGCCTGCAGCAGCACATCACAGCATGCTGCGAGTATGCATGGGCATGGCAGCGTGCATTGGCACGGCCAGAGCGCACAGCCCTGTCTGTCACATATGCCTGCAGCAGTGCGTCAAAGCATGCTGTAAGTATGCATGGGCACAGCACGTGCAAAAATCAATCAGACGTTTTGTGGAGCACTCAGTGTGAAATGGCATGTTTTGACATGGAAACATGGTCTTAAACTGCAAGTGTCCGGAGGCAGAAGGTGACACGCCTCCAGCAAGGATACTGTGCCCTGTAATAAGGATTAAGTACGCAGCAATTTAGTCCTAGTGCGCAATGCAGTCCGACAGAAAATAGAATAGTCATACTTTCTAGTTTGCTTGGAATGCAGCTGCGTGCCGGTGAGTATGCGAAGGTGCCAGTGCGCACAAAGCGTGACAAACACTTAGACGCTCTTGGCAGGTGTTTTGATGTGAAGGAATCCTCAGTGCTTCACAAACATCTGGTGTGAAGGAATTCTCAGTGCTCCACAAACATTTGATTTTCCTGTTAAAGCTACTCCTGAAACACTCCACGAGCATGAGGGCACCATTGCAGGGCAGAAGGGCAAGGCAATGCAAAAGGAAATGCGTGGGGCCTTAGCGCGCATTGAGCCTTAAGGATATTATTAAATTAGGTCCCCTTCGTCTCTCACCTCATACGAAGGCAGCTATCAGAGACAGGGCTCTTACCTTGCACGACCCTTTACCTCTCACCGTCCCTCACTTCTCGGGGTGTCCATTTTAGTCAGGGCCCTCACCTCTCAAGCCTCTCACCTCATCAGGGCATTCATCAAAGTTAGAGCCCTTGCCTCTTGCAGCCTTTTGCCTCATCAGGGCGTCCATCAGAGACTGGGCCCTCACAGCTCAGAGCCTCTTACCTCATCAGGGTGTTTACCTGAGTCAGACCTCTAACAGTCTTACATCTCCCAGTGTGTCCACCAGAATCAGGACCCTCACCTCTCACAGCCTCTTACCTCATCAGGGCGGTCCTCCTCCACTCGCCTCTCCACAGGCGCAGGCTTGTCCTGCAGCAAGTGATAAGCGATAGCAAATAGGCGGCAGCAACTGATAGGTAACAACACACAGGCAATACGTGACAGAAAATGAAAGGTAACAGCTCTGGCTGGGAACCAAGAGATGCATGCAGGCAGGACCTCATCTCCACAGGCGCAGGCTCCTGCTTGCAGCGACGCAGTGCACCAAAGAAACGCAGTTACATGATCAGCCTTTTGTTGCAGTGGTGGCTGCTGCCAACTGAAGGCGCCCAGGCTCCTGCCTGCAGTCAATAGCAAGTGGCAGAGCAGACTGGAAAGTGAGCAGTGTGCAATTGGGATCAACCTTCACTCGCACAGGCTTGCTCCACTTGCGCAGGCTTGTTCAACTTCTGCAGGCTTGTTCCACTTGCGCAGGCTTATTCCACTTATGCAGGCTTATTCCACTTATGCAGGCTTGTTCCATATTTGCAAGCTTGTTCCACTTATGCAGCCTTCTTCCACTTATGCAGGCTTGTTCCACTTATGCAAGCTTGCCATGGAGCAAATGATAAATGCAATAGCACATATCGGAAGCTATGCACATTTCATCCTACGTTCGTACCTTGGGTGGGTTTTTGGCCAGCCGAATGGCCAGAATAAGGGCCGTGTTGATCCTGGGCAAGAGAGGCAATGTAACGGGATTAGAAGATGAGGTCTTGAAGAGCGCTGGGCATGCAACAGTTGAGCCTTGAAGCAAACATCAGCAATGGCAATTGTAAGGTGTAAATGCAGCTGAGCACATCCCACGAAGTGTACGTACGTATATGTACATACATTGCCTCATACATATATGCATATGGGTGTAAATAATTTGTAGGTTTATTGTATACATATATTGTATGATATGTATATATGAGACCATCCTCGCTCTTGCTTGGAAGTGGGCTCCTTAAGGAGACTGGGAGCAGGAAGCAACAAAGGAGCATCCACACTAGGCTCACAGTGGCTGGAGTAAAACAAAGCAAGGCAACACCCTTAACGAGCCCTGCGCGTTTATCTCTACTCACAAGGCAAAGTCTGCCTTGGCCAGCCTGAAACTCAAGCTAGCGAGGAGGAAACACTCTTACGAGCATGTGTGGAGCCTCTGAGGTCGATGCGCATTGGACATCTCAATCCCCTGATATCCATCAATTGTTTGTGGGTGAATAATTGATTTGACCAATTCCCAATTTGGTGCAATCGTCCCAGCGACTTTTCCATTCAGTACGCACCTCGGGTTCTGTGCAAACTGCTTGGGGAAGTCTGCGCGGCAGGTGGGGCACTTGTACTTGGCTTGCGCCCGCCACTTGTTGAAGCACACCAGGCAGAAGTTGTGCTGGCAAGGTGCCTGTTGCGCATGTGCGTGTGTATGCGTGTGTGTTTGTGTTGCGTGTCAAAGATCTTGTCTGTCACCTGTATCAGTTCAAAAATAAGGAGTTTCAAGCACAGGCAGGTGATAAAACTGCCTGTTGTTGTTCAGCATTATCATGCAAGAACCCGCAGGCTTGCGATTAGGAGGGTGCTGGCAAACAAGGGGCACCTGCTTCATCCATTGCCATGCGCAGCAATATGGAGATGCAAGTTTCCCCCATGCTCGCAACCTCTGGTGCGAGCAACGTCAGGCTGCTATGAGTGCAACTTTTTAATGTGCAGCACTGTGACTTGAAGATATACAGCAACATAGCCATCTGTTTTCTGTTTTCTTGGTCAATGCGGTTACCGGCGTCTCACAAAACTATGAACGAGTGGAGCCGGCAGCAAGTGAAGAGCGCCACCAGCTGCAAGAGTCGCGCATTGCAAGTATGTGCAAGCAATGCTTTGGCCAATTTGAGGACAGGATGCGGTTACAGCCTACATCGAACTGCTGGTCAGCCCAATGGTAAGAGCGGGGACCTGTTTCAGCCATGCAAGCACATCAGAGCATGCTCACGGCAGCTGCATCTGTTGCACTTCCCTCCAAGCGCTCACCGTTACTGGGCGCTCGCACAGGTTCATGCACATTGCGCACTTGAGGGTGTCATCCAGGAAGGTTTCCTCCTCCTCTGAGGGCTCCTCCTCTTCAGACTCCTCCTCCTCAGACTCCTGCTTTGCCTCAGCTTGCCCTGTGTAAGGGTGGGTGTGTTGCAAGGGACGGGGCTGCCATGAAATGGGAAGGGGCGCCCCTGTGGGATTCAAACTGACAGGTGATCCTGCATCAAGATACAATACGTCCCCACGACGCACAGCGGAGCAGCCCACACATCCCACCCACCCTGTTTCTTTTTGCTGCCCTTCTTTCCAGCCTTTTTTGAAGCCGTTGTGGGCTCCTCCTTCTTCCCGGCTGTCGAACCCCCCATCATCAGTGCCTGCCGCTTGTGTGCCTTCTCCTCCTCACTCAAAGACGTGTCCATCATGATCTTCACAATCTCACGGCGCAATTGCGCCTGCTTCTCCTCCAGCTCCCTCTCCTTCCGCTCCTTTTCTGCTTCTTTTGTGGTATCCACCATGGTTACTTCTTTAAATTATGAAATAATAGCAATCATTTACCGATTTGCAATGTTCAGCTTAGTACCTGCTCTGTTCAAATACCGGTAACAGTCCTGCTGAAATAAAACACCAAGTTATGATTGAAGCTGTTTACAATGATATAAACAGATTGTTGTTTTATTCAGGCTTTCACGAACTCTAGCTGTCAATGCTGCTGTGCTGTGCAATGGTTGCTTAAGAGCGGGCTTGCGCAGCCAGCAGACACACATTATTTGTGGTGTTCAGTATTTTAACAAGAGCACCAGCACCATGCTGATCCTGGCGCTGACCGGGCCTCAAATCAAGCACTTCAAGATGGTCCTGCAGTGCCTGAATAAAATAGGTGTGTGTGTGTGTGTGTGTGTGTGTGTGTGTGTGTGTGTGTGTGTGTGTGACAAGTACTCAATGAAAAAAGCCCAAGAAAGCTCAAGGAAATCCTGCATCTCGTCCTTGCGCATCCAATCAAGCATGCTTGGTGCAGGGGTCCATGCTTGGCTCTGTCTGCATTATATTGTGTCTGCAAGTTTGGAGATCTGCACGGCGAAAGCATGCCTTCCAGACGTTTTTCATCATCGTAATGAACATGTTTTTCAGGGACCGAGCTGCTTATGGAAGCCACACAGTCCAAGGTGAGCCAGTATATGATTGCTTTGAGGGAGCTGTAGCAGGCGCTGTTTTGCCCTTCGGTATATGCAGCACCAGGGTGTCACGCTCAATCGCATATGGTGCGTTCCATAGATCCTTAATTTGCATTTTTCCAACGTATTCTGTTTCCACAAGTATATGTCTGTCTGCCTATATGTCTGCCTGCCTGCCTGCCTGCCTGCCCTGGAAGGGATTTTCTGTTTGGTGCGTGCGTGCTTGTGTGTGAGCGCGCACACGCACATACACAAATGAATGGCATTTGTGTGCACTCCAGCTGCAGCAAAGCACATGGTTGCAGCACAGCTTTTCTACCTTGTCTTCTTGACTTTTGCCCATGCCTGCAGCTGAAGCTCCAGGCCATCAACACCAGCAAGTCAGCTTTTTTTGCGATCACCTTTGACAAAACCTTTTTCGAGAGCTTCACCACCAATGGTGTGCAAGTCGTGCAGGCAGGAGTGCTGCTCAAGGTGAGTGCTCCGAGACCAATGCAATGGTGGTGCAGTGCAATGCAATGGTGGGGGGGGGCTCCACAACCCATGGCATGCAGGCAGGAGTGCTGCTCAAGGTGAGCCCCAGTGCTGGGCATTGCAAGCAAGTGTATGTACGTGCTGACGCTGCAGTGACTTAGTGCCCATGCTCACATCATAATGCTTGCAGCTCAAGGCTTGCTTAAGCCCTCCAGCTATCTGGTTTTGAATTCGGAACCTCTCCCCTGGTTCAGACGGGACTCCCCTGTGTGGTTTCTTTGGGCTGGACTGTTTCTCATACACACAGACAGAAGGCTGAAGAGCAAGGATTCCCATAGTCTGATACGCATTTAGGGGGAAAATAAAACAAGTATCCAGGGCCCCTGAATCAGGGGGAATTCCTTGTGTCAGTTGACGAGGGCACATCATATTTGCTTCAAGATTCCTGGTATCCCACCCAAATTTCATGCCATGGCCATGCTGCTCCCAGTGTTGCACCCTATGCATTATTAGTCTTAAGGCTTGGCACTTCATTCAAATTTTAATGCCATGGCCATGAGCGCTCAGCTTACCAGCTGGGTCATAAGTCCTCCCTTATATAGGTCAACAGCCATGCCGCTCCTGCTCCTGCACCTGCTAAGGCCATGGTCATGTAGTTCCTGCGTGCAATAGCAAAAGCCTGTTCTTTCTGTGCCCATTTGTCCAAGTGTTTTCTTGTATGTATGCTTGCAGCGTGAGCCTGCCAACTCATTTGAAGTGGACATGATCCCCTTACATCCCTGGCCTCACTCCTCACTTGTATGTGTGCCCTCAAAGGTTCCTGCTCTCAAGCGCATGTGCTTTTTCACAGTATGGTGCTCTGTTTGGATGCATGCATGTAGCATGCGCTGGCAGCCATGAAGACCTCCAAAGTCTCCCGCATGCAAATGGAAGTGGACCCGCAGACTTATCAGATCATCATCTGCATGGAGGGCCAGAATGGTAAGTTTGGGTCAGGGAAATAAAAGAGCGGTCATGCAGTTGCACCGCTGATGTGTCATTTTGAAAAGCCGTATCGTGCTTACTTGCTTTCAACTCCCATTCTGTTGCTCAAGGTTGACAAAATGAATGCACTGTAAGGAGGGTGAACAAGTGTGAAGAAGCTCAGCTCATGACGGTGTGCAAGGCTGCAGATGCCTTCTACTTGGATGCATTCTGATCAGAGTTTTGCCTCTGTGCCTATAGTAATGTGTAAGGCTGCAGCTGCCTCAGTAGATCAAAGTGCTTTGGGGCTTTGGATTCTTATAGTGAGCGTAATCCCACACCTCACATCGTTTGTATCTTTTAACGACCTGCGCAAATGTTCTTACCGTACAGAAAAGTACTGGTTACGCAACCCCCCAGAATAAAAAATGAATGCTACCACACATCAAATACACATCCCTGCAATGAATATTTCATACACTCGCGCATCAACCACACATGGGCTTGTTCCCCCAAAACACATGGGGCTTGTTGAAAACCTTCTCTGAAGCTCAATAGACATCAAAACAAATTCAGGACAGCTCAAGGCAATCAATAAGTGAGCAATCTTCTCTGGGCAGGCACGTAATGCTCACCTGTTCCCTCCATGCTGTCCCCCTTCCATACTCATGTAGCCTGACATCCCATAAACATGAAATTGTCTATGGCTGATTTCCAAGCATCACAGCTTGCAGAGGCACAGTAATCTTACCGTTTTTGAGTCCTAGTGGCTGGTTGGGGACACTGCTGCTCCTCCCCACTTATTAGTATAGAGGCTTTCTTCCTCTCCTGCTACTACCACTGCTGCAGCTTGCTGGCCTTGTATATGCTGGCCTAATACAAAAAATGCTGGCAGGAACTCCCCTGCGACTGCTATATGTAGGGATAGGCATATAGCGCTATGCGCCACATTTTTCATCGCCATATAGCGTTGTATAGCATTATATTACAATAGCGCTAAGTACCAATGCCGCTCCCTATAAATCGGCATATAGCATTATATGAGGGTCTTATATAACGATGTACAATGCTATAGGCCAACGCCAATCCCTATCTATACGAACAGCGTATTATGGGGCAGGCTGTCCAAGGTTTGGGCTTCTCCAGGGGGGAGATTTTGGGCAGGCGCTCCTTACCACTGACTTTCCGACTGTCTCTAAAGACGTTGAATTAATGGGCACACATCGCCGTACACCTTCAACATAAACACGTATATTACCTCTTATGTCACGAGCACGTAATCACCGCGCAAAAATAACTATTATTGCGTCTCAAAATATCTTATCTACACATAACGTCCTTAAGAGCTAGTCCACTCCGTATACTTAATTCCTGGTGGGTGTTGCACCGTTCCTACATGAAAACATTGCGTAAATGGCATGATGCGATTTGGAAAAGGAATTTTGCTAGCAAAAAGGTGTTCTTTGTGCGAGTATGCCCTGAGTTTACTGGCTATGAGCAAAGTAAAATTACACAGGCTAGCTGTTCAAGCTCTAGGTACTAAACTGGCAGCAGGTTGTCCAAACAGGCTGCCAGCATCGCATGCCTAGTTGGAACCACGCGCGTCAGATACTGAGTAAAATTTGGGAAAAAATTCTCTTGGCTGCTATATGAGAGCATGTGTGGAGGCATTTGCGTACCTTAAGAGTTGCGTGACAGATGCTTGTCCGGGGATCAGTATTTGTAGCAAGTGCTCTGAATTAAGGAGGAGACATAGAAACGATCGCTGCAAAGCTTTCAGGCTTTCAATGCTGCGCGACCGACTGAAGTTCAACATGCATTCTTTTGTTGCCACAAAGTTGCATGCAAAAGCCATATGCACAAGCAACAACTAGCTGTCATCTTTGACGCTCCAAGGCTTGGTGTATTGCAAACGGCTGGAGGGCATAAACATGCAGCACCACTCTCGGCTGGAGGCCATGCAGCTGAGGCTCTGTATGTGCCAACAAATGGGTCCCCAGTGCCAACAAATGCCCACAACACTGTTTTCAAAACTGGGCAGGCTTGGTGAAGCGCTACCGGCTGGAGAGCATGCAGTCAGACATCCTCGATGCCAATCTGCAGAGAGATGATTTCCCCATCACTGTTGTGGCGGAGGCTGCTGAGCTGAACAGGTGCAGTGAGGCAGGTGCAGTGCAGAGACAGGTGCAGCGTGGCAGGTGTGCTTGGCAGGTGCAGTGCAGGGACATGAACTCGGCAGATGCAGTGCTGAGACAGGTGCAGAGCATAGGCATGTGTTTGGCAGGTGCAGTGAGGCGGGTGTGCTTGGCAGGTGCAGTGCAGGGACGTGTACTCGGCAAATGCAGTGCTGAGACAGGTGCAGTGCATAGACATGTGTTTGGCAGGTGCAGTGAGGCAGGTGTGCTTGGCAGGTGCAGTGCAGGGACGTGTACTCGGCAAATGCAGTGCTGAGACAGGTGCAGTGCATAGGCATGTGTTTGTGCGTGGCAGGTGCAGTACGGAGACCTGTGCCTGTCAGGTCCAGTTCGGAGGCATGTGCATCTTGGCACGTGTGCTTGGCAGGTGCAGTGCAAAGACCATTGCCTGGCCAGTGCTAAGAATGTGCAGTCCAGAGACATGTGCAGCTTGGCAGGTGCTTGGCAGGTGCAGTGCGGAAACAGGTGCAGCTTGGTGTGTGCTCGGCAGGTGTGGTGCAGAGACATGTGCGTGGCTGGTGCTGTGAGACAGGTGCGGTGCAGAGACATGCGCTTTGCAGGTGCTGTGAGACGGGTCTCTCTCTCTCTCACTCTCTCTCTCTCACTCTCTCTCTCTCTCTCTCTCTCTCTCTCTCTCTCTCTCTTGTCTGTCTGTGTCTGTATGTTGTATGTATGTATGTATATATGTATATATGTATGTATGTATGTATGTATGTATGTATTGCTTTCTGTCTGTATTGCTTCCTGTCTGTCTGTGTGTGCGGGGTGCAGAATTGGGGGGATGTGGGTGTGAGTGTGGTTTGTTGATGGGCATTTTGTGGGTTTAGGTGATGCAGTGGGGATAGGTGATTGTGCGGAGGTGGGCATTTTGTAGGATGGGCGTTTTGTGGTTGTAGAGGTGGGTGATTTTCAGTGCAGAAGGAACCTACCAGTCTCATTCTTACTCTTGCACCTGTTGGCTGCTTTCTATGCTCCAGCAGAACCAAGAGGCAATACCTTTTTCCCAATCTAATCAGGACACACTTAAACAGCCACACTCTCCCTCATGCACCTGCAGTCTGCTGTCCACATCCCAGCACAGCCAAGAGGGGGTCATTTTCTCTATTTGAGTAGGACGTAAGCGCTGACCCGTTTTCCCTCGTGCACCTGCAGTCTGCTGTCCACATTCCAGCACAGCCAACAGAGGGTCATTCTTCTCAATTTGAGTAGGACGTAAGCGTAGTCCCATTCTCCCTCATGCACCTGCAGGCTGTTGTCAACATTCCAGCACAGCCAAGAGGAGATCACAATCATCGCCAACCCTGACACCCCTGAGCACACTGGCCCTCGGCACCATGCCTGCCAGCTGCAGAGCTTCCTGGACCCTAAAAAAGGTCCGTTAACTTGGCGCGTGTCTAGGTTGAGTGACAGAATCTCTTGTTTCAATCGTTGCCAGCCACCTGAGCACACTGGCCCTTGGCACCATGCCTGCCAGCTGCAGAGCTTCCTGGACCCCAAAAAAGGTCCGTTAACTTGGCGCGTGTCTAGGTTGAGTGACAGAATCTCTTGTTTCAATTGTTGCCAGCCACCTGAGCACACTGGCCCTTGGTACCATGCCTGCCAGCTGCAGAGCTTCCTGGACCCCAAAAAAGGTCCGTTAACTTGGCGTGTCTAGGTTGAGTAACAGAATCTCTTGTTTCAATCGTTGCCAGCCACCTGAGCACACTGGCCCTTGGCACCAAGCCTGCCAGCTGCCAAACTTCCCGAACCACAAAAAAAGTCTGTCAGCTTGACGCATGTCCAGGTTGTGTGTGTGCCCAACCGTTTGAATCATCGCCAATTCCAACACCACTGAGCACACTGGCCCCTGGTACCGTGCCTGCCAGCTGCCAAACTTCTTGGTCCTATGAAAACTGTCAGTGAGTTAGACGCTTAGATCAATAAACAGCACCGCTTGCTTGGGTCATCACCAGCCTCGACTTCCCTGAGCACACTGGCCCTTGGCACCATGCCTGCCAGCTGCAGAGCTCCTAGACCCCAAAAAAATCCCTTCTGGTCAGTGAGTTGAATTCGTTTCTAGGTCGTGTGCACTCAAGCTGCTGCAATCATCACAAACAGGACCCTTGAACACAATGGCACCATGCCTGCCAGCTGCAAGTCTGCAGCTGGGGTCTTCCTGGACCCCAAACAAGGTTTATAGTGAGACAACCCGTTCCTGCGGACAAGCAGTCAGTGCTGAGCCTCACAGCCAAGCTCTCGCTCAGCCTTGCTTTAAACGCTGAAGCTTGCAGCCGTATTCTGTCTGCTTCTATCACACCCTGTTCTGTTGACTCAGTCAGTGCATTTGCTCTGGGTAGCATCGAGCTTTATTTTCTGCAGAATATGGCACTGGAACAACAACAAAAGAAGTCTACGCAAGCCACAGGCCGCGTGCATTAAGGAAAGGTCCCTTAACTAGCAAGCTAGCAAGGGCCTCACCAAAGGTCCCTCAAAACTACACTAGCCAAATCTAGCCTAGGCAAGGGAAAGAGACAGAACTAATGGGGATCAGGTGGGTTGTCGGCAATGCCCCTAGGCGCCCGGACTTTCCTCCTCCTGAGAACCACCACCGCGCACCCAGCGCCCCCTGTAAACAAAGAGCATGTCTGGTGCTAATGATTGTGGTTAATCTCTGGATGGCATGGCAACTCGAATTAAATTCTAGGGACTTTACTTTATGTTTGGACAGGCCTGAACTGACAAGGGGTTTGATCATGTACTCATTGTAAATAGTGCCTGCCACACCAATCAGGATGATATGCAGAGTCACTTTGTTATTCCTTTTTGGTTTCCTTGAGCTGCGGGTTTTAAGTCTGGTTATAGTGTGAGCATGTTGAGTTGCTGCAGTTTCCAAAGTGATGGAGGGGTTGGTGCCTGGACAAAGTTTTAGTTCAACAAGGTGGATGTCCCTATCTTGAGGAGGGATCTTGGAAGGATCAAGGTGAGCTTGTCTGCCTGGGATAGACATGGGGGCATTGGCACGCAATAAAAAACAAATTCAGTTGACTTTAAAGGGACTCGCCACACTGTGGCAGGAACAGATTTACAAGTTAACTTCCTAAAAAAGCAGACTTGGGGTTGTTGGCTTCAACATGCATGCGCTGTTGAAGACGTGTGCACATGCATGCATACACACGTGCACATTTCATAATATTGTGTTGCATGCGCAGAGCTCGCAGCGGCAAGTCCCTGCAGGCACACTTTTTTTCTCAATTCACTCCTTTATCTCTGTGGTCCCCGCATGGCTTGTGGCAGCAGCTCCCTGCAGACAACCATGACTGTAGGTGCTCACGCTGTGTTTCATTCTGTGTTCCCCCTTCTGTGTTCCATGACTGTGGATGCTCATTCTGTGTTCCTTGTGTGCACCTTGCGCAGCTCGCAGCGGCAGCTCCCTGCAGACATCCATGGCTGTGGATGCTCATTCTGTGTTCCATTCTGTATTCCCCTTCTGTGTTCCATGGCTGTGGATGCTCACGCTGTGTTCCATTCTGCGTTCCCCTTCTGTGTTCCATGACTGTGGATGCTCATTCTGTGTTCCATTCTGTATTCCCCTTCTGTGTTCCATGACTGTGGATGCTCATTATGTGTTCCTTGTGTGCTCCTTGCGCAGCTCGCAGTGGCAGCTCCCTGCAGACATCCATGACTGTGGATGCTCATTCTGTGTTCCGCCACTACTCGCACCAAGCTGGGGAGACGTGCGATGTGACCTTCAACCTGCGGGACCTGCGTGCGATGGTGATGCTGTGCGAGCACATGCAAGCCAATGTCACCATCAGGTGCGGCCTCTCCCTTGCAACGGCACTCCAGCATCTGAATAGCACTGTATGGTTATGAGCAGGCACATGACATCTCGCAACCCGCGTGCGATGGTGATGCTGTATGAGCATAAGCAAATGCATGACTATTCATGTAGACCCCCTAGCAATGAAGGGCACTAATACAGCGTAAGGGGCGCTGTGGCTGCTCTTGAAGGTCTCATGGTGTGGGAGGCACTATTGCAGCAAAGGGGCACTACTACTACATAGGGTGCACTATTGCTGCATAAGGGGCACCATTCCTGCT
Source organism: Dunaliella primolecta (assembly GCA_914767535.2). NCBI lineage: Eukaryota > Viridiplantae > Chlorophyta > Chlorophyceae > Chlamydomonadales > Dunaliellaceae > Dunaliella > Dunaliella primolecta. The sequence continues at coordinate 13,625,660 of OU611754.1, read as the reverse complement.
TAAGGGGCACCATTCCTGCATAAGGGGCACTATTCCTGCATAAAGGGCACCATGACTGTTCAGAAAGGTATCATATGATCATTGATCCACAGCATAGGGGGCACAATTACTGCCCGGCGTGAGGAGCGCCACGACTCCTCTTGAAGGTCTCACAGCAAAACCGAGTATTGATAGGGATTGTTACGACGTTGTCTGGCAGCCAGCAGTAGCATGCAGCTCGTTATTGCACCGATGCGTTTTACATCTTGAACTTAAACGCACGTGCCACCCCCCCTCCCACACACTATTACGCACATCACACACACATACACACACGCACACACACATACACATGCATAAAGATTGTGTCTGCGCACGGGACTTTCTGCCTCATGTTTGTTTGTCTTTGGCACAAAATTGCTCATGCCTGCTGCAGGATTGACAAATGCGGGGTGCCGTTGCTGGTGGAGCCGCACTTCAATGACTCTGACCACCCTGGTTACAGGTGACTGTGCGTGTGTTGCTGCCAGCTTGGGTCTGTGTGATCCTTCCTTATTCATTCCTACCTTTGTTGTTGCACGTTTGCACCGTGCAAGTACCCAACACTCCACATTTTGGCCATCAGAAATGCACAATTCAGCATGCTTGTCATCTTGCACACCCGAACGCTTAGGCACTACTTCGACACCACAGGCGGTGCAACAGCAAGCAACGTGTCACAGCCCCGGCTTGTCACACAAGAAAAAACCCTGTGGCTGATTCCAGGGACAATCAACCCAACAGCCTTGTGTCCTGAAAAACAGGCCTTGCATCGCTGACATCTTTCAGCAAACACACATACACACACACACAAACTCTCTGGGCATCTTTAAGCATATCACGCCCCGGTGGTGCTTTGTTACTCTGGATTTGGAGTGCAATCACCGCGGCTCTCTTGACCGCAATCAAGATTTCCTGTGCTTCCTCCAGCTGCAAATTGCTGCATCACTGACTGCTTGCGCAAAGTCATTGGACCGCTTTTCTGCTCTTTGCGAGTTGCACAGATGTGTGCTCCTCCATATTTATCCTTGCTCACCAAGCGCACAGCTGGCTCTGATGCTGATTACATTGTATGCGTGTGCAATCACTTTTTTCTATAAGCAAAGCCAAAACGTTTGACGCTGCTTACATGACCTCCCCTATGGCATCTCCTCTGTGCAACTCCGCATATTGTTTTCCCTGATCGCACTGGATGCTTATGTATAAGGTTGGGCCAATGCCATTCATGTGTATGCCATATGTATTTACATTTAACCTTGCAAATGAAGCTGAAAACTCGGCATGTATGTGCGGCATTGGCCGACCCTACTTATGCAGTCACTGCTCTGAAAGTAATGCCAAAGTCCCTTTGAGCCCCTGCCCACTTGTTTTACTGTGATTTTAGCACACATTTCTACCATGTGCTCAACATTCTGAGTCGGCGTTCAATGATTTTGGGCCTACTAGCTTGTAATGATGAGTGTTCACCTCTCTCTCTTTCACACACACACACACACACACACACACACACACACACACGCACACACACACACATACACACACATGCAGTGCAGAGCTAATATTGGCAACGCTGGTGGAGTCCCAAATAGGGGCAGCCATGCCAATGCCACAAGACGTGATCCCGCAGCAGCAGCCAGATCTGATCGGCCAGCAGCACGAGCCGCCGCTGCCACAGCCGCCACCGCAGCAGCAAGCAGGCGCAGAGGCCAACCAGGGCAATGCAGGCATTGTGCGCTTTGACCACCAGGGTGAGTCACGTGTATCAATCAAGGCATGGCAAACATTGTGTGTGCTTCGACCAGCAGGGTGAGGCACGCGTATCAATCAAGGCGAGGCATAAAGCATTGTGTGTGCTTCGACCAGCAGGGTGAGGCACGCGTATCAATCAAGGCGAGGCATAAAGCATTGTGTGTGCTTTGACCAGCAGGGTGAATTACGCGTATCAATCAAGGCGAGGCATAAAGCATTGTGTGTGCTTCGACCACCAGGGTGAGTCACGCGTATCAATCAAGGCGAGGCATATAGCATTGTGTGTGCTTTGACCACCAGGGTGAGTTACGCGTATCAATCAAGGCGAGGCATAAAGCATTGTGTGTGCTTCGACCACCAGGGTGAGGCACGCGTATCAATCAAGGCGAGGCATAAAGCATTGTGTGTGCTTTGACCACCAGGGTGAGTTACGCGTATCAATCAAGGCGAGGCATAAAGCATTGTGTGTGCTTCGACCACCAGGGTGAGTTACGCGTATCAATCAAGGCGAGGCATAGAGCATTGTGTGTGCTTTGACCACCAGGGTGAGTTACGAGTATCAATCAAGGCGAGGCACAAAGCAGGGCTGGGGGTGCAAAGGAAAATACAAAAACTACAACAACCAAAAAAGGCCACGTGCTTCTAGGAAAGGTTCCCTATGGCTGGGGGTGCACAGGCAGGGGGATTTGATGCGGGGAGCTGCCACAGTTGCCGCTGCAGCAGAGAGGAGGCGCAGAGGCCAACCAGGGCAAGGCAAGTATTGTGTGCTTTGACCGCCAGGGTGAGTCACGCGTATCAATCCCTGCAAGGCAAGCACTTTGTGTGCTTCGACCACCAGGGTGAGTTACGCGTATTGATCACGCCAAAGCATAAAGCAGGGCTGGGGTTGCAAAGGCAAAGGATTTGATGGAGGGAGCTGCTGCATAGATGTGCTGCTTGGACAAGTGCTGGGTGTTGCTTCCAGAGCTGTGTGCATGTTTTGCTGCAGGGCCAACATGGCAGGCATGGCAGAAGGCAATGAACAGGCAAGAAGAGAACAGGAAAATCACGCAGGCAGTGAAGAGCAGGCAAGGTTAAGTCGGGGGGAGGTGGACAGGGACGGATATCTTGCTTCCTAACATGGCAAGAATGGAAAGGACAGCAGGCTGCCCTCATGTAATCACCCTGCGCCATCACTCTCACCGGATAACACCCGCCTCCTAACCTAGGTTTCTGACTATGCGCTGCAGGTGGCAGTGAGCAGGCAGTGTTTTTGAGTGTGGTGGTGGAAGAGCTTTGCCCAATCGGTGCTTGAATGGTTTGCTTGAGCAACAAAGAACAAGTGCCATCAATGCGGTGCGGGAGGCGATGAGCAAGCAGGTTTTTTCAAAAAGCCCGCTGAACGCGTGGAGGCGGAGGAGGAGGTGGCATTCCCTTCTACAATGAAAAGGACAGTGAGCTACCTACGCAATCTCTCATTGCCGTCATTCCCACCAGATTGAAGCACTCCTACAAGCTTACCACTGCAGGTGGTGATGAGCAGGCAGGGTTTGGAAGGAGATCAGGTGGCATCCTCGCACATGGACCCTGAAACAATGCCGTGCACTGCCCTTGCCACCACTCAGCGCCGTTCCTCTTGCCATACAAGGACTCCGTTATAGGACTCTGTTATACTTCCCACTGCAGGTGGCGATGAGCAGGCAGGGTTTGGAAGGAAAGGAGATTAGGTGGCACTCCCGCCCGTGGACCCTGAAACAAAGCCGTGCACTGCCCTTGCCAGCATTCAGCGCCGTTGCTCTCACCACACAAAGCACTATGTTATGCTTCCCACTGCAGGTGGCGATGAGCTGGCGGGGTTTGAGGGCGTGGAGGCAGAGGAGGAGGTGATGCTCCAAAAAGCCGGCATGCAGCCCTGGGAAGAGCCTGGAGCAGATGGGGGGCCCCCAGGAGGGGCAGGCACCCCCCCTTTTGTAGGAGGCACAGCAGGGGCAACAGGTATGGGCCTTTCCCCACAACCACCTCCACCCCTACACCACTCAGCACGCCCTCCGCATGGCAGAGCACCCTCCACAGCTTACAGCTCGCGCGGGCCTACATACGCACCAGCTGCAGCTGTGGCTGACGAACCCCCCTTCCCCCCAGAACATGCAACCGGTTTGGGCCACGGCAGGTTACAACCACACGGCTCTGTGGGGGGCCCTGGGAGTTCTGGCAGGTTGCAACCACACAGCTCTATGGGGGGCCCTGCTGCCTTTCCATCAGAGCCTGCTTCTAGTATGGGCCATGGCAGGGTGCAGCCAGACAACCCTGCAGGTCCGGGGAGTGTTGGAAGCGCACTGGGCCAGGCTCACCATCATCAGGGCGGCTATGGGGGGGTCCCTCCCTCTCATGCAGGTGCTCCCCATCAGCCCGTCAGCCATGGAGGAGCCCTGCCCTCCTTTTTGCCCACCCGCTCCTCATGGAGAGGGGCCACAGCAGCAGCCGCTGGTGGCGGGCAGCCCCATCCGCCCAGCCCACAACCTCTGGCTGGCCAGCAGGTACGGCTCACAAGTGAAGGAAGGTAGGGCCCACAACCCTTTCTGGGCAGCAGGTAAGGCTCACAAGGAGGAAATGAAAAGGCCCACAACCCCCCCGGCTGGCCAATAGGTGAGGCTCGCAGTTTCCCCCGGTTGTCAGTGTAGGAAGGCCACACGTACCTTGGCGCATGCATCAGGGCCTGAGGCCTTGGGTTCGAGCCTTGGGAGTGGCTAGGGGGGTTTGAATGGAGCCCTGATGGTGGGGGCTTCACTCCTTTCCGTAATGCACACAGCCTAATGGAAAGCACAGACTTCTCACTGTGTTTTATAGGCTCACAAATGAAGTATGTGTTTAGGGCCTACAACCCCTGGCAGGGCAGCAGGTAAGGCTCAAAAGGAAAACATGGTAGGGCCCGCAGCCCCTCGCTGGACTACAAGCAAAAGGAAAGTAAGGAAGAAATTTAAGGACCCCGCAATCTTTTCCCGGGCAGCAAGTAGGGGGAGGGGTGCCAAAAAAAGTGGCTGCGTCAGCCAAAAAGGCTACGCCAGCCAAAAAGGCCGCGTGCATTAGGGGCAGGGGTGCGGATCATTTTGAGGTGAATGACAAGTAGCTGCCCTTACCTCACCTGCCCATGGAGGGGGCACTGCTTGCGTACCTTCAATTCAGCTGCTTTTTGGCTGTGCTCTTGCAGGCCATGCAGGAATTGCATTGCTGGTGCTATTTCAGTCAAGAATTTTGTTTGTATGCAAAATGCGGACATTAGTCAAAACGCATGGTTGCTACGCAGACATCTGACACGCAAGCAGCTGCTTCAGGCTTTCAGGTTCTCAGGTTTTACACGAGAAGCCATCAGTATGAAGTTTTCACTGAACACGCATGACTGCTAGGCATGACTGCTAGGCTGCTTTGGGTTGGCAGGTTTCTGGCCGCTTCAGGTTGACAGGCTTCCAGTGAGAACGCGTGGCTACTTGGCAGAGGCATTGCGTCAGGGCTGCCAGGATCCCCGCACTCAAGGGATCACTGTCATCTCCTTGCTGCAATCTAGTAATTTGTTTTTCCAACAGGATTACTGGCCCAGGCCATGCAATGCTACCAGGCATCATGTACCAGGCATCGTGTCTAATGCTACCAGGCATCATGTATGGTGCTACAATGCTACCAGGCATCATGTATGGTGCTACAATGCTACCAGGCATCATGTCCCAATGCTACCAGGCATCATGTATGGTGCTACAATGCTACCAGGCATCATGTCCCAATGCTACCAGGCATCATGTCTAATGCTACCAGGCATCATGTATGGTGCTACAATGCTACCAGGCATCATGTACCAGGCATCATGTGCGATGCTACCAGGCATCATGTGCGATGCTACCAGGCATCATGTATGGTGCTGTGATGCTACCAGGCATCATTTGCAATGCTACCAGGGGGATCATGTGTGATGCTACCAGGCATCATGTATGGTGCTGTGATGCTACCAGGCATCATTTGCAATGCTACCAGGGGGATCATGTGTGATGCTACCAGGCATCATGTATGGTGCTGTGATGCTACCAGGCATCATTTTTAATGCCACCAGGGGGATCATGTGCGATGCTACCTGGCATCATGTACCAGGCATCATGTCTAATGCTACCAGGCATCATGTATGGTGCTACGGTGCTACCAGGCATCATGTGCGATGCTACCTGGCATCATGTACCAGGCATCATGTCTAATGCTACCAGGCATCATGTATGGTGCTACGGTGCTACCAGGCATCATGTGCGATGCTACCTGGCATCATGTACCAGGCATCATGTCTAATGCTACCAGGCATCATTTACCATGCTACCTGGGATCATGTGCGATGTCACCTGGCATCATGCATATACCATCATCATCATCATCATCATCATCATCCCCCCTCCTTCTGTTCTGAACTGTGTCAGCTTGAAGTGCTCTTTGATAGCTCGTTCCTTGATCCACCCTTCCCCACCTGCATTTTTTTGGTCGCATCTTTTGGCTGCTACTCAAGCGGGTGCTTCTGTATCTGTTAGGTCTGCATTTTGGTGGCCACACACGCAAGTGCTTCTGCATTTGTTTGGGTGCATTTTTGGGTTGCCACTCAAGCGGGTGCTTCTGCATGTGATTTGTCTACATTTTGGTGGCCACACACGCAAGTGCTTCTACATTTGTTTAGCTGCATCTTGGTGTCTGCCTGAGCGGTTGGATCTTTGCAGTAGCGCCAATCTGCTGCCTCTGGCAGCCTCTTCACCAGAGCAGAGGATTCCCACCTGCATTCTCTGGTTTGCAATGCTGTAACTACACAAGCGGTTGAATCTCTGCAGAGGCACCCATCTGCTGCCTCTGGCGGTCCTGTCACCGGAGCACATGATGATGATGATGATATGCCCCTTATGAGTTTGGACGACCCTGAACACCTACCAGGCGCAAGGTGAGTTGTGTGTGTCAATGGTTCCCATAGATGGGTGGCATCTTTGTGTACAGACGTGCCAGACAATGCAGGAGCAGATGATGCTGATAAATCCAATATGGGCTTAGACGACCATGAACACATACCAGGTGTCATTGGGCGTGCATGCATGCTTCACTCGAAGTGGGTGGCAGCCCAGCAATCTAAGAAAGAAAAAACTGCAGAGCAGTGCAAGCTGCCCATGCAAACCTCCACTCGTAACAAGTTGCATAACCGGAAGGCCTTCAGTCAAAAAGCCAGCCTGCCATTTCCTGAGCTGCAAATGTCCACAAGAGCAAGCCTGAAGCGGGCTTCAGGTGGCCAAGGGAAAAAGTGTTACGGTACATAAGGCACAACTAATTATGTGAAGCAGTTGATGGGATGACCATCTAGTGAGTGAAGCCACAAGCCAATGATCGTATGCAATACAAATAGGCGCGATATAAACGATTTGGGAACGCAAGGAGAACGCAAGGAGATGGAAGAGGATGTGCTTTTGTGGTGTGCCCACAGTTGGTCTCACACCTTAGTGTGCAAGGGTGCTGCCTGAGTTGGGTCAGTGCCACCCTTTATAAACATTAAGTCAACCTTGGCCATTGGATCCAATGCGGTTTCAAAGCTTTTACCGAACAGCTTCTCTGTGCTGTCAGCGTGCGTGCGCTGAAAAACTGCCACCTTTCGAACTTACGGTATCTGCACTGCAGTACATAACTGGTAGCTCAGGCACACGTATCAGCGCAGGCTGCCCTTTTCGACTTTTGCTTCTGGAGCACAATTATCAGCACAGGCTGCCCTTTTCAACTTTTGCGCCTGAGGCACAATTATCAGCGCAGGCTGCCCTTTTCGACTTTTGCGCCTGAGGCACAATTATCAGCACAGGCTGCCCTTCTCAACTTTTGCGCCTGAGGCCCAATTATCAGCGCAGGCTGCCCTTTTTGACTTTTGCGCCTGAGGCACAGAAGGCATTACCGGTCCACATCCAAACTGGCACAGTGATTTGTTGCTCCTGTTGTGTGTTTCAATACGAACATGGCAGCATGTTGGTGTTCATGCACACGCAGGTCGCCCTCACCCTTCCGTGGTAAGGGCCTGGGAGGCAGCGTTGGTCCCCAACCCCCAACTAGCCCATGCCAGGCCAACAAGAGCAGCAACTACAACGACACAAGCCGTGTGGCCAACGCGCATGGTAAGGGGCACATCCTTTGGTGGCACTCGGGTGCTGGAAAATACGAAACTGGGATAAGGTGGCATCGTATGCGTGAGGCGTAACAGTAATGAAGGGTGTGCTGCAAAAGTGTGCTGAGTCAAGAAAACTGCCCTGGTGCCGTGCATCCGACACTGGTCCCTGCCCGGCCAAATAACTTGTTAGGCCGAGATGAAAGGCATCCCTCTGTCATCGTCATTAGCACCAGCATCAGCATTACCACCCTCAGTCGATGCTGCTGCTGCTGCTGCTGCTGCTGCTGCTGCTGCTGCTGCTGCATCACAGCCTATTTTGTTTGTGTGTGTATGTGTGCGTGTGTGTGTGAAGGCTGTCTTCACATGATGTTAGGAAATCTTGCTTCAGGAACTGTCCTTGCTTGAGCCCTTCCCTATTTTTGCCGCATTGTAATGTAACTTGCAGGAAATTTGTTGAAAGGAGGAGAAGAAGGTAGAAGAGGAACACTTCAACCCAAATAAAATTGAGCGCGTTCGCGAGCCCTTGTGCAAGCACACCAAGCACATCAGGTCCAAGCATACCAAGCACGCCAAGCACATCATGCACTGCTCCCTGGCCTTTGCATGCAATCCCATGAGAGCCTTGGTAGCCCACACAGGGTGTCCAGAGCCATCCTACAAACACAGGGCCTGCAAGGTTTGGGGCAGCGCATGATCAGCTGTCCAGCAAATGCATTTTGGTGGTGAGCATGCTCCTCCTCCCCCCCCCCCCCCCCCTCCTGTGTCTCCCCAGCCACTGCACCATCCCAGATCCTGGGACCAGATTTGCTGCACCAACCAACTTCACGCCATGAAGCTGTTGGTGAAGTCGAAATTGGGTTTGGAGCAACTCGGTGCAGGGGGGGACACTTTTATGTAATGTTGCCTGAGATTTTAGAGTCTGGACGAACATAGGAATTCCTACATTCCTATGAGAATTTGCCAGAGGGATTCAACTAGTCTATATTGCTGGACATGCTCCTTCTTGTATTTCTCTCCCAACTCTAACTATGCCGACCATTGTCTTTGATAGGAAATTTACATGTCACCAAACAATGAAGAACATTGGAGGACCCCAGATCATTCTCCTGGCCTTGGATCACCCAAAAATGGCCCACAACTCCACCCTGGGACCATTTTTCATTCCTAAAAACAGTTTTTTGTAACCTGTGTGTATACGCTTTCTTTCTGCACATCCAAAAAAAGGGAGGAAGGGGGTCTATTGACCTTTTGGCTCCCCTTGTACTGGTTTTCTCACCAGGGGAATGGCTGGAATCCTGTGTCTCGCCATCCACGGGGTCTTTCCACTCCATTTTTTTTGCAATGGTGTTATTTTAATACAAGAACTCCAAACCACTAAAAGTCACCCGATTCAGTACAGTGGGTGGCGAGGTTTGGAGACCTGGTGGTCAAATAGATTGGTTAACAACGCGGTTGAGTAGGCAGCTGTGCCCTGATTTGGATTTGACTAAATCCAGTTCTATAGGGAACCAAGATTTAAAATCCCCCAAAAAAGGTTCGCACATATGCAAGGAGCATACAATAAGCAGGCCAGTTCAGGCTTCAGACCATCCCCTCTGGAAGACTGCCAAGCACAGTCTTTCACTTGATCCCCTTGTGCCCAATCAAACAGCAGTCTGGGTAGCCTCCTTGACCACCAGTCCCCTGCACAAGTAGCCCTGTGCACGTCTCATTGATGCTTAACTTCAATGGGTGTCACAAAAAGCATACAGACCTCTGAGTTTGTGGCAACGATTGTTGGAGTGCGGCATGCGTAACTTTCAACAACTTGCAAGACCAGGCTATGCAATCATTTCCAACGCTTCTGGATGGTTTCTATGTGGATATGCCTGCGTGTGAACACGCCTGCGATCATGCAGGTCCCTATGTCCGCACCCACGTCCATGCCCACACCACCACAACCTCGCACACCTCTCCTTCCCATGCCACCACACCAACACACCACACCTCAAGCCATGCAAAGTCCCTGTACCAGGCACCAGATTCCACACAGGCGCCACAAGTGGCTCATGTTGGAGGGGTTGGCTTCCCACAAGCCGCCGCCAGCACCTTGCACTCTCCCACACACATCCCGCAGCCCACTGCTGCTGCTGCTCCTGCTGCTCATGTTAACTCAGGCAAGTGCTGCTGCTGCTTCTGCTGCTGCTCATGCGAACTCAGAAATGGAGTACAAGCAGAGCAGGCAGGCAAGCAGGCAAGTAGTGCAAATGGTGCAGGGGCAAGTGGTGCAGGGGTAAGTGGTGCAGGGCAAGCAGGCAAGTGATGCAAGTGGTGCAGAGGCAAGTGGTGCAGGTGCAAATGGTGCAGAGGCAAGTGGTGCAAGTGGTGCAGAGGCAAGTGATGCAAGTGGTGCAGAGGCAAGTGGTGCAGAGGCAAGCAGGCAAGTGGTGCTGGCAGAAGACAGACCTGTACGGGGGACAAAAGCAGGGTTTACTGCACTACCAACCCCAGGCCCCGTACAGGCACCCCAAGGAGCCCATGTAGATCTTGGAGGAGGGACTTCTTGCAAGCCGCTGCTAGCACCTTTCATTTTTGCACACATATCCCACGGCTCAAAGCTAACTGCTGCTGCTGCTGCTGTTGCTGCTATTGCTGTTGCTGCTACTTACTCGTCTTTAGGTGGATCCGCACGCATATTTTGCAGCCCGCTGCTGCTGCTGCTGCTGCTGCTGCTGCAATTGCTGTTCATGCCAATTTAGGTGACCTGGGCTAGCTGAGTACGGAGTACGCCCAGGGGCGCTGGAAAAGGTGGGAATGAAGCATAAAAGTACATGATAAGAATACTCTGAAGGTGTGCATGTACCGGTGCGTTTGTCAGTGCTCTCTTGCCCACAACTGCAGGCTGAGGCTGTGGCATCGAATGAGCCAGGTCATGGAGAAAGCCACCTTCTGCCTAGCAGGCAACTACAATCCGCCAACGCCTTGCACCTGTGTGCATAGCTCACGCACATATCCAGCATGCATGCTGTAAGCGGTTATCTAAAACATGTGCATGAAATTCGACTTCGCAAATGCACATGGGCACAGTTCCCCCTTTCCACAAATGCACATGGGCACAGTTCCCCCCTTTCACAAGTGCATATGGGCACAGCTCCCCCTTTTTGCAGGAGCACATGGGCACAGTTCCCCCCTTTCACAAATGCACATGGGCACATTCCCCCTTTTCGCAAGAGCACATGGGCACAGTTCCCCCCTTTAACGAATGCACGCGGGCACAGTTCCCCCTTTCCACAAATGCACACGGGCACATTTTCCCCTTCTCACAAATGCACATGGGCATAGTGCCCCCTCTTTCACAAACGCAAATGGGCACATTTCCCCCTTTTTGCGAAAGCGCATGGGCACATTTTCCCCCTTTCCCCAAATGCACATGGGCACAGTTCCCCCTCTTTCACAAAAGCACATGGGCACAGTTCCCCCTTTTCCAAACCCTAACCCAAAATGCACAGGTGCCCTGCAGCCTGGTGCGACAGGCGGGCAAACATTTGGATCCAATCCCTTTCCCTCGTCATTTCCCTGCCCTGCATGTGTAGGTGCCCTGCAGCCTGGCGCAGCAGGCGGACGCGCCTCCGGATCTATCACTTTCCCCCAGCTGGGCGGCGTGTCACGGTATGATGGTAGTGCTGCACACCTGCCCTACCTGCCTGCGGGTCAAGCTCATGGCATAGATGGCACCGTGGTTGCACCAGGGTACCAGCAGTATGCGCAGCAGCAGCAGCAGCAGCAGCAGCAGCAGCAGCAACAACAGCTACAACAGCAGCAACAGCACCCGATGGAGGAGGGAGGTGGCATGATGGCTGTTGATGACGATGACGACGATGTGCTGCCTGGTACTCCGGAAGAGGAGCAGCCTGCCAATGACTGCAACGGGCCCAGCATCATCGGCATGGGGGTCATGGACATAGGCGGGTAGGGTAGGGCAAGGTAGAGTAGGGCAGCCTACCAGTGACTGCAACAGGCCCAGCACCATTAGCACGGACATAGGCGGGTAGGGTAGGGCAAGGTAGAGTAGGGCAGCCTGCCAGTGACTGCAACAGGCCCAGCATCATTAGCGCAGACATAGACGGGTAGGATAGGGCAAGGTAGAGTAGGGCAGCCTACCAGTGACTGCAACAGGCCCAGCATCATTAGCGCGGACATAGGCGGGTAGGGTAGGGCAAGGTAGAGTAGGGCAGCCTACCAGTGACTGCAACAGGCCCAGCATCATTAGCGCGGACATAGGCGGGTAGGGTAGGGCAAGGTAGAGTAGGGCAGCCTACCAGTGACTGCAACAGGCCCAGCATCATTAGCGCGGACATAGGCGGGTAGGGTAGGGCAAGGTAGAGTAGGGCAGCCTACCAGTGACTGCAACAGGCCCAGCATCATTAGCGCGGACATAGGCGGGTAGGGTAGGGCAAGGTAGAGTAGGGCAGCCTACCAGTGACTGCAACAGGCCCAGCATCATTAGCGCGGACATAGGCGGGTAGGGTAGGGCAAGGTAGAGTACGGCAGCCTGCCAGTGACCGCAACAGGCCCAGCATCGGTGGTTAGGGTAGAACAAGGTAGAGTACTAAGGCAGAAATAGGGGCTTTGGCATGCATACAGGGAATGAATTTTACCCGGCTACGGGCAGAATGCATGAGGCACCATGATGTAGCACACATGCAATGTAGAGGTAGCCTCACACTAAGCCGAGCAAGTTTATTTTCAGTGGATACGTGATGGTGATCAGCGTCATGAAGATCCATTCGCCCAGGAATATTCAGTAACACAAGAGCAAGCTGCTGTTGAAGAGCATGAGGCAGGATTGCAGGCAGGGCAATAATGAGAACAGAAAGGAAAAGTATGCGCCAGCCAAAAGGCCGCATGCATTAAGGAAAGGTCCCCTGACTACAGCAAGCATTGATGAGAACAAGGCGGAACCGAGACCAGGGAAGCACCTTAGAAAAGAAAAGTCTACGCAAGCCAAAAGGCCGCGTGCATTAAGGAAAGTTCCCCTGACTACAGCAAGCACTGATGAGAACAAGGCGGAACCGAGACCAGGGAAGCACCTTAGAAATGAAAATAAAAGCCTACGGGCCTGAGGCCGCGTGCATTTCTGAGACCAGGGGAGCAGATTCAATACTATACTGTGGTGTTAGGAGCATTTGGTGAAATAAGTAGTAATTGGCAGAATTTGGAAGATATGTGTGCCAGCTTTACTCATTGGCCTAAGGGTGAAGGACGCTAGGATGGGATCATCATTTGAGATGCCTCCAATGCATCTTCCCTTTGCCACAGGCTTGCCTCTCACAGCCTTGGCAATCAAAAATGAATTGGAATATATTAACAAAGAAAGTCCACACTCTCACTCTCATGTCTCAACCTTTTAGCCATAATATTCCGGGAGCTGATGACAGTCAAAGCACTGTTGACTACATCCCAACACAGCCCAACTCCCCATGTACAACAGATACTGTCCATACAGGCAAAACGCGCAACCCTCCTTCCTGTCAAAACACGCCACACAGCCTAGATACACAAATCAATAACCACAAAAATAAGGTTACAAGGTTACAATGGGGTTTAAGCCTTCAGCCATAAAATTTGGCTGCTCGGCTCTTATGTGACAGAGAAGCCCTGAGAAAAATCTAATGAAGATAAAAAAAACTCAGGTCATGCACAAATAAACAAGAGTGTTCACAGGCACAGGTAGCAACTCTGTATTCAGGCTACCACACAATCCATAAGCCGTACAACACTAGAAGTGCTGCACTGTTCCATAACAAAGTATTGTTCCATAGAGTATCCAGTAGCAGTGCAGCACAAAAAAGCACCACACAATCCATTAGCCGTACAACACTGGAAGTGCTGCACTGTTCCATAACAAAGTATTGTTCCATAGAGTATCCAGTAGCAGTGCAGCACAAAAAAGCACCACACAATCCATTAGCCGTACAACAGTGGAAGTGCTGCACTGTTCCATAACAAAGTATTGTTCCATAGAGTATCCAGTAGCAGTGCAGCACAACAAAGCACCACACAATCCATTAGCCGTACAACACTGGAAGTGCTGCACTGTTCCATAACAAAGTATTGTTCCATAGAGTATCCAGTCCAGTATAAAAATAAGAACAAAAAAATACTTCACATAGAGACAGAGCTGACCCCTCCTGTCATCAACCCCCTCAGCTCGCTATGCCAAGCCTCTGAGGTCTGGAATTATAAGAGAACCTCAGTCCAGAAGATTGCAAAAGCAAAAACAGCTAGCCATGCCATCAATGCTATATATAACCATGATTTTGACATAACCCATATAGATGATTGGAGAAACTGCACGGTTAATAAAAAAGACGGAAGGAGAAGCCTCATCCACCACCAAGTGCAATACCACACCCATTTTGCCCAAATAATTATTGAGGAGTGGGCTATGCTTTTCTTCAAGAAAGCTGGCCTTCAGCCTGCGACTACCTCAACTGCTGCTTGCACTGATATTGAGTGTGCTTGCTGCCAAGTTTGCAACAACCCTGGTGGCTATGAACCTATTAATCTGAACCTCCTTTCCTCAATATGTATATCTGTGATGTCTGCCAACAAACATACCACAGGAAATGCATGAAAGAACTTGGTTGCTATACTGATGGGCAAAGACAAGAGATAGATGCAGCTGACACATGGGCTTATCCCACCTGTGCAGGCCTGAACAATGCACAGAAAATTGACAGAGAAAATCAGTCCAGAGAAGAGCTCGTAAAGGTCACTTGAATGCCCTCCTGGGAGCCGGAGGAAACAAAAAAGACCTGGCCAATATTCCAACAGAGTTTGCTTGAATCTAAAGCCAGGCAGGCCGAATCTGACCTTTCCTGACCCACAGCAGACTCTGCCTTTCTGACATTGAGAGACAAGGCTTTGAAAAGCCCGGTGCTATTAACATCTGGAAGCAGAAACTTGACACAGAGCTATGCAACAAAATTACCTTAAATATGCACCCCACTAATCCACAAGTAGACATTAAACACACTGGTTGCAGCAAATTTTGGCTGCGTGACATTGACCTTGTCAAGTACAAAGTAAAACAAAGCCCTCATCAAACATCACTAGACACTGAATCATGCTATACTGATCATACCTTGAACCAGTTAAACAACTTGGACTGGACCATCAACGGGCCCATAAACTTGCTCAAAAACTCCATGCCCATTCGGTTCAGTATGCCCATAAGCTTGTTACCACTAGACGTGCTATGGAAAATGATGCTTCTCACAGCCAGGTTCTGGAGCCGGGTGCTTCCAGTAACCCTAAAGATCCCCATTAGCTTTCTTCTTTGTAGCTTTGTGGTGGAGGAGGCTCACGGCTCTTCTGAGCCAATGTGTCTCCTTTTCCTCAATTGATGTAGGGAGAGTTTCCTCTGCCTACGTAGTTTTTCTTTTCTTTTCTTTCATGCAGCCCCCACCTTCGTGCTCCACCTTCCGTTATCCTCCCTGAAAATCTACAAATCACACGTGGCCTGCATTTACAACACACAAGGTGAATGTGTTGGGATGATAACCCCCAGCCAATTTCAACTCCTTTACAAGGCATTCTAATCAAGGTGTGCAGGTCGGCCTGGGATATTGCGCACAAAAGCAGCATCAGGGCAGCTTTGGAGCCAAGCAGAAAACCAGCACCATTAGGGAAAAGCCAGTCATGGATAGCTCTGGAGATATTTACGGGGACTCCTATGCCCTGATCCAGGAGTCTCTCATTCCGGCAGGCGTCCATACGGATAAGGGATGAGCTATATCTGCCTTTGCTGAGGGCTTGCTGAGGGCCCATTGGTGTGCACCTCATTCATTGTTGGTTAGGACGTCTAAGGAAGGAAAGGAACTTCCTTTCCTTTGAAAGGAAAGGCTTACAAAGCTGTACCCGCCTGCGGGGGGCAGCTTAGCTGAAGCAGAAATGTGCCTGTAACCGAAGCAGTCCAATCTAAAAGCAAATCTAGAAGCTCAGTCACAGCATTTCAGGTAAGCAGACACGAACTTGGCTAATCCTAGGACGTCAGCCTGTTTCATGGAGTCTCTGAGACGTGTTGCATTACTTGGGGGTGCAGAGCTAATCAGATGCTGGAATTGAGTGTGCTGCGGACATCTAAGGGCAATGTGATTAATGCTGTCCATTTTGCCGTATGCTTAGTAGTGAGCAGTGTACAGAAAGAAAGAAAAGAAAAACTACGTAGGCAGAGGAAACTCTCCCTACATCAATTAAGGAAAAGGAGACACATTGGCTCAGAAGTGCCGTGAGTCCCCTCCACCACGAAGCTACAAAAAGAAGACTCTAATGGGGATCTGGAGGGTTATTGGAAGCACCCGGCTCCATAACCAGGCTGCAAGAAGTATTCTTGTTTTCAATAGCACGCCTAGTGGTAACAAGCTTGTTGGCATACATGACAGAATGGGCATGAAATTTGCGAGCTAGTCTATTGGCGCGTTGGTGGTCAAGTCCCAGTTGTTTAAACTGGTTAAGGGTGTGCTCAGTGTAGCAGGTCCCACCAACACCCAAAAGGATGGTGTGGAGAGTCACAACTTTTGCATTAATGAGTTTGCAGAGGTCTGCATGCTGCCGCTGTGCCGCCTCCAACTGATGTCCAGGCCTCGTGTCTTCACAGTTCTTGATTTCAATCAAGTGCACATGCCGCTGGTTTACATTCACTTGGTGGGGTTGCCTCACGCGGTTGGCTGTTGTGGCCCTCAGTGTGGGGTTGTGTCTGCTGCGTAACGCATGATGGTGTGAGCAGGAGGTAGAAGGAGAAGAAGTGGGTTTGGCTTTATAGGGAGTAATCAGTATAGCATCAGGACGGCTGGAGGTGAGTCTAGATCTCTTAAAAATTTTTCTTGGAAAGAGGTAAGGGGGTATAACTCTGTTTGATGCATGTGCAGGGATTTGAAGGTTGTGCTGCGCCAACCTATCACCACTCCCTATGTCCATGTTAACCAAGCCTGCTCCCCAAGGGCTTTTGCTAAGAGCTTAGATGATCATTCTTGCAGAAACATTGTGGAGTTCAGTTTTCGTGCTTGAGGTGATATGATTTTGGCAGCCTGAAAGCATGTGGGGCGCTGTCTAATTGATGACAGCCTGGGAGAGGGTATAGTGGGTTAGTTGACCTTTTGAAGCGAACCGCATGTTTTTGGTTATAGAGGGTGCCAGTGCGATATTGTAGGATGGTGCGCTTCATGGGTGTGGATATACAGGACATGTTCCTAAAGGCATTGCTGATTTTCTTATCTACATGTGGTAACAAACTCTGATAATATGAGTAGTAGCCTGTTTTGGGGTTGGCATATCCAAGTCTGTGTTTTGTATGCATATGAGACTTGAGAGCATTTTGAAGATTGGGGAGGTAGGTGATTTTAGGATTGGGCGTA
Organism: Dunaliella primolecta; assembly: GCA_914767535.2. NCBI lineage: Eukaryota > Viridiplantae > Chlorophyta > Chlorophyceae > Chlamydomonadales > Dunaliellaceae > Dunaliella > Dunaliella primolecta. The sequence goes on along the minus strand of OU611754.1, from coordinate 13,608,362 downwards.
CGAGCTGTGGATGTGCCAGCATTGTATTCTTTTTTTTTCTCTTTGGCTCACCAAAATATATGAGAAAAAGGATTTCCGCCGGGGCCTGCGCTAGGGATCCCGGTATCAGCCACATCATTATTGGCTTGGCTTGCTTGATATTTTGCAATAGCATCTGCACATTCGTTACCAGCAATGCCAGCATGAGATTTAACTTTGTAGAAACAAATATTGCTTTGGGAGTTGCTAATGAGGGTAGATATGTTTTTTAGGACATCCCCTTGAATATGTTGTTTGTGCTTCTCTGGGTAAATAAGTTGTTTACGTATTTGATGAAGAGAGGTGAGACTTTCTGAAGCAATGTGTGAATAAGAGTGTGTGATGGCAGCAGCAATTGCTGCTAATTCAGCTCGACATATGGTGTTGGTAATTCCAGCACCGTTGGGCTCGACAAAACTTCTGCTATCGGTGAGAGGACAGTAGACTCCTGCTCCAATTTCTTGTTTGCCATTCTGGATTTGACAACTACCATCAGTGTAAGCCCATGTCCTCCAGTCAGGGACTTTGAGCTTGAGGGTTGGACTAGATTGGTTAGGTACAAAAAATTCTTTCTGACTACCTACGTGTGGAGAGGTAAGATATCTAGATATTTGTTGTTTGTCAGAGGGGAGGCGTTGGCATTTATTGAATCCAGGCATATCAGCATGCATTGTATTGAGAGTAGAATGGTTGCCTATGCTGCGCAGCTTCCAGTTAACTTCTGGTACAGCCGAAGCCAGGCCTTGTAGCCAAGCTGGGTTATGATTGTTTAAATGAATCCTTGCAGCTGTGTTCCATACTGCAATATTTTGTTGGTCCCAGGTGTGCTGAGAAAGGGGTATTTCCTGGTTGATGGAGGATTGTGGATCGTTGTAGCAAAGGTTGGTATGAGCGATGGTTCCAAGTTCACAACAGAGATGTGTGAGCAGTGTACAAAGGTGGAAAACTTAAATTTGATGGCATGTATTGTGTGCAAACTATTCCCGTGCAGTGTTTCAATGCAATACTATGATGTTCAAGGGTGATCTTTGGATTATTCCAGGACGAGTTGCTTATTTATGGTGTTGGTATGTCAAGGGGGTGGGTTGTGGCATTCAGTATTGACTGTGGTGTCTGGGGGAGTGGCCTATATGGCATAGTTCAGCCTCTGCTAGCTATCATAGCTGAAGGATTGTAACAGCCTGTTACTGAGTGGCCAGAGGTATCAGCATTGTAACACTGGCCAGAGGTGTCAGCAGAGCCGAGCTTTGGCTTTTGTGCACTGCACATGGCATGTGTGTTTCAAGCTTGTCTGTCAGGTTCTTGAGAAAATAAGTTGGACCAGTGTGGGAGTGATGTGGTTCACTTTTGCGTCTGCCAGTGTGTGAGTGCTGCAATGAAAGCCAGCTACTGCTCTTGAATGGGAAAGTACATTCTGATCATAAGTGTATCTTACAGTCTGCATGCCCAGCATCTATTAGCATGCATTTGGAATTTCAAAGCATCTGTGAGGTTTGGAAAGTATATCAGATTGGGAAGTGTATCAGGTTGGGGAACACTCACATATCCTTGGTCCTGCCTCTTTCGGAGCCCTCCTAATCCCCATTGACCTCTTTCTTTTTCTCTTGGTGAAGGAGTTACATGGTGCCTCGGCCCTAGGTATCCTGCTTTCCTTAATTGATCTCGGGAGTGTTTTCACTGCCTGTGTATTTTTCTTTTCTTTCTCTTCCCCAAGCCGTCCAAGCATTATGTAGCCGGCCTGAGGCTAGCCTGATGCTTAGGAATTCTGTCTGAGCATTCGTTCCCAGAAAATAAAAGAAGAAAGGAAAAGCTACGTAGGCAGAGAAAACTATCCCTACATCAATTAAGGAAAGAGAAACACATTGGCTCAAAGAGCTGTGAGTCTCTCTCACCAGAAGATGCGAGGGGAATTAATGTGGATCGGGTGGGTTTCTGGCAGCACACTGCTCCAGGGCACCAGTGTTATGAAGAGTGTTTTTATTTTCAATGGCACCTCTGGTAGAGGTAAGTTTGTGCGCAAATTGTACAGGATGGGCATGGAGTTTTGTTGCAAGTGTTTCAGATCTCTGTGAGTCACGTCAGAAAATTCTTGAATTGCTCAAGGGTATGGGCAGTGTAAATAGTTCCGCCCACACCCAGTTATTCCAGCGTGACATTTCGCCTCACAGAAAACATGTGTGACCTTGAGAGGCACAGGCAAGGTTTGCCATGATTACCAACCACCATTAACACCAGACACGCTCTTCAGTTACAGGGGGCATTTGGTGGCAGGGAGGGGCTGGGCGTGCGGCTTTGAAGAATGGAAAAAAAAGGAGAGCCTGGGTGCCTAGAAACGTAGCTGACAAGCCTGATCCACATGAGCTCTTTTTCCAGTTGAAGGCTTAATCCCAACTTGGATGCAAACCTCTCTCCCTGGATCTCCCATGGCTAGCTGTGTCTTGTGTAGGTCTGAGGGCCCTCTGGCGACACCTTTCTTTAAAAAAGTAACTAGTAGCTTGCTAGATCTTGGACCTTTCTTTAATACGCGCAGCCTTCTTGGCTGTTTAGGTAATTTCTATTCCTACTGTGCCATAGTGTGCAAACTTTTTACCAGTAGCCGTGCCATTCATTGATTGAAAGCAATCGTGACACAATCTTGCTTCTTTTTGTTGCTTCGTGGTGGAGGGGACTCACGGCCCTTTTGAGCCAACGTGTCTCCTTTCCTTAGTTGATGTAGGGAGAGTTCCCTCTGCCTACGTAGTTTTTCTTTTCATTCTTTCTTTCACAATCTTGCCCAAATCTGGACGTCCAATGATGCCAGCAACCCTCCTGGCTCTCACTACTAGGTGTATACTTTTTTCTTTTTTTGGTGAAGGGGAACTCATGGCTCTTTAAGCCAATGTGTTTCCTTTTCCTCAATCCATGTAAGGCCACCAGCACCCACGCCCAGTGGGCGTGGAGACCAGGGTAACGGGCTGCAGGCCTCTTGAGATGCCCACATGGTGCCTTGACGCTAGGTATCCCCTTTTTCTTTTTTGACGTGGGGAGTGCTTTCAATGCCTGCATACTTTCCTTTTCTCTTGAAATGCTCTTGAAATCTCCTTGCCATGCAGCTCTTAACAATCCCATAAGGTAGACACTGGGCCGTTTAGTCTTACAGTTTTAAAATAATGGACATTAATCCCAAAAGGGATAAATCAGATCATCATAGCTCAACCAATGTTTTAAATGCAAGCCTATAATCCCTGTGTACGTAGCTAATGAGGGAGTAGTGTTGGCGCTTTGGCAGTTGATCATGCTCACAACCATATTCACGTACTGCCTAGAAGGCAGTGAACACACACTTTCTGAAATGCATGGTAGATATTTAAGGGAATCACACGCAGCCCTCCAAGCACCAAGTGTTTGCCTGAGGATCTGGAAAATGAATGCTTACCAGATTGCAACCTAAGAAGGCCTGTTCCTGATCAGTTCCCCAAGCCTTGACGGAATATTGCACAACCAGCCTTGTGAAAGGAGGACAATGCAGGCAGTGATTACTCCCCAGATCTATACAGGAAAAGGAGCCACCAGCCTTGTGACACATGTCCACAGATTTAAGCGGCTATTGCCAAGTGCGCTTCGTTTTCCAGAGACCATGCTCTTTGTTTTGCTCTTTGACATGTATTCGCCCATTTCAAAATGTCGGGGGATCATACTTTTGGATGCCCTGCCACCAAAGAGATGCACGGACGAGGCCATGTGCATGCTGCAGGGTACCGGCAGTTGCACCTTCTTTAAGAGTGCTGTCCCTGTAGCAACATAGCACTTCAGATTGGCGCTTTCCACAGGGCCCCTCCAACAGCTCATCCTGACATATCCAACACCTTGGCGTCTGGGAGAAGCGGGTTCTCGATGTGATCAATGTACAGCCTATGTACAGCATACAACCACACCTGCACACACAGCAAATAGGAGGAGAGATATACATACATGCAGAGGAAAATAAAGAATAAGGGTTTAGAAATAAAGAAAATGTGGGACGACAACCAGTCAGGATCTTGCACAATTGAAAAGCTCCAGCGGCAGTAAAAAAGGTAAAAAAAGTGAAGGGAAAGAGTGTGTGTGGATCAGGGTTCAATAGAGTCAAAAATGGGGATTTAAGGGATCAAATACAGCTTCACAAAGCAGTACTGAAATATAGCAAGCCTCCTATGTTGCAAAGTCCCTTAATTGTGTTTCCATTCATTCTTGGAGTAATGAGGCTTTGCAAGAGCTCCCATGATAAAAACGCTTGTTTACAGAGTTTTGCGCTTTCGTGTCTCTTCCACAACTTCATCGCTCATGCCCTTGCCCCTGCAATTTCAGCATGAGCCGTACTTGTTGCACACTTGATCAGCCAAAGGGCTGCAGGCGAACCTCATAGCCCTTGTAAACCCTTGCGTCAACCTTCCAGCCTGAGCCTCACAACATCATGCCTCACTCTGCAGCGCTTGCGGCAGCCGGACCTGGCGTGCACAGTCTCTTCGTCTCCTGTCTTTCTTACTGCTGCTGCTGCCTTGTGGGAGTCATGCAAGTACAAGTTCAACCCCGTCCCCCAGCATGGAAGGCTGATGGTAATGAGCTGCCCCTCATCACCCTCAAGAAGGCGGTGCCTCCATCATAGCCAAGATTTTTGACCCAGCCATAGGGCTGGGGGAAATGAGGTGCAGGCCTGGGATGGGTCATTCGTGGGTGCGTTCCAGATGGGAGGCATTTGATCCCATAAATGTAAAGCGCATTTTTTGATCCCATAAATGTAAAGCGCGTTTTTTGTGTACATTGGGGGATTTTTAGGTGCCAAATTTGGAAGGGAGGGTCTGAATGGCAGGGATCCCTAGGAAGAGTCTGAACCACATCCCAATTTACCCCCTGCGTCCCCAAGGCAATCAACACCTACAAACTTGAGAACTCAAGAAGATAAGAAGCTTACATGGGATTATATTTCATTGATTCAGCCAGGAGGCAACGATGGTTGACAGACAGGCGGATTTCAACACGTGCAAGCTGTGTGAGCATGTGTTTTATGAATGTACCAGGGCAGTCAGTCCAAGCTGCTGATTGAGTAGCAGCGCACAGATGCGGAGCGCAAATGCAGATTTCTTGACAAATGTAGAGGATTCATTGTGCTGTTTGCCAAATGTAAGAGTGGTGTGTGCAGCTGGACCTTAAGTATGTTGCAAACAAAATGCTTCCTTTGAAGTGTATTAGTATGCAGTGGGAGCAGAGCTTGCATCTGAATTTTGTGAGCTTTTCAACAGTAGCTACAGCTTCTAAAAAGTATGAACTTATGTGTCTTGCACACCTCCACAAGCAAGAGCAGTATAGCTACCCTTCTGCTACACTGCTGCAGCTGCATTGCTGCAGGCATCTTGTACATGCAATTCTACTTGACAAATCAAAATGTTCAGGGCAAATAGAGGATGATTACCCCTGCGGGATTACGCGGGAAACCAAAAACTAAATATTGAGGGGGTTGCGGGATTAAGGCGGGAATCACAAAGCAAGCATGTTTTTCAGGGGTGCGGAATGACTACAGTTATGTACGGTAGGTTGTGAAGCCTGACTCCTGCTATAGTCTGGTCGTCCTGAATGGCAAGCCCTTCTTGCAAGGTGAAAGACTCTTTGGGGGAAGAATTTTCCGTTTGCATGCAGGATATTGCAATTTTTTTGCTTGTCCAGGTGGAAACTAAAATGTCCAACATGCAAATTCTATCACAACCTGAGACAATCTGTGAAGCTCTGTCTTGGAAGCACAGGTCTTTCTTGAATCCATAGTTTCTGTCATAAAAGGCACAACACGACTTCAGCTAATGGCAGCAATCTTATATAATGTACACCCACCACAGCAAGGAAGACGATCACACCAAGTGCAACCAGAAGGCTCTCATTAAAGGTCGTTTTCTTTTGCTCCTCCCTGCAACAAAGAAGAAACGGAACAGCAACTCCTCTTCATGAGCAACATATATCGCATGCTACACAGCATACATACATCTCATGTCTATTCAAGCATGCAAGCCTGTTCAAGCATGCAAGTCGTTGTACAATGCATGCATGTGTATGTATGTGTACGTTTACATGTCTGTGTGTGTGTGTGTGTGTGTGTGTGCGCGCGCGCGCGCGCAAGTGTTTTTTTTGTGTGGATGTGTGACATGAATTGCAAATTAAACAAGGTCTTTCCTCACAACACTCTCGGAAAACAATCCTGCTCTCAGGAAGTATGGGCAAGAGCAAGCATTTATGCATACGTAAGCAACGTCCATGAATACATGCATGTGCAAGCTTGCGTCTGCTTCTATGCTTTAATTCACGGACTGTACGTGTGCATGAGCGCGGGAGTGTGTGCGTGCGTGTGTGTGTATGTGTGTGTGTGTGTGTGTGTGTGTGTGTGTGTGTGTGTATGTGTGTGCGCGCGCGCACATACCCCACCTGATGGAAAAAGTTGGCTTGTTTCCAGAGCTTCCTTGTCTGCTAGTCTTTATCTCTATGGCATGCTGCGAGGAATTGGCCTGCGGAGTTCTCATGGTGGCAAGTTTCATTACACCTCGGTTTTCCGACTTACATGTTCCAGCATTATACTCGTTTCATTGACAAGCAGTCCAATTCAGAGTCTAACGTTACAAAGTTCAAAATGTAAAGACAGCGGTACCGGTGTATGGAAGTTCTTCAGACATGTGGCGATTGGTCAAGAGACAATTTTTTCGCAATCAGTCCAAAGATTTAAAAAAGTCTTATAATGAATGAGCTACTGTAAGTATTGGGATGTATCCGTGGCAGGCGCTTTTAGTCAGGTCTTTTTAGAGCTTGCATCTGTCCTTGACTTCTGTATGAGTTTGGTCTGGACACCTCTCCTTGTGTGTAGCAGTAGCCTGTTGGTATCCAGGTGCTGTGAATTGCTGGTCCTGCCGGTAAGGTGTGCATTGCGTGCGTATGAGTAGGACAAGTTCTGTGCATTGTACCCATGGACTGGTTGCAGAGGTTCTTGCTGAGTAGAGGGGACTCGTGAAGTACAAAATCAGCATGTTATTTTGGGCGCCTTGAGATTTTCGATAGGTCACGCTCATCATATGTGCGCTTCAGTGAGTTATGACAATGTGCCTCTGCAGGAAGGATGCGCAAGGTTGTGTTGACTGTTCCACATGGAATTCTGCGGCTTGCTATTGCACAACAGAAACCGTCTTTTGGCATGCACGGTACAGTCGGCTGACAAGCGGCGCAGTGATATTGAGGCTTTGTGGAAAAAGAGGCTCATGAAAGCCTTTTGCAGGTGCACTGCTTTTGAAGAGACATGCTGATTGGAGAGGCATGTGTATGTGCTGGGTACAGAGACGTTAGGCGGAACTTTACAAGTCAAAGTTGTCTGTGGCATTGCTTTCTTTGAAGCGGCTCAAATTCTCATGATCCGAGTTTACTTGGTTATGCTGAAGACTACTTGGATCTTCCCCATCATGTCCTTCGCAACACTGCCAGATTCAGGCTGCGGGTACACGCTCTCCGAGTTGAACGGGCTACTTGGTCCAATAGTACTTCTCCGGTCTGTGATATCTGTGATTCTGATGACATACAAGATGAAAAAGATGTGTTGTTCAGATGCTCCAATCCCCAGGTCTGCTCTCTCCGTCAAAAGTATGCCTCACTTTTTAAACACAACTTCTCTTTCCTACACCTCCACGTCTCCCACAGGATGTCCTGTCTAGGCACCATTCACCATGTGAATTCCCAGGTTATCAATTTTTTTCTAAACCAGGATAACAACAAACTTCCATTTTTTCTTCATGACCTCGTGTGTATTTATGAACAGGCTAGCAGTCAAACGTCTTGACTGAGGCCTTTTTTCCCTTGTAACCCTTGAAGACTACCAGTATGCAGTGATATGGTGGAAAATATCAAGCCTCCGCTGAATCTGTAGAAGGTTATATTATGCCACTGCGTTGGATGAAGTGGAGTTGTTTTGCCGTCTTTGCTGGATGAGGGTAGAAAAGAAAAAAGAAAAACAATTTAGGCGGAGGAAACTCTCCCTACATCAATTAAGGAAAAGGAGACACATTGGCTCAGAACAGCCTTGAATCCCCTCAACCACGAAGCTACAAAAAGAAGATTATAATGGGGATCTGGAGGGGTATTGGGAGCACGCGGCTCCATAACCTGGCTACGAGAATTATTCTTATTTTTAAAAGCATGCCTAGTGGTAACAAGCTTGTTGGCATACATGACAGAATGGGCATGAAGTTTGCGAGCTAGTCTATTGGCGCGTTGGTGGTCAAGTCCCAGTTGTTTAAACTGGTTAAGGGTGTGCTCAGTGTAGCAGGTCCCACCAACACCCAAAAGGATGGTGTGGAGAGTCACAACTTTTGCATTAATGAGTTTGCAGGGGTCTGCATGCTGCCGCTGTGCCGCCTCCAACTGCTGTCCAGGCCTCGTGTCTTCACAGTACTTGAATTCAATCAAGTGCACATGCCGCTGGTTTACATGAAGCTGGTGGGGTTGCCTCACGCAGTTGGCTCGTGTGGTCCTTTGTGTTGGGTCGTGTCTGCTGCGTAATGCATGGTGTGAGCGAGTGGAAGAAGGAGAAGAAGGAGCGGGTTTGGCTTTGTAGGGAGTAATCAGTATAGCATCAGGGCGACTGGATGTGAGTCTAGATCTCTTAGGAATTTTCTAGGAAAGAGGTAAGGGGGTATAATTCTGTTTGATGCATGTGTAGGGATTTGGAGGTTGTGCAGCGCCAACCTGTCATCACTCCCTATGTCCATCTTAACCAAACCTACTCCCCAAGGGCTTCTGCTAAGAGCTTTTGATGATCATTCTTCCAGTTACATTGCGGCGTTCAGTTTTCATGCTGGAGATGATACGATTTTGGCAGCCTGAAAGCATGTGGAGTGCGCTGTCTAATTGATGACAGCCTGGGAGAGGGCATAGTGGTTCAGTGGACCTCTTGAAGCGAACCGCATGTTTTTGGTTATAGAGGGTGCCAGTGCAATATTTGTAAAATGGTGCACTTCATAGGTGAGGATATACAAAGCATGTTTCTAAAGGCATTGCTGTTTTTCTTGTTAACATGAGGTAATAAGCTCTGATAATAAGAATAGTAGCCTGTTTTGGGGTTGGCATATCCAAGTCTGTGTTTTGTATGCATGTGAGACTTGAGAGCATTTTGAAGATTGGGGAGGTAGGTGATTTTAGGATTGGGTGCAGAAGCTGGATGTGCCAGCGTTTTGTTCTCTTTTTTCCTCCTTGGCTAACCAAATTAAGTGAGAAAATGGATTTCCGCCAGGGCCTGCGCCCGGGTCCCAATATCAGCCACGCTTTTATTGGCTTGATCAGCCTGATATTTAGCAATAGCATCTGCACGTTCGTTACCAGCAATGCCAGCATGAGATTTACTTTGTAGAAACAAATATTGGTTTGTGACTTGCCAATGAGAGAAGATATGATTTTAAGAACATCCCTTGAATATGTTGTTTGTGCTTTTCTGGGTAAATAAGTTTTTTTACGTATCTGATTTAGAGAGGTGAGAATGTCTGAAGCAATGTGTGAATAAGAGTGCGTGACGGCAGCAGCAATTGCTGCTAATTCAGCCCGACGTATGGTGTTGGTAATTCCAGCACCGTTAGGACTTTGAACTTGGGGGTTGGACTAGATTGGTTAGGTACAACAAGTTCTTCCCGATTACCTACGTGTGGAGAGGTTAGATATCTAGATAATTGTTGTTTGTCAGAGGGGAGGCGTTGGCACGTTTTGAATCCAGGCATGTCAGCGTGTATTGTATTGAGAGTATAACACTGCGTAGCTTCTATTTGGCTTCTGATACAGCTGTAGCCAGGCCTTGTAGCCAAGCTGGGTTATGATTATTTAGATGAATCCTTGCAGCTGTGTTCCAGACTGCAATAATTTGTAGGTCCCAGGTGTGCTGAGAAAAGGGTATTTCCTGGTTGAGGGAGGATTGTGGATCGTTGTAGCAAAGGTTGGTGTGAGCGATGGTTCCAAGTTCACAACAGAGAACCTTAATACACGCGGCCTTTGGCCTGCGTAGGCTGTTCTTTTCTTTTCTTTCACAACAAAGATGTGGATAGGCAGTGATGAGTTTGGAATAGGGGTTAGTTACCATGTGTTGTCCCCAGACAGGGAGGAACATGAAAGTAGCAGTGGCCTTTGTGTCGAGAATGGCTGAGTAGATAGCATGGCGTAACGCCTGAGTCATAGCTTCCTCGGTGTTAATGGGATGGCAGACAGAGAAGCCTGGAAATCTGGATGAAAGGGAGTTATGATGAACACCAAAGAGAGTGTCTCGGGGGTCAGTGCTACAGTAGTGCTGGTATTGTGGGTTGTGATTCAGCAGGGAGGCCATTTTCTCTTGAGTGACCAGGGCCCATTCTTGGAGGGCATTGTGGATATGGGTTGGCAGGGCCCGCGAGAAGGAGTCTTTAACCTTTTTGCTAGCGTGCTTGTTTTCTAGCATAGTCTTGCGAGCAAGGAGCCCCTGCAGCTCAGATGCAAAGCTAGTAGGATGGTTGCAGCAAATGTAATGTTATTGCGTAGTTTTGTGTCTAGTTTTTGCCTCCAAGTATTAATAGCGTGAGGCTTTTCAAAGCCTTGTCTCTCAATGTCAGAAAGGCAGAGTCTGCTGTGGGTCAGGAAAGGTCAGATTCGGCCTGCCTGGCTTTAGATTCAAGCAAACTCTGTTGGAATATTGGCCAGGTCTTTTTTGTTTCCTCCGGCTCCCAGGAGGGCATTCAAGTGACCTTTACGAGCTCTTCTCTGGACTGATTTTCTCTGTCAATTTTCTGTGCATTGTTCAGGCCTGCACAGGTGGGATAAGCCCATGTGTCAGCTGCATCTATCTCTTGTCTTTGCCCATCAGTATAGCAACCAAGTTCTTTCATGCATTTCCTGTGGTATGTTTGTTGGCAAACATCACAGATATACATATTGAGGAAAGGAGGTTCAGATTAATAGGTTCATAGCCACCAGGGTTGTTGCAAACTTGGCAGCAAGCACACTCAATATCAGTGCAAGCAGCAGTTGAGGTAGTCGCAGGCTGAAGGCCAGCTTTCTTGAAGAAAAGCATAGCCCACTCCTCAATAATCATTTGGGCAAAATGGGTGTGGTATTGCACTTGGTGGTGGATGAGGCTTCTCCTTCCGTCTTTTTTATTAACCGTGCAGTTTCTCCAATCATCTATATGGGTTATGTCAAAATCATGGTTATATATAGCATTGATGGCATGGCTAGCTGTTTTTGCTTTTGCAATCTTCTGGACTGAGGTTCTCTTTTAATTCTAGGCCTCAGAGGCTTGGCATAGCGAGCTGAAAGTGTTGATGACAGGAGGGGTCAGCTCTGTCTCTATGTGAAGTGTTTTTTTCTTCTTGTTTTTGTGGTTATTGATTTGTGTATCTAGGCTGTATGGAGTGTTTTGACAGGAAGGAGGGTTGCGCGTTTTGCCCGTATGGCCAGTATCTGTTGTGCATGGGGAGTTGGGCTGTGTTGGGATGTAGTCAACAGTGCTTTGACTGACATCAGCTCCTGGAATATCATGGCCAAAAGGTTGAGACATGGGAGTGGGTGTGTGTTTTAATGTTGAACGTCTGCGCTTGCTGTGAGGCCCTTCCGTAGGTGAATCTTGTTGAGTGGGCGTCAAAACATTAGAGCTAGCAGTATTTTGTGTTGAGGCCTGCGTAGACTTTTCTTTTTCTTTTTGTTTGGCTTGTAGCTGAGCTACTGTGGTGATGTGAGTCTTACACAGGGATGTGAGTTCATGGATTCCATAAAATCCAAGGCCCATTAGGGGCTGCATTATGCACTTTATGAGTGAGGATAGATTGTGTGGAGGTGGTTTATGCAGGGAGAGGGAAAGGGCACCCATCAACTCTCGGAGCTGAGCTGGGTAGGTGTCCTTATCAGATCAATTCATGGATTAATTCTATACTCGGAGGCTGCGCCTGCTGTTCACAAAATCAATCACAGCCAAGATCCCAGCCCGTCCTGTCATACCCATGCTAATGCGGAAGGCCCCAGCCACTTTGGGGTGTTGGGAAATCTTGGATGTATTGCACTGCAGTGTGTCTGCAATCTTTTCTGCAGTGTCAAAGGATGATGATGCATCATCAATTTTACGAATGCAAACACTGCTTAATATCCTAGTGAGCATGGAGCTTTGCATGAGCATATTAGAATCAAATGCTTACGAACCTTACGGTGCAGTGCGTTGCTCATCAAATGTTTGGAGTACTTATCTGATCCAACAACTTAGAAACCTTAGAGCATAATCTATCTCGTGCTAATCCATCAGTTCAACATGTTTTGTGCCACTATGTGTTTCTTCAACTCGCTCACTAAGTGAGACATTTTTCTCCTCAGCAAGGTTCTCCACGCAGACATCAGCCTTAGCTCCAGGACTGACTCTTGTTGGACTGACTCTTGTTGGACTCAGTGCACCAAGGTCAGACCCTGCAAGGGTATGGCTCAGTGTGTGCTCGCGTGTGGTCACCGCCTGTCTGGGCATGCTGTGCAGTGGCCTGTGGTCTTTCGCAGACGTGTGCTAGGGCTAGGCATGCGTGTTTGCATGTGCATCACCGTCGCTGGCAGTCCATGCCTCAGTCCTTGCTGTGTCTGCCTCAGAAGTCTTTATGGTGAGGCCCGCATGTGTGTGCTTACAAGGCCCCTCTGTCTGTGCCGCATTTTGGGTGTGCCAGAGCTCTGAGCAGACAGGCTGGAACATTGACAGCAGCCTGTGGCCTTTCCGTCGAGTGTGCTGTCCAGCCTTCTGTTGGGGTGAACCTCCACTTGAGTGTGTGCCAGAGCTTCCGTGGGACTGCGTCCTGACCGTCTCATTGCCTCTTGTATCTCCTGTCACAGATTAAACTTGGTGCTCAAACTCGGAGTTTCAGGCGCTCTCTCTTGTCTTGATTTTGGTGTTTCACATCTGAGTTCAAACATGTCAATTGGTTTCAAACTAGGTCTCAAATCTGATGCTGGTTGAGCATGTTTCACCAGCGACCGATCAGCCAGAGTCTCGGGCTGTAGGCCACCATTGTAAACCCCTTGTAAACCCCTTGTAAACCCTTGTTGGACATCACACCTCTTGTCTGCGCTGGATGGTCTGGCATACTCGAATCTGATGAGACTTCAAAGTATGGCTTGCAACCCTGTAAGCTGTCATGCTGAATCACCGTTATTGCACATTTGTTGTTCTCAAAGCAGGTAATACATTGAGATTGTTGTGCTTAATGAGATGGTTTAACGTCCAGGGTTGCCTATAACCATGCAACAAAGGACGGGTACACTCGAGCTGTTGGCTGGAGTTGCGAGTGCACCGGCTTAGCTCTTCTTCTTATTGCTGCTAAGCTGCTCTTGGTCTTGCTGAACAGTGCTGGCTCGGCTGCAGCACGTAGAGAATGTCTGGGGCAGACACAGCGTTTGGACCAGCTTCACCAGGTTAGGGTTACATCAGAGACAAGGTACCCCTGGCACAAGGCCAGGGATAACAGAAACAGCGCCAAACCTCAATGGAAGGTGGAACAGAAGGTTGAATAAGAGAGAGCATCCAATAAAAGAACCCCACTTAAATACAGGTCACACCTCACACTCTAGGTTTTGCAGTGATTCAGCAATAACCACGATTTAACGTGACAGCTGTCATGCTGAATCACCGTTATTGCACATTTGTTGTTCTCAAAGCAGGTAATACATCCCCCCCATTAAGCAATATTAATGACAATAAAGGCAGAAATGTTGCTTAATGTTTCTCCTGCTCACAGAAAAATGCTGGTTGTGCAAATTGTTTGTCTCTGAAGCAACATGATAACATGGCAACGTTTTTGCCAGGAGCGTGGCATGTTCACATAGACACATCCTGAGCCCTAACCCATGACCAATGGTTCAACACACAGCCTTCAAATAACAACTCAAGTTCGCACGACAGTTCTGAAGCCTCTTACGAACGCCCACAATCACGGCCGCTCCCTAGGGCATGCTCTTCCCAGGAGCAGCATGATCAAGGCAGCACACTCTCGTGCTCCTATACCTCTGTTCTCTCTCTGCTCAATGCTTCCAAAAACAATCAGGCTTCAGTAATGCGCACAATCCATCATGCATCTAAGGCAATGCATCTGACCACAGCTCACAAGTTATGCCTTCAAAGGCTCCACATTCTCCACACACATACAAACACATATGCTCCTGGCTGTGTGATGCTCAAGCATAAGAGTAGCTTCCCCCCTGCATCCAGTGCTGCTGTCACCCACCAGGCATGCAGGGCAGTGCAAGCGTCCCCCCAGCCTTCTAACCTTCAGTCCATGTTCCAGAATCCGTGTCCGTGCTCAGACATATCCAGGGCCAAAGTCCGATGGCCTCTAAGGACACACGCCGACACGCGCCTATCCGCTGACTTAACCCCAAACGCTGATAGCTCGGTCCCCCGCTGCGCAGAATACGCCTGTGCTTGGCACAGACGGTTCTCGAGTGCGTTCCCCGTGGTGGCGCCATGAGATGGTTTAACGTCCAGGGTTGCCTATAACCATGCAACAAAGGACGGGTACACTCGAGCTGTTGGCTGGAGTTGCGAGTGCACCGGCTTAGCTCTTCTTCTTATTGCTGCTAAGCTGCTCTTGGTCTTGCTGAACAGTGCTGGCTCGGCTGCAGCACGTAGAGAATGTCTGGGGCAGACACAGCGTTTGGACCAGCTTCACCAGGTTAGGGTTACATCAGAGACAAGGTACCCCTGGCACAAGGCCAGGGATAACAGAAACAGCGCCAAACCTCAATGGAAGGTGGAACAGAAGGTTGAATAAGAGAGAGCATCCAATAAAAGAACCCCACTTCAATACAGGTCACACCTCACACTCTAGGTTTTGCAGTGATTCAGCAATAACCACGATTTAACGTGACAAAGCCTCAATTCGTGGTGGACCTGAGATTGAGGCACCTTGGCTACTGGAATCAGTTCACAGCCCCTGATCCCAGAGTAAACAACAGTAAACAGCTGACGTATCATCAATGGTGCGCACTTCCTGTCAGACAAGCACATGACAGCACAATTCAATGCCTGAATACATGTACTTGGATCTTCCCCATCACTTTCTTTGCAACACTGCCAAATTCAGGCTGCGGGTTCTCACTCTTTGAGTTGAAAAGGCTATTTGGTCCAATGATATTTCTCTGGTTTGTGATATCTGTGGTTCCAATGACAAACAAAATAAATAAAAAGTGCTGCTCCGATTGTTTTTTAAATCCCCAGGTCTGCTCTCTCCGTCAAAAGAACGCCTCTCTTTTTGAGCACAACTTCTTTTTTTTGCATATTCATATATCCCACAGGATGCCCTGTCTAGGTACCATTCACCATGTGCATTCCCAGGATGTTAATCATTTTAACCTTAAAAACTGGTTTGAAACCAGGTTTAAAATGCATTTCCTTTTTTCCTTCATGACCTCGTGTGCATTTATGAACAGGCTAGCAGTCAAACGTCTCGACTTTAAGTCAGTGAGGCCTTTTTCACTTGTAACCCCTACCTCGTGCTACACCTGATACCTCATGTTGACATACCACGTAGTGTGCACTCACCAGGCTGTATCGGCGGTTACCCTTCTTGGAGCATTGCAATGCATCTATGACAGTGGATGCTGAGAACTAAAGTACAAAGCATAACACGAAGACATTTGTCATGGCCTCCTGGACCTTCTTTCCTGAATGCTGTTCTCAAAATTTCTGCGCTCTTCTGAGCAAATGTGTGTCCTTAATTGATGTAGGGAGAATTTCCTCTGCCTACGTAGTTTTTCTTTTCTTCTCTTTGCGCTTCTTGTGGAAACATGAAAATATATTTTCCTGACACTACAACCTTTTGAAGTTTTTGTGCATGACTTTGCATGCTTGTTTCACATAGAGTGACAGTGCGTGTGATTCTTACAGTTGATACTTTTGAACTCAGCTCAAGGCTTTCGGTTGACATTTGCACAAATTTGGTTTGGTTTGGTTACAGGCACCTTTGCTTCAGCTAAGCTGCCCTCGTAGGCAGCTACAGCTATGTAACCCTACCCTACCTCGTGCTATTCCATCAAATTGTAACTTATTCCATCAAACACCAGACCGCAACAAACATGATTTGTTATCTTTCCTTCTCAGTCCAAGTTTTGTGAGTTGAGCGTTTTTGGCCAGGTCCGACCAGAGTCTGGTTACAGGCCTCAGTGTTTCCGCTCAGCCGCCCTTGTAGGTGGGTACAGCTATGTAACCCTTTCCTTACCTTACCAGCAACGAGAAAGCGCAAAATGATAGCTGAAAGACTGAAGTTTCTGAAACTTTCAGCACCTTAATTGTTCTAAAGCTAGCTCTGAGGATGTCTTATCATTTTTTGGCTGAAGCAAACTAACAAGGGGTATTACTTTATCCTTAAAATCACGTCTAAGCAGTGCTGCACTACTACATGATGTAGCATCGTGTCCTAGAGATTTCATAAACCAGGCTGATGTCCTAGGATCAGCCGCATCAGCGTGCCTGAAATGCTGTGACTGACTCGTAATTTTCGTTCTTGTCCTCCAGCTCGGACCGCTTTGGTTACAGGCACTATTTTTTTTGCAGCTAAGCTGCCCACGTAGGCAGAGGTACAGCTATGTAACCCTTTCCTTTAACATCATGTCTGTTCATGGTGCGCCCTTTTCTGTCCCCAGGTATTTGCATCTTGATTTGGGCAAGCGCTCGCTGAGAAACATAGCACGTTTTCGCTTACATGCTCATACTTTAAGAGTTGAGACATCACTTTGGCAGGAGCACACATCAACTTGTGATAGATGTGAACAAGGAGGACTCCAAGATGAAAAGCATGCGGTGTTCCGTTGTTCTTGCGCTTCTGTGTGTTCTCTTCGAAGGGCTTATGCGCAGTTATCTTCTGACTTCCCCTTGTCTTATATAATTTTTCTGGACGATTCAGGCACTTTCTACTATTCTCAAGCTAGCTCTGAGGATGCTATTCATTTCTTGCAGAAGAAAACTAATGACACTTATCGTTTTATTTCCGATCTCATGGATATTTTTTTGTGCAGTTGGAACAGTTGAGCAGACCGAGCAGCCAAACTACCTGGCCGAAGGTCAAACCCCATTGTAACTCATTGTAACTCAATAACATCATGTATGTTTTTTGTGTGGCTGGCACAGTCCAGCGGGCCGAGCAGCCAAACTTCCTGGCTGAAGGTCAAATCCCATTGAAACCTTGTAACCTAATCGTGCCATCAGGGCAGCTTCATTGCGTCCTTGGAAATTGTCCAGAAGGGAACTTCCAGCTTTATGCGTCCTCTTCATTAGTCAGAAAGGAAAAAATTATTGGGTATCATAAATGTTACTAGCTGTACCCATTACCAACCAAGTCGAGGAGGCTGAAGCATGTTTGGTTGCAAGCCAAAAAGGGTTGCCTCCGTCAAAATTGTTGCGAAGCCTATCGCAGCTCCGGTAGACCCAGCACCCTGCTGGCTACTAAATGGGGCCTACTGTGAGTGTCAGCACTCAAGGTCATGAAAACAGAGAAAGAAAAAACTGTGCGCAAGCGCTGGCGGTCATGTCTTTCCTTAAGACATGCTGCTTGGTTTCCAACATTGACTTCCCTTTTTGATCATCCAAATTAGCTGCCAGCTGTGTCTACATCCCTCAGGGCAAAGGAGGTCCGCATCTGATCCAGCTTGGGCTTACTCGACTCGTATGTATTCTGCAATTGTAGAGACAGCGGCAGGTGGTATCAAACTCAAGGGAGCACAAGCCTCATTCAATGCAGGTCTTGGCAGACGGAAGCGACTGGCATGGTAAATGTCAAAGGCTTACATAATCAGCCCTTAAGAGCTCCAGTATTATTTTTTGTAGTTTGTCCAAGTTGAGGCACAGAGTTTGTGCACATTGACCTTTATATATAGAACGATATATATATAATTATTTTATTTTATATATATAAACGATATATATATAAAACGACCACCAAAAGGAAATGACAGGAGAAACGCTCAGAGCACCAAGGAAGGAGGGAAGAGCAGGAGGTCCTGGAGTGCGGTGGCCAAGGCAACGCTCAGAGCACCCAGGAAGGAGGGAAGAGCAGGAGGTCCTGGAGTGCGGTGGCCAAAAGGCATACCAGAAACAAGTGGCCTGAAATGCATCTGACCTCTGTGTGCGCGACAGACATGCAGCATGACTCATGCTCTCCGCAACCAATCACTGTGGTCAAGGCTTCATGGAACAACCCGTTTGAGAGGCTCACTGTGGATGGTGCACATGACTGTGACCATACAGTTGATGCAGCACAAAGGCCACAGAGTACTAGCACAAATTCTCCAGCACACTGAGCACGCGCACACACACACACACATATACTCACACACCTGTGCTGTCTGCAGCCGCAGCTCATAGATGCGCTTGTTGGCGACACCCAGCGTGGTCAGCAGCACGCGGTCCCACTCCATCCCATATTCTTGCATCACCTCACCCTACAGGGCAGCAGGGCACACAGTTGGCTTGGTACACAGTGCCAGGCATGACAAGGTCATGTTATCACCAAAGAATATCACCAGGGCACACTGTTGGCGAGCAGAGCCAGGCAAAGCAGTGATGTGACCAGGGGGCACCGGAAGCAGGTGAAACCAGGCCAATGACAGTGGCACTTGAGCCATGTGCAAGCAGAGAGGGTGAGCATCAGCAGGCAGGGAGGCCACGAAATGCAGCCAGGAGAATGAAGATAGGTGGAAGCAAAGAGGCACCATCGTGAGTTTGAATAACATACTGTGCCTCCGCGACCAATTCAAATATTATTTAATTCTGGAGCCGAACTTCGAAATATTTTATTAATTGTTGCAAGGCATTTGAACCCCATTCGAATCGAAAATTAATTAATTTTGGGGCTGAGAAGGGCAAGTGCTGAAAGTGGCCTCTCAGGCCCCCAGCTCAAGCTCCAACCCCTTAGCTAGGTGGCCTGTAACTCCCGCCCAGCACCTCTTAGCAGACCAAGCCAGGCTTGCCAGGGCCCAGGCATCCAAGAAGGGGCACCCAGAAGGAGGGGCAAAGCAGAAGAACCCCGTGGGGCGTCCTCCAAGTGACAGCTTGGTTGATGTTGAATGCATCAGCTCCAGTGTGTGTTTTGCACTCACACATTTGACAACGACAAAGCCAAGGATGATGCAGGTGTTGAACGGTTCGACCTTTTTTATTATTGGGGACACACTGAGGGTGAGGTGATGCAGATGCAGAATGACATTGGCGTTGATGCAATTTTACAGACAGAGGGTGGCGCCAACAATGCTTGCATTACTGGACCAGCAAGTGTTACTCCTGGAACCCTGCCCTTAGCCAGGCTGCACCCTCCTCTGCTGCAGGCAATGTTGATGAATCATGCATGATGGTATTGAGGCTGAACCAGCCAGTGTTGGCAATGATGCGAATGATGCGCAGCAGGCCCCATTGTACTCTAATGATACAGACGAGCTGTTGTGACATGCGTGTGTGTGCGTTTGTGTGCGCGCGCATCTGATGACACTCTGATGATACAGACAAGCTCTGTTATGAAGTGTGTGTGTGTGTGTGTGTGTGTGTGTGTGTGTGTGTGTGTGTGTGTGTGCGCGCGCGCGCGCGCATCTGATGACACTCTGATGATACAGACAAGCTGTTGTGCAGTGTGTGTGTGTGTGTGCGTGTGTGTGTTTTTGTGCGCGCGTGCGTCTTGTGTTATGCTTTGAGTGCACTTTCCATGTGGGTACATATCCCCTTCCTGTGTGGCTCCCTCTCTTATGTAACTCCACTCCTGAACAGAGCTCCCCTCTAGTAGCAGCAACAGTCCAGCAGCAGCAACAGCAGCAGCCCTAGCAGCACGGATTCGAATTGGGTAATGGATTGAGAAATTAATGCCAGCCATAAGCCCCTCGACCCATTCGAATAGAAATATTAATCCTGTACACCCCATTTGAACTAAATTCGAAAAATTTATTAATTTTTTTGGGGGCCCCATTTGAATTGGTCGTGGAGACACGGTACGAGTCATACCGTATGACACATGCGTGTGCTGATGCTAATGATCACCTTTGCAAATACCAACAGTGATAAGGCATGGGTAAAGAAGGTCCGCCGGTCTGCCAAAGAGGCTTCCAGAGCCTCTGAAGAGCCTCTCCCTCTATGGAGAGGCCTCTATGGTCTGTTAATGCTAGAAAATTGCTTTCTAAAGGAAGCACAAATCCTACCTCAAACTCTCACAACAACTTCTTCACAAAAGAAGATGAAGTCCACTTCAGCTTGATGTGGAATGGCATGTCAGCATATAACCCTGGGGGGACAGGAACAGTCTGGTTTAACTTGATGTCCGCCCCTTGCCACGGACCCTCCCAGTTTAACAATCGTCCCTTCATTTGACAATCCTTCCTCTTTCAAAATTGGTAAGCAGCTGTTGGTTACAACCTGGCCTCCAGGTCATCCTGTGGCGTTCCGTCAATCACTTTCCTGGCCTGCTCCAATGCTAGCTGTAAGCGGTGTGCAAGAAGCCCCAGTCTGATCGGTCGTGCTTGCTAGCACAGGCTGTGGAGCGCATGCACAGCAACATCAGTCAAAGCTGGGGAGCTTCTTGGGAAGCGCCTCTCAAGCACCTGAAACTATCAAAGCTGATGCTCCTCCTGCTGCATCTCAGTAATGTTCGGGCTTTCTTGGAGGGATTAATTTTTGGCGACCCTCCCTGGCACAGGGGGTCTATCAATTCCTGGAGAGGATTGTTGAGCCTCTCAGAGTCTCTCCCTCTACGATGCTATGCGAGGGCACTACCCTACCCTAATGATGATACAATTGTGCAACCATGTGCAAGCAGGTGCTCTTTGCATTGCTCTTTAAAGCAAATTTGCCCACACCACATGCACATGTTCTTTCAAAATCCACATTCGCAAATGTAAAAAGACACAATGAAATCCTTTCCAATGTGCTTGCAGTATCAATTTGTTGGCAAGCTTCACCTCACCAAGTGTTCCACTAA
Organism: Dunaliella primolecta; assembly: GCA_914767535.2. Taxonomy (NCBI): domain Eukaryota; kingdom Viridiplantae; phylum Chlorophyta; class Chlorophyceae; order Chlamydomonadales; family Dunaliellaceae; genus Dunaliella; species Dunaliella primolecta. The sequence goes on along the minus strand of OU611754.1, from coordinate 13,587,381 downwards.
TTCAAATGACCATTGAGGGAACATGCATGCTCATATGAGTGTGTATGCACGCGTGCGTGCGTGCGTGCGTGTGCGTGTGTGTATGTGTGTATGTTTAAGTGCGCTTCCATGTGTGTGTGTGTATGTGTGTGTGTGTGTGTGCGCGCGCGCACGTGTGTGTGTATGTGTGTGTGTGTGTGTGTGTGTGTGTGTGTGTGTGTGTGTGTGTGTGTGTGTGTGTGTGTGCGTGTGCGTCTGTCTGTGCGCGTGTACACGCACGAGTGCGCATGTGTGTTTGAATATGTGCGCTTGCATGTGTGTGTGTGTGTGTGTGTGTGTGTGTGTGCCTGCGTGCGCGCGCACCCACTGCCCACAACACAAACAAGTATGCAAACTGCTTGGTACAGGTATTTTTTAACAGTGCCACTATGCACCATCATCTGTGCCACCTCACCTGCGTGGCCACGTAGGGGTTGCTGGACGCGAAGCTGCTCATCCTGATCCCGATGTCATAGTAGGTGCGGCCATCCTTGCCCTCCCGACTGTCCGCAAACAGCACCTGGCCCTCGCGCCGGATGCCCAGGCGCGTAGACATGAATTCCTTGTTCAGGTACTGATCCAGCAGTCTGTTCGCTGTCTCCTGGGGTGTGCCCAGCTCGGTGACGCTGTTGAAGGTGGAGGAAGAGGGCGATGTGATGTCCACGAAGCAGTTCTCCTCGATGTTGCGCGGGTTGCGCAGGAAGCAATCATTGCCTGAGGATGAGACAGGCAGCCAGCCCTCAGGGTAGAAGAAGGTGTAGCCATCCAGCTTGTCATCTTGGGTGCGGAAGCCTGGGGGAGCAAAGGTCACGGCCTGGGCTGCAGGGAGCCCTAGGGGACTGGAAAGAGCCAGGGCTGAGACAGCTGCGCCTAGGAGCACCGCACGCCTCGGACTGACGCACGCTGCTGCTGTGCTGGAGCTGCTACTAGCACTACTGCTTTTGACCCTGTCTCTGATCTGCTGCATAGGGCTCTGATCCTCTGCGATGCTGCTATCACTGCAGCTGCATTCTCTTGGCGCTGCTGTTGTAGATCCTGCGCACGCTGCGCTAGGCTGATGGCGTGCTGCTGGAACTGCTGATGCTGGCAAGGTGCTGTGAGCACGCAAGGGATTGACTGAGGCTGAAGCTCGGCCCTGGACCCTGCTGCTTGCAGGCATGTGTGAGGGGCATGAGAGCGCCCTGCTGTTGACCAGCATTGTAAGTTAGTTTAAAAGAAATATATTTTTTAAATGGTTACACAAACGTGTACCGACTGTTTTGGCAAAGGTACAGCAACCTGTACCCAGGACTTAATTTTGGACTTGAATTTGCAAACAAATTCGGGACAATGTTGAGGGCTGCTGGGGCATCCTTGCGAAGGGCTCTGAGCATCAGCCCTCTTGAGTCCAGCTCCAGGTTGATAGCAAGTAGCAGTGCGGTGCAGGGCGGGGGTCCTGATGAGCATCACGGGTACGAGCAGACCCCCACTGTTTTCGACAGGTTAGTTACCATCAACGTGGTGGACCTGGAGGGCAAGCGTCGCAGCGTGCGGGGCGTGGTGGGCCAGACACTGGCTCAAGTGCTGGTGGAGGCAGGCTACCCAAGGGTGAGTGCAAGGTGGAAACAACAGGGGTGGAGGAAGGAGAGGGGGTGCGCCTGCGCACATGCTGGGGTTCTTGAAGTGTTGCCTGATGGCAGGGCAGAGTCTTAACAAGCATACTCACAGACTTCCTCCTCCCTCAATTGATGCTCCTGCAGACCTACTTCTTCCCCAACATGGGCTTCTACTCGCAGCACATCGTGAGTGTGTCAGCTGGTTGCAGCATGGAGCGCGCATTTTCCTCCTGTTCATTTCAGCCAGTGGCATGCATCTCCAAGCTGCATGTTTAAACATGGCGTGTGTCTCAGGGAAGAGGTTGCATACATTAAACAACTCCATGGATGCAATCAAATGTCTGCATTCCATTGCATACCTGGAATGTGCACGCATTTGCATGTGTAGGTTACATCGCTATATTGCATGTGTGTGCATATGCTCGCGAGCGCGCACGCATACGCGCGCGCGCACACACACACACAACCACATTAAGGTCCTGAGGTCTGTGTGTTATATTTCATATTTTGCTCATGCATACCATGCCCTTGTTCTTATATTTGCACACACTGTGCGCACGAGTTTGATTGCCTTGCACACGCAAGCACGCTGACATGAGTTAGGTACATTTAACGGATCCACCAGAAAGGAAGCTATTCTGCATGTCTTGGCTGGCAAGTGCAACTCACCTGTAAATGCACCCCTCTAACCTCAGGTTGATGCCCATGTCTTCATTCCCCAAGATTACTGGTGAGTTTGGCCATCTCAAGTGTGTGCGCATGGCCAGAGCTCATGGCAAAATCAGGTTGGCCTCAGCAATTTAGTCATCAAATCGGCTTATACATGCACAGAAAAAAATCGCGCAAACACCCTCTCATATGCCAGTCATCCGTACCGAATGCCATTTCAAGCGAAGAGGATTGTCAGGACAGTCAGGCTCGTCTCGTGCCAGAATGTTCAGTTCATGCACCTAACTCTCCCTTGAAGCTGTTCTTCCTAGTGCACAGGGCCTGCACTACAGGACCAAACATCAGCATTTCCGGCCTCTGTATGCCTTTTGTCCCCTAGGCACACAGGCACACGTGTGGGCACACATCCCTGTGTCTTTTGTCCCTAGGCACACAGGCACACATGTGAGCATGGTTCTGAAATATTTTAGGGATCCATGTCGGTGAGGTCTCGGACTTCCGGAGTGTCAAAGCACAGTGTGAATCGCGCCAGTAGTTGACACCGCATGCCTGGGCACAGGGTGCTTTACAGCAAACATGAGGCTCACGTGGTATGGTACGCACCTGGCATGTATCACTTTCGCATGGGGAGGTTTGTTGCTACATCCCTGCACAACATTTGGTCGCCAGCAAGGAGCCAGGAGACCCTTTTTAGGTGAAGCACAAAGGTATTGTGCCCTCATGCATGTCCAGCATTACTGACATGCTCCCTTGAATTGGAAGGAGCGGCAAAAAGCCAGCGTTTCTGACATGCTCCCCTGAGTTGGACAGAACAGCAAACGGCCAGCGTTCCTGACATGCTCCCCTAAATTGGAAAAAGCAGCAAAAAGGCTGCGGAACACGACAGCACCGCAAATATGGACATGGGTAATGCTGAGCAACAGCCAGCGAACTAAAGCACCATCAGCACACGGTGTGCTCATGAAATGATAAATGTGAGCACATCCATCACACTTCCAAACAATGTTGCAGGCCCAAGATTCGAAACTATAAAGAGGACAGTGATGAGGCAGATGCAATCAAGCGCACCTTCCGAGACATGATCCAGGACTACGCAAAGAGCACCAGCTACCTGGCCAGCTACATTGACATAGTACCTGGTGCGTGAACGCCTGGAGAGCGGATGCCATGTGTCAGAGTGCATGTGTGGGTGTGTATGTGAGGGGGAAGAGTGGATGTGGGTTGGCATGTGTGTGTGTGTGTCGGTGGTTGAGGGGGTGGGGTATTGTGGGTATGGATGTCTGCCTTGTAGAGGTGCGTAGCAATAGGAACTTAGCAGCCATTGCTATGGCTTACTGGTGTGGCACCCGGCGCATGGAAGCCATGCAATGACACTCTGGTACCAATGTTTCTATGATTCCAAACCAAGTGGTACCGCAATAGCAAGGGAATTGGGATACCAGGTCATGCAAGAGTCATGCAACTAGACAAGGCACCAGCCATGCAGCGGTGCTGCAATGACAAGGGCGCTGGGGCACTCAGCCTTGCAATGACGCTGGGGAAACAGGCGCATGCCTGTCATGCAATGGTGCAGAGGGATATGGGGCATGTGCATGCAGCACCATACGCACATGACCAGAAGCGTCCCCTCAATTGTTTTCCTTGCGAAGCCGTACTTGAGGTTAGGACATCCAGGCGTGTTCCTCCGGTGTTTGAGATGAGGGGGTTGGCCAGTGCAGTTCAGAGCATTTTTGAGGGTTCCGGGTAACCCGCAAGGCTGTCAAGTGTATGTGCGGGTTGCCCGCAAAGAGTCCAAAAATAGTTTCGGTTTTAACTCATGAAATTTTCCGCGCCTGGGGCGGAGCCCCAGGCGCAAATAGCGAGTCTGTTAATGTTAATGCCTTTGGGAAGCTTCATGTCCAACATGCACAAGTCACACACAAAGGGGGGGGTATTCGTGCATGCATACGTGCGTGTTGCGTGAGTGCGTGTGTGTGTGTGTGTCCGTGCATGCGTGCGTGCGTGTGTGTGTATGTGTGCGTGTGTGTGTCCGTGCGTGCGTGCGTATGTGCGTGTGTGTATGTGTGTGTGTGTGTGTGTGTGTGCGAGCGTGCGTGCATGCGTGCGTGCATGCATGTGTGCGTATGTGTGTGCGCGGTTGCGCGCGCGCGAGAGGGCCTGCCTGCATGCATGCTTGTGCATGTGTGTGTGTGTGTGTCCGTGCGTGCGTGCGTGCGTGTGTGTGCATGTGTGTGTGTCCGTGCGTGTGTGCGTGTGTGTGTCTGTGCGTGCGTCTGTGTGTGTGTGTGTGTGCGTGTGCGTGCGCGCGCACAAGAGAGGGCCTACCTGCATGCATGCTTGTGCTTGTGCTTGTGTGTGTATGTGTGCGTATGCGTGTACATGTGCGCGCGTGCGCGAGGGGCCCTGCATGCATGCTTGTGCGTGTGTGTGTGTGTGTGTGTGTGCGTGTGCGTGTGTGTGTGTGTTCAATGCTCATATGGAAAGCATGCACCCAGCCAGTACCGGAAGCAGCACTTATAGATGTCTGTGAGGGCTGTTGTTGCTGCTGCTCCTGCTGCTGCTGGACAGTGCTTTCCCCCCTTCCTACTGCGCCCCTCTGCTGCCATGCCTGCTGCCTCTACCCATATTTGCCCGCAGCTGATTTTAAATATTTCCGGGCAGCCCGAAACTTGCAGGGGCGCGCCTCTGCAAATTCCGGTTTGCCCGAAACCGATTTGGGCTGGCCCTTCGGGCCAGCCCAAATTTACCTTTTTTTTTCCGGGCGCCGCGCGGGATGAACAGCACTGGGGTTGGCAGTTGATGGACTGACCAGCCCACATGCTGGCCGCATCTTCCTAAGATGCACGTTTTGGGTGGCTTGCCGTGAAGTACTGAAATCTTGTTGGGACCACCTTTGTGTTTGGAAGCACAAAGAAGCTAGCCTTCCTTTCCAAACAAGGCCACCCCATGCCCAGAGCCCAGAGAACGGCACACGGCTGCACATGTGTACTGAGTGAGCATGTGCGAGGCCACCCCATGCCCAGAGCCCAGACAACGGCACACGGCTGCACATGTATACTGAGTGAGCATGTGCGAGGCCACCCCATGCCCAGAGCCCAGACAACGGCACACGGCTGCACATGTATACTGAGTGAGCATGTGCGAGGCCACCCGACGCCCAGAGCCCAGAGGACGGCACACAGCTGCACATGTATACTGAGTGAGCATGTGCGAGGCCACCCCATGCCCAGAGCCCAGACAACGGCACACGGCTGCACATGCTCATTCAGTGTACATGTGCTGGTGTGGTGGCTCTGGGGCCTGGGGGTGGCCCTGTGAAGAGCTGATGCCTGCCGGTGGGTGATTTTGCTCACTGAGGTGTTTTAGAGGCCAGTAGGTTAAGTGCTGATGACTGTCGGTGGACGAGGCCTGCTCAATGAGGTGGTAGAGAGGCCAGTTGGCAGAAGCTGATGACTGCCATTGGATGAAGCCTGCTCCACAAGGTGGAATAGATGATGAGTGCCCCTGAAGAGATGATGATGGCTGCTGGTGAATGGGGCCTGCTCACTTCTTACGGGTTGGAAGGTGAAATTGGAATGGTAAAGTGGAGGTAGGCGTGATTCCTTCTAAAATCAGGATCTTTATTTCCAATATGTTGCGTATGCAAGAGGTTGTACAGCGCTAAGGGGATGTGAGGGCGCAGCCATGGAATTGGCTGGTGAAAGGAGGTCTAAGACTTTCACTCCTGCCCTGTAGAGGTACAGATGTATGTGTTTCTGTTTGGGGCTGGCTTGAATTGCTGGGGAATCTCAGTGACATATCGGGACAGCCGACCTGTGCGGCACGTTCTTTACTTGCATGATGCAAGCATGCATCCGCAGTTTGTTGCAGGATGATCTGATGTTGTACAGGGCCTTGCATCTTCAATGTCATGAAAGGAAGAATGGCTTCTTCTCCAATTGTTCAGCGTCACTTGTGATGTTGTCCCTCCCAATCATGAATTTCAAGGTCGGGTAATAAATAAGGTGCCCCTTTATGAAGGTCCTTGCCATGGCCCCAGTCCACCACATTACTGGAACTTCTGCTCTGCTGAGCAGGCGCAGTTTTTGCTTGGCCAAGAGGCACACTTGCTAACATAGAATGTGCCTCCTTGACCCTCTTGCCTGGCACTGATGGTGTAGTTTGCTCATACTCATGCTCGACAGAGTTCAACAACATGACCATCGGCATTGGACCCATCAAGCCCTGGGTGCTGCATTCAGAATGGGCCTTCAATGGAGTGCACGATGATCCTACTCCCCAGTTCAGGGAGCCCACCACTGAGATCTGGGGCTGATGTGGATGTTGCTGCAAGTCGGCGTTTGTGGCCCCTGCCAGCAGCTCTGAGCTGCTTGTGTGTTTATCCCTGGGACTAAATTAAATGCTCTGCCACTAAGGGCAAGCCGGGAACTGAAAAGGGCTGGGGCTGCGGTTCCATGTCTCACAGGGTGATGGCTACTAAAACATGCCTTTTTCCTTTCATGAATCTAAGTGTGAAACTGATATGTAGGATATGCAGCAGCCTGTGAGGCCAAAAGTGTGCTGTATCATGGCTTATTTTCTTAAAACCCAGCCGCTTTCCGGAGCACGACTTTCTTTTTTGGACACAATTTTACAAATTTTTAATGTTATGCATGCAGCATGCTGCAGAAACACTGATCAAGATCGAGTGAGGTTGAGGTTCATGTGCCACAGTCGTAGGAATCGAGGCGAATTTTGAGCCATCATCCTTGGCCAAATGCATAACAGCTAGGCTGTGGCATTAGATTTGTGTTGTACAGAGCAGGAGGTTCATGTGTCTTAAAAAGAAAGAAAACTTTTGAACTACGCAGGCAGTGAAAACATCCCCACATCAATTAAAGATGGTAAGGTTACATCGCTATAGCCGCCTACAAGGGCAGCTGAGCGGAAACACTAAGGCCTGCAACCAGACCTGGCCCAAAAAATGCTCAACTCACAAAACTTGGACTGGAAAGACAAGGTAGCAACTTATGTTTGATGCGGTCTGATGTTTGATGGATTTAAGCGCAAGTAGTTACGCGCATGTCAAGTTGGAACAGTTGAGCAGACTGAGCAGCCAAACTACCTGGCTGAAGGTCAAACCCCATTGTAACTCATTGATGGATTTAAGAGAAGGTTACATAGCACTCCTGCTTCCTCCTCCTCCCCCTCCTCACACCATGTGTTGTGCAGCAGGCACAGCAACGCAGATTAGGTTGCATCAGTTTTTTTCAGCCTTCAGCCATGTGGTTTGGCTGCTCAGCTACCAGATGAAGCAAGAAGAAGCACCCCACACAGGTCCAACACATGTGATAGTTGTACAACTATCCGCTTTGGACAACCCCATCAACAAGGGTTACAAGGGGTTGGCGGACAGCCCGAAAATCTGGCTGATCGGGTGCTGGTAAAACATTCTCATCCAGCATTAAAATTGAAATCAATTCTGGCAGAAATTTAGAAAATCTGTACGAAAGAAAAGAAAAACTACGCAGGCAGTGAAAACAGTCCCCACATCAATCAAGGAAAAGAGGATACCTAGCGCCGAGGCACCGTGTATCCCCTTCACCAAGAGAAACAAAACAAAACATCAATGGGGATCAGGAGGGTTACTAGCAGTAGCCCGTGCCTCATCTTGGTGACGAAAGTTGAGAGGAGTCTTCTCAAGAGTGCGTCTGGTGCTAGAAAGTGTTTACGCCTACTGGACAGAATGGGCATGAAGCTTCAAAGCAAGCCTGGTGGCTGTATGAGTGACCAAGACCAAGCTCTTTAAGAGGCTCCAAAGTGTGATGGGCACAGATGACTCCACCCACACCTAACAAAATGGTATGGAGGGTGACTTGAGCTGAGGCCCTTGAAAGTCTGTACGAGTCTTGATTTAGAACAACCAAAAACTAAGTTTGAACCAGCGGCACGTACACTCGATAGAAAACTATTGCGATGATACTAGGCCTGGGCAACAGTTGGAGACGGCACAGCGGCAGCATGCAGATCTGTGCAAGAATATAAGCGGAAAAGCTGTCACGTTCCGTATCATCCTCCTGGGTGTCGGTGGGACCAGTTACACTGAGCTTATTAATGCTAAAGCAGTGGCTCTTTACACCATCCTTCTGGTTGTTGGTGGGACCTGCTACAGAGAGGATACCCTGAAACAGTTTAAACAACTGGGACTTGACCAACAACGTGCCTTGAAACTTGCTCGCAAGCTTCATGCCCATTCTGTTATGTATGCCAACAAGCTTGTTACCACTAGGCGTGCTATTGAAAAAAATATTACTTCTCACCACCAGGTTCTGGAGCCGGGTGCTTCCAGTATTCCTCCAGATTCCCATTAGCATTCTCTGTTTCAAAGTTTGTAGCTTCGTGGTGGAGGGGACTCACGGCTCTTCTGAGCCAATGTGTCTCTTTTTCCTTCATTGATGTAGGGAGAGTTTCCTCTGCCTATGTGGTTTTTCTTACATAGCTGTACCTGCCTACATGGGCAGCATAGCTGACTCAGCTCGGAGGCATAAAAGGTGCCTGTAACCAAACCGGTTGATGGAAAAGCACGAGGTAGATTATACTCACTCTAAAGGCTTCAAAGTTGTTGGATCAGATAAATACCCAGAACATTTGATGAACAATGTACTGGTGCATATAATTCGTAAGCATCCATTTCAAATATGCCCATGCAATGCGTCAGAAATTTCCTGGCACGGTTGAAGAGCGGTTGAAGCGGTTGAAGTGCGGTTGAAAAGTTTTCAACCGCTTCAACCGCTATTCAACCGCAGTTTTCTTTGGCGAACCACACTTGCATACTATGTAGTAGTAGTTCACAATCATCTTTGAAGATGTAAGAAGGGAGTCTCCAGTAGAGTTCCCAGGTCTCCTCTTGAGATAAAAAGAACATAGAGGAGGAGATGAGAAGGACATAAGGGGGTGGACGCGCCATCATCATGACTGACCATGTGATCAGTCATCACTTCAATCATCATCATGATCATCATCATGGCACGACGGCAACTTCAGGTTGAAGATCTTTTTGAACACAATGCTCACTGAGCATGGCAGCAACTTCCAAACAGTTTTCTTTTTCATAACAGAACAGCTAAGCTACAACATTGGTATTAATATCATATGATCCCATAATCATTATGATTGTTTGGCACCCTTGCACAACGTGAAAATGTAGCTTCCTTTTAGTTCCCAGCACTTTGATGATATTTCAAAGTAAATTGCTGGGATCAACTGAACTTCTTGAAGTTAAAGGTAGGAATGTTGCAATGACACTGATGTGGCACTCGTTCACTGAATTGGCTGAGATCTGCTTTATGCTTCTTCCTAGGCAGCTATGATTAATCTAAGTGAGGACCTCTTCAAGTTGGTGAAGCCCATGCAATGATGCTCCATGTTTTTTCCTCTTGCTTGCATTATGCTTTATGCAGCAGGCACAGCACCACACAGAGGACTGGCACAGCTAACCGCACAAAACAACCTCATTCATTGCATGCAAACCAGCGCCATGTGCACTTGATTGAAATCAAGTATTATGAGGACACAAGGCCTCAACGCCAGTTGGACGCGGCTAAGCAGCAGCATGCAGACCTCTGTAAACTTATTAGCGCTAAAGCTGTTACAATTCACCCTATTCCCCTGGGCGTTGGTGGAACTATTTACACTTAACATGCCCTGAAGCAATTCAAACAAAAAGGACTGGATCACCAACGTGCCACTAAGCTTGCTCAACAACTCCATGCTCATTCAGTTCAGTATGCCCACAAGCTTGTTTCCACAACTTGTCTTCAAGTTGAAGACGCACTTATAAAAACAAGAGTACCTCTCATAGCCAGGTTCTAGAACCTAGTGCTTCTAGTAACCCTCCAGTCCACCGTGTCTAATGTGACATTAGCCTTTTCCGTCTTTAAATTTGTGGTGGAGGGGGCTCACGGCTCTTCTGAGCCAATGTGTCTTCTTTTCCTTAATTGATGATGTAGGGAGAGTTTCTCTGCCTACGTGGTTTTTTCTTTCCTTTTCTTTTTTTCCTTTTCTTTCTCTCTTTTCTTTTCTTTTCTTTCCTTTTTTTCTTTTCTTTCCTTTCCTTTTCTTGCCATGTTCACTAGGATAATAAACAGTATTTGGCATTCAGATGGAGGAAGACGCGTGTTTCCTCCTCCATAGTCACACTAGCAAGCCTGGATAACATCAACTACAGGCTCCCTCTAAATGACGTCCAACTGGAAATCAGAAAACTGGAGGCCCATTCCCAAAATTCGGAGGACCGACATATCCCCCAGAAGTTCCATACCACATCAATTAAGGAAAAGAGGATACCTGAGGCCAAGGCACCGTGTATCCTCTCCACCAAGAGAAGAAAAAATCAATGGGGAAAAGTACAAGCAGTAGTATTAGGAGTCCTACCACGTGGCTTCAAGGATCAAGTTGATCCTCTCACGTGAGAAGACTTCTATGACCTTAGCCAGACAGAAGTCTGTAAAAGCCATTCGTACCTCCTTGCTGAGCACCATTTCCGAGGACAAGGAGCTGAAAAACCTGAAGGTACACGAGGGTATGAATGGCAGCAAACTCTTCCTCTCCTTTTCTGACCGCAAGGAAGAACTTTCTCGCTTTATCAACTCCCAGACATACACTTACCCTGTGTAGGAGCACATCCGTTATGATGACAAACTGAATCAGGGCACGAGCGGATTCAAGCTTGACATAAACAACATTTTGAACCAGCAACATGCTTTCATCTATGAAAAAATTCTGAAAATGACTCCACCAACTGAGCGCCTTGATGTAAATATGGATGCAAGGAATACCAGCATCAGGGGGAGGGAGGAGGATCGACCGGGAGGGGCATGCAAAATACTGCGCACCACCACCAACAACAACAACACCAACACTAACAACAATAACAATGGAAACCCAGGCCCTAGTGGTGTGAATCAGCGTTGAAGGGGTGGCCGGTCAAGGGCTGATTTGCTATCTGTAAACTGTGATGGTATTCCTGCGACTGAAGAGGAAATGAAGCACATAAAGAACAAGTGATGCAGATTTCAGAGCACCACTTGATAATTTTGACAGAGACTATAACCAACGAGACTCAGAAGCTCTTCCAATGTCTTCCTGAACACACGCTCATTGGGCAGAAGCACATTCCAACTGATCACCAAGGATTAAAGGGGCATGGAGTCGCTGCCCTTGCTTCAAATCAAGTGGCTAGATTTTTTCACACCAGAAAATCATTGAAAACACACAAGGCCAGCCAGTGGATTAAATGTGATAAAAAAACTATTTGGCCTGCTCATGCAATTGACAATCTTGTTTACACGCTGGGTGAGGAGAATTTGTTAGCCAAAACTGTAACACAACATGTCATCATTTGTGAGGATTTCAATGCCCACATAGGGTGCCTCAATGAAATCACGGACGCACACTATGATTTGCATGCAAATTACCCTCAACTTACTGGCAACAGACCAACACAGTGCCCACACATTATGGGCACACGATAGGGCTGTAAAATGCCTTGTGGATGTGGCATCTAACCTGAATTGCATCATTACCACAGGGAGAGCGCCTGGAGATTTGGGTCCAACTTCCTTCATCAGCTACAACAAAAGACGGAGAAGCAGAACAGACCAGCTTCTAGTCTCCAAATGCTTGTACTCGTTCATAGAGCAAGTGACACTTACCAAACCTATCTGTCTAGACCACTGCTTACATACAATCGCCTGAAACATCCGGACACGCATACAACACACATTGACAAACGATTTCACTCCATTGACAGTGAGACTCTACGGCACTTCCCTGAGAGATACCTTCTTCTATGGAGGGCTGATGCAGCACAAGCTTACACTGCACACAACGAAGGGGATGTGAGTAGCAGGGAGGCCTGTGAGTCCGCTGTCACAGATCAAGATGCTGAAAGAGCATATACCTGCCTGAAGTCTTGGATTTTTAATGCTGCCAGGAACCTGGACGTTGGTATGATTGCCCTTATGAGGACCCACCTCCATGCGGAGCTCATCCAAGCCATCTCAGATTTGTTAAAGCACTATCCACACCCTATACATTTTTATAAAGTTGAAGCCCACTCTGGTATCATTGGTAATGAGGGGGCTGACGCCTGTGCACGCACTGCAGCACTCATGGGCACCACGGACATTGCACTTCCAGATGCCAGGGATCCCTTCTACAATTTCTACTGGCTTTCCTTGAAATCCTCGCATGGACGCAACGGTGAATCACAAAACTCCCGCACTGCTCCAGCTCATTACCTCACCAACCTGACAGACAAGCTTAAAACACACATGCACAAAATACATAAGCTCGGCTCTGCTGACACTTCAGGCCACTTTTACAATAGCTGGCATAGGCTTAACTACGCCACACAGCCCGCTCCCCCAAAACACCTCTGTCAGCTCAGGAGCTCATAACTCTCCTACACAGCTTGCCAACAAAGAATTCAGCACCTCCTTTTGGAATAATCCAAAGACCACCCGTAAGCAGCAGATTTATTTATTAAAATACCGCACGGGAGCTGTTTACTCTCAAAAGCATGCCATCAGATTCAAGGTGTCCAACACCTCTGCACGCTGTCCATTATGCGGCAATATGGACAGCATCAACCACATAACCCTTAGATGTCTTAACCCAACTACGAATGGAATGCACACCAATATGCATCATGCTGGCCTTAGCCTCTGTGTCAAAGCCCTAAGTAAAGGCAGATTTGGCTCGTCCCTTATTGGTGTGGATGCCTGCCGAAATGAGAGACTCCTGGAGCAGGGAATAGAAGTTCCTGAAAATATCTCCCGAACAATTCCGGACTGGGTTTTCCCTAATGGTGCTGGCTCCACTGCCCAACACCAAAGTCGCCCTGATGCTGTCTTTGTGCGCTCTATCCCAGGTCGATCTCACCACCTTGATCCTACCAAAATCCCTCCTCAAGATAGGGACATTCATCTTGTTGAATTTAAATTCTGCCCTGATACCAGCCCTTTATCCACTCTGGAAGCTGCAACTACCCAGCATGCCAATACTTTAATAAGGCTCAGAACCCGCAGCTCAAGAAATTCTAACAGGAACAACAAAGTGACCTTGCACATCATCTTAGTTGGTATGGCAGGCACTATTTATAATGACTACACCATTCGACCTCTTATTGACTTGGGTTTAACCAGGCAGAAGGCTAAATCATTAGCATCCAAACTGATTTGCCATGCTATCCAAAGATTAACAATTATTATTAACACCAGACATGCACTTCATTTACAGGGGACTTCTGGGGGAGGAGGGTTTGCTGGTCGCGCGGCAGAGGAGAGCAGGAGAAGAAGAGTCCGGGTGTCCAGGAGCATGGCAGCCTACCCTCCAGATCCTCATTAGCTCTTGTTTCTGGCTTTCTCCTAGGCTAGCTTAGTCTAGTTTAGGCTTGAGGGCCCTTTGGTGAGACCCTTTATAGCTTGCTAGTCAGGGAACCTTTCCTTAATGCACGCGGCCTCTTGGCTGGCGTAGACTTTTCTTATCTTTCCTTATCTTTTCTTTTCTTTGATTGCCCTTAGACCTCGCTCTCTGCAAATGGTGCGCAACAGAAATCACAAACGGCCTGAGTGATTCAATGATTTGTCGGCATTAGTGCTCTGAGGGCTGTTCCATAGGTTTCTGATTGTGGTCAGCCGCTGCTAGCAGCTAGTCTAGCTAGTTTGCTAGGATGCAGAGTTAGTTGTGCTCAGCGGATAGCTGCTGGGCATGGCTTTCTCTGGCTGGAAGGCTGACAGTGCTGACTCTGCTTGTTGTTAAAGGTCTGGAACTCAAGTCTTTCAGCTGTCATCTTGCTCTCTTTCTCGTTGCTGGACCTGTCTTCTTTCTCTGCCTCTGCCGCACTTCTCTCGGTCTGAACTTCGTGGTGGGGAGGGCATACGGTCTGTGCACCAAAGTGGGCCCCCTTTCCTTAATTGATGTGGGGAATGTTTCACTGCCTAGTAGGGATAGTATGCAGTTTTTCTTTGTCTTTTTATTGTGTACAGCCAAAAAGGAGGCCTTTTAAATTGCACAGAAGACTGGACAATCCAGACACGCTTGTGATCAAGTGCACAAAGAGTATAGAGCTGAAGCGCAGCATGCCAAGCGATGATACACCCACACTCGAGCTGCAGATTTCATGTGCAAGCTATTCCAAAAAGATCCGGCTGTGCACACAAACTTCTGAAGAAGTCTGTGAGCTCCCATACCACTCCTATTTCTGAGCAGGCCTGGCAGGATCATATCAGCAACCTATTCTACCATCCTTCTCCTTCCAACAATGACCCTTCAATAAGTCATTGCTTGCATAATGAAGCATTAAGGGGCACAGGTCCGCACCCTTTTAATCTGCCTGGGGAAGTTGAGCTGTCCTCCCTTGTCGTTAAGCACATTTTCAACATTAGCACTTCCTCTTCACCCAGATTTGACACAGTCCTACCTCCTTTCATAAAACATGCTTGCAAGCTGGTCCCAAGACATCATGGCAGAGGCCTTGAATTCCAAAATGTTATGGCTCCATACATTTCACAACTCTTCACGCTTTTGCTTATAATTGCCCACATCCCCTCATCCTGGAAAGCTGCCAGACTGCACCAATATACTAAAAGGGTGCTGTGACACATCCTTGAAACTACCGGATGCTTGCAGTCAGTATTACACTTCATCGCCTGTACACAAATGTCCTCCGCTCCATGGTTCAAGACTGGTGCACAAAATATAACCAATATTCCTGACAATCAGTTTGGCTTTTTTCCAGGCTGCAACACCTTACAGGCACCTTTTATCTTCAAGATCCTCCTCCAAGTTGAGGAACCTGAAGCATGCAGCTCAGACCATTCAACCCCAAGGCTCCCCACGTTTATATGCCACTTTTATTGACTTCAAACAGGCGTATGACCCCATACTCAGGGACAGACTGTGGGAACACTTGCACAAATTCCAGATGCCCAGCCAGCTTATCTCCATCATTAAAGATCTCTACCGAGATGACAAATACATCCTTATTGACGGAGATAAACGGACAAGTGTCCAGTCAACGCACAGAGTTGACAAGGGTGCCCACTGTCACCACTCCTATTATCAATCTCCGTTAATGACATTGGCTGCATCACAAATGGGGAAACAGGCGCGTTGACAGGCTGACCAAATTTCTGTGTTTCTAATATGCTTGATGCTGATGACCTCGCCCTCACTGCAAACAACCACATTCACAAGCAAGCCATGTTGAACAAGCTGCAAGGTTATGCATCCAGAAAATGCCCGACTGTCAATACACACAAATCTGATGTCGTCTGCTTTAATTCCAGAGCTGACAGTCTTCCCCCACTATTGTATAATGGTGATAGCCTCCCCTACACAGATTCGAATATCTGGGTATGGTCTGGGTATGGTGATAGCCTCCCCTACACAGATTCGAATATCTGGGTATGGTCTATATCAAACGTCTCAACCTTTCCACTGCTTCTGAGGCAGCTCTGAAACCATGTACAGCGGAACTTTTATTGTGTTAAGGCCTTTGCTAATGGTCACAACCTCACAAATCAGCTGCGTGCGTTCATCAGGCTTGAATTGAAAACATAACATGAGCTCAGCCACCGTCATGTTACGGAGCCCTGGCCAAGCGCGAGGAGGGCAACAGCAAGGAGGAGGTCCCCAGATTGAATCCTTGTGGCCGGAGTGGAGATAAAGATGCCCTCTGTTGGTGGGAGTCAATGGGAGGCTCTTTCCTTGCACGCGGCCAAACGGCAAGCGTAGATCTTTCTTTCTTTCTTAAACATGCGCTATCCCAGCAGGAATGTATGCCAGCCAGATATGGGCCACTCCTTACTAACGGCTGGGCACAGAAATGGCAACCCGCAGCAGAGGTGGATTCTGAACATTCTGTGGAACCTTCTTGGGGTGAAAACCACTACACCAACTTGGAGAATTCTTCAAGAAAGAAAAGAAAAACTACATAGGCAGAGGAAACTAACTCTCCCTACATCAATTAAGGAAAAGGGGACACATTGGCTCAGAAGAGCCTTGAATCCCCTCCACCACGGAGCTACAAAAAGAAGATTATAATGGGGATCTGGAGGATTATTGGTTCAAGAATGTGGCATTGAACCTTTTCAGTTCAACTGGTTTTGTGCTACTATGCGTTTCTACAACTGTGCTCACTAAGTGCAACAGCCTACTCGTCAAGAAGGTTCTCCATGCAGACATCAGCGTGAGCTCCAGAACTGACTCTTGTTGGACATCACACCTCTTCAAGTTGTCTGCGCTGGATGGTCTGGCACACTCGGATCTGATGAAACAGCAAATTATGGCTTGTGACCCTGTGAACCTCAGTCAATTTTTGGTGGGCCTGAGATTTAGGCACCTTGGCTACTGGAATCAATTCACAGCCCCTGATCCCAGAGTTAACAACAGTATACGGCGGATGTATCATCAATGGTGCGCACTTCCTGTCAAAGAAGCACATGCAATTCAATGCCTGAATACATGTACTTGGATCTTCCCCATCACGTTCTTTGCAACACTGCCAAATTCAGGCTGTGGGTTCTCACTCTTTGAGTTGAACAAGCTGTTTGGTCCAATAGTATTTCTCTGGTCTGTGGTATCTGTGGTTCCGATGACAAACAAGATGAAAACATGCGCTATTCTGATTTTTTCCGGAAATCCCCAGGTCTGCTCTCTTCGTCAAAAGAGCGCCTCTCTTTTTGAGCACAACTTCTCTTTTCTGCGTTTTCATGTCTCCCACAGGATGCCCTGTCTGTTTACCATGCACCATGTGAATTCCAAGCCTGAGGATATTAATCTTCTTTTTAACCAGGATAACAACACATTTCTTTTTTTCCTTCATGACCTAATGTGCATTTATGAACAGGCTAGCATTTAAACGTCCTGACTGAGGCCTTATTCCCTTGTAACCCTTGTAACTCTTAAGCAGTGTTGGCATTAAGATGAAGGAAGGCAATCCTCCGTAGGCAAGAAAAGAAAGAAAAAGAAAAGTCTATGCCAGCCCAAAAGGCCGCGTGCATTAAGGAAAGGTCCCTTAACTAGCAGGCTAGCAAGGGCCTCACCAAAGGTCCCTCAAGACTACACTAGCTACAGCTAGCCTAGGAGAGGGAAAGAGACAAAACTAATGAGGATCGGGCGGGTTGTCATCCATGCCCCGAGACGCCCAGACTCTCCTCCTCCTGGTAGCCACCTCCGCGCGCCCAGCGATCCATAGGCACACTAGCTAGTTTCGTTGCTGGACCTGTCTTTGTTCTCTGCCTGCCGTGCTTCTCACAGTCTGAACTTGTGGCCGGGTGGTCATGCGGTCTTTGAACCAATGTGGCCCCCTTAGTTGGTGAAGGGGTTTTCATTACCTGCATAGGTTGTCTTCCCTTTTCTTATAAGCGCTTAATTCATCCATAAAAGATTTGTGAGTGGAATAGGAGTAAGGGAACAGAGGACATAGAAACGCAAGAACATAGGAACACGGCATGCTTTTCGTCTTCGAGTCCTTTTTGGTCACACCTATCGCATTCAGATGTAAGCTCCTGCCAAAATGATGTCTCAAGGCGTGTGCATGTAAAGTAAGTAAACGTAACAATGATTTGGTTTATAGCAAGTCCCACCAACACCAAGAAGGATGGTAAGTAATGTCACAGCCTTTCCACTGATGTTTTTGCAAAGGTCTGCATGCTGCCCCCCCACTGTTGCCCAGGCCTGGTGTCCTCACAGTGTTTGACATCAATCAGGTGAACATGCTGCTGGTTTGCGCTTGGTTGATGGGGCTGCCTAACGCGGGTAGCCGTTTAACTTGCTCGCAAACTTCATGCCCATTCTGTGTATAGTATGCCAACAAGCTAATTACCGCTAGGCGTGCTGTTGAAAACAATGATGTTTTTCACAGCCTCGCTGCCAGTGGAGAAGCTTTAGTTGCAACACCTACATGAGCTGGCTGAACCACTACCCAGGTCTTGTGCAAGTGCTAACCAAATTCCCCACTGGCAACATCCAATTCCAGACACCCCAACACTGGTTCAATACCATAACTAACCCTGCCCAACCTTCCTAACCCATGCAACTTATTCTCGTCTGGAACCTACATGCCAGAGAGGCGCTGAAAAATGCCAACAAAGACTGGCTTCAGCTTCTCAAGCGAGACATACCAGAAGCTCACTGGCTACCCCTGCAACCTCCAAATTCCGCCATACCACTGCATAATTATCACCAGATCACATCAAACAACTGGAGGAAAAAAAGTCAACCTCTTCCCCATGACATCCATATTTGCCAAACTATCTGGCTGAAGGTCATGTTCCCTTGTAAACCTTGTAAACCTTATCCATATTTGCTCACACAGGTGCCCTCATGCAAGGGCAGCCTTCCATCCTGCCACCTACATAAAGACCTTCACATCTAAAATCAAGAACTGGAGAGGAATCACCGATACAGATGGCAGTGTCATCAGACACAAAGGTTAGGTATTGTCCACCATTTGTTGGCTCGGGTGTTTACAAGCTGATCAGAGACACTAATCCACTCTCCCAACACCTGCAGTTGCACACAAAACCCAATGGCCGTGGACCTACAAATACCATCAGCAGAGCAGAACTTGCAGGTATTCTTGTGGCACTCCAACAAGGGCACACTGGCATTGCCTCTGATAGTGCATCCTGCCTCTCTCAAACCTCTTAACAGACCCTTAACCAAATGCGCATGATGATCATTCTTCCAGCAAAATTGTGGCATTGGGTTTTCATGTTGGAGATGAAACGATTTTGGCAGCCTCAGTGAGAGCATGTGGAGTGCACCCTTAACAAAATCAAGCAACTAGGGCTGGACCATTGGCTTGAAAACTTTATGCCCATTCTGTTAAGCATGCCCACAAACTTGTAACCACTAGGCGCCTTTTTGATAACAAATATTATTCTCACAGCCAGTTTTTGGAACCGGGTGTTTCCAGTAATCCTCCAGGTCCCCATCAGCCCTTCTTGTTCTTTACCTTTGTGGTGGAGGGGAGTTACGGCTCTTTGGGGCCAATACATCTCCTTTTCCTTAATTGATGTAGGGAGAGTTTCCGCTGCCTCAATAATTTCCTTTTCTTTCATTGTAAATAGTCCAATGAAGATCCAATGAAGGTGGTGTGGAAGGTCACCCATTGTTAACCTAAGAACCTGCTTCTTCCTCTCATGGATTAAAAGCGAGTGTGCACATGATGCACACACACATGATTGCACACACACACACACACACACACACACACACACATGATTGCACACACACACACACACGCACACACACACACACACACGCACGCTCGCGCACACACACACACGCATACACACACACACGCACGCACGCACGCACGCACGCATGCGAACATACACACATGCATGCACACACGCACGCACGCATGCACACACACAGACACACACACATACACACACAGAGCTTCACGGGATGAATGCTCAACATAAAGATTGTTACAGGGGAGGGAGGAGGAGAAGCAACCTCCTCACAACGACAAGAGTGTGTGACTCGCCACACTCCACATGCCTTGCTGCAAGGAAAAGCTTAAATTCCAGGACAAGAAACAATAAATATATGTTTAAGGCTTGTACTGATTGAGAACTGGATTGCCGCACTCAACAAACTCGCCCAACAAACTGGGAGGGAAATTAAGCGCAGGGCTCAACCGGATTCTCCCCTGTTTCATTAATCATGAGAGCGAAGGTGGGTTAGTGAATTGCTCTTTTGTACATTCCTTCTCCCTAGAGTAATGTGCCTTAGTCGCCATGCAAGAGCGCACACACCCATTCACCCCTCTTGCTCCTCCCTCCCCTCCTTGCTCCCGCAGTGGAAGAAGAAGCGCATGAGGCGCCTCAAGCGCAAGAGGAGGAAGATGCGCCAGCGCTCCAAGTAGAGGGCTAGCTGCGCGGAGGTGCTCGCGTGAGGAAGGCCGGTGAAGGAGGCGAGGCGCATCACACAGCCTGCTGCTCCTCTCCCCCCCCAGCGCCGGCAGCCTGGCGCGGTGCAGCTGTGTGCGTGCAGTCCGGGCGTGGGTGTAGCTGTAGCGTAGCTCTAGCCTAGCGGTGTTCAGGGGCGATGTGTTGGCGGCACACAAACAACAGGACGATCATGGTCAGTCTTGATTGCATGCATGCATGCGTGCGGAACAATTGGCTCCCCCCTATGTAACACGCAAAACGCCGCACTTGAGTCTCCTCGCTGTGGGCACGTCCATGTCCCCGTCAGGCGGGCATGCGCCCCATGGTCTCTCTTCTCTCCCGTCCCACTCCTCTGACAGGTGAGTGCTCTCTCCGCCAGCCTAGGAGGCATGTCTCACACCACATGGAAAGGAAATGAGGCAGGATGTGCTGTGCCACAATGTTCATGCTATGCACTGCCATGCATGCATGTCTTTGCGGGATTGCCCTTGCACCTTCACAAACTGCAAATTGCAAAATGAATTCACAGTAATGTGTGCGTAATCACAAGGGCACCTAGGCCACGCAGTGCATACATGTGAGCAAGAGGACACAGCTTGCACAACATCCTTGCGTCTAACTTGTCACGAACCAACTTCACTACTCATGCAGAACATTAATACATGAGGATGTGCCAAAAAGCTAGGTTGTCTCATGAGCTCATTAGGCAGCTGTCAACTTTGCTCAAAATTTGGGTAGGGACTGTGAGGAAGCTGAGCTGAAAGTGGTGGACTCATGCGCCACCTCCAAGCCCTGGTCAGTTATCATGCCTGCAAGGTTAGGCAACTTAAATGTATGTTTTTGTGCTGTATGCATGTTGAGGAGATAGGACACCTGAGGTAAGTTAGGTAGGTTGCACAACTAAAGAAATAAGAATGAATGGAATGCAACTGTGGATTCTAGAACAAAAGTATGAGAGAAAAGAAAAACCTTCATAGGCAGAGGAAACTCTCTACATCAATGAAGGAATAGGAGACATGTTGGCTCAGAAGAGCCAAAAGTCCCCTCCACCACGAAGCTACAATGAGTTACAATGGGGTTTGACCTTCAGCCAGGTAGTTTGGCTGCCAGGATAGGATAGGATAGGATAGGGTTACATAGCTGTACCTGCCTACAAGGGCAGCTTAGCTGAAGCAAAAGGTGCCTGCAACCAAACCAAACTAAACTTGTGCAAATGTCAACTGAAAGCCTTGAGCTGAGTTCAGAAGCGTCAACTGTAAAAATCACACTCACACTGTCACTCTAATGAAACAAGCACGCAAAGTCATGCTCAAAAAACTCCATAAGGCTGTAGTGTTAGGATAGGATAGGATAGGATAGGGTTACATAGCTGTACCTGCCTACAAGGGCAGCTTAGCTGAAGCAAAAGGTGCCTGCAACCAAACCAAACTAAACTTGTGCAAATGTCAACTGAAAGCCTTGAGCTGAGTTCAGAAGCGTCAACTGTAAAAATCACACTCACACTGTCACTCTAATGAAACAAGCACGCAAAGTCATGCTCAAAAAACTCCATAAGGCTGTAGTGTTAGGAATATACACTTTTGTGTTTTCACAAGAAGCACAGAAAGTTTGAGAACAGCACCGCTCTGAAAAAGGCCTAAGAGGCCATAGTAAATGTGTTATGTTCTGCTTTGCACTTCAGTTCTCAGCATCCACTGTTAAAGATGCAATGCAATGCTTCAGGAAGGGTAACCGCCGATACAGCCTGGTGAGTGCACATGTCAAAGAAGGTATCAACTGCGTTGCCTTGCTTGAATCTCTTCAGCAGACAAGTACCCTCTGTAATCTCTCCAAGACATGGCACAGGGTATGGACGGCCCTTGAGGACCCCCATACACCCCCCCATACCTCCTATTAGGGACCCATGCTGCTTGTATTGCCTGCGCAGTCTTATGTGCTCGAACTCGGGTCTCTTGGTCTGCAGTTTGTCCATGCCTCTTGGCTCCTCCAAAGCCACCTGCGTGCATTTCTTGTACAGGTGCTGCTGCTCCTGCTGCTGGGGGAGGGTAGTGTTGGTGCTGGACAGGGTTGGTCTCTTGGTTGGTGCGCTTCCGCTTGGTGGGAGTGACTGGGGCTCCTCTTGCTGCAGCTGCTGTCGCTCCTGCTGCTGTCGTTCCTGCTGCTGCTGTTTGTGCTGGTGGTGGGGCAGGCGAAGTAGGTGCTTGCGCTGCTGGCCTTGCTGCTGCTGCTGCTGCTGCTGCTGCTGGTGATGGCGAAGGAGGCTTGAGTAGCTGCTTGAGCTGCTGCCCCAGTCGGCCTGCATTGAGGTGCAGGAAGGGCTCGCCAGGGCTGGGGATGCGGCCTGAAGGCAGGTGCTGGCGGAAGGGGTAGGGAACCAGCTCCCCCTCACCAAGTTTGACCACGATTGCTTTTCCCCTGACTTGCACAACCAGTTCCTCCCCATACCCACACTGTCCCCGGCCCAATTGCTGCAGCTGTATGGCCAGGTCCACCAGCGCATTCTGCAGGCGCGTCTTCTTCTGCACCAGGAGTGCTTGTGCTGCATTGCTGCTGTCGCGGAACCCCGCGTACGCTGCAGTCGCTGCCTCTGCCGTGCTGAACCTGACGATGTATCGCTGCTTGCCCAGTGCGTTGTCCCGCATCCGCTCCACATGCTGCACGCTGCCCACCTCGCACTGCAGGAAGGCTTCCACCCCGGCTGGTGTTGCTTCGCAGGGCAGCGCCCCTGCGTTCCTGGAGCGCAGCAGACGTACACTGTAGAACTTCTGACGTTCTTCCCTGTCTATGCTGCATGCTGCTGCCCAGTTGGTGTCAGCAGAGTCTCGGACGAGCTGGTCAACGCTGCCCCGAGTTGCTCGGCCATCCTCCTGCTGCTGCTGCTGCTGCTGCCGTAGCTGGAGCACCACTTGATTAAGCTCGTCGACCTTCTGTTGAAGCTGGCGCACAAGTTGCTCAATCTCCATCTCTTCTTGGCTTCTCACGTCACTTTTCCCCAGGCACAGGTCAGCGTCCGCTCACTGTGTTATCCAATTTACTTTTGGCGTGTGTGCCCCATCTGCGTGCGCGCAAGCACACCTATCCCGCCTGGTAGGGCTCGTTCCGTTCTCAGAGTGTCAAAAACACTAGTGGAGCCCTACCAGACGGTGCAGTGGAAGCGTGAGCTCTCACTATTATTCTTTTCTTTCTCCTTAAAGGTATTAGTAAAAAAAGGCTGCCAGGTCTGCTCAACTGTTCCGACTGTACAAAAAAATATTCATGAGATCGGAAATACGACGACAAGTCTCATTAGTTTGCTTCTGCAAGAAATGAATAGCATCCTCAGAGCTACCTTGAATAGCAGAAAGTTCCTGAATCGTCCAGAAAAATTCCAAAAGATGAGGGGAAGTCAGAAGATAACTGTGCATAAGCCCTCGAAGTGAACACACAGAAGCGCAAGTACAAAGGAACACTGCATGCTTTTCATCTTGGAGTCCTTGTTCACATCTACATACGTTGATGTGTGCTCCTGCCAAAGTGATGTCTCAACTCTTAAGGTAAGAGCATGTTAGCGAAAAAGGTGCTATGTTTCTTAGCGCGCGCTTGAAATCGAGGTGCAAATACCTGGGGACCGAAAAGGGCGCACCATGAACAGACAAGGGTCTCAAAAGAAGTGCCATCCAGTGATGATACTTGGCTAATTTGTTCGTGTGGTCACCATGTTCTGCCAAGGCATCAGCATTCCACACACCTTGCAGCCTTTTTCTTAGATCAACAACAAACTCCCTCATGACTATAGACTGCCCTGACCGAACAGGGTTTTACATTGGTTAACCTACAGCCCGAATATCTGGCTGATCAGTCGCTGGTGAAACATTCTCAACCAGCTATCACAAGGTTAACAAGTAAACAAGCTTCTACAAGAAGTTTAAAAAGAAAACTGCCGTACGCCATGCTGTGCTTGTTTCCGTTTTGTTCAAGTGCTGTGTTTTGCATATGCAAAATACGTGTGGCTTTGCTCATTCAGAGTGCTCAACATAACGTTCCACACACAAATCCAATACGAAATGGGCAAGGTCAAGCTGGAGAACCATGAAGTACATTTTGACCTACACTCAAAACACTCTGGAACCACAAAGTCTGCGTTGGCATTAACATGCGGCTGCAAACGTACAACCATGAGCCGACCGGTACAAGGCACATGATAGAGCACGTTCATGACAGCACACAGCAGCCATGACAGGCACATGCATGCCCGGAGCCAGAATTCGAGCCCGCCAAAGACCTACATGGCAAGCCCGCAGCCAACCTAGTCCATGCCCGGCCTAGAGACTGCTAGAATGGATGTGTGTGCCTCATCTTCTCATTTTCCAGGCGCCAAGCCTTCAATTCGGACAAAGTGTCATCCAACTTGGATTTGATCGTGTCAGCCAAAGCACACTCATCCTTAACAGGGGTCAGGGGCACAGGGGGGCACAGCTCTTCTCTTGTCTCCTGCTCCACAAGCTTGGGAAACGCGCCGTAATCTTCTAACTGGAGCTTGTTTTGTGGCTCTGCTTGTGCACCCCCCCCACGCCCTTCACCCACTTGTATTGGTGCTGACCGAACACAATGAGTAAACACGCTGCACCTGTCCAAGCTTGTGCAGGCAGCCAAAATTCTGAGGTCCAGCATTTATGGGAAAGACTGCTCATTTCATAAATCTAGTGCCCCAAATCTGGCATGCATACATGCCAGCAGGGAGAGCATATGCTTTTGTCAGCCAGAGCATGGTATGCAACCTATCTGTCAGGCGGTGCTCAGATGCGAATTGCCTAATCCGTCTACAACCAGCTAGGAAAGGAGCACACATGCACTCAGCAGTGGCTTGCGGGTTGCGTTGTTTTGTGAACAGCATGCCTAAATACCTAAAAGAATCTGCACACGCCAAACGAGCTCCACTTAATGTGAAAACTGGCACATATCACCCTTTGAATTAAAGTGCACAATCTCAGACTTGGCAGTATTGATCACCAACCCTTTCCGCTGAGCATACGTATGTAGCCTATCTAACATCAGTTGGAGCTGATCAGGAAGGTTACTAGTGAGGCACAAATCGTCTGCATACAGCATGTGGGTGACTCGAACGTCCCTGGTGCCTGTAATAGCCCCTTGCACATTTTCTGCCAAGCAGTCCATGTCATTGATGTACAAGGAGAACAACAAAGGGGAAAGCGGGCAGCCTTGCTTATCTCCAAAATGGGGGCGCACACGAGCTTGCTTGCAGCCATCCACCAAGATATACTCATCATGAGCATACATGCTTTTAATGACAGCCAACAGGCACGCAGGCATACGAATGCGCTGCAGGTGAGTCCAAAGAGCTTCCCTAGGAATTGTATCTTATGCCTGCTTGAAATCAATAAAAGCTACATGCAGCCTTGGGGATGCATTTGGGCACTTGACCTGAGCAGCATGCTGCAAGTGCCGCAAAATGAAAATGGGCTGCAAAGTGTTACGGCCAGGATAGAAACCAAATTGAGTGTCTGGAATCTTGTTTTTATCTTTACACCACCCAGTGACCACCTCCCTAAGAACGTTAGCATACAGCCTGTACAGGGTGCCACTTACTGCGAGCATGCGATAATTCCCTGGGTCCAGCACAGAGCCCTTTTTGTAAAGAGGAGTTATCTTAGCCACTTTCCTACAAGCAGGAATCTCAGCCCTCTCCATCATGGCAGCAAACAGACGTGCAATGTAAGGAGCCAAAGCATTCATCCTATCCGTGCTTCTACCATTAACTGCTGCGACCCTCTTTTCAGCGTACTTAATGAAGGGTGCAGCAACAGCATCAAAACCAGGGGATGTCCTAGCATTCAGCTTACGCATGTGCTCGCAAACAATAGGGTACAGGGCAGCTGCATCAGGCAGTTCCATCACATCAGGTTCAGGCATCCACCGAGACTCAGCACCTTGACGGAAAAGCTGCTCAGGAGGTGGGTTGTTGCGCCCCAGGGGCACTGCCATATCCCGAGCTGGAGCTCTAGAGTTGCCAGTCCAGCGTGCAGCAACCCGCTGTGCCACCCCGCGCATAGCTCCAATAACGGACCCCACCCCTCTGCTAATGCTGTCCCACATTCCAGGCCTTCTGCTTAAGGTGCTTTCAGGGCAGCTACCCATGGGGCTTGCTTGTTGATCAGGGATGTGAGGAGCACTTCTTGCTGGACAAGTGGGGTGCCTGCCCACAAATCCTTTGGTATGCAAGGCGGCTTCCTGATAGTGTGTGCTTTCAGGGCAGCTACCCATGCCATGCATATGTGCTGCTTCTATATTTGAAGGAGAGGAGCAGTTGCTCATGTGGGCACCAAAATGATGCTGTAAGTAAGAGCTCCAGCATTCCGCTGTAATGGGAGTCTGATGGGTGCTCCTGGGCTTCCTAAGCATTTCATGAATGTCAGGCCTGTGTCTCTTCAGCCTGTCCAAGAAAACTGCTTTCTGGTACTTCTCATAAGCCCGCCGTGCACGCCTTGTTTGTTTTTTGTATTTTATTTTAAGAAATTGGCAGGCATGCACAGCTTGACCACTTTGCACAGCTTGAATAAACAGACGCCTCTTTAACCGACACTGATCATCAAACCAGACAGGCCTTCTAATCCCATGCTTTTCTGTTCTCTTAAAAACACACGCCTGAACTCTGTACATGCCAACTGTTTGTTCACTAGCAGCTTGCATTATCCAGCTTCTCAGGCAGAAACATGCTGTATCTATGTTGCCAGCATCAAGAGCAGCCTCCAATTGCACCGGCATCTCCAAGTTTCTCTCCAGTTCCTCCACATAGGCCAGTTGCCGCTCATGCTTCCAAGTTAAACTCAAACGACTTGCACAACGTCCCATCCCACACACATGTTCAGGAGAAGGAGTCCAATCCACATTAGGCACAACATCAGGAATACGAAAAACAACTGTAATACTGCCATGGTCAGTGGTGTCCAAGATCGGAGCGCAAATGTCTGAGTTCTGAGCACACTTAAACAAGGAAGGTGATACCAAGACATGATCAGGCCTACTCCGTCTGGAAGGCCGAGTGTCTGAACGATACCCAACAAATGTGGGCTGGCCCACATCACCAGGCACACGACCAGTTGTGATCACAAGTCCATAGGCAGCTGCAATATCCACGAGCAGTCTTCCAGCCACATTAACATCGAAGCCACATCGAAGCTACAGAAAGATTATCCTAATGGGAATCTGGAGGGTTATTTGGAAGCACCCGGCTCCATAACCTGGCTGTGAGTATTCTTGTTTTCAATAGCACGCCTAGTGGTAACAGGCTTGTTGGCATACATAACAGAATGGGCATGAAGTTTGCAAGTTTATTGGCGCTTTGGTGGTCAAGTCCCAGTTGTTTAAACTGTGGTTAAGGGCGTTCTCAGTGTAGCAAGTCCCACCAACACTCCAAAGTAGGAAAGGGATGAAGGCCATTGCGAGACATGTCACTTCAATTAAGTTTGGAAAGAAGAACAAACATTATGGAAGCATGGACTCCTAACTTATCTAGAAATTACACAGCAACTAGCACTGGAACTAGCTGGAGAGAATAGTGAGAAGAGAAAACTGTGTAGGCAGAGAAATCCTCCCTACATCAACTAAGGACAAAAGGCCATGTTGGTGCACAAACCGCATGACCTCCCCACCACGAAGTTCAGACTGAGGGAAGTAAGGATAAGATAGGGTTACAGGAAAAAGAAGGCCTCCAGTCAAAACGGTTGAATGCTAGCCTGTTCATATAAAAGCAGTAATTA
The DNA here is from genome assembly GCA_914767535.2 of Dunaliella primolecta. Classification (NCBI taxonomy): domain Eukaryota; kingdom Viridiplantae; phylum Chlorophyta; class Chlorophyceae; order Chlamydomonadales; family Dunaliellaceae; genus Dunaliella; species Dunaliella primolecta. Next base: position 13,559,391 of record OU611754.1, on the reverse strand, counting down.
ATGTAGAAAAGGAAAAAGCTTGTTATTGATTTAAGAAAGAAGAGATATGATAAGACTGTGCATGGTGAATGCCAGGCACGCAGGGAGCCACGCTATTGGAAGAGTGAGATAAAGAGAGGAGAGGACCAGAAAATAAGGGAGCATATGAAAGCCAAAGAGAACAGACATGGGGGTGAGTGCATTTGAAAAGAACGTGTTGCTCATCCTGCACATCATCTTGGGCATCACATAGATCACAGGCAGGGGAAATAGCATCATCCCATGTGGCCAGCTCGACTTTCAAGGTATGGATATGAAGGCCAAATTGAGCCACACTGCGGACGATGTGTTTAGGTAAATTCAAGTAGAAATGTTTGGGCAGAATATAAGGAGAATATGTAACGTGTGCAGGCTTGGTTGGGAGAGCACACCAGTGATGGTGCATTAAATTTTTGCTGTTTGTGTCTCGCGGGTCGTAGCCAGAAAATTGTCTTCAATATGCTTGATGGAGAGACCTGAGATCCACAACAAGCTGGCTCAAGTCCAAGGGATCAGCAGAGCGTATCTTTTGCTGAAAATGATGGGTGTAATGCAAGCCATTCATGGCAGACAATAGATGGGATGTCCAGCAGGAGGAATTCCTGGGGCTGAGGGAGATGTCCGCATGAAAAACCTTGTGAAGTAGAGCGCTGTTGCAATGGGTGAGAGAATTATACAAGCGTGCACAGGCTCTGAACCAGTTGAATTGGATAGGTTCGATTCCACACTCACGGAGGACACTCCAGGAAGGAGTTGATGTTCGTACACCCAGCACGTATCTCAAGAATCTCAGAAGCCATTTCTGGATGCAATTATCCATCTTTGTCCCCTGTTGAAGATATGCAGTGGCCCAGATCTGACTAGCATACATTCATGCTGGTATGACATACGTCTTGAAGAGCCATAAGTAGGCATGTAAGCCGTGTGTAATCTGGTGTTGATGGGCAAAAATACGCACTCGAGCCATACCTGCCAGGCAGGGTTTGAGAGCTCCCTCAGCAGCATTGTGCACATTAATGTGTTTGTCAAACTGCATCCCCAGGTACCGAAAGGTATTTGAGTAAGGCAAGACCTCACCATCATAAAAAAGGGGAGGCAAGTGATCGGTCTTAGAGTTAAAACAGACGATAACAGATTTTTTGGTGTTGACTGTCAGGAATTTCTGACGGGCATAAGCCTTGAAAGTGTGAGCAGGTGCTCAGGCAGGCTGACCGGAGCGGTATAATCTGGTCAAACGCCCAGCTGTCACTGCTCGCCAGGAGCCACTCCCTGCACACCTGGGCCCCCAAACTCGGCAGGCATACCTAAAGCATGCTGAACAAGTCCTCATACTCAGGTTGTGGCCAAACACAGTGCTTGCCTGGTTTCCCTGTTCACACCACTTTTGCCTAGCAGGTGCGCACAGGTGACCATGCTCTAAGTGCTCCGGACCAAAATTTGCCCCCCCTTCTTTTTCACTCCGAAGGATCAGGCTTGACCTAAAACCTACCTAAGAGCCAAAATATGGGCAGAATTTGGGCCAGAGCAGGCGTTTTGGCACCCATTTTCCTGGAAATGGTCAAAAATGACCTAAAATGGCGCAGCACAACCTCCGTATTCCTGCACATGCGTCAAACAGGATTATACCCCCTTACCTCTTTCCTTGTAACTTTCCTAAGAGATCTAGGCTCACCTCCAGCCGTCCTGATGCTATACTAATAACCCCCTATCATGCCCAACCCACTTCTTCCTCTCCCTTTGCCCCATGCTCACACCATGTGCTACGCAGCAGGCAGGACACCTCACAGAGGTCTAGAGGACCAAGCCGCATGAGACAGCCCCATCAACTGAGCGCTGACCAGAGGCACGTCCACCTAAATGAAATAAAATACTGTGAAGACACGAGGCCTGGGCATCAGCTGGAAGTGGCACAGCGGCAGCATGCAGATCTGTGCAAGAATTTAAGTGCTAAAGCTGTGACCCTTCATACCATACTCCTCGGTGTTTGTGGGACCTGTTACACTGAGCACACTTTGAACCAATTTAAAAAATTAGGACTTGACCACCAGCGTGCCATTAAACTTGCTCGTAAGTTGCATGCTCATTCTGTTGTTTATGCCGACAAGCTTGTTACCACAAGACGTGCTATTGAAAACAAAAATACCTCCCACAGCCAGGTTCGAGAGCCGGGCGCTTCTAATAACCCTCCAGATCCACATTAGCTCTTTCTTTTTTAACTTTGTGGTGGAGGGGACTCACGGCTTTCTCGAGCCAATGGGTCTCCTTTTCCTTAATTGATGTAGGGAGAGTCTTCTCTGCCTACGTAGTTTTTCTTTTTCTTGCCCATGGCTCAAGTCTTGAGCCCCGCCCTCACCTTTTTGATGCAGAAGTACCAATTTAGGCACCCTCAAGCACTCTGCATATTCAGTTTGCAGCGGGGCATTAACTCCTCATTTTCACACATAGCTTGGCTGAGCTGACCAGAGGTTTAGGTAATGGGTCACCATTGTGCCCATGTGAGGACTTCGATGTGAGCCAGTAAAAGTCATGGAAGGGATCCCTGGCATCTGGAACTGCAACGTCCGTGGTGTCCGTTAGTGCTGCAGCGCGTGCACAGGCGTCAGCCCCCTCATAACCAACAATACCAGAGTGCGCTTTAACCTTCTAGAATTGTATAGGGTGCGGGGAGTGCTCTAATGTATTTGAGATGGCCTGGATGAGTTCTGCATGGAGGTGGGTCCTCATGCGCATTGGGTTAAAGGTCTCTTTGGAAATCTGAAAAAGGCAAGATGCACTATCAGAAGCTATGACAGTGTGCCCTTGATGGAGAGCTACAAGAATGCCTACTAGTTCTACTCTGTTGATAGTGTTTGTGGGTCCATGTCCATTGGGATTTATGTGCAGTTGTAGCTGTTGGGATGATTGAGTAGAGTCTCTGCTCGGCTTGTAAATACCCGAGCCAACAAATGGTGAAGAGTCATCTTTGTGTTTAATGACACTGCCATCTTTGTAGATGATTTCTCTCCAGTTCTTGATTTTAGATGTGAAGGTCTTTGTGTAGGTGGCAGGATGGAAGGCTGCCCTTGCCTGAGGGCACCTGTGTGAGCAAATATGAATTTCATGGGGAAGAGGTTGACTTTTTTTCCTCCAGTTGTTTGATGTGATCTGGTGATGATTATGCAGTGGTTTGGCGGAATTTGGAGGTTGCAGGGGTAGCCAGTGAGCTTCTGGTATGCCTCGCTTGGGAAGCTGAAGCCAGTCCTTGTTGGCATTATCTATCGCCTCTCTGGCATGTAGGTTCCAGACGACAATGAGTTGCATGGGGTAAGAAGATTAGGCAGGGATAGGTATGGTGTTGAACCAGTGTTGGGGTGCCTGGGATTGGATTTTACCAGCAGGGATTTAGGTTCCAGACGACAATGAGTTGCATGGGGTAAGAAGATTAGGCAGGGATAGGTATGGTGTTGAACCAGTGTTGGGGTGCCTGGGATTGGATTTTACCAGCAGGGATTTTGGCTAGCACTTGCACAAGACCGGGGTAGTGGTTCAGCCAGCTCATGCAAGCGTTGCAACTGAAGCCTTTCCAGTTAGGTAAGAGCATGAAGGTGGCAACTGGTTCAATGGTTTGGAGGGAGGAGTTCACTGCGTGGCATAGGCTTTGGAACATGATCTCGTCATCATGAGAAGGGTGGCAGAAAGAGTAGCCACAATAGCATATGAAAAAGGCATCAGTGCACGCCCCAAAGACCTGGTCTAGGTAGCTTGTGCTGAAGTAGGTGTTGTAGGTACAGTCAAATTCAAGAGGGTTTGTCACGACGAGAGTCTGCTGTGACGAGAGTGTGCTGCAAGTTAGCTGAGTTAGTTGGACAGTGGTATTTATCCTTGTGGCAACACAGCTGAGGCTGTGTTGAGAGAACTTCACTTCAGGTAGGAACTCGTAGTAACACCATCTTGTTCTTATCATCTTTGTGAACCCAGTCAAGCCCCTATTAAAGTAGCCATGTGTGAGTAAGCTCACCTAGCCCTTGGAGGAGGGAGCCAGCAGTGCCACACCAGTTAAGTGCATCAGTCCAGCATACAAAGTTCAGCCTAATTACCAATAGCATCATCCAGCAAGCCAAGCAAGCAGGAGTCAAGCCGACTCTCCAGAATCTGCATCATATCTGTCAGTAGCTAGAATCTCCAGCCAAACCCGCTTGTTGCTGTGCGCCACAGCATCAACATCTTATCTTCTCTCAACACTGGTCATGGGATGTCAAGACATTGTTATGGCTGCGTCACTTTCTCAGCCTGACAGGTTGAAGAACCTTTCTTTGGAGACCATGCACCATTTAAGCAGGGCTGATCGAATGTGAGGAGGTGTGATCAGTGCATTGGAGTTGTGAGCATTTTTGCTTTTAGTAGAGAGTTGCTTTTCTTGAGACTTCTGACGTGATAGGAGGCCCATAATTTCTGTTGCTGCATCCTGGACGGGTGGTTGAATGGTGGTGTGCATGTCTGCCTTCTTGGCTGCTTCATATGCTTCAAGCAGGGTTTGGAGCCTTTCTATAGTGAGCATGCCAACGCATTTGCCATTTGTGTTATAGGTACAGGCAGATTCACGGGTGAACACTTCAGGCATTTGTGCTGGCATGGCGACCTCATCAGATGTGTCAGGTTGGAGGCTTTCCTTCATGAGGTCAACAGTTCTTATAATAATCTCACATTTCCAAGTTGGCATGATATCTGTCTGGGGGTTGGTAGGTTGGAAGTCAAAAGTGACATTCTTGCGAATGGCGCATCCAGTAGTTGAGTGCCATGGAGAGTTGGCAAGGCTTTGGGGATCGCCTTCAAAGCCTTGTTTTACAAGGTTGTCAAGGTCTGTTACATTGGTTGGGGGGTCTGCTGTTTGTTCTGGGATTTCTTTCACGTAGGCTTGCCCGTGGGCTTGTAGGTCTGGGTGCATCTGTAACATCTCAGTGGCCTCCCATCGGGGGTGTCATTGCACATGGATCATTTCGTGTTCTTCAGAGAAATTGTGTCTTTCCAAATTTGGGGAATGAGACAAGGGGGCACATTCAGGGTAGTCCCAATGCTCATCAGGCTTGTTCAATGCCCGATCCTGCAGCGAGCATATTTTGATGCCTATGAGCTGGCTCTCATTGAAGACGTCACACAGACAAAATGATAGCCTGCACCGCTCCCACGCTTTCCCAACCCACTACCTCAACAACCTGACCAACAAACTTAAGTACACATGCACGAAAAGCACAAGCTAGGCTCTACTGGTATCTCTGGCTTTCATTACAATAGCTGGCAGAGGCTCAACCATGCCATACAACCCACTTCCCAAATCACCACTGCCAATACAGAAGCTCACAAACCAACCTGTCAACTTGCTATCAAGGAAATCAGCAACTCCTTCTGGTCTACTCCTAAAATTACTCTTAACTAACAGATAAATGTAATCAAATACCGCACAGGGACAGTCTACACACAAAAGCATGCCATCAGATTCAATAGGTCCTCCACCAATGGAAGATGCCCGCTGTGTGATGATATGGACAGCATTAATCATGTTGTCCTCAGATATCCAAATCCAAATTTGAGCGGCATGCACACCAACAGACAGCATGTTGGCCTTAGCTTCTGTGTAAAGCCCTTAGCAAAGGCAGGTTTGGCTCATCCTTTATTGGTATGGATGCCTGCCGTAATGAGAGACTCCTGGATCAGGGGATACAAGTTCCAGAAAACATCTCACGAGCCATTCCAGACTGGGCTTTTCCTAATGGTACTGGCTCCTCTGCTCGGCACCAGAGCCGCCCTGCTATAATCTTTGTGAGATCTATTCCAGGCAAACAAACTCACCTTGATCCTTCCAAGATCCCTACTCAAGACATTCGCCTTGTTAGACTAAAATTCTTCCCTAACACCTACCTCTACGTTACTTTCGAAACTGCAGCAACTCAACATACTCACACTATAACCTGACTTAAAACCCGCATCTCAAGGAATCCAAATAGGGACAACAAAGTGGTTCTACACATCATCCTAATTGGTGTAACGGGCACTATTTACAATGAGTACACGATCTAACCTCTTGTCAATTTGGGCCTATCCAAACACAAAGCAAAATCCCTAGCTTCCAAGCTGAGCTGTCATGCCATACAGAGACTAACCACTGTCATTAACACCAGACATGCTCTCTGCTTACTGGGGGCTTCGGGGGGGGGGGGGGGGTGTCGCTGGGCGCGTGGAGGTGGATACAAGGAGAAGGAGAGTCCGGGCGTCTCGGTGCATGGCCGACAATCCGCCCAATCCTCATTAGTTTGGTCTAAAAAAAAAAGTCTACGCCAGCCAAGAGGCCGCGTGCATTAAGGAAAGGTTCCCTGACTAGCAAGCTATAAAGGGTCTCACCAAAGGGCCCTCAAGCCTAAACTGGACTAAGCTAGCCTAGGAGAAAGCCAGAAACAAGAGCTAATGAGGATCTGGAGGGTTGGCTGCCATGCTCCTGGACGCCCGGACTCTTCTTCTCCTGCTCTCCTCTGCCGTGCAACCAGCAAACCCTCCCCCAGAAGTCCCCTGTAAATGTAGTGCATGTCTGGTGTTAATTATAATTGTTAATCTTTGGATAGCATGGCAAATCAGTTTGGATGCTAGTGATTTAGCCTTCTGCCTGGTTAAACCCAAGTCGATAAGAGGTTGAATGGTGTAATCGTTATAAATCGTGCCTGCCACACCAACTAAGATGATGTTGCTAGTGTAGTTTTGAGGGACCTCTGGTGATGCCCTTGCTAGCTTGCTAGTTAAGGGACCTTTCCTTAATGCACGCGGCCTGTGGCCTGCGTAGACTTCTCTATTCTCTTGAGGCAGCCCCAGTGGTATGTGCGGTGACAGGTATCACAGGTGGGCATGTCATCGTAGCATTGATATTCATAGGTGTGTTCTCTGCTCACTGGGATAAAGCAAAGTTGGCAGCACGGATCCTCTGCCAGTCTTCTGGGTATGTGTTTTGAGGAAAAAACTTTTAGCCCATCCTTTTGGAAAATGGGTAAGGCCCACTTTTCAATGGTGACAGGATGCCATTGAACTTTGTATTGAATTTGCTGTTTTTATTAGGAAGATCTCTTGGACTTTCGTATATGTTGCCAGCCCAGTATACTGTGGATGACGTGATCATAGCGAAAGATTGTATTGCTTGCTTGTACTGCGCTTAATTCAGCAATTGTGTTCTGTTTGTAATTCCAGAGCCATTGGGCAACGTCAGTGTCTGGTATGTTTGGTGGTAAGGGGCACGGGGTCAAGATGGTTTGTGTGTGGTATTCTAGGAGTGCTTTGGGGCCTCGGTTCCCTCTGTGCCTCCTACCTCCGGTTTGTGGGATCTGGGTGGGGTCTAGAGGTAAAGCCTGTGTGAGGGGTGTTGGAAGGACTTGGGTGGGGGTTGAATCTTGTGTAAGTGCTGTGACGTGAGTGAGGTTGTCATTCAGCAGGGAGGAGAGGCTGGTAATGCCTAGTTCCATGAGGGGATAAATGCAATGGCAGGCTAGGGTCTTCAGGGTGGGTTGCACTGGCATTGTGAATGCATATAAGACAGGCAGGATGCTGGAGAGAAGGTAGGTTGCTCCTTGGAAGGTGATGTCAAGCGCGCTCTTGTTGATGCAGAGGTATTGTCTAACACGGAGCATGTTGGGTAATTATTTTGAGATGAACGTGGGGGTGTGGTGAGATGGGTTGATGCTCCTGAGCAAGTAGCTCCTAAGGTTTTGAATTTGAGATTTCAGAAGTGACTTGGTAGTACGGCCGTGTTTGCCAGTGTTGTTGAGGCTAGTGATGAGGGCCGCTGCGCACCTCGTATTCCACAGCAATGGATGGGCATCCAAGCCCAAAATTGAGCTTGTCCTCTCGCAGGATAGCTGTCGCAGTGCACTGCCAGAGCTTGTATTTCTCTTTAATGGTATTAAGGGTAAGCCTATCCCAATGAGCGAGGTCATTCTCAGAACAGGGCCGTCCTGATGCTATACTGATTACTCCTTACCCACTTCTTCTTCTCCTCTTTCTACCTGCTCACATCATGTGTTATGCAGTAGACATGGCACCCTACAGAGATCCAGCATAGCTAACCGCGTGAGACAGCCTCACCAACTGAATGCTAACCAGCGACATGTGCACTTGATTGAAATCAAGTACTGTGAGGACACGAGGCCTGGACAACAGTTGGAGGCGGCACAGCGGCAACATGCAAACCTCTGCAAACTCATTAGTGCAAAAGTCGTAACTCTTCATACCATCATCTTGGGCGTTGTTGGAACGCATTACACAGAACATACACTCAACCAGTTTAAACAACTGGGACTTGAACACCAACGTGCCATTCAACTTGCTAACAGACTTCATGCCCATTCTGTAAAGTATGCCTACAAGCTTGTTACCACTAGGCGTACTCTTGATAAGTGTAATACTTCTCGCAGCCATCATGATGTTTTGGGGCCGGGTGCCTCCAATAACCCTAAAGATCCCCACTAATATTTTTTTCCATCTTGGTGGTGGAGGGGACTCACTGCTCTTCTGAGCCAATGCGTCTCCTTTTCCTTAATTGATGTAGGGAGAGTTTCCTCTGCCCATGTAATTTTTCTTTTCTTTTCTTACTGTGAAGATACGAAGCCTAGTGCCCAGCTATAAGCCTCACAGCAACAACACAGCAAACTGTGCAAGCAACTCCAAGGTGCAGAATTTACTATCCACCCAAACCTCCTGAGTGTGGGTGTGACTATTTACACTGCCCATACCCTTGATCAATTTGAAAATTAGGGATTGACTCACAGAGATCTAAAACACTTGAGGAAACTCCATGCCCATTCTGTACAATTTGCGCACACACTTACCTCTACCAGACGTACCATTGAAAATAAAAACACTCATCACAACACTGGTGCCCCGGAGGGTTTAGGGTTTTAGGGTTTAAACCCTAAAACCCTAAAACCCTAAACCCTAAACCCTAAAACCCTAAGCCCCTTGTATGCCTACGTGCCCGCTGGCCATCATTAAAAGCATGTATGCAAATGACGAGTACTTTTTGGTGGATTGCTGCAAGCAAGCACGTGTGCGCCCTCATTTTGGAGTTAAGCAAGGCTGCCCGCTTCCCCCTTGTTGTTTTCCTTGTACATCAATGATGTGGACTGCTTGGCAGAAAATGTGCAAGGGGCTATTACAGGCACTAGTGATATGCGAGTCACGCACATGCTGTATGCAGATGATTTATGCCCAACCAGAAATGTGCCCGATCAGCTCCAACTGATGCTAGATAGGCTGCATGCGTATGCTCAGCGGAAAGGATTGGTGATAAATGCTGCCAAGTCTGAGGTCGTGCACTTTAATTCAAGGGGTGATAATGTGCCAGTTTTCACAATAGGTGGAGTTCGTTTGGCTTGTGCGGATTCCTTTAGATATTTGGGCATGCTGTTCACAATACATCGCAAACCGCAAGCCACTGCTGAGTACATGTATGCCCCTTTCCTAGCTGGAAAGAAAAAGAAGAACTACGTAATCAGAGGAAACTCTCCCTACATCAATTAAGGAAGAGCTGGTTGTAGAAAGATTAGAAAATTTGCATCTGACACCATCTGACGGACAGGCCACATACCATGCTCTGGCTGACTAAAACATATGCTCTCCCTGCTAGCATGTATGCTTGCCAAATTTGGAGTACTAGATATATGAAAGAAGGAGCTGAAATGGACCGTCCTTTGCAAACTGTGCACCTGTGCTTATTGAAGCGTATCTTGGGGTAAAGCGCACCACTCCTAATTGGTCTGTCCTGCGGGAATGTGGACATGAACCTCTACAGTTTTATTGGTTCTGTGCAGCACTTAGGTTTTACAATGCTTTACTACGCAGCAACAGCACCACACTCAGTAAGGTACTGCAAGCAGATGTTGAATTGAGCAGTCTTTCTCAAAATGTTGGACCTCAGAGTTTTTGGCTGCATGCACGGGCTTAGACAGGTGCAGTATGTTTATTCATTGTGTTCAGTCTGGGCAACCTATAGTCATGAGGGAGTCTGTTGTTGATTTGAGAAAAGGCTGCAAGGTGTGTGGAATGCTGCCTTGGCAGAACATGGTGAACACACGAACAAATTAGCCAAGTATCATCATTGGATGGCTCTTCCTTTGAGGCCCTTGTTTGTTCATGGCGCGCCCTTCTCTGTTCCTTGGTATTTGCATCTTGATTTAGGCAAGCACTTTACATCCACTTTTTTATTTTGAGACATCTCAAACAAATTGCGCAAACCTGCAACCACATGGCTCGTCACGCCTGTATTCAGCATTCATTGAATTCCAACAGGCCTACGACTCCATCCCTCGTGATAAGCTATGGTACCATCTTCACCAATGCCAGCTCTCTATTCACCTTCAAGGAAGTTCTCAATATCCTGAAAATTTTGTATCACAACGACAAATACATTCTGGTTAATGGGGATAAGGAAGCATATGTCAGGCCCACCTATGGCGTTAGACAGGGCTGTCCCCTTTCTCCGTTGCTTTTCTCCATTTACCTTAATGACATCAATGAGATTTCTGAGGGGATTGAAAAAAGCTTGCACTGGCACACCTAATTTCCATGTATCCAACCTTTGATACGCTGATGACTTATGTCTAACCTCCAACTCGCCAAACAATCTTCAGACCATGCTTAACCGTCTCACGGCTTATGCCCGTCGGAAATTCCTGACAGTCAACACCAAACAATTCCTGACAGTCAACACCAAAAAATCTGTTATCGTCTGTTTTAACTCTAAGACTGATCACTTGCCTCCCCTTTTTTATGATGTTGAGGTCTTGCCTTACTCAAATACCTTTCGCTACCTGGGGACGCAGTTTGACAAACACATTAATGTGCACAATGCTGCTGAGGAAGCTCTCAAACCCTGTCTGGCAGGTATGGCTCGAGTGCGTATTTTTGCCCATCAACACCAGATTACACACCGCTTACATGCCTACTTATGGCTCTTCAAGACGTATGTCATACCAGCATGAATGTATGCTAGTCAGATCTGGGCCACTGCATATCTTCAACAGGGGAAAAAGATGGATAATTGCATCCAGAAATGGCTTCTGAGATTCTTGAGATACGTGCTGGGTGTACGAACATCAACTCCTCCCTGGAGTGTCCTCCGTGAGTGTGGAATCGAACCTATCCAATTCAACTGGTTCAGAGCCTGTGCACGCTTGTATAATTCTCTCACCCATTGCAACAGCGCTCTACTTCACAAGGTTTTTCATGCGGACATCTCCCTCAGCCCCAGGAATTCCTCCTGCTGGACATCCCATCTATTGTCTGCCACGAATGGCTTGCATTACACCCATCATTTTCAGCAAAAGATACGCTCTGCTGATCCCTTGGACTTGAGCCAGCTTGTTGTGGATCTCAGGTCTCTCCATCAAGCATATTGAAGATAATTTTCTGGTTACGACCCGCGAGACACAAACAGCAAAAATTTTAATGTACCATCACTGGTGTGCTCTCCCAACCAAGCCTGCACACGTTGCATATTCTCCTTATATTCTGCCCAAATATTTCTACTTGGATTTGCCCAAACGCATTGTCCGCAGTGTGGCTCAATTTCGCCTTTGTGTCCATACCTTGAAAGACGAGCATGCCACATGGGACGACACTGTTTCCCTTATTTATGATCTATGTGATGCCCAAGATGATGTGCAGGATGAACAACACGTTCTTTTCAAATGCACTCATCTCCATGTTTGTTCTCTTCGGCTGAAACATTTCTTATTTTCTGGTCCTCTCCTCTCTTTATCTCACTCTTCCGGTAGGGTGGCTCCCTACGAACCTGGCATTCACCATGTACATTCTTATCATGCCTCTTCTTTCTTAAATCAAAGCAATAACAAGCTTTTTCCTTTCCTACATGAATTGTTGCTTTTTTATGTGCAGGTTTGCAGTCAACCGTTTTGACTGGAGGCCTTCTTTTTTCTGTAACCTTCTGTTACCTTTAAGCAAGCACATGCTGAGAAACATAACGCGCTTTCGCTTACATGCACACACCCTCTTAGTAAGAGTTGAGGCACCTTTTGCTACAGCAAGCTGCCCTTGTAGGCAGGTACAGCTATGCAACCCTATCCTATCCTATCTTGTCCTGTCCTAAGAGTTGAGACATCATTTTGGCAGGAGCACACATCTGCATGTAATAAGTGTGACCAAGGAGGACTCCAAGATGAAAAGCATGCCATGTTCCTTTGTTCTTGCGATCCTGTTTGTTCTCTTTGAATGAGCTAATATTGCTTTAGATTGGACTGGTTTGGTTACAGGCACGTTCTGCTTCAGCTAAGCTGCCCCCGCAGGCAGGTACAGCTATATAACCCTTCCCTTCCTTTCTCTTTAAAGGAAAAAACTACGCAGGCAGTGAAGACACTCCCCACATCAAAAAGTCAATGGGGATCAGGAGGGTTACTAGCAGTAGCCCGCGCCTGATCTTGGTGACGAGAGTTGAGAGGAGTCTTCTCAAGAGTGCGTCTGGTGCTAGAAAGTTTATAAGCGCACTGGACAGAATGGGCATGAAGCTTCAAAGCAAGCCTGGTGGCTGTATGAGTGTCAAGACCAAGCTCTTTAAGAGGCTCCAAACTCAAGATGAAGCACATGTCCTTTTTAACTGTACTGATGAACACGTTTGTTCTCTGCGCCGCAAGTATCAAGTGCTTTTTGAACCTTACTTTCAGGATATTTTTGAGATGCAACCTTTTTTACTGCATCAAGTGAGCTCTCAATTTGTTTATCAGTTCCTTCATCAGCGATTGCAGAAAAGACATCTGTGTTCCTTGAGGCGCATTCTTGGAGTAAAGAACAGTACTACGAATTGGCCGGTGTTGAGAGAGTGTGGCCAGGAGCCTCTGCAGTTCTTCTGGTTCCGTGCCTCCATCAAGTTTTTTAATAGCATGCTTGACTCCAATAGTGAAGTTTTGCGTCGTGTGCTGAGGGCTGATTTAAGTCTGGCTTCTTTTGATTCCTCTTGCTGGTCTGCTGAAGTCTCTAATGCTTTTGGTGGGATGCGGAATGGTGATTCGTTCAAACAGAACATGCTGAGAGCTGAGAAAATCCCCATGCAAGAGTCCATTGGTGATTTGCGATACAGACAGCAGAAAGTGTGGAGAGGGGCCGATGTTTTTTGTCCTTGTGCAGTTAACAAGAAGGTAGTGACGTACCATAAGTGGTGTGGGAATTCTGAGAGTGGTCCCAGAGGTGCTCCTTTTTGTATCCCCTCGTATCTGTTCAAGGATTTGGACAAGCATGTTTTGAGAAACATTAGCAGATTTAGATTGCGTGCTCATCACTTGAGAGTGGAGTCTGGTAAATGGCTTGGGGGTTCAAGTATCTGTGATAAGTGTGAGTGTGGGGAAGTCCAGGATGAAAAACATGTGCTTTTCTTTTGCAAATGTACTGAGGTGCGTGAGCTACGCTCGAGATACAAGGACCTTTTTGAGGAGATGTTTAAGACTTTGCGTGTGTTTGCTCCGTCTTCAAACGCTGACTTTATTCCATTCTTGGCTTGCCATCATACTATCACTGATTCTGAAATCAATGCTTTCCTAAACCAAGACTCATACAGACTTCATAGATTTGTGTCAGACTTGGTCTCAAATTTTGATACTGGTTGAGCTTGTTTCACCAGCTGCCATCAGCCAGAGTCTCGGGCTGTAGGCCACCATTGTAAACCCTTGTAAACCCTTGTAAACCCTTGTGCGTGAGCTACGCACGAGATATAAGGACCTTTTCGAGGAGATGTTTAAAACTTTGCGTGTGTTTGCTCCGCCTTCAAACGCTGACTTTATTCCATTCTTGGCTTGCCATCATACTATCACTGATTCTGAGATCAATGCTTTCCTAAATCAAGACTCATACAGACTTCTTAGATTTGTGTCAGATTTAGTCTCAATTTTTGATACTGGTTGAGCTTGTTTCACCAGCTGCCATCAGCCAGAGTCTCGGGCTGTAGGCCACCATTGTAAACCCTTGTAAACCCTTCATCAGCGAAATTCAAAGCTTTTCTTTTTTGTGTCTGAGCTTATGGATTTATTTTTGGCTGGCAGGGACCAGCCACAAGCCGATCAGCCAAACGACCTGGCTGAAGGTCACCCCCCATTGTAACCATTGTAAGAGGCTCCAAAGTGTGATGGGTGTAGATGACTCCACCCACACCTAACAAAATGGTTTGGAGGGTGACTTGAGCTGAGGCCCTTATAACTTTAGCACACTGGCAGTTATTTGCTGACTTCTCCTCTCACATAATTTTTCTGGACAAATCAGGCGCTTTCTTCTATTCTCAAGCTAGCTCTGAGGATGTTTTTCATTTCTTGCAGAAGCAAACTAATGACACTTATCGTTTTATTTTCAAACTCATTGATATTTTTGGTGCAGTTGGAACAGTTGAGCAGGCCGGGCAGCCAAATTACCTGGCTGAAGGTCAAACCCCATTGTAACCATTGTAACTTAGTTGCAGAAACGGTAAACATGCTCCTACACCTCAAGATAGAGGGTTCAGCAGGCTGTAGGTAAAGCAACTTAAACCAATATAAGATAGGGACGCTTGTGGGATGTGAAGCGCAACGCTATGACTTGCCCAATTGAAAGGAAACAGGCAGAGAGCTTGCGACTTGGCAAATCTATTGGTATAGAGACTGCCTTCCAACAAAGAAATCTTATTGCTGGCAGGGTCCTTCTCTTTCCAGGACTTCTTTTGTCGCCCATTCGCGCAAAAGCTTGCATAGACACCACCAGCATGTAACATGCTTGTTGTTCCTCACTTGAGTAATCACGGATACCCAGCAAGGCCTTGGAATAAATAAATAAAGATGCATCTACAAAGGAAAATAAAAGTACTCACAGATTGCCAATGAGGGAGACAAGTCAACTGAGTGTTATTCAAATCTTAGTATACACAATGTTGCAACATCACCATAATAGCTGGAAAGTCCACCGTGCACAGGCAAACTTAGAAACACATTGACACCCCATGTTTCTTGCTTCCCAGCCTTGCCGCTGCAAGTTTGCTCTGTACATCACATGAACAATCAACTATGCTCCTCTCTGATGTGCACATGGCGGAGTGAAACAACGACAGCAAGAATGACACCTGGAAAGTGCACAGAAGTGCTTGTGCCTGGTCGCCTCCAACGCCAGTTCAAGACGCATTCAGCGCGGGCTCACACTTTTACACGTTGCAGCAGCCCAGGCTGAAACCAATGAGGCAGCATGTGGTGGTGGCTCATGCATGCAGAAAAAGCATGACCTCATCATGTGCCAACAGGTAAGCATAGAACATCCAGACAGGCAGCCTACTATTGGGCATTGGGCACTAAGGGCGCGGAGCAGAGTCCACACGAGGTGCACATGAGGTGTACATGAGGTGGTGAACCAAGCCCTTAGTGGCTCAGCTTTGGCTTTGATGGACCTAAGACCAAGCCTTACTTGAGACTTGGGATGTCAGACCAGAGTTGTAGGCACAGCCACCTTGGTCCTCACTGTTCAGACTTCAATCAGGCTTGGTCACAAGTCTCGAGGCTATCACCAGCGCCTGATTAGCCAGGATACTGGGCTGTAGGCCTTCTTACTATCCCTGTAGCAGACGCAGCCACCCTGGTCCTCACACATTGCCGAGCTGTGGACGTGCACTCAAGCCCAGTCCTCCTTGGGGGGTGGCTGGAATATCATGTGGCGGATAGAGGCGGCAGGTCTCACTTAAGAGCCAGACCAGAGTCGCAGATGCAGCCTCCCTGGTCCTTGCAGACTATCAAGCAATGAGCATGTACTCAGGCCTGGTCGTACTTGGGGGGTGGCTGGAAGAGCATGTGGCGGATGTAGGCAGCCTCGCCAAGCTGGCTGATGGCCAGCGCTTGCACGATGGAATCCTTGGTGACAATCTCCTTGTCGATCAAAGCGGACATGACATCGCCATCTGTGATCTCCTTAGGCTCCTCTTTCTCCACCTGCAACGAGGAAAAAGACGATGGGGTCTCAGTGAGGTGCCTGTTGCTCTGAAGCAAGTGAGGGGGAGGGCTTGTGTAGCATCCTCTGGGTACCACACATAGACCACACGCGCTGATACAGGAATTCTTCTTTGCAGCGTCTTGAGGAAACGACAACATGGCTGAGATACTGAGCTGCATCCAGAGGATCACAGGATCACGCTGCCATGCTGCATACAAAGGGTCACGCTGCCGAGGAAACGACGAAACAGCCAGGACGAGCTGAACGACGAGGTGCGTTCAAAGGGCCACGATACTGAGGGAGGACAATGGAAGCTTGAACCGCATGCTGCAATCCTGCTGGAGGAACGTCTCAGTAGAGCCAAAATATGGACTCACTGAAAATGGATTGTCATGCGGCAGAAGCCCTAGACGCACTAAAATCCTATGAAACCTTCACACACACGCACGCACACACACATTAGAAACTTCTTCTTCAGGTGCCACCATCTCAACCTCAAAACCCATATGGGCTGATTGCCTGTTATCAGTCATCTTTTGCTGGCTGTAATCATCATTTGCAAATCGTTTGGCACCGAGCACGCACCTTCTCCACTGCAGCTGCCACCTCGGCCTCCACATCCACCATGGGCTCATCACCCAGCGTGACCTCTGGCTCCTCGTGTCCGCCCTCACCCTCCTCATCCTCCCTCTCTGCAGCAGCGTTGGCCGCCGCCTCCCGCAGCTCCTCCAGCCGTGCCTGTGCACACATCATGTATGCACATACGTTTTTGTCTCACATCATTCCCTCTCTGTAGCTGCGATATCTGCCGCCTCCCACAGCTCATCCAGACATGCCTGCGCACGCATCATGCATGCACACATCATGCATGCTCACATCATGCATGCACACATCACTCCATCTCTGCCGCTGCATTTGCCGCCACCTCCAGTAGCTCATCCAGGCGTGCATGTGCCCCACATATCATCCATGCACATGTTATTCTTGCCTCATGTCATCCATGCGAGACCATTGACTTCGCACAAGCCACACCAGTGTGCCACTTGACTGCGTCTTGACACATTGAATGCAAGTGCACATTGCCACTTGTCATCATCACACTTAGTCACTTCTCATTGCCACTTGGCTGTGACTCGTCACATTGAATGCAAGTGCACATTGCCACTTGTCATCATCACGCTTTGTCACTTCTCATTGCCACTTGGATGTGTTTTGACTCATCGCATGCAAGTACACATTGCCACTTGTCATCATCGCACTTGGTCACTCTTCATCTTCATTGCCACTTGGCTGTGTCTTGGCACGTCTGATGCAAGTGCACTTAGCCGCGTGTCATCATCGCACTTTATCACTCTTCATCTTCATTGCCACTTGGCTGTGTCATGACACGTCTGGTGCATGATGCATGTGCGCGTTGCGTGCACATGATGCATCAACATTTGATCATGGCAGCAGGTGTGAGCATGGTGGGGGGGAGGGCAGTCCTGACCTCAGTGTAAGGTCATGCTATTAATGAACGCGCAACTTGCAGATCATCATAAAATGTTTGATATTTTGTTGTGGGATTGGACAACCCAGGCGTGACCTGCACAAAGCCCCTCATGGCGTAACAATCCACCAACTGCAGCGCTTGGCAGTTGCGCCTGTCAACATGGGTGATACAATTGCTGAATGTGTGCAGTGCTATGACTGCTGCAGACCATATACGCAATCCACTTTTTGGCTTCACACTGCCCACGCATTTCCCTCCAAATCGTGCACAACTTATGGATCTGTCCATGGCACTGCCCATTTGATGACACTGCCCACCAAAGCAGAGAGGATTCAATGCAGCTGGTGAGGCAAGAGGCAGCAGCTGGTGCTGACAAGGGCAAGCGCGCACAGTGCAGCCAGAACCTTTGTTTTTTTCCTTACTCGGTAACCAAACACATTGGTTCAAAATAGGATGCGACAAAGATGCTTTGCCCAACCAGTATCGAACCGGGATTGAGCTGGGAAGTGTATGGCACTTAGATTGCACCAACCTGCTGATCAGCAGCCTTGGCCTCTGCCTCCTCTCGCGTCTTCTCCTCCACCTCCTGCTTTTTAGCTTCAAATGCCGCCTCTGCCGCCGCCTGCACCAGATATGACATGTCTCACACGTTCAGGTTGAACTTCCCTTTATCCCTGGTAGGTGGGGATGCCTTCTAGTCGACCTCTTTCAAGCACACTCCCAGGTCTGTCTTTTGCTTTTGTGCTATTCTCCTTGCAGATCAGGTGTGCATTGCAAGTGGGCAAAGGTGCACACACATTGGGTGTTTCCACAGCAAAGCAAGTGCACCAAGCACAAAGGCCTCAAAAGTGGGGCATGGCATAGATGGTAGGACATATTTTTGTCTCGCATGCATGCCAAGAATTTTCTCATCTAGCAACAAAGATGTACGGATAAGGTCAAATGTGCTTTTCTGTGGCAGAATGCGAGCGAATCTATGCCTGCCTGCAAGCTAGTCCTGCCCTTGTCAGGCTCCTGGTAGTCACAGGCAGCTTCACTCCCTGCAGAAATTATACTCTGCCCACCTCAGCGCCTGTGATGAGCTCTTCACGCGTTGCTTGGATGGTCTCCTCACTGGCAATAGGCGGCTGCAGCTCCTCCAAGATGTACTTGGCCTTGCCGCGCAGCTCCTCCATTTCGGCAGCCTCTGCACAATTGCATCCAGGCGCAGATATGCATTGATGTTAGCAGTTGCAACTGCATCCATGCAATGCATCCAGGCGCACATATGCATCAATGTTTGTATGTACGGAACCAAATAACGTAAGAGCACACATACGCGTCGATGCTCGCACGCATAGGAGCAAATATGTGTATGGGTGGGAGAACGACACCAGGCATCGCATCAAAGCCCCAAAAGGCTCAAATAGGATTTAAACAGCCTCCTTGGCCCTCTTCGCCTCTCTGCAAGACCTTTTCACCCAACCTTGAGTAAATGAAACCAAATAAGCTTTGTGTCTTGGGCACACATCACAGTCTCCTTTGTGCATGTGTGAGCTTATGGGAGAGTTGGTGTGTCTCCACAACCGCTGCACACTGCCTGTCTTCTCCACACACTGCCTGTGTCTTCTTCACACACTGCCTGTGTCTGCACTTCACACTTCACACTGCCTTTGTCTGCCTGTGTCTTCTCAGCCGCTGCACACTGCCTGGAGCTTGGGTACAGGCATCTGTTGGAAGGTCCAGGCTGGTGAGATGAAAGCTCATGAGGCGTCTATGCTTCCAGCATGTGAGACACAATGTGAGACACAGGAACTCAACATCAGACACTGCCAGGTCACCTTTGGCAGCTTTGAGCTGCGCCTGCTTGGCTTCCCATTCACTGGCTGCCCGCGCCTGCGCCTCTGCTGCCTTGGCAGCCTCTTCCCGGCTGTGGCTCAGCTGCACAGTTGCATCCTCCACCAGCTTGCGCACCACCTGGGCGCGCGCGCGTGTGTGTATGTGTGTGTGTGTGTGAAATGCATGTATGCACGTCACCTGCACAGGGGTGAGACCAGGGAAGTCCAAAGCAGCGAGGGATAGAAACACTTTCGACGAACCAGAAGGAAAACATAGTCTAATGCAAGATCTGTCAGATCTCTCTGTGAGGAAAGTGGTTCCAGCTCTGGTCTTACCCTCAAACCTAGAGCTCCAGGGTCAAAACCAGCCATGACATAAACGTTTTCTTGGCATGATTTGAAGCGCTATGGAGGAGCATCAGGAAGTCTACAGACTCCGAGCAAGACAATTTCCTTAGTCTGGGTTTACAAGATTTGCTGCGCGTCTGCCGAGGCTCCTGCTCAGAAGCAGAGTCGCTACCTTGCTGCACACTACGCAAGGGATGCAGGGGTTTCATGCAACTTGAGCCTTCAAAAGAGCATAAAGAGCGCCAGTTGAGAAGTCCGAGTGTAGAGTGTCTAACTGTTTTCAGACTAACAGTGTGAGGTAAAGCAATACAAACATCCCAAAACTGCCATCTCTGCAACAGTGGTCGAGTTACAGGCTTTCTTATCCCCACAGAAGATGCCACAGCCTCCACACCTGGCGCGCAAGAACTCCTTGGGACAAGTGCTGGATTGCCTGCTCTTGTAACCAGGGCATGAAGTTCTCCTCCACATCTCGCAATACCTGCGCACAGATCCAAGGACAGGGGACAGCATCAGCACAAAAAACCAAGAGACTTGCTCTCCCATTCCTGCAAAGGGTGTCTAAGTGTTTTGATTTTCCCTATCCAAGTGGCCTTGCTGGAGTTTTGTGAGTTGAGCTTTTTTTGGCCAGGCCTGGTTACAGGCCTCTGTGTTCCTGCTCAGCTGCCCATGTAGGTGGATATAGCGATGTAATCTTACCCGACCTTGCCGGACTCCTTGCGTTCCTTGTTCTGCTGCAGCTGAGATGTGGCACTAGTTTTTTAAGGGTGCATCCTTCATTTTCTTGCTGAGCTCCTTGTATCCATGTTATGCATCCGGGTGTGCTTTGCTGGACTAAGGGCAGGAAGGGTCCATCAAGTCAGGTTGCAATTGTCCTCCTTTTTGAGGCAAGCAGCCAGCAGAATCTTGAGGGACAAGTCTGTGCATACTGAGAGTTTGGGCTGCCACCAAGCAAACACACACGGGCAAGTAGCATGGTGCGTGAAGTGATATTATGGCTACAATCAATCCTTGGTCAGGCTGCCTAAATTGATGATGCTTGGTCAATTCCAGCTCATTCGAATGGAATTGAAGCCACTTCATTCGTCAAGTGTATCTTTGACAGAGTGGCTTTTCCATTTCATGGATGATGGCTGCAGCCGAGCCTCTTTGAGCGGATCAAAACCAATGAACAAGCACAGGAAAACAATTGCCCTCACAAACCTGGTGTTCAAAAGTCTGCTTAAATTACTCACCGGGTCGTAGAAGAACCCTGATTGCTGTAAACCATCAAACACACTACTGACGATGCCAGACAAGTAACCCCGAGCAAATGTAGATGCCGCTACTTTTCGTCGGACCACCCGTTCCCGTTCCACTCGTTCTTGTTCCTGCAAGGAATCAATTTGTTGCACATGACATGTTAGAAATTCTGGTTCTTCCACAGAGCTGTTTTGTTGCACACGACATGTCTGAAATCCTCAGTACGCATGGGGCAAGGCACAAGAGGGATCTCAAACAAGCCATCATTTAAGCTAAAGCAACATTAATGAGGCAGCTTGATTTGATATGAAAACAATATTGATATTCCTTTAATGGAGACAGCAGCAAAGGATGCCAGTCACAAATGTCTTTCAGTCCTTCTCTATTGATCATGCAGAAACCATTCTTGCTCCACTTTCTCCACACATTTGTGCACTGCAAAATTACCTTCTCTGCTACTGCGAGACTTACGTTTCTACATCTAAATTACGGGATATGATTACAACTTGGGAGGGCTTGTACAACTAAACCTTCATCTGACTTCCAAATGAAGGAAGCAAAGGTACCGACAAAACTCACATTCCACACGCCTTCAGAATCGTCTGTAAGACACCCTGTGTACACTGCACAATACAGAGCACACGTTCTCATCCTTATTTGCCCACACCCACCTGTGCCAGTCGCCGCTCCTTCTCCTCAATCTTGCGCTTCTCTGCCGCCTCCATGCGCTGCGTAGCCACCAGCTCAGCATTTCGGATCTGCTCAAAGTGCTCTTGATGGCTGCGCATGGCTGCCAGCTCCTCCTCCTCCAGCACCTGTGGTGCAGTGTGTGTGTATGTGTGTGTGTGTCCACAAATTGGCACAGAGGTGTGGGCTTGCTATCTGCATTTCTCACCTCCATCAACCCTTGTTCCAAGATCTTGCCCATGAGCACCTCCAGGATGGGCTCCACCTCATAGTCAAAGTCAAATAAGTCTCCTGTGAGCGCATACAGTAAGAGAAACATGAACACCTGCAGGATGGGCTCCACCTCATAGGCAAAATCAAACAAGTCTCTGGTGTGTGCATACAAAGAGAGCATCGTGACCTCACCATGAACTGACAGTCAGGTTAATGGTGTGGTTAATTTGGTGTGGCAAACCTTGCCATGAACTGACTAACTAATGGTGTGGCTAATTTGGATAGTGTGGCATATGGCTGTTCCTCATTTAAAAGTGTTTGCTTGGCAGAAGAGGGAGCTGGGCACAGAAAGAAAGGTCCATTCTTGCATATTGTAATAAAAAAAGGGACATGTGACGACTGTTGCACAGAAGTTGTTAAACAGGCTGGGAAACGTGCACATTGAGGACAGTCATCCAAAGGCTTGCCAGCAGGGAGGAGAGACGAAAAGAGGGAGGCACATGGAGGATGGTATCCAAGAATGTGTGTGAATGTGTGTGTGTGACTTGCCATCAGGGAGGAGAGAGGAAAAGAGGGTGGCACATAGAGGATGGTATCCAAGGCTGTGTGTAAGTGTGCACGCTACTCTGCCTTGTGTTACCCACCATTCTCAATTTGAGTGGTCACATCCACGCCAGATTTTTGAGGCACAAAGATTGGGGTGGGCGGTCGATCCAAAAATGCATCTGTCTGTGTTTGGTTGTCTGCCTCTGGTACCGTGTCAGTCAGCTCTTCTAGGTATGTGTCTGTTTGAATATCAATGTGCCGTCGCCCATCAACGGCCTCTGGGGTGCGTGGGGGTGGTGGCCGCACAGTGCGTCGTTTCCTATACATCCACCACAAGCAAAACAAAATAGTGAAAATCAGGAAGCGCGTGCGCAGCATGCATTCCTGGACTGCGCATAACCTGCAGTGCAGGGGCAAATGCGGTTGAGAGACCGCGTGTACGGGATTCATAATGCTTTCAGTTGCTCTAAGGGTTAAAGCAGCACCACAGGGTGGAGGCTTGCAAGGTATTGACATGGTAGACTTCCGCATGCTCATCTCAGGAGAGCAATTGCATGCTGGAAGTTTTGAGTGCAAAGGCCACAAAACAAGTGAAAAGTGAACACTTCCAAGAGAAAGGCCGGAGGAAGTGGCCTTTGAAGTTCAATAGCTAATACAGCATAAATGCGCGCCTGCGCCCGCGCCCGCGCACACACACACACACACACACACACACACACACACACACACACACACACACACACACACACACACACACACGCGCGCGCGCGCGCGCGTGCGCACACACACACTCTCACACACACAACACACTCGTGCACGAGCACACATACACACTCTCTTACACATATTCACATCCACACGCATGCTTACAACTAGGCACACATGTGTGTGCATAGGAATGTGCATGCACCTGGCCTGGAGTGCAGCGCATGCACGTGCCCTGCCAGCTCAGGCACGCTTTCCACACCTCACTCACTGTGTGCTTGGCTTTGGTTGGGTGTCTGTGAGGGACACATCCGCAGGAAGGATACGTGCTGCGTAGGTGTTCCCACGAACCACCCGCCTGTCAAACATGATGTTGCTGGGATAGCTCCCCTGGCTAGCATCCTCCTCACGATACTGTTAGACATGTACGGAGGTGCAAAGCAACAAGTAAATGTCTCTCCTTGTGCTTGTTGTGGGGGTCGATGGTCCTTAAATGTGCCTGGAACACGGAGTTCGGCCACGGAGTGTGCATGAAAGAGTACACAAGCAACACCGTGCTGCCTTTTCTACTGCTACAAACCCACTTTGGCTCGCTGTTGGACGGCCTTCGGCTCCGCCGCGTGCTGGTATAGCTGCGTCTGCGTCTGGGCTACCATCGTGCTAAAACACGACGCACACAAAGGTGCTCAATGGTAGCGAACTGCTTAGACAAGCTCAATGTAGCATTCGGTCTCTTCTACAGGGGATACTTCAGGGTGACGGATAGTAAGTGATTGGAATTGGGAGAATTGTTTTTGGTTTTGAATGTTTATCTCATGTCTGTGCGCAAACTGTCTTCGACAACTTAACTTGCACTTTACTGCAAGCACGTTAGAGAAAGGTTGGTTTAGCAAAGTGAATGAAGCAAAATGAAATAAAAATAGATGCCACTACCCTCCCAGTCAACAAAATTTCCCCTTTCTTTACTATAAGCGCTGATAGACATTCCTCCAGCGCCGTAATAATTATTTACTTCAGGTGAACGGGAAGGCATCCGACATACTTCCACTGCAGCTCTATTTTCTCGCCATCAGGCAAAGTAACCGGCTCCAAGGCAACAGCCACAGCTATTATCTTAACGCCCACTTGTGCAGCCTGCATGCGAAAAGTGCGTGTGCACGTGTACTGTTTACACGTGTGTGTGTGTGTGTTTCTGTGTCCTTGCAAGATTGCATTGCAAACCTGTGCATAACTACTGCATATCTCCACATGTTGATGTTTTGGGGAGTGCCTGTCCAGAAAATGCTAATAAAACATGCCTTTATACATCCTACATTGACCTGACTTCCAAGTTCAACATTCAAATGCTGTGATCAATTGCAATGTCCTTGAGAAAACGGCTTGCATACAACATCTTAGGGGGCGTTCACACTAGCTCGGCTCGGCCGGATTTATTAGTCTTTCAGCTGAGCACAGGGCGTCCACACCGGCTCGGCTCGGCTCAAAAACTCGTGAAAACTAGTAAATCCAGCCAGGCCCCCCCCCCCCTGGCTCACTTCTGACAAAACTCATAATGATTGTTGGGCTTCTGTAGTACCCTTCTGCATCAACCGTTTGTTGGAATTTGTTGCCCTGAGTATTTTCTGGCCTGCAGAAGGCAGCAAGCAGGTTATGCACGCTACAGGCTACCTAGTGAGTCCTGATGCTTTGAAGCTGTGTGCATCAATGCCGCCAAGCCCTCAACCTTGCCACTATCCAGCGCGCACATGCGGTCAGTGCTCCAGCACGGTGTTGGCTGTACCATGTATGCGCTGGTTATTCTGTGCATGCAGTATCCTCCACAGGTCTCCCCAACATGCTGTCCCTCCATGCAGCAGGAAAGTAAACATCCTATTTCAGCTCTGGGCTTGGAAAGCACAGATGAGGGAGCTTTTACAGGTTCCTAGAGGGGCGGCTATCCCCTGGAGATGCCTGCACAGGCATGCACACCCACAGCAGCTGCTCCTAGCGTGCATCAAGGGCTTGCATTTGGCACGCCTGATGGTATGGGACTAGGCGCATACAGTTATCAAAGTTTGGAGGAGCAGTGGAACCTCATGTGGGAAATGAGCCAAGCCGAGCCAGTGTGAACGGAAAAAAACTTTGTGATCCACCAAAACATTGAAAATTTTGGAAACAAAAACTAGGGCAATGCTTCTCACAAAAGAAGCAAACACGACATCATGAAGGAAGGTGGGGTTATGAGTTTCTTGGAAACTGAGTTTCTGAACCGAGCCGAGCCAAGATTGAACGCCGCCTTAGTTCGAAATCAAAATAAAACGTCAAAGCTGGAGCATACTGTGCAGCCCTGCCATGAGCAACATGTGGAGAGACTTGCCTGCATTTAATCTGTGCAAGCCTCCGGCACATTTATAACAACACAAGTGCATGTGCGCATACATATGATTGTCAGCGGCCCGGAGCTGGATGGCAATAATGGCATGCGTGGCCTCACCTCAGCAACAAGATCGGCATAGTGAGGGTCGCACTGGCGGCAAGGAGCAAACCCCTGGCAATCATTCCTCTGGACGAGGAAGACTACTGCAGCCTGTTCACGGCAGATAATAAACGAATGACATCACTGAGGAATATCTAGTTATGGCCTTGTTGATCATAAATGAATGACAAAAACGAAACAAAGCCATGACGTGGCTTTGTGGAGAGGGTATACCCAATCTGGAACATGACAGGACAGGGCAGAAGTCAGGCAATTTTCAAGGTCCCCTGAACATGCGCAAGGATTTCAACATGATAGGTAAGGGCTAAGGTAACAGGTGTTCTTGGTGTACCAGGTATTCTTGGCATGTAGGCAACAACTAATCCACTTTCAAGCTCCACCCTACAGTGAATTACTTACAAGCACCTAATTTAAGGTTTAGTCAGGGTTTTAGGCCCCCCACAATAATAACTGAAATCCTTTATAAAAGGCCATTTCTTGGGAATCCTAGCTTAAAGGGTGAGGCAGGGGTTTGCAATATTCCAGCAACTGTAAAATGCCTTTACAACACCCAAAAAACACAGAGAACAAACATTATCTGCTCAGCCGTCTCTTGGGAATCTTTGGCTTTGCGAAGTCATGGCAGCAGTATGCACTCCATACTTCAAACAGCACATATCTTTTAAGCAAGCAAGGAGTGCTGCACTTTGCCCATGTATTACCGTGTCACCCATACCTCATGACCTTTGCGTACAACGCCCATCAGGTCTTCCATATGCCGATGTGCGCGCACACTGACCTGGAAATTTTGTGGAGAGGGAATTACTTCAGCAACTTATTCAAGGATCGTTGGCAATAGTCCGTTGCTCAACGGAACCAGGCCTTCATTCTAAAAGGAACGTGGAGATGAGCATGCACTGCGCTAGCAAGCCTGATGGAGACAGGAGATTAGGTTAAATCTGGGAAGTGGAGCCCAACCCCCATCCCTTTTCACATGAACTCCTTTTTATGAACAGGCTAGCTTTCAGTCATTTTGACTGGAGGCTCTTTACCTGTAACCTCTTTAACCTCTGGGAAGTGGGGCCCGAACCTTTGGGTTGCGTACCTGGGGTCCAGCCTAGAAGACAAGCCATGGCTGCTAGCACAACTCACCGCGTCTGGGAAAAAAGCAAGTTGTTCAGTCTGTTCACATGTTGATGTTGTTGCTTGTGCTGCTGCACCTGCTGTCAGTCCCGCTGCGCTTTCTGGCGCTGGAGCTGATTCTCGCACCCCGCCCTTTGCATTCCTTCTCTTTGGCTTGGCCTGAGCAGGGGCACCTAATGCACCAGAAATGAGGGTCACATTCTTCACCTCCACGTACATCATCCTTGATCCTGTGCCACCTGGTAAGCTGGAGCTGGAGCTGATCGGAGTGCCTCCCTTCCTGAATGAGCTGAACAAATTTACGTTGCTGCCATCCCTGGTCGCTTCATTGCTGCCACCGCTACCATCTGCGCAGCCTCGTCTATCACTGCTCACTACTTTTCCGGCTTCAGTCCTGGTGCTGCTCTTGGCTCGAGAGTCTGGCATGGCCTCCCCAGGCCGCTTCCTTCCGACCCCTGCTTTTGCTGCAGCGGATGGTGCACTCTGTGCTGCTTGACCTTTTAAGGTGAGCAGAAAGTCAACACGCGACGCGTTGTCTTTACCGTACTTCACTTCTCGCTGCAGTGTCTGCAAATGCAGAGGTAACAACAGTACTTGGGAGGCGCTAGACACGTGCAGCAGCAATGCAGAAGGAAAGCCTATTGCAAGGGGCTTTAACCCTGTGAAATGGAGAAGGTCTAGGATCTGCTGCCAAGAACAAGTAAAGATACGGCATTGACAAAAGGATTCCAGATTTCATATTTTTCAGGAACTCATAGCACAGATGCAACATTTTCCCAGCTGCAACATGTATGAAGGTTTGACTTTCAAGGCAGCATTCATCCATCTACGTATGCACTTCAATTTTCCTTGCATCTGCCCATTCATTTCAATGCTTGGCAAGACTTTTCCTGCGCCACAGAAGCACTCAACCCAACCTTAATGGAACGATGAAGTTGATCACAATTGAAATTGAGAGCTATTATAGTCAATTTTAACTTGAGTGGACGTTCAGTGTAAATGTGTTACCTGCAAAGGCCCTAGCTCTGATTCAAGTCCTCCCCTCTGTATTAATTCTTCTACAATCTTGTTGGCCAGTGCGCTGTGTATTCCCACCTGCATTGAAAAGAGTGGGCAGCTTTCTTCAAATGCAACTTGTTTTGACACTGTGCTGCATGATCAGCTCCAGACACCAAACGCTTGTTGCAAAACAACTCTGTCCTGTACAATAAAGCTGAGCACTTGCTTCTATTGCTGCAAAACGTACCAGTCATAGCAGATAGGAAAGTGCTGGCTAACTAGCTGCACCCAAAGCCAGTTAACAGCTGACATAGACGTATCTGCAGACTCACTAATTGGCTTGGTCCTAAAGCCAGTTATAAGCCACTCTAGACACTGTGTCTGCAGACTCACCCAGCTGCCTCCTTGCTCTGGCTGGATTGCTTCCAAGGTGTTTGCGTACTTTCGTCCCGCAGTGCTAGCGACGGAGCACAAAGCTGGGGCATCAGGCCTGTGCAGGGCACACATGCACATTTTGGTGCTTGATTGATGCATGATCTGGCACAAATCAGTTAGCAAATTTTGAGGGCCATTCACCTGGTGCTACATCTGATTGTAAAGCTGCCAATTCACTTCAGGGGCAAAAGGAAATTCACAATGTTCGAGGCAATGTATGATCCCCTTTTGAGCTGAAGATTGTGACACCTGCACTGAATGTTTGATGATGACACGCAGCAAAGCGTACACCACCACAGATCAGGCTGCAGTGTTTGTGCTGACAAGCTGATCATGCAGCTCCCACGTTAGCCAATGGCAGGAGCCATGCTCACGCAGAGAAATGATCTCACAAAAAGTTTCTGTGAAATCATCAAGCGTCTTAACCTTGAGTTCACCTCGGCCCAATAAAAAGGCTCAAATTTGGCCTCTCCCCAGCCTAGCTTGTCTCAAGGCAAGCACCCACCGGTCCAGGAGCCCAATCATTGGCCCAGTGTTGGGGCAGTGGACAGTGGTAACCTCCGGCCCCTCTATGAGGCAGCAAGCATGTCCAAAAACGACAAGGTTTGATTAGCATGTTCCATGACGTCAGAAGACAAGTATAGGTTACCATGTTCCATGACGTCAGAAGACAGGTATAGATTACCATGTTCCATGACGTCAGAAGACAAGAAATGGAGTGCCAGATTAGGTTGCTGCATTTAAGAGCACGACTCTGCTTCAGGGAACAAAACCTTTCGGACTTTGCCCGCAGGCATTTGGCTTCAAAGGAAAAAATGGAATTTCACCGGGGCATCCTAAGTCAGTATGATGCCACACCTTGGTTAAAAGTTTGTGAAGCGCTACAGAACAACTCTGACTTAATCCCATCCTGCACAAAAACAGGGCATGCATTTGGGCCCTCTTACTTACTGCAGCTCCTGGTACATATCATACATACCTGAGAAATTGCAGTCCGCCAAAAAGCGTTTATATCGGCGCGAAAGTCGCACGGCAAGGACATCCCTCTTCATGGAAAAAAGGAACAGAGCACATACACAGGCAGGAAAGAAAAGTAGCTTTGTCAACTTACAAATGCGGCTAAGCAAAAATGGGTCAGTATCTTTGCCATCCTGGCACAAAGAGAGCTGCTGCAGGATTGAAATGTCAACCAACGTTCAGTTACTCAGGAAGGAAGGAGAGTGCATGGTGAGCTGAGCAGAAAGTCATGGCATGTACATGGGCAAAGCTGCCCCCTGGCTACTTAGTTGGTTATCTGCAACTCAACTCAAATCATGTCCATGTTTCCAACGGGCCGGACTGTGAGTTTCCAATTCAATAGCACAGTAGGTGCTGTTTCCGCACATTACTTCATGCTTTTTTTTCACAACAAAAAACAAAACACTGGGATTGGGGTGGATTCTGCTGTTAAATCAAACCTTGATTGTGCTGTTTAAAGTCAAACACTTAAACGCATGCACTATCTTGAACACTTTGAACAAGCGATTTTGAAGGATACATTAACAATCACTTGATTGCAATTGCATCGGGAACTCCGGGCACTTGCAAAATGTTTATGACAGGTTAAGCATTGAACAAAATTTTGCTGCTGATGATACTCACCCTGTACACAACAGTGCCAGGAAGGAGGGCTTCTCTTGCAGTTTTTATGAAAGGTTAAGCGTTGAACACACACTTTTGCTCAGCAACTGATGGTACTCACCCTGTACACAACAGTTCCAGGAAGGAGTGATTCTCTTGCAGTTTGCTGCATCTTGCTGGCACAACACTAACTGCACTGGCTGTCCTTGTGCCAAGTTTGAATTGCTGCACGTCCACCTACAGCAGAATCCAATAAATTAATTAAAGCAAACACATTTAGAATCGAAAAAATGGCGATACGACATCCTGACGATCCGTTGTACCAGATTGAGAAGCAACCACAACATCAGCTTTACCCTTCAACTCAGCCCTATTCTCAGACATACTCTCAGCCCCCTCCTGCCAATGGAGCTCCTGCTGGTAAATATTCAAAGTCAGCACGAACACACACACACACACACACACACACACACACACACACACACACACACACACACACACACACACACACACACACACACGCACACGCACGCACGCACTCAAAAACACACACACAACACACATGTAAACACGCCAATGCAAATATGCACACATGCGCGGACACACACATGCACACATTCACGTTAAGCATGCTAACAAATTCCCATACATGCACAAGAATCCTGAGCTCATATAGCTGGATTCATGATGATTTCTTGTTTTAAGCATTTACGAAGTAAGCTTGCGTTCCTCACTGGTCTTTGTCATGTGTATCTTGGACCTGCAGGACATCTGCAAGTCATCCCCACGCAGTTTGAGCCGCGGCCTTGGGTGAGAATGAGGGATTTATCTTTGCCTTGTATTTCAAGAAGGATCTAAACGTCCCAATACAAGAAGAAAGGGATGAATTAAGGGCTTGTAAAACACATATGGATCCTTGTAATTCAAGAATCCATGCGTCCAGGATTAAAGCTTCAGAAGAGGGTTGAAGCTGTGCAGATGCTGTGCTAGCTCACGTGCGCAATGCTTGTTTCTTCCTTCAATTCAGCCTCAAATACTGAATCAAATTGGGGGGGATATCAAGACGAAGCTGAAAGGAGATGCAGCCCCTGGTCAAGTTACGAGAGGCAGACCAGTGCCAATTCACTTAGAAAAGACTTGCGCCAGAGGACAAGCCCCCCATTGTTGCTTGAGACATAGAATGGGACCTGCTTGTCTCTCATGCATCATTGCATTCATGCTGGCGATTAAAAGGTATGCCCCTTGATTTGGCAAAAGGTTTGCGAGCGTGGGCTATGGGTACCTTGTTGGCAGGTAAGTACAGTTTTTTCTCCAATGTGAAAATAAGGGAAGGGAAGGAAGCTGTACCATGTGAAGTTAAGCCCCTGTTTCTGAAGGTTCCAGGCGGCAAGCTAGAAACCTTACCTCAGCAGCGACCATTGCAGAGAGCTCTGATGCTTCATTCACTGTTTGCTTGCTAGTGCATGAGCTGAAGCTGCGCACTTTGCCCGACATGTGCTCATGATCTGGCTTGTGTAGCTTATTAACTGTTTGTTGCTGTAACATGACTGTGGCGTCCCATGGCCTCCTTTGTTATTTCTGGCTGCTTCTCAATGGCATCAGGTCAAAAATCTGGCGCGCTGACAGTGTTACTATTTACTTAGTGTTACTATGACAGTGTAACTGCATTCACAGCACATGTCATCTTGTGGTGTTGCAAAGAAATGGTTTGCGATGTCATCCTGTCACTGCGCTCACATCCCATGTCATCTTGTGGTGTTGTTTCCCATCCTTTGTTGGCTTCAGGTCAAGGACTTGGGGCGCTGGCTGCAGAAGCATACCGTTGGTGTTGCGCGTGTAGACTTGCGGCGCCCCACGTGAGTTTTCCTGTGACATTTGTGGGAGGCTGCCAGCCTGTTTCCCTTTGTACTGCCTGAGTTGGGTCAAAATCTTGTTTGTAGCTGTCGGTTCAGATACTAGCATACCTACATAGGTAATCAGCTCTTTACCCCCATCCACCATGGAGGCCTTTCTGGAGAAACACAGGCAAGTGTGGTGCATAGCTCAAAGTCAAGGTTTGAGGTGAAGAAAGTGCAAGTGCAGGGTGCGAATCGCCACGTGGGCAAGAAAGTGCAGGGTGCGAATCACCACGTGGGCAAGAAAGTGCAGGGTGCGAATCGCCACGTGGGCAAGAAAGTGCAGGGTGCGAATCACCACGTGGGCAAGAAAGTGCAGGGTGCGAATCGCCACGTGGGCAAGAAAGTGCAGGGTGCGAATCGCCACGTGGGCAAGACCAGGATAGGATGGGATAGGGTTACCTAGCTGTACCTGCCTGCAAGGGCAGCTTAGCTGAAGCAAAAAGGTGCCTGTAACCAGACCAAACAAGAGCAAGACCAGCAAATTGACGGGAAGTCCTGAGCCAATCACATGTAGTGCATCGCTGCAGGGGTCAATGAGGGGATATGGAGGGTGAGGAAGCCCATAAACGTCACCTCACTGACTGCCACAGGGCAGAGACTAATCAGGAGGAGCATGAAAGTACAAATGCTGAACGGTGCCCCAAATCCATGGCATTAATGACCCCCCATAATCTGTCACTTGGCATCAGGGCCAAGAGGAAGAGCAGCTGACTTGTTGTTGCTGCAAGTCTCTCCTCACTCACTCCTCCTCAAGTCATGTGCACGTATCCCTGTTCTTCCTTGGAACCTGTGGTTGTGCAAAATCCCTGCACTCTTGGTGTCCCTGTTTTCAACTGAAAACTCAGGCTCTTCTTTGAAATGTGCGAGCGCCAACACACACATTTCAGGTCTACCAGATCAGAAGAAAAAAGACTGCCATCTTCAATGATCAATCTGACATGTTTCCTCTGGTCCGTTAAGTCCCTTCTACTATTGATGAGGACTTATCCATTTGTCCATATTCATTTTGCTTTGCTTTTGACCTGCACACAGGCCTCCCCAGTTGGACCAGTACACTGGAAACAATCTTTTCCTGGCCTCGTACAAAGATACAGGCCCCAGTGCAGATTCACTTGCCCGATTCCAAGGTGCACACTCTGGGAGGAGTAGCAACAGACCACAATTCCACAGGTTAGTGTCAGGAACAACATCCTAACGCTTCCAAGAGGACGCAGGTTTGTAATGTTTTGGCTTAAGTTAGGCAGCGTGCATCAATTGTGTGTTGTCTCAGTGCTTTGCATTAGCACATGCCCAAAAGGCTGTTTGTCTCAGCTCACAAACTTTAGGAAGTCGGCTATGATCCGTCATTCCAAGTGAACTTTGCCAGTTTGGATGGTTGTCTGCATCAACCCTGCCCTCTCTCACCTGATCATTGCCTCAAACACTCCGTGGTCCCCCCCTTTTACTTGATCAGTGTCTCAAAAACCCCCGTAACTTGATGACTGTTAGGAGACAATGTGTGGTCCCTTGCCTGATTGTTCACAGCCTTCCTTGGGCGCAAGTCTGTTGGCAAACCTCTTTGTCTCTTTGCCCTTTTTTTATGATGCCAGCCAGTGCGCATGACAGCCTCTGCAAACAAGGCCTGCGACCCCCTATGCCATCAGCCTTTGCCTGTAATGAATCTTAAACCGCTTTACTGTTAAGTGCATGGATTTGAATTGCATGATCATTATGCGCATTAATCTTGAATCAGTTGATTGTTGAGCGCATGGATTTGAACTGCTTTATTGTTGTTGAGTGCAGGCATGGTTTCAAATGATTTGGCAAGATGGTATGGAGGGCCAAAGAAGCCAGTTTTAGTGTCAACTGAGGCTCTTTGAGCCTTTTTAATGAAAACATTACAAGTCTTTGCCCATCCTTTTCCATAGGGCGCTGCTTGTGTGCCTGTGACATTTGCAGTAGCGGGGCGAGGGGGGCAAGTGAGCCCTATGATGAAAGGGTCCTGCAGCCTGTGAGCACGCGAGCGCCTACAGGTAAGCTTCTTTTTTTCTATTTCCTCGACCGTACGTGCTTGTGCATCTGTTCACATGCATGCTGAAGGCCGTGCAGCCTGTGAGCACGCGAGCGCCTACAGGTAAGCTTCTTTTTTCTATTTCCTCGACCGTACGTGCTTGTGCATCTGTTCACATGCATGCTGAAGGCCGTGCAGCCCGAGAGCACGCGAGCGCCTACAGGTGAGCTTCTTTTTTTCTATTTCCTCGACCGTACGTGCTTGTGCATCTGTTCACATGCATGCTGAAGGCCGTGCAGCCCGAGAGCATGCGAGCGCCTACAGGTGAGCTTCTTTTTTTCTATTTCCTCGACCGTACGTGCTTGTGCATCTGTTCACATGCATGCTGAAGGCAGTGCAGCCTGTGAGCACGCGAGGCCCCAAAGGTGAGCTTTTATTCCTGTACACTGTGCGCATGCTGTCACCCACAGGGTAGGTATTTCTGTCTACTATTGTAATGTGTGCTTGTGCATGTTATGACCTGGATGCTGGTAGCTTAGGTGCTTAAAAAAGCAGATGCAGGTGTGCCTTGAGCCTTTTGGGAGAAGAGGACGAGACGAAGAGGAAGGAGGCATTTTGCAAGTAGCAGAACAAATGAAGCAGGACACAACAGGAGCACATATGAAGAAGGAAATGGCAGGAGCACACATGAAAAAGTAAAAGGAGCACATGTGAAGAAGGAAATGGCAGGAGCACACATGAAAAAGTAAAAGGACTCCGCGGAACATGAGCTGGTTGCACGGATCAAGGGGAAAATTCCTGTGATTAGCCAGCTAGCTAGGGCCTCACCAAAGCATACACTCGATTAACAAAGTAGCCACCATTCTTTGTGGCAGCTTCTGTGCTAGCTTGTCCAGGGTAATCATGGCTACCATGTTTTGCAGCATCAAAATTGTGTGTACGACAACATTCAGGCGAGTGGGTCTCCCCACATGGGCAGTCTGCTGGTGGGCAGGCATGCGGAGATCAAGATGCATCCACGCAGACACTAAATATTCTGCTAAACTTTCAGTTTAATCAATTTGGTTGTTGTGTATGCAGGTGCATGCGTCAATGTCACACGCAGCCTTGTTTGCAGCACTCTCAATCAAAGTTGTCTGGTCATTTTGTATGCCGGTGTGCGCATGAAAGTAAAATAAGGCCTTGTTTGCTATTTTCTTGCTTGACTAAGATGTGGCTACTTTGTATGCAAGGGCGCACATCAATTTTACATGAAGCCTAGTTTGCTGCTGTTTTAGCTGAATTGGTTCGGTCAATGCGCTTGCAGGCGCGCGTGTCAGAGTCACATATAACCTTGTTTGCAACACTTTCCGTTAACTTGATCTGATCATCATGTCTGCAGGCGCGCGCGTCAAAGTCACCCGAAGCCTTGTATATGGCCAAGACCCAGAAGGCCAGCTACCCCCTTTGCTCTCTTTTGGGACGGGCCTGAATGTGGACATGGACAAGCAGCGCCTAGAGCCAGTGAGTGCGCATGTGTGCCTGTTCTGAATGAATCGTTTGTGAGTACAGGACTCATAAGGTACATGTGATAAGGTCCAGGACTGTTGCATGCCTCCTTTTTGGCAACCTGATCAGGGCCAGGACATCAGGTAAGGGCCAGGCATCTGATCAGGGCCAGGACATCTGGTAAGGGCCAGGGCATCTGATCAGGGCCAGGACATCTGGTAAGGGCCAGGGCATCTGATCAGGGCCAGGACATCTGGTAAGGGCCAGGGCATCTGATCAGGGCCAGGACATCTGGTAAGGGCTAGGCATCTGATCAGGGCCAGGACATCTGGTAAGGGCCAGGGCATCTGATCAGGGCCAGGACATCTGGTAAGGGCCAGGGCATCTGATCAGGGCCAGGACATTTGGTAAGGGCCAGGGCATCTGATCAGGGCCAGGACATCTGGTAAGGGCCAGGCATCTGATCAGGGCCAGGACATCTGGTAAGGGCCAGGGCATCTGATCAGGGCCAGGACATCTGGTAAGGGCCAGGGCATCTGATCAGGGCCAGGACATCTGGTAAGGGCCAGGGCATCTGATCAGGGCCAGGACATCTGGTAAGGGCCAGGCATCTGATCAGGGCCAGGACATCTGGTAAGGGCCAGGCATCTGATCAGGGCCAGGACATCTGGTAAGGGCCAGGCATCTGATCAGGGCCAGGACATCTGGTAAGGGCCAGGACATCTGATCAGGGCCAGGACATCTGGTAAGGGCCAGGCATCTGATCAGGGCCAGGACATCTGGTAAGGGCCAGGACATCTGATCAGGGGCCAGGACATCTGGTAAGGGCTTGGACACCTGATAAGGTCCAGGACTGTTGCACGCCTCCCCTTTGGCAGCTGCGTACACTACAGTGACCAGCAAAAATGCCAGCGTCGTGATGCAAGAAGCTCAGAGAAAGATACAAAACTTTCGGCATGCACAATAGAGAACGGCTTGGAAGACACACAACTGGCAGAACAAGGTCCTCAAATGAGAAATGCTGGCCTTTATTCCCGCCTCACGACTTCCGTACTTTGTTTTTACCTGAAGGTATGTAGGTACTTTGCAGGCAGCAGTGGCTGATCCTGATTGCCTGCTGCATGTCATTATTCCAAATTGTGCCGAGTGACGTGTGCTGCACTCCAATATTCCAAATTGTGCTAAGCGTCGCCTACTGCATGTCATTATTCCAAATTGTGCTGAGCAACATGTCCTGCATTCCAATATTTCTAATTGTGCTTAGCGTTGCCTGTTGCATGCCAGCATTCCACATTGAACTGGGCAACGCCTGCTGCATGCCCGTTCTCCACATTCTCCCAGGAGTAAATTGTTTGGAAACTTGACGCGGGCCTCTCACCATTCCTCTCTTTCTTGTTTACAGGTACTGCGCTTCAAGCTCAGGGATCTGCTGTCCATAAAGGTGTGCTGTAGTATTGGTGGTATCAAAAAAATGGTGTTGGAGGTATCTGGGCAGTGGTGTTGGTGGTATCTTGGACCTACTGCCCGTCAGCGTTGGTGGCACTCTTGGTGTCTGGTGTAATATTGGTGATATC
Organism: Dunaliella primolecta; assembly: GCA_914767535.2. Lineage (NCBI taxonomy): Eukaryota > Viridiplantae > Chlorophyta > Chlorophyceae > Chlamydomonadales > Dunaliellaceae > Dunaliella > Dunaliella primolecta. Next base: position 13,522,767 of record OU611754.1, on the reverse strand, counting down.
AGGGACTTGGTGTTGGCGGTATCAGGGATCTGCTGTCCATCAAGGTGTGCTGTTGTATTGGTGGTATCAGGGAAATGGTGTTGGTGGTATCAAAAGTTTGGTGTCGGCGGTATCAGGGATCTGCTGTCCATCAAGGTGTGCTCTAGTATAAGGCAGGCCGTGAAGGCAGAGTCTGCTATATTTTTGGCTGCATCGAAGAGGCTGTGCTTTAGTATAGGGCTGATCTTGAACGAATGGTTTCCACGTGGTGGATCAGCTGTGTCCATCAAAGCGAACGATTTCCGCATGCTGGCTGAGCCGTGTCCATTGACGCGCCAGGGAGATGCCTAGGGATATAAATACGTTTGAGCCATTATTAGTTGTGATCCATAACCAAATGCATTCAGGCTTCCTCTTGGCCAGGGGGTGGTGGCTTCCCTACCTTGCAAGGAGTCTGAGGGTATGGCGCAGGAGAGGGCTTGCGCCGCAAGCTGTATTGCAAGGAAGGAGCTTGTACTGCAGGAAGGGTATAACAAAGCACAGGAAAGAGCCTGCACTGCAAGCTGTACTGCAAGGAGAGGGCTTGTACTGCAAGAAGGTTATGGCAAGGCACAGGAGAGGGCTTGCACTGCAAGAAGGGTATGGCAAGGTACAGGAGAGGGCTTGCACTGCAAGCTGCAAGGCGCAAAGAGTCTGTTCCTTATGCATTCGGTTTTTGATTGGCAGATTGTCACTTGCTGTGCAAGTGCGGCCAGCCCTGAGTGCGTGTAGGATGCAAGGCCCTTTTAGCGCGGGGAGTCCTGGTGCATTTTATAGCATTATGGAGCAAAGATTAATGCCTGCAGGGATCTTCCGGCTTAAGTCTGCACTTGGTCTTGGAAGGGCAGAGTGTCACTGGAAGTGCTGTGCCCTCAGGGCTTGATTGTCAGGGGTAGAACCGCTGGAAAGGCATGATACTCGTGAGCATGATGGAAACACGAATATGCCTGCAGGAATCTGCCAGTGTCAGTTTGCACATGGTCTTGGAACGGCAGAGTGGGGTAGGACCGCTGGAAGGGCAGATGGTGCAGCCTTTTTACATGAGGAGGATGGTCAGAAGTTGCCTCCTTTTCCCAACCCACGCATCATCATCTGAAGGCATGTGTCCCTGCCAGTGGGTCAACGCAATGATCATCTCCCTGGGGCAACCCAATGGTTACCTCTCTGGGGCAACACCATGATTCTCTCGCCAGGGCAACACAATGGTATCTCTATGTCCCTGAAGCTGCGATGCTTGTCTCTCTGGGGAAACCCTATGGTTACCTCTCCGGGGCAACACAATGATTATCTCTGTGTCCCGAAGCAACGCATTGATCACCTCTCTCTTGTTGCGTGGCATGATGGTGCTTCTCCATACAGGCCTTCCCACAGCCACTCCTCAGGCTGTCGAAGATGCTCCCATGCAGGCCTTTTTCTTATGCTTCCACCGACGCCCCTTACCCCAAGCTTTCAATTATGCTTCATGCTCGCAACCGCTTCTCAGGATGTCAAAGATGCCCCAAGCAGGATATTCCCTCTGAGCTTCTACAGACCCCCCTTGCCTCGTGCTTTCAAATGTGCTTCCATGCAGGCCTTCCCACAGCTGCTCCTCAAGCTTTCAAAGACGCTGCCGTTGTGGAAGACGGGCATGGGGCTCAAGGTGAGCCCAGCTTGTTTGATCTTTGGCTTTCTGGACATCCTCGCTTGTGCTTGCTTTCCTCACTCATACCTAGAGCTGATTGCCACTCGTGATTCACTTTAATTCAAATCATACATAATTTACATAATGTATAACAACTGAAATTTATTTAATTTAATTCATACATAGACCTGCATGTACCCATTCATCTCTACTTCTTCTTGTGCTAAATGTATGGAGGTACCAGAGGATGTATGGGGTCCTGGCTGCGTGCTTGTGTGACTTAGGGATATGCATGCTAGATCCCATCATATTTTTCAAGCTGCCAAATGAGGTTGCTGGCTTGCTTGCTTGCTCATGCAGGCATTCAGGTTACCAACCTTTTTCACATGAATCCTATCTACATCAATCAGATCTGGTTTGCAGAATAAACCATGCGACCCGTCTGCTGTCTGTCAAATTGATCACCTATGTGGGCGTCTTTCCTCTTTTGATTTGCCTGGTCCACCCTGATAAATCTCTGTTTCCTCAGTAATCAACACTGAGATGATTTCTCAACAATTTTTGACCAACAATCCTCCAGTGTTGTCCTCTTTTGCTCTGTCTACTCTCACATTTGAGCCTCCCTTGTTTCCTCTTTTCAACGGCAACGGACGTCATCTCACCAGGTTTTCACCAATGAGCCTCCAACAAGTTTCCTCTTTTGCTTTGCCTGGCCTTACCAATGAATTTGTTTCTATCTACCAATTAAACGCCAATGAGCATCCGTTCTGTCCTCATTTTCCTCCAACTCCTCACCAATGAGCCTCTAGTCTTTTCCGCTGGCTTTGCCTGGGGTACCTTGTGAGCCACCCGCGTTTTCCTCTTTGCCTTTGCCTACTCTTACATAAGAGCCTCTGGTGCATGGGCAGGTGCACTATGAGGTGCCCTTGGCAGACATCCAGCACTTCTACCAGCCCCCTGCCCGTCTCATGGTCAGGTAAGGGTATACAAAGCCCGTTACGGTTGAGCGCATTCCAGCATCTGTCTTGTCATGCGCTCTTGGCGTTGGTCGGGCTCATGAGGCATGGTGCCCACTGATTGAATATTAAACAGGGAAATGAGCGGACTTCTGGAAGTCTGTGCGCAGGCATTTTTTGTTTCACTCTGCCCATCCACCCAGCTCCATCAGCATTGTGTGCAGACATTTTTTGTTTCACTCTGCCCATCCACCCAGCTCCATCAGCATTGTGTGTAGACATTTTTTGTTTCACTCTGCCCATCCACCCAACTCCATCAGCATTGTGTGCAGACATTTTTTGTTTCACTCTGCCCATCCACCCAGCTCCATCAGCATTGTGTGCAGACATTTTTTGTTTCACTCTGCCCATCCACCCAGCTCCATCAGCATTGTGTGCAGACATTTTTTGTTTCACTCTGCCCATCCACCCAGCTCCATCAGCATTGTGTGCAGACATTTTTTGTTTCACGCTGCCCATCCACCCAGCTCCATCAGCATTGTGTGCAGACATTTTTTGTTTCACTCTGCCCATCCACCCAGCTCCATCAGCATTGTGTGCAGACATTTTTTGTTTCACTCTGCCCATCCACCCAGCTCCATCAGCATTGTGTGCAGACATTTTTTGTTTCACTCTGCCCATCCACCCAGCTCCATCAGCATTGTGTGCAGACATTTTTTGTTTCACTCTGCCCATCCACCCAGCTCCATCAGCATTGTGTGCAGACATTTTTTGTTTCACTCTGCCCATCCACCCAGCTCCATCAGCATTGTGTGCAGACATTTTTTGTTTCACTCTGCCCATCCACCCAGCTCCATCAGCATTGTGTGCAGACATTTTTTGTTTCACTCTGCCCATCCACCCAGCTCCATCAGCATTGTGTGCAGACATTTTTTGTTTCACTCTGCCCATCCACCCAGCTCCATCAGCATTGTGTGCAGACATTTTTTGTTTCACTCTGCCCATCCACCCAGCTCCATCAGCATTGTGTGCAGACATTTTTTGTTTCACTCTGCCCATCCACCCAGCTCCATCAGCATTGTGTGCAGACCATTTTTTGTTTCACTCTGCCCATCCACCCAGCTCCATCAGCATTGTGTGCAGACATTTTTTGTTTCACTCTGCCCATCCACCCAGCTCCATCAGCATTGTGTGCAGACATTTTTTGTTTCACTCTGCCCATCCACCCAGCTCCATCAGCATTGTGTGCAGACATTTTTTGTTTCACTCTGCCCATCCACCCAGCTCCATCAGCATTGTGTGCAGACATTTTTTTGTTTCACTCTGCCCATCCACCCAGCTCCATCAGCATTGTGTGCAGACATTTTTTGTTTCACTCTGCCCATCCACCCAGCTCCATCAGCATTGTGTGCAGACATTTTTTGTTTCACTCTGCCCATCCACCCAGCTCCATCAGCATTGTGTGCACAAGCGCATTCTTTTGTGATGGTGTGACCCATGAGGTATGCTTGCAAGATGGTGTGACCCATGAGGTATGCTTGCAAGATCAGGGCATGAGGATCTCAGGGTCCAGCACTCTGGGTCAAAGTATCATAGCCAGATCCAAGTTATCAAGGCCCGATGATCACATTCACTTTTCAGTGTGCAGGTTTGTTTGTCGGCTACAGCATATCATGTTTGCAAGGCTGGTCCATGTCATTGTAACTGGCGTCTGGTATCTCACTCTTTTGCATGTTGAGTCCAGTAGCTGCCACAAGCAACTTTTCAGGTCTCTTCTTGTATGCCGAATGGAATGCACATGTTTTTTTTCTAGCAAATGCACTCTTTTTCCTCACATCCAGGCACAGGCCTTTTGAAATTGATTGCCAAAGAAGAGTGCCCGTCTACTGTTTAACCTGGACCTGATGCTCAGATCCCAGGAAAGGGCACCCACATACTGTTGACCTTGGCCCTGGTGCTCAAATCTGTTGCATGACAGGCCACAATCACTCAGTTAAAGGAACATCAAATCCTTTGCCTTGTCGGTGTCCCTTGTGCCTGCTTGTGCGACAGGCTAGACCAATGCCCAGGATCTGGTTTCCATGTGACACCCCAAGGTGTCGAGTTTGACCAGCAGTACTTGAGATTGGGGCGCATCACACTGCGTGGCTCTGCAGGCATGACCTTCCCTAGGTAAGGCCTGGTTATGTGTAAGTGAGGTGAGGTACGTTTGGGTATGTTTGGGTACAGAAAGGTCTGGCAAGGTACAGGCTCTGCAGGCATGATGATGGCCCTCCCCTAGTAAGGTGCTGTATGGTCACAGGAGGTAACCGAGCTGACCCAGATGTCTTGGACAGTTTGACATGAATTGGAAGCCTGGAGTATCATTCTTTAATATCCTTTAACATCATGTCACGATACCGTCCTGTCACACTACCATCCTGTCACACTGTCATCATGTCATAGGCTGTGAAATTTGGGTCCTGGATCAGGGCATTGTGATCAACAGACAGTAAGGCTTAACATGTACCAGTCTGCATTAGGTGCCTCATTGGGCTTGTCTGGGGTTCAGTTTTAAAAATAAAATGCAGCAAATATGATGTATCCTTGACATGTGTCGTTGGTTTTCTTTTTCCGTTCTTTAGTCTCCGTATTCCTACCTCCCGCTTGTTTGCATCTCCATTTCTGCTTACAAGTTGTTTGTTTCTGCATGTTGACATGCAGGAGCATCCCATTCGACCCAGACAATGACTCCTTTGACTTCCATGTGAACCGGCTGTCCATAAAGTCGCTCTGGTAGAGTTGCTAGATGCCCATAATCCCTAATTGTACTTGTTGTGGTGTGAGAGCCGGTCGCACAGAGGCAGGAACGCTTCACTGCCCTTGACTCACGTTTTGGAATCCAGGATGTACACAATATGAATATGAAAGCCCCTGTGTATGGCGTCCTCAACTTGACCTTCTCAATTTGGCAAGTGCATAGTTGGCCAACATGCACGATGATAGATTGTCCGCTAACAACCCCTGTGTTTTCCACGCTCGCTACCTCCTTCAACTGAAGTATGCCCTTACCTCTAAGTTTAGAGAGCTTTAAGCTGCAGCTAGAGTACTTCTGATCCATTTACCGCATTCTGGATGTTGTAGAGGGCTATTGTCCTATGTTTTCATTTCCATAGCACTTATCCATCTTGGTTGTCCTGGACATAGTACTGCAACATATAAAAATCAACAAGGCAGGAAAAAAAACCTAAACTGAATCAAATAAAATTAATGAATAAATCAATCAGCAGATAAATCAGTGAAAGCCTTTGTTAGACACTTCTGCATCAGGTTACACAGGGAAGCCTTCAGCCAGACTGTTTGGCTGATCAGCCTGTGGCTGGTCCATGCCAGGCAACAGCAAGTCAGATCACTGTGGCTAAGCATAGTCTTTGAAATGGGTAGCAGTGCAGGAGGCTTGGAGATGGAACCTGGAAGGAATCATGTGTAAAAGGCAGGGCTGTGTGACAAAAAGCTGATTTGAGTAGGAATCGTGAGAAGGTTCTTGACTCAAGAAAAAGAAAAAACATGTAGGCAGTGAGGAGATTCACTTAATCAATTAAGGGAAAGGAGACACATTGGCTCAAAGAGCCATGAGTCTTCCTCACCAGAGGGTAAGGGGAAGCTAGTGTGGGTCTGGTCGGTTTCTGGAAGCATGCAGCCCCAGAGTTATGTTGAGTATTTTTGATTTCAATGTCACGTCTGGTAGAGGAAAGTTTGTGCGCGTATCGCACAGAATGGGCATGGAGCTTTCATGCGAGCTTGGAAGACCTTTGAGGGTCAATCCTAGGTTTTTGAAACTGATCCAGGGTATGGGCAGTATAGATAGCCCCACTCACACCCAGGAGGAGAGTGATCTCTGCACCTTGGAGTTGTTTGCACAGCTCACTGTGTTGTTGCTGCGAGGCTTCTAGCTGGGCACCAGGCCTTGCATCTTCACGGTAATTGATTCCTATTGAGTGGGTATGGCAAATTTGAACTCAACAAGAACAGCCTGAGGTTGCTGGAAGAATGATTATCAATGCAAGTTATGCTGAAAAGATTACGTCACAACCCAACACAGAGGACCACACAAGCCAACCGCGTGTAAACCAGCGGCACGTGCACTTGATCGAAATTAAGTACTGTGAAGACACGAGGCCTGGACAACAGTTAGAGGCGGCACAGCGGTAGCATACAGACCTCAGGAAACTTATTAGTGCTAAAGTTGTGACTCTCCACACTATCCTTCTGGGTGTTGGTGGGACCTGCTACACTGATCATACCTTGAACCAGTTTAAACAACTTGGACTGGACCATCAACGGGCCCATAAACTTGCTCAAAAACTCCATGCCCATTCGGTTCAGTATGCCCATAAGCTTGTTACCACTAGATGTGCTATGGAAAATAGTGATGCTTCTCACAGCCAGGTACTGGAGCCGGGTGCTTCCAGTAACCCTCCAGATCCACATTAGCTTTTTTTCCTTGTAGCTTTGTGGTGGAGGAGACTCACGGCTCTTCTGAGCCAATGTGTCTCCTTTTCCTTAATTGATGTCCCTACGGTAGGGAGAGTTTCCTCTGCCTACGTAGTTTTTCTTTTCTTCTTTCTTACGGGCTTGTGCAATGAGAAAGGGGCTGACTGTCAATACATCGAAGCATACACACACACGTGTGTACCAAATGCGCGCATGTTCGAACCCCTGACTTGTGGCACGGACGCTTTACTGGCCTATACACGATCTGGGGATATATAGACGATCTGGGGATATACAACATATCGTTACAACTTGCCACAAATTTGACCACGCAAAGTGTGATAACCTTAACCTCCGAGTTCGGAGCAATTCAGTACACTCCCCCCCCCGTGTACTGAACAGCTGGGATTTTCTTTGAGGAGTTGGCCCATGGGCCAGGCACGTTTTCAAACCTGTGATGAATTGCAGGATAGATTGAAAAATTGCTTTAATCAACAGTCGAGTCTTCGGAAATTTCTGCAAATATCACGTCTCCAATAATAAAATTTTTAAGGCTAGCACTCAGCTCAACAAGTCTACTTTATGATAAGGGAATGCTAAGTGCAAGGAATACTTACAGTTACCGGTATATATTGATATTAAGCAAAAAATAAAAGGGTCCTTTTGTTTGATAATCAAGCAAGGTTCAACCTCAGACCTGTCTCCTGGACCATCCATCAGAAGCAGGAATGAATATTGCACAGAGATCTGCTGGTTGCATCATTGGATGCATGTGTGGAGGTGAGAATCCTACCACGAGCACATTCCAGTGCAAGCCAGGACTTTTCCTTGCATTCCGAGCTCGGAACTCGAGCAAAGCCTAGAATCTGCCAAATGAGCACGCACGCACGTACGCACGCACGCGCGCACGCACACGCACACGCACACACACACACACACAGACACACACACACACACACGCACGCACGCACAAACGCACACACACATACACACACAGATGCTCTTGGTGCATGCGTCGAGGGTTGGCCCTCAAAAAGAATTGAATCCTTATTCCCAAAGGGGCTCCGAGATTTGCAACATCACCAAAGAGGGTGCGCGATCAGTAAATGTAAATGGCTTGTTCAATGCACATCTCTTACGCAACTCAGAGGGTTTTCTGCCTTCAATTGAAGTTCTTGCCTGCTTTAAATGTGCACAAACTTTCAAAACAAGTTTTCTGCAAAATTTCCATGCCTGCGAGGCAAAGAGGCAAAAGTTGCAAAGTAAGCTGCTGTGTTGCTCGCTGTTTCTCAACAGATTTGGACGGTACACAGATGACACACAAATGACTCTGGTGTGTGCGCACACAGCTGTACTTTCTTGTTTCAGTTCACCTACATGAAATTGCCCTGTCTTGCGCAGCTTGGGGGTCAGCTACTTACGGTCATATTAAACGATTGTTACCATTTTATTACGTCAGTGTTAGTATGAGATTGCCCACTGGCTCCCACATGTTCCTCCATCGTCTTTTTCTCTGTTTGAAGGCGCTAGCACGCTCCCTCATTGTGTACGATGGCAAGGTAAGTGGGTCAGGTGCACATACACTAGATCTGAATGGGTTCCATTGTCTATGTCAAGCTCTTTGAAAAGCTTAACAAAAATATTTCTGGCAATTGTTACATCGGTGGTTTTCTGGGTGGAATGATTATGTCTGTTAGAATTTTTTCCTTTTTGAATCTAGACTAAAGTTTCTCCATGAATTGCCCTGTGCCAAGTGGGTTTTCCTTGAGATCGCGTTGAAAAATAAGCAATATATACTACTTGGTGTTCATGTTTTTCAGATGCAAGTTGGGAGTTATAATATTTTTGAGAAATTTCTAGTGGCAAAATTTCGGTTTTTCATGCAGAAAGAGAAGAAATGCCAATTCTGGGAGAGTTTGCCAGATTAGGTTTTATAGAGTATCCCTCTGCAACAGGATTGATATTTGTCGATGATTTGTTTATTTAAAAAAAACTTTAAGTGCATGTTTATTTGAATAAGTTTTTAATGGGTGAGTAGGTAGCAAGTCCTGCCTTGAAGGACCCATGCCATGGAGAGACGGATCCTTGACATACTGCTCCCATCATCCACTTGTGATGCTGTCAGATTGATCCAGGGCAAGTGGCGAAGGCGTATGCTGCTGACTATGACCCAGCTAGGGGGTACGGCGGCTCTACACATAAGGTGCGCCCTAACTGGTCTCAAGCTGACAAATATACTACGCCACCTGCATGTGAGTGCTTGCTGTGAAACATGTTGTGTGCTTGTCTGCAACGGCATGGTGCGACTTTGCCATCTCATTGTGCAGTCATCTCATCATCTCACTGTTCAGTCGTCTCATCATCTCACAGTGCAGTTGGTTGCCATCACTTATGATTGACACGAAGGTCATTTCAATGTGTCAAAAGTTTTAGGGATTTGTAAGGCATTGCTTCCCTGAAACTTCCCTGAGATTTTTATGTGGGAGCATGGAGAAGCATCTCTTGTTTCCTTGCCTTCATCTCAAAGCATGATCGTGAATTAATGTGAGGGGGGGGGGGGGCTCTTGCAGCTTGCCATCCTTGCTCTTTGAGGTTCTGCAATGGGGTCCAACACTGAAAATCAATTGAACGTAATCTTTCATCCACAAAACTGGCTCCGTGCTGAATTACGTTTATGTTTTCCTCTCCAATGCAGGTCCTCTGGGCTTATAAAACCTCTGATGCTGACTGGCAAAGTTTATATAGAAAGTACAAAGGTAAGCTTCTTTAAACACCTGGTCTCTGCAAACTGGCCTTTTTCATCTGCCTTTCTGCAGCCTCTGGGTGCAATGATTCCCACACATGGGAAGGCCCATCAGCACGATCCCCTGGTGGACGAGAGCTCCAACGTTCTGGCTTTCTACCAACTCCACCAAGATCAGGCACGGGGCACTGTTTGAAAGAATCCTGGTCCCCATCTTCTGATCCTTATCTTGAATCTGTTGTTAAAGGGGATACACAGTGCCTAAGCCCTAAATACCATCTTTCCTTATTGGATGCAGGGAGTGGTTGTGCTGCTTACGTGTGTTTCCTTTTCTTTTTACGGCATTCTCCCGGGCGCTATGAACTGTCGCTGCCTGGTTAATGACATCAAATTTAATACTCCAATGTGTCTGTAAGTGCAGTTTCAGAACACGTTCCCTTTCACGCTGCTTTCCCTTTCACGCTGCTGCAGGAGAAGGATCTCCAAATAATGGTGGAGCTATGCGCATCTCGCCTGTTGGTATTGCCTACAGGTGCAACTAATTTTGCATACGTCGTAATGAATTTGCCATTCTTGGTAAAAGTACATCCAATTTTTTGCACTTGTGCTCCTGTTTTCTTGAACTGGCGCTCGCATGTGCTTTGTTCTTGAAAGGAATGCTCATGCATGCACCTAGAATGTTATGCAAGTTAAAAGGAGCTGCTGTTTTTATGCTTTGTAGGCGTGTGGAAGGATTATTCACTTCCATGCATACTTACAAAAAGAACTTATGCATAAAAGCTTATGCACAGAATCTCTGTTACGTCACCAAGTTACAATAGATGTTAGGAACTGCGCGTGTTCCTCTGTGTGTGTTTTCCTGTGTTTTTCAGACCCATCAGTGTGGAGGGATCTGTGCATTATCATACCCATGCTGCTTCTTTTGCCCCTTCTTCTGTACTTTAGGAACGCACCTCCTGCGGTGCTGCACAAAGCTGTCACAGACGCGTGCGTTTGCACTCACACACACCCAACAGCAATTGATGGAGCGTTTGTCCTTGCAGGTGAGCTACAAGTTACAATTTACAATGGGATTTAGCCTTCAGTTATAAAGGTGGCTGCTCAGCTTTTTTTGTACACTGAAAATGTCTGAAGCATATAACCATGGTCTTGGGAGTACTAGCAAAAGCAGAGGAAATGCACACAAGGCAAGCAGGCAAAGTAGAAACAAAACGCAGATGTCTTCAAAGTGACATTATGATGGCTGGAGGTGAGCTACGTGCACATACGTTGTTTTACTCAAAGGACCCTCAACATCTTGTGCATTATGAGGACATTTCTGGATGCTTGGGCCAAGAATTGGTCATAGAAAGTGCGTTCATGAGCTGCTAACATGTGGCTAATGGCAGCCTGTATCAATCTAAGGGTGGGAGGCGCACCAGCCCTTACAACTCCATTTTTCTTACACCATGCAGCTGCGGTGGGTTGGTTGATGCACCAAGAGCCTGCTTCAACCTCAGGTAAGGGAATTGCAAAATGCCCTTCACCTCTAATTTTAAGTGTGTCAAGCTGCAAAGGCAGCTAGCTTTTGTTCCAGGGTCACAGTGCACAAATTTCTGCATTTGGTTCCAAGCTTGCATTTCCAAATCATGCTATGCATGATAGATTTCCTGAAGGCATTAGTTAATGCTGCTCATAGGGTGCAACAGAGTCTGCCGCAGACAAGAGGTTGTGCACGTGTGGCCTCGTCATCTGTCACTGAGGTTTCGGATTATGAAACATATTGGTGGTCAACAATCTGTTTTCGAGTGTGAGCAGGTATGATGAAACGAGCAGGTATGGTTTATTTGATGATTCCATTTGCCATGTGGCTCTATGATCATATCCTTGTAAATGACGTGCAATCGCCAGGACTTTTTATCAGTGACCATCAGCTTCTTGCTCTGATCAAGCTCAGAGTCAGACCAGCAAACGTGTTCCCCATTGAAATAATGTATCCATGGGTATCAAGGTGATAAAGCGGAAATGATTGAGGACGCTTGCTTGCATTCTCATGTGTCATCCCATGTTCATGTAGGCTTGCTTGCAGATGCTGTGAGTGCCTAATGGTGAGGTTTTGAGTTTTTAGTCATCTACAGCACCAGCGTTCGACACTGTACGACGATGCCGTGAGCACACAGCCTGTCACACCTGCAACTGTGGGAGCACTGAAACATTTTCTTTAACACACTTTAGCCTTTTTTCCCTTGTAACCCTTGTAACACACTTTAGCACCAAAGTGCTTATTTTTTCCTCCTCTCAGTAAGAGGATCTTACCATTTAAATGTATGTACACCCGTAGTGGTTGACAGCAAACATGCGTGTAGACAGTTGCAGCAAGGAATTTTTTAATTCCTTGTATTGATTGTTGGGTTTTGTAGCTCGCGCATGGGAGCTGCAGGCATCGCTGCTGGACTATTTAAGGGCATTAGCGCGCACAGAGGGCATGCAGCAGAAGCTGGAACATCTGTCCTGCCACCGAGGCCCTCCCTTGGTGAGTGTCAAGCAAAAATATAGGCCTACATATCAAGCAAAAGTCTAGGCCCTCCCTTGGTGAGTGTTAAGTAAAGCTCTGTTTCAGCATCAACTGCAAATGCTCTCTTGGAAGAGACACAGAAGGTATGCACCAGAAGCTGAAGTTTCAGCATTCATCTGTCCTGCCGCCTGGGCCCACCATAGGTAAGTCAGAAGCAAACCTCTGCTTTGATGTCATCTGCAAGTATTTTGAATGAAGAACACACTAGATACACTTGCCATTCAAGCTATCAGATGGCTTGTTCTTGCCCATTTGCTGTGTGAGGCTCAGCTTTTCTAAACCGTGCCAACGTGCACGACCAGATTATAGTGTGTGGAAGAGATGTAAGTCTGGTGTTGGTATAAAAGGTCCATTTTGGTCTACTGTATGGTTTTCTGTTCGGTTAGCTCCTCTTCCCTAATGTCATGGTTCACTTCTCGTGGTTCACTTCTCCCTTGCGCACCTCCACTTCCCTGCTGCCAATGGTTTGCAATACTGCATTCCTTTGCCAGCCCTTCACCGTAGGCCTCCTCAAAGTGTGTGCCCAATTTGTCCTCGTGGTTGTTGCATGACCGTGCACTTGTTTCTCCAACGCAGGAGGTGGCCATTGACAAGTTTTGGCAGGAGTACCTAGGTTCACCGGCGTGGCAGGCTGAGTGCCAGCTACAGCTGGAGCTGTCAGAGGGACAACCGTTCCAGGTCAAGGCAGACAGCGCCGTTGCAGCATCCTTGTGTGCTTTCTTGCACCATGGACTTATTTCTCAGGGCCAGGCGCGCCCTGAGAATGCTATGATTGCTGCTGTACACTATGGTGGAGATACAGACACAGTGGCAGCCATGACAGGTAGTGAATTGACATACAGTGCATGACAAGTGGTGGATTGATGTACACTGCATGGAAGATGGTGAATTGATATACATTGCATGACAGGTGGTGCACATTGCATTGCGTACTTGCATCTGCATTTGTCCTGGAAGGTGGCATGCATGAAGGCTCCTCAGTCTCTGGACAGACGCCTGCAACTTCACAGACGCTCATGCGCAACATCAATGAAGTCAGGTACCCAAAGCAAACAGGCTGCAGTGTATTTGATAGAGAATGATGGGAGAACTACCCAGAAGGCACCTCCTGCTTCGAATCTACTGCACACCCCTTTTGCACACACACACACACACACACATACACACACACACAGGCGCATGTGTGGGGGCATTACATGGGTATGGTGCTTTGCCCGAGCGCTGGGTACAAGGACTAGAGAACGGGGTTCTGGGAAGGGATGAGGCTCTGCGCTACGCCCAGGGCCTGGCCCAGTTGGATGTGCAGGGATAGATAGTTTGTTAATTATGGGGGTTTGGCCTTCAGCCAGGTGGTTTGACTGCTCAGCCTGCTGGTCATTGCCAGCTACACAAAAAACGTCCATATCTCAGAATCAGAAAAAATGTGTGGGGATAGGGTGTGAACGGGCCTAACAAGCACTGCAGTTGTCCAGCTAGATGCCCTCTTTCGATGGAGGCTCTTTCCTGAATGCACTCGGCCGAATGTCAAGCACACATCTTTCTTTTCTATCCTTAAGTGCTTTGAGGCTTCTAGGCATCCTGGGCTGTGGCTCACGGCCAGGTGCTTCCTGGCTTTGCTCAAGGCAGCTTCTGGGCCTTCAACAGGGGCCAAAGAGAAAAGAAAAGAAAAACTACGTAGGCAGAGGAAACTCTCCCTACATCAATTAAGGAAAAGGAGATACATTGGCTCAGGAGAGCCGTGAGTCTCCTCCACCACCGAAGAGAATTGGGACACGAGTATTTTTTAAGGTCGAGTTCAAGGATGAGGCAGTCAGCTGGTGATTCTAGGGGATGTGCCAGATTGTGTCAGCGTATTCCTTGATTTTGAGGCTTTTTGCTGGCATGCTCTGGATTCAGTTGGACCTCCTTGCAAGGCAACGACGTACGCAATGCCCACTCATAAAGAAGGCTGGAAATTGCCTGATAGATCTTGCTTCAAACAATAAGCTGCATCATCACGACAGGCAGGATATATGTAGGCACTGGACAGCCTGCAATCGCTGGTTGTACCAGGTGTCTTTTCAGGAAGCCTGACCATGCGTATGGAGGTGCGTATGGTGGTGTATACAATGTAACCTGCCACCATTTGTCTTGTAGTGAACATGTGGACGTTTTTGCGCCTATTTATTGACCATTGCTTCCAAGTACTAACATTATGAGACCATCCTCTTCAACTTTTAGATGGACATGCGCCTCAAACCCACTCATATCAAAGCCTCACATTTGATGTCTGAACTTGAATCAATTATGTCCGAATTTGATGGGCAGATCAAAGCTTGGTTTCCTCTGATACCTGTAGCATTAGTGTTTCAAATCTGCCAGCTACGGTGCATGTGCCTGATTAGCCGCGGCGTGAACCCTAGTTTTCACCACCTAAACTCTATAATTGACCACTCATTGCACCAAATTGGGTGCTTTCCAGTGATTTGAGGTCCTTGTATCAAAAGAATATCATTGCAAAAGAAATGGAGTGAGAGGCCCAGTGTTTGGTGAGACACATAAGTCCAATTATTTCCCTTATAAAAATACAGCACAAATGGTGCCAAAAAGGTCACACTCTCTTTTTCCACTTTCAAGTATGCAGGATGTTAGCATCGTAAATTATGGGAGTGAAAAATGGCCCCATGGTGGAGCTGTGGGCCACTTCAGGATGACCTGAGGCCAGGAGAGTGATCTGGGGTCAACCAATTTTTGTCATTTTTTGGTGAATGTAATAATATTAAAGATAATAGTTGGCATGGTCAGATTGAAAAAAAAGTGAGAAAGAGCATGTCTGGCAAATTGGCTAGTTGCCCCCCTCTGAGAAAGGTCTAGGGAATGGAGCACCAACCTCATCAGCTATTTTGTGTGCGTGCTTCAAATTTAAGGACCAGGGTAAACAGGATTAAGGGGACTTTCTATATTTCAAAGAAAAAAGCCATTACACCAGCCAAAAGGCCACGTGCATTAAGGAAAGGAAAGGCTAGTAAGGGTTTCACCAAAGGGCCCTAAAACCTACACTAGGTACAGCTAGCCTAGGGGAAAGCCAAAAACAGAGCCAATCATGATCCGGGGGCATGTCCGCCATGCTCCTGCAGTCCAGCTGATTTACAGATTTATAGAATGGACTGTTAGCCACAACGTTAGACTAATAGGCCTGGTGCTGGTACGTTCCAGCACACGGAGGCGGAAACTGTAAACGAGGAAACTGAAGAAAAGGGGTATGTCCACAGGATGCAAAACCAATGTTTTACCAGTCCAGCTGACAGGTTCTGCCTGACATGGTGGAGGCCAACTTGCTGGTGTAGACTTCTGTGCCACCTCTTCCTCTTGGTTTGTGTGGTGGGGCCCTGCCTTTCAGCACGGGTGACCTTTCCTTAATGCACGCGGCCAGACTTGGCAAGAAAAGAAAAACTACGTAGGCAAATTCTCCCTACATCAATTAAGGAAAAGGAGACACATAGGCTCAGAAAAGCCGTGAGCTTCCTCCACCACAAAGCTACAAAAAGAAGACCCTAATGGGGATCTGGAGGGTTACTGGAAGCACCCGGCTCCAGAACCTGGCTGTGAGAAACATCACTATTTTCCATAGCACATCTAGTGGTAACAAGCTTATGGGCATACTGAACCGAATGGGCATGGAGTTTTTGAGCAAGTTTATGGGCCTGTTGATGGTCCAGTCCAAGTTGTTTAAACTGGTTCAAAGTATGATCAGTGTAGCAGGTCCTACCAACACCCAGAAGGATAGTGTGGAGAGTCACAACTTTAGCACCAATTTACAGTACTTAATTTCAATCAAGTGCACATGTCGCTGGTTTACATGACGTTGGTGGGGCTGTCTCATGCGGTTGGCTCGTGTGGTCCTTTGTGTTGGGTCGTGTCTGCTGCGTAATGCATGGTGTGAGCGAGTGGAGGAAGGAGAAGAAGGAGCGGGTTTGGCTTTGTAGGGAGTAATCAGTATAGCATCAGGACGACTGGATGTGAGTCCAGACCTCTTAGAACATTTTCTAGGAAAAAGGTAAGGGGGTATAATTCTGTTTGATGTCCTGTTTGATGCAGGGATTTGGAGGTTGTGTTGCGCCAACCTATCATCACTCCCTATGTCCATGTTAACCAAACCTGCCCCCAAAGGGCTTTTGCTAAGAGCTTTGATGATCATTCTTCCAGCAACATTGTGGCGTTCAGTTCTCATGCTGGAGATGATACGATTTTGGCAGCCTGAAAGCATGTGGAGTGCGCTGTCTAATTGATGACAGCCTGGGACAGGGCATAGTGGTTCAGTGGACCTCTTGAAGCGAACCGCATGTTTTTGGTTATAGAGGGTGCCATTGCAATATTGTAAAATGGTGCGCTTCATGGGTGTGGATATTCTGGGCATGTTCCTAAAGGCATTGCTGATTTTCTTATCTACATGTGGTAACAAACTCTGATAATATGAGTAGTAGCCCTTTTTGGAGTTGGCATATCCAAGTCTGTGTTTTGTTTGCATATGAGATTTGAGAGCGTTTTGAAGATTGGGGAGGTAGGTGATTTTAGGATTGGGTGCAGGAGCTGTGGATGTGCCAGCATTGTGCTCTTTTTCTCCTCCTTGGCTAATTAAAATAGATGAGAAAGAGGATTTCCGCCAGGGCCTGCGCGAGGGATCCCAGTTTCAGCCACGTTATTATTGGCTTGGCTTGCTTGATATTTAGCAGTAGCATCTGCACACTCGTTACCAGCAATGCCAGCATGAGATTTTACTTTGTACACACTAATATTGGTTTGCGAGTTGCTAATGAGAGAAAATATGAGTTTAAGAACATCCCCTTGAATATGTAAAAAGAAAAAGAAAGAAAAGTCTACGCAGGCCACAGGCCGCGTGCATTAAGGAAAGGTCCCCTAAGTAGCAAGCTAGCAAGGGCCCCACCAGAGGTCCCTCAAAACTACACTAGCTACAGCTAGCCTAGGAGAGGGAAAGAGACTGAACTAATGAGGATCGGGCGGTTTGTCGGCCATGCCCTGAGACGCCCAGACTCTCCTTCTCCTTGTATCCGCCTCCGCGCGCCCAGCGACCCCCCCCTCCCCCGAAGCCCCCAGTAAGCAAAGAGCATGTCTGGTGTGAATGATAGTGGTTAGTTTCTATATGGCATGACAGCTCAGCTTGGAATCTAGGGATTTTGCTTTGTGTTTGGATAGGCCCAAATTGACAAGAGGTTTGATTGTGTACTCATTGTAAATGGTGCCAGCCACACCAATCAGGATGACGTGTAGAGTCACTTTGTTGTTCCTGTTTGTTGTTTATCAGAGGGGAGGCGTTGGCATTTATTGAATCCAGGCATGTCAGCATGCATTGTACTGAGAGAAGAATGGTTGCCTATATTGCACAGCTTCCAGTTAACTTCTGGTACAGCCAAAGCCAGGACTTGTAGCCAAGCTGGGTTGTGATTATTAAGATGGACTTTTGCAGCTGTGTTCCAGACTGCAATTATTTGTAGGTCTCATGTGTGCTGAGGAAGATGTATTTCCTGGTTGATGGAGGATTGTGGATTGTTGTAGCAAAGGTCGGGGCGAGCGATGGTTCCAAGCTCACAACAGAGATGTGGATAGGCAGTGATGAGTTTGGAATAGGGGTTAGTTACCTTGTGTTGTCCCCAGACAGGGAGGAACATGAAAGTAGCAGTGGCCTCTGTGTCGAGAATGGCTGAGCAGATAGCATGGCACAAGGCCTGGGTCATAGCTTCCTCGGTGTTAATGTGATGGCAGACAGAGAAGCCTGAAAATCTGGATGAGAGGGAGTTATGATGGGCACCAAAGATAGTGTCTCGGGGGTCAGTGCTCCAGTAGTGTTGGTATTCTGGGTTGTGGTCCAGCAGGGAGGCTATTTTTTCTTGAGTTACCAGGGCCCATTCTTTAAGGGCAGTGTGGATGTGGGTTGGCAGGGCTAGCGAAAAGGAGTCTTTAATATTTTTGCTAGCATACTTGGTTTCTAGCAAAGTCTTGCGAGTAAGGAGCCCCTGCAGCTCAGATGCAAAGCTAGTAGGAGGAGGTGTAATGGTTTCATGTGAGCCGGCAAGCTTGGCCCTATGTAATGCCTTCAAGGCATTCTACAAGTTGTAAAGAATTTGAAATCGGCTAGGGTTATCATCCCCAAACATTGACTTTGTGTGTTGTAAATGCAGGCCATGCATGATTTGTAAATTTCCGGGAGGATCAGGGGAGGTGAGGCACGAGGATGGGGGCTGTTTGATTCAGTGTCTAACGTTCTTTGATTAGGGTCACCCTAATCAAAGAACGGTTTTGTTCAGCTTCGTACTTAACAAGGTCAACATCATGCAGCCAAAATTCACAACAACCAGTGGGTTTAATGTCAACTTGTGGATTGGTGGGGTGAATATCAAAGGTGATTTTGTTGTGTAGTTCTGTGTCAAGTTCTGTGCACACATCCCCAGGTGGTCTCTCTCCGCAGGAAATATGCTCCCTTGTTCTCACAGGCAGGATCTCATGATGTGTCCGCTTTTTTAAACCAGAACAACCATAAACTTCCTTTTTTCCTTCATGAATTAATCGCTTTTTATGAGCAGGCTAGCAGTCGCAATTCTTGACTGAAGGCCTTATCCTTGTAAACCTTGTAAACCTTGTAGTTCTGTGTCAAGCTTTTGCTGCCAGTGTTTATAGCATTAGACTTTTCAAAACCTTGTCTTTCAAGGTTAGAGAGGGCAGAGTCTGCTGCGGGTCGGGAGAGGTCGGGTTCGGTCTGCCTGGCTTCAAATTCAAGCAGGCAAGCATAGTCTTTTCTTTTTTTGAGACGGGACAGATGCCCCTTTATTTTTACTGGTTCAGGTGTATCATGAGATTCTGGAACTCTCTTCTCAGTACGAGCAATGCCCTTTTGAGCCAAGTTGCGCAAGCAGACCTATGACTTGCTGATAAAAAGGGCAGTTGGACTCACCAGGTTCTAACAGCCTTGAATGACGTGCCTCATGCTCAACAGTTTGCTGCTGCTATACGTACCAGAGCCAAGATTAACATGAACGACTTGGAGGGTGTTCTTCGTGAGCATATTATCCATGATTGGAGGAGTCTGGACAGCCGGACTCCTCAAGAGGCCCATGCTTCCAGTAGAATCATGAGGACGTACCACACACACTTTGGCATTCCATTGGGCTCTATACCAGGCTGGTGGGATGAAAAGAAGAGAAACAAAAAGCCATTGCTACCTCTCTACCTACGACAAGATATTCCTCATAAATTATTTCGCAGTATTTCATGCTTACGCCTTTCCGGCCACAACTTTCGAGTAGAAACACAACGGCATCATGGAAATAGGTGCCCATACGAGCTTAGAATTTGCAACAAATGCGACTGGCACACTGTACAAGACGAAGAGCATGTTATCCTGGATTGCCCATCTCAGGATTTAACAGAACTGCGCACTCAGTTCCAGCATCTGTTTAGCTCTGCACCCCCAAGTAGTGCATCACGCCTTAGAGACTTCATGAATCAGGCTGATGTCTTAGGATTAGCCAAGTTCGTGTCTGCTTGCCTGAAATACTGTGACTGAGCTTCTAGCTCATTTTGCTTTTTAGTTTGGACTGGTTTGGTTGCAGGCACGTTTTTGCTTCAGCTAAGCTGCCCCCGCAGGCAGGTACAGCTATGTAACCCTTCCCTTCCCTTTTCTTTTTTCTTTCCTTTTCATTTCTCCATGCTTGTGATCTATGTGATGCCCAAGATGATGTGCAGGATGAACAGCGCGATCTTTTCAAATGCACTCATCCCCACGTTTGTCTTCTCTGGCTTAAATATGCATCCTTATTACCTGGCTCTCTCCTCTCTCTTTCTCACTCTTCCAGTAGGGTGGCTCCTTATGTATCTGGCATTCACCATGCCAGTCTCATTATATACCTTCTTTCTTAAATCAAAGCAATAATAAGCTTTATCCTTTCCTATTGCTTTTTAATGAGCAGGATACCAGTCAATCGTTGACTGTAAGCCTTCTTTTTCTAGGTCATGTTATGGAGCCCTGGTCAAGCGCGAGGAGGGCGACAGCAAGGAGGAGATCCCCGGATCGAATCCTTGTGGCCGGGGTGGAGATAAAGACGCCCTCTATCGGTGGGAGTCAACGGTTGACTCTTTCCTTAATACACGCGGCCAAACGGCAAGCATATATTTTTCTTTCTTTCTTGAGCCCTTTGTACCTGTGGCCTTCTCCCTACTTGTCCCTTAATACGACATTTGTCTTTAGATGTAACAGGAGGAGAAAGGTATGACTCGCTTGCTTTTTTCCAAGAGTGCAAGCATGAATGCTCAGATTCTCACGACTGTACTTGCCTATGAGCTGCGCAGCGCAAGAAAGAAAATACAGGTTTTTATCAGTCAAAAGCCCAAAACCAAAAACAAGAAATGAGCAGTGAAACGACAGGGCTTGTGTAGTTTGAGTTAAAAAATGGAACCATTTGTAGACTTGCTTGGGAACACTCAACTTAACATGAGAAACATAAGCATCTGCACACTAAGTTTTGTAGGTGTGCATCCATTAAATGACGAACACGAATGAAAGAATGTTGCAAGTATAAGCTTGTGCAAGGGCACGCACATGTCTCCTCAATTTGATACATTTACACTGTGGCTACCTGAAGAAGCCTTGAACCTCACATCAATCGCAACCTTTCACTTTAAACAAATTAAGGCAGTCATTGGGCCTGTGCAACTTTTGCGCAAACCATGCATTTAAAACCTGCCATAGCTTTGCATCAAGAAAGCTTGTCCAAACCAATTAGCACTCTTCAGCACAGCGCGGGCGTCCTCACGTTAGGGGAGCATCTTGGGCTCCTCCAAAAGCCTTGAAGAAGGAGCTCATCTGCATTTGTGAAAGCAATATTCTGCTTGAAGCAGGAGCTCATCTGCAACAGTGACAGCAAAAGCCTGCACTCGAACCAGGAACTCACAGAGTTATAGATGCGTGCACATGGGAAGACAGGGGAAAGTTTTGGGGGTCCAGGCTACCTGTGCGGATCCTGTACCATCTAACAGGTAGCTGGAGCCTGTGCGGTGCCACGGGGAGCTGGCACAAAGCAAACCTGCTGGACACGGCAGGCTGTAATTTGCCAGAAGCAAAAGATCTGTTTTCAACCATAACCAGGTTTGAACATGCTTGGTTGCACCAGCAAGTAGTTGTGAACGCCGCGGGGCACACACACTCACACACAGACACATACATGCATGCCCCATTCTCCATTGTCTTTCCCTTCAGCTTCACCTGCATCACCACGGCAGACGGAAACCTGCTCTCCAGCGCATATCGGTCAGGCAGGTAGGCGGAGGTAGCCTCCTGCTGCTGCTGCTGCTGCTGCACTTCTGGTGGCAGCTGCTCTGTGAGTATTTGCTGCTGCTGCTGCTGCTGCTGCTGCTGTTCTTGGCCCAGGGCCAGAGCCACATGCTTTGGTGTAACGGTGGCTGCCATGAGACTGCACAGCCTCTCATCTCCGTAGCATGCAGCAGCAAGTGTGGGCAGCATGATCTGCAATCAGTGTGCGTGCGTGTGTGTGTGTGTGTGTGTGTGTGTGTGTGTGTGTGTGTGTGTGTGTGTGTGTGTGTGTGTGTGTGTGTGTGTGTGTGCGAACACTCGTGCTCCTATGCTTTAAGCTGCACAAAGAGAGAGCAACAGTACACGACTGGATAGCATGGACCCATAGCAGTCTGTCTCTGCCGCCCACTCACGGCTGACTCATTCCCTTTGAGCTTGCATGCACGGGGGTAGTGGTGTGAATGAAGCAGGTCACAGCTTTGTACCCCAACTTTAGGCTAAAGCTTAAACACGAAGATGAATGGAGTCTGAAGACAGAGGAACATGAAAAAGCAAGAGGACACAGAACAGGAAGCACGTGTTCAACATGTTGCGTACATTGCGTGGGCCAAGGATATGCTTGGCACAGACTTGTGCAAGCTAAGGTTGCATGGAATCGCAAGGCGGCACGCTTAAAAGGAGGTGCAGGACGCAGCTAAATGTGTGGGCAGTCATGGCCACAAATATGCCTGGCACAGACCCGTGCAAGCTGGGGGTGTGTGAAGTAGCAAGGCGGCAAGCCTGCTGAGTGGTACAGGATGGAGTTATTGTGTGGGCACTTTTGGCCATGGGCATGAGTTTGCTACCAGGAGTACCCCTGGCACAGACCTGTGCAAGTTGGGGGTGTGTGAAGTAGCAAGGCGGCAAGCCTGGCGAGTGGTACAGGATGGAGTTATTGTGTGGGCAGTTATGGCCACAAGTAAGTGCGCCTGGCACAAACCTGTGCCAGCTGGGGGTGCGTGAAGTAGCATGGCGGCACGGCTGCCAGGCGGTGTAGGATTGAGTTCTCTCGCCCCCATGTAAGCATGCCTTGGCAAGTGGGGGCCAGCAGCGAGAAGTGGCCCAACAGCAGCAGCACCTGCGTGGCATTGACAAACGTTGTATTGGCGAATGTTAACAGTTGGCGTGGAATGAGGGTGGGAATGAGGTGCGGATGACAGAAGACTGGAGGACTGCTCAGCAGTGACTGCTGCAGCAGCAAAGGTGGCAAAAAGTGGGAGCGGTCTCTGACAGCGTAGCAGCACCTGTGCTTGGAGGAGCAGCTCATTCAACGAATTAACTTTGCACGTAAATTTCAGTCTAAAACAAGGGCCCTGCGTGCACGCAAGATGGTGCACACAAGGCAACGGCAAATGCACGCGCGTGCGTGACCATGCACACACATACACACACACTGAGCGTACCTCATTCAGCAGGGCTACCACATCAGCCGGTGGAGGCCCACACATCGCAGGCAGTGGGCCAACACGGCCCTCTTGAGCCGCTGAAGCACTCAAGGCGGAAGTGTATGCAAGATGTGCTGCTATCTGAGTTGCTGGAGCAGCTAGCCTGGTGTCTGTGGTGCATGCAGCTTCAGAAATTGGCTGCGGATCCGCTGCCGTTGCCACTGCAGTAGCAGCAGCAGCAGCAGCAGCAGCAGCAGCAGGAGCCACCGTGCCAGGCAGTGATGCATCCGTGCTGCTGCCCGTTCCTGCTGCGCTGGAAGCTGAAACACCACCTCTGCGTGGAAGTCGGCCAGTGCCTTTTGCAAACGCCTGCTGCATGGTAGTGGCATCCAGGGCGGGTGGCCAGATGTTGGTAGCGAATGAGGTGAGGAAGGCCATGAGGTGGCAGAAGCCGACGTGGAGGGCAGGGGAGGAGAGGGTCGACTGCAGTGCTGGAAGGTCCAGCCTGCGATTGGAAGCAGGACAGGACAGCAGCAGAATCAGCCACAAGTGAAGAATAGGCACGCGGTGGCAGAAGCCAGCGAGGAGGGCAGTGAAAGAGAGGGTGGACTGAGTGGCTAGAGGGTCCGGCCTGAGCAAGGAGGAGAACACCCAAATGTAAGGAGACAACAGAGAGAGAGACTCGCGCAAGAGGTTGGGCTTTTGCTGCAAGATACGCTTGGGGGGCATTAGACTCTGTAAGTGGTGCAGAGCAGGACTGCGTTCAGCATGCCTTGCTTTTGCAAGAGCGTGAATGAGCAGCTGTAGGGCACACTTGAAGGAAACCAATGAACAACTGCAGGGCCACATGTGCTGGGAATGAACAAAACAAATGAACAATCACATGAGGAGATGAATGAACACCTGCAAGGTTACATGTGCAAAAGAGATGAGAAGACAACCGCAGGGTAAGAACACGGTTAATAGCAGACGTGGCGCATTGTACAGCTCGCGTCATGCACTAGCGGCTAGGCTGCGGTGGGTCTCTTGCAGCAGGGCAGCCACGCTTAAGTGCCCACAGCAGTGAGTGTGCAGCCACATCCACACCTTGCAAAATTGTTGAGCACCCGCACCACGGACAGTGCAGCTGGCAGGAAGTTGGAGGGCAGGCGCCTGGGTACGGCCTCGTAGGGCAGGCACTTGGGGGCGGCGTGCAGCATGGCTGCTGTCAGGAGCATGGGCAGGCCCACCAAGCTGGTCTCCTGTGCATACACACACACATGCACACACACACACATATGGAGTGTACTACTGTCTAGTCATGGACCTGTTCGGAAGGCACTCAAGGGTGGCGTGCAGCATGGCTGCTGTCAGGAGCACAAGCAGGCATGAGTCACACCACCGACAGTGCATGGGCTTGTAGGGCCGTCTTCTTTGGCTGGCTTAATCTATTATATCTTCCTTTTTTCTTTTTTTGTTCTTGCCTGGCAGGCACTTGGAGGCAGTGTGCAGCATGACTGCTGTCAGAAGCATGGCCAGGCTCCCTGCACACACACACACACACACACACACACACACACACACACACACACACACACACACACACACACACACACACACACACACACCACACACACGCTAATCCCTAACTCCAGTTGCTGGAACGCACATCTGCAGTCAGGTGCATGGCAGCCTCAGCCAGCTGGTCTCTGATGGATAATTGGTCACTTATGAAAAATGGTCTCTTAAGCCTTTACGCTTAATTGAACCCCAACATGCATGTTGTACAGATGCAAAAAATGCGAGCTGCCCCTTACAGGAGCACGAAGCACGGAGCATGCAAGTGCTTCCTCCTACTGTGGCCTCCTGCCCACACGCTGGGACTTAAATTTCAGCAATACTTTTTTTTGTGTGTGTGTGGGCCGTCTGAACCCACAATAGCTCATGCTGCGATAATGCTGCAGATAATGTGTGTGTATGTGTGTGTGCGCATGTGTGTATGTGTGTGTGCACGTGGATGTGTGTGTATGTGCGTTTGTGTGTGTGTTTGTGTGTGCGTGCGCATTGTGTGTGTGTTTGTGTGTGCGCGCGCATGTGTGTGTGTGTGTGTGTGTGCTGCTGCCACACCTGGAAGGCCAGGGACAAGCTTGCCATGTTGGGAGTGGTGGGGACGGGCAGCCTGGGTTCCTCATGCTGTCGCTGTTGGTGCTGTTGGCGCTGCCAATGTGGCTGCAATTCAGGCCTGTCGTCCTCGGTGCCTGTAGGTGACACTGGTGCTGCTCCTAGAGGTGCTTCTGGCTCCGGTATGGTCTTGCTGGTAGACCCACCACCGGCCAGGCCACCACTGCTCTTGCTGCTGCCCTCCTTCTGGGTGTCATCCCCTCCTTGCGCGCCCTTGGATGGGAGGTGATAGGAGGTGAGGGCTTCTAACAAGTGTAAGCCCTGCACGCAGGGGCGGGCAAGCAACACATGCAATCAAAGTCCTTTGGTACATGGGACAAAGTGGGAGGTTAGGGCCTGCAGCAAAGTGCAGTCCCTGCGAGTAGGGCAGTCAGGCCATGCCTCAAGGCAAAGTCCATCGGTGTTAGGGATGGGATGTGGTGGTTGGTGAGGGCGCCCAGCAAGTGCAGGCCCTGCAGGTGGGGTGGACAAGCAAGGTCTGTTAGTTGGAATTGGACATGGTGGAGGGATAGCAATTGCAGGCCCTGAACGCAGAGCAGGCAGAGGAGGCACCTTTGAAAAGTGGCAAGACTACTTCTGAAAAAGGAGCACCATGTGATAAACACTGGACTATTGACACGTTGTTAGACACACTGACACTCCTCATCAATAAAAAAGCCTCACTGCAAACCCAATCGCCTGTCAAGGCACAGTCGACACACTTTCCCACCACCTCACTCATCTCGCTTTTCTTCAAGTACTTCTCTCTTTAGCTTAAAGTTAAGTACTTTGACACCGAGCTGGCGTTTTGCTCCTGCATGCCACCTCACAAAAAAAAGAAAAAAAAGCTACGTAGGCAGAGACAACTCTCCCCACATCAACTAAGGAAAGAGAGGCACAGTGGCTCAAAGAGCCGTGAGTCTCCCTCACCAGAACCACCTCACAGAACAACACACGCACAGCTGGCCCTGCTTCCATCGCTCAAACACAGCCCACGAACCACAAAACACACACAGCCCACCTGGATGATGTGAGAAGGTAAGGGAGGCACGGCCCTCTTAGAGTCGCTCTCAGGCACCGCATGAGATAATAGTATCTGGTCGCACAGGTTGAAGGCCTCGCTCATGCGGTGGATCAATCCTGTGCTTGTCCAACATCAGCATTGGCATGTTGGGGTTTCATTGGGGATTGCACAGTGAGGTGCATGGGGTGCACTGTATGTACACAAAGAATGCTTTTGGGCCGCAATGCAGTGAATGCCATGTGCTCACATGCTTTACTAAGGCCTCAGGTAGACCAGGAATAGTTCTCATTGCCGTTGACATGCTTTTCACAAAGCCACTTGCTTCTGTTCCTTCAGCAAGCACTCCATTCCTTTCAAGTTAGGGATATACAACGCCTGTAGCATTTGTTTGGTACCAGGCTTGCAACCTGCCAGTTACAAAGAACATGCTAAATTAGGTGCGGCATAATTTTCTTTTTGACGATCAAATCTCCATTCCGGTTCCGCCCCCCATCTACCACACCAATTGATGAAAACTTGGTGAGTAATCTGGACTCCTTGCGCCAAAACAATATCATTGCAAAAGGAATGGAGTGAGAAGACCCTGTGGTGACTGAGATGCAAAACTTCAGTCACTCCCCTTCGAAAATCTACAGCACGAGGGGTGCCAAAACGATCAATCTTGGTCCAAACCCATCCGTTTCTTGAATATGCAGGACGGCAGTAATGTATATGGAGGTTGCAAACACAAAGCCTTGGGAAAAAAAGATGGCCCCAGGATGGAGCTGTGGGCCCTTGCGGGATGATCTGAGACCAGGAGAATGGCCTGAAGTCCTCCGACTTACATTTTTTGGTGAATGTAATATGTAATCCAAATGGTGGGCATGGTTAGGTCTGAGGAAATACGCAAGAGAGAGCATGTCCAGCAATAAAGGCCAATTGACCCCCTCTGGTGAAACGCTCTTGTAGTTATATTGCAGCCCTGATACTTACGCAGCACCTAAAGCAGCAGTACCCTGAGCTTCAGGAATGCAGCTGGCGCTTCTGAAGAGCACAAGCTGAATGAGAAGTGCAGAAGCCACTCATTGCCGTTAAAAAAAAGCTGGCTCAGGTATTTTGCTCTGGCCTAGACATCATATTTGGCCAGATTCATTTGCATTCTTTAATTGAGGTTTAGCTGCCAACTGCTATTCAGTACGGGGATCCAGTTTCCAGGGTGGAATGTGGAAAATTGGTGAAGATTGCAGCTTGAAGGCACTGTTATGCACACACATAACTGCATCACCTGAGCACAGGTGGCACATCTGAATACACCACGGCTTCTCTGTACACCTCCTTCACAAACACACACGCTCACACACACGCACCTGACGACAGCAAATATGCCACCGCTTGGTTGTGCATCTCCCTCAGGTCCCCCCACCCTGCCTGCCACCCATCCTGCATGGAACCTTCTGGTGTGTGGCAGGCCTCCTGCTGCAAATTTCTTTGTGTTTGATGTCCAAGGCTGGCCCTCTTGACAGCCAAAGCAAATTCAGCGCGTAATGTGTTCCTCGCTTCTGCCTCCTGCTGGTACTGTTGCTGATGCTGCTGGTCTTGCACAGGCGGCTGCTGCTGCTGCTGCTGAGATAGTGGCTGAGGTGAGTTGCAAGAGACGGCGCGCAGCCGCTCCTGTTGCTGTGGAGAGACAGACGGCGCATTGGGCTGGAGCGGCCAGTTGGCTGGCTGATCTGCTATGAGAGTGACCACCTGACCAAATAGCAACAAAAAAAGCGAGCCACGATTGGACAGCTGACCAATCCATGTTTTCAAGACTTGATGGTAGCGCAGATGCGAACACACACCGCTTTTTTGAAACCAAGACGGGGATGGTTGAGCACCGGCTTGACAGTTCTTGTGCCACCAAGTATGTGCGCATGGTACTGATCTCCTTGTCAAAGTTAGTCTGCATCATTATCGTGTGCATCAACAACAACCTGAGTCCTAACACTGTGCTTCTAAGGGCAAGAGAGGAATGACTAGGCACCAAAAACCTGAGTCCTATAAAACTGTGCTTTTAAGGCCAAGAGAGGAATGGTTGGGCACCAGAATCTGAGTCCTATAAAACTGTGCTTTTAAGGCCAAGAGAGAAATGGTTGGGCACCAAAAACTTGAGCCCTATAAAACTGTTTTGAAGGCCAAGAGAGGAATGGTTGGGCACCAAGAACCTGAGTCTTATAAAACTGTGCTTTTAAGGCCAAGAGAGGAATGGCTGGGCACCAAAAACTCGAGCCCTATAAAACTATGTTTTAAAGGCCAAGAGAGGAGTGATTGGGCACCGCCTGAAAAGCCCTTGTGCCAATAAGTCCATGCGCACACGATACATTTTTTTGTTCACAACATGATTTGGGATCTTGGTATGCATTTGCGATACGCTTTCCTTGAGCATAAGAGAGAAACAGCAGGACTTGGAGCCAAATGCGCTCATGCCCGGAACAGTAGTGATGAAGCAGTGCACCGAAGGCGGAAAGGTCAAGAAAAGGGGTGAAAATGTTCATTCAAGGCAAGCGCGTTGTGTTCCACTGAACACGTAAAAAGGATGTTTCAACCTGTTTTCATGCACAGTCACGTGCACGTTCACATACAAACTTCCCAGTCATGGCATGCAGTACTAAAGCCACCTGCACAGACCCTCTGGCCAGCTGTGAGACTGTCAAAGCTGGTGCATACCCTTGTGAAGACGCTCAGCCATTGCATGCCCTTGTCAAGAATTCTCAAGAATCCTTAAGCATTATCTTTGCACACCGCCAGAGTTCACTTGCAGACTTCTTGTCTGCCCAAAATTATGCAAAGCTCACTCATACACACCCATTTACTATCCCCGATGCACATGCACATGCAGCACCCACCTTCATGAGTGATGTGTGCCTTGAAAACCTTAGGGACCTTATGGATTTGCCTGTCCAAACTTCAGGAGTGCCTCATGCCTTATAAATCTCATGGATCTGATGGGTCTTTTACAAGGTTAATCTGCCTGCCCCACCTTCAGGAGTACCTCACGGATCTCACAGATCCTATGGATCTCATGCCTCATGCCGTGTAGATCTGCCTGCCTCACCTTTAAGAGTGCCTTGCGCATTACAAAATTTATGATCTTGCGGGTCTATCTTATGGATCTCATACCACGTGCAAATCTGCCTGCCCGCCCCACCTTCAGGAGTGCCGTGAGGTGCCGGTATGGATCTGCCTGCCCTTGTGCTTGGGCACCAGAGGCCCCGCCCGGGTCACCCCCATTGCAGCTGTCGAATGCGCGCATGGCCGCACGCACCAAGCCCGGGAACATACCAGCTGCCAGCACAGCGTCCGTGTTGGGTGGCTCCTGTGTTTTGTGCGCATGCAATTGAGCACCCGTCGTGGCTAGTGTTAGGACAGGTAGGCGCATATTGAGCACAAATGCGCACAAGAAGCACAAACAGAGCTCACATTGAGTAAATAGTGTGGCCGTGTCAGGGGGAGCAGGCTCAAATTGAGCGCAAACGAGTGCAGGCGGGCGAAAGAGAACTTAAATCGAGCACAAAGTGCAGCACCGTCAGGGCAGGCAGGCACAACGTATGCGTAAAACAGCGCAGGTAGGCACATATTGGGCACAAATCAAGCACAAGATGTGGCAGTATTGGGATGTGCGAGCAGGCTCATATTAAGCGAGCATCTAGGACGCTTAGAGGCATGAAGTGCTCAACATGATAAAGTGCTTGAGGGACACTTGGGGCACGCTTGCTGAGGAGGCTTGGAGCAGGCTTGCATGGAGGACGCTTGGGGGCGTGAAGTGCTTGATATTTGGGGACTGGTGGCATGGAGTGCTTGATTGGATCAGGATTTGAGCATTCTTCATCCAGGGTCACAGTTCATTGGCTTCTCCTGTTGTTCCTCCTTGCCATGAGGCCTTGTACGTGTTGTGCGTGCCATGTGAGCCTCCCAGGCTGACTTTGCAGCTACAACTTTCCTTGTCAGACCTCAGAAGGTTGGCACTTTTGCAGGTGAAGAGGACCATGCACCACCCAGCTGATTGCATCGAGGCGTTCTATAGTCCAAGGCATGATTAACCGTTCTAATTAACCGTTCTATAGTCTGTTCTATTAACCGTTCTATAGTCCAAGGCATGATTAACCGTTAGTTTTTTCCTAGCCGCTTTTTCTTGTCCACACAGGACCGCCACCAAACAATTTATTTGTTTTGTGATTCGAAGAGTTACACCCTCAATGTTTTCCGAGCCTCTTACCCTCTTCCACACAGACCCACCTGCATCAAAGTCACCAACAAGTCTAGGGCAGGATGTACAGGGTCCCAGGGGGGCAAAGGGGCCACGCCCCCCGTGCTCCCAGCACTAGCCGCCTCTGTGGAAAAAAAATGGCCAAACAGGGGCTTCTTTCACGGCAGTTGATGAGCATACTCTCATGCATCCTCCCTGCCGCTGACAGATGACCAAAGGCACAGTCTTCTCTTCAGGGCAATGGCACTTACCACCCCACAGGATTGCATCAGCACTGATCGCCTGTGTGACACAGCAACATTGCCAAAAGGAACCGGCGAATGACAGTGCAGGCCAGAGGGAGGGTGCATGGTCCTCTTCACGAATGACAGTGCAGGCCAGAGGGAGGGTGCAGGTGCGTTCCCTGTGCCGCTTTTGGGTGTGTGTGGCTTGTCTGACTTTTCAAATTTCCTTGCAGCCAAGAAGACCCTTGATGCCACCCATACACCCACCCACTTGTCCAACACACACAAGTACGCGCTCACACAAACACACACACACCTGCACACAGCAGAGCTAGGAGCCCTGAGGGCCACGCTGCTGCCATAGCCACCTCAGCTAAGGCGGGGCGGCTCAGATCGGAGGCGGCAGCTGAGATTGCCAGGTGCAGGGCGGCTGCACGCTGGGCTCGCCCCAGCACAGGCAAGCTCTTGCTTGAAGCATGGGCTGGTGATGTTGAGGTTGAGGGCTCTGCATTCTCTTTTGACGATCCATCAACAGTAGCATGCTCTTCTGCCGATCGAGCAACAGTAGCACGCTCTTCCGCCGATCCATCTGCAATAGCACGCTCTACCCCTAATCCGTTAGCAGTAGCACGTTTTTCTGCTGATTGAGCAGCAGCAGCAGCAGCAGCACGCTCTTCTGCAGATCCAGCAGCAGTAGCAAACTCTTCCACCGATCCACCAGTATGGCAAGGCCGTGAGGCAGCAGCAGGAGCAGGCGCAGTGGCAGCGGCATTGCCAGGCGTTTGCGGAGCTGTTGCAGTGCCTGAGGTGGTGGTGGTGGTGGTGCCAGGGGCTGTGTTGGTGGTGGGTATTTGTGTGCTCCCATCCACACGTGTATGGCTTGTCTGCCCTATCAGCTCTTGCCAGTGAGCTGCTGCGCCTCCTGCTTCTTGACAATCATGCACTGCGCTCTTCTCCTCAAACAGTGCGTGGCGGCTGGGTTGAGATTGGGGGACGCCACTGCCCCCTCTGTCTGATTTGCTATCAACAGCTGCATGTGCTGAGGAGCCGCAAGCGGCGCTTCTGACAGATTGCTTGCCTGTGCGGCTCCCAAGCTCAGCATCTCGACTATTGCAGCTGCTCTGCCGAATTTCCCCGCAAGCAGGAGGAGCATGAGGTGTGCACGAAGTGCGGCTGCTGCCAGCATCAATTGCTTTGTTTGAGGGAGATTGAGTGGTGGCAATGGGATCTCCCAGAGCAACAGCCATGCCAGGATGACTGCCACACGCCTGGACCAGCTGCGTCCACCTGCATGAAGATGCAATATATTGCTTTGTGTAGATCAAAAACAAGGAAAGGGTGGCACAATGAGCCAGAGGGCGGCCAACAGGGTTTCCCAAAAAAACAGCCATGCCAGGATGGCTGCCGCTTGCCTGGCTAAGTTGAGTCCAACTGCATTTAGATGCATTGTACTGTTTTGAATAGAAAGAGAAAAAAGGGTGGACAATGAGGAGGATGGTGGCTGCCGCAAGCCTGGACCAGCTCAGTCCACCACTGTGTTCACAGCGTATTGCTTTATGTACTTTGAAGAGAGGAGGGGCACATTGAGGACAAGGGTGGCTGTAGGATACCTGGACCAGCTGAACTCACATGCGCTTGGATGTAATGTGTTGCTTGATTTATACACGTGTTGTCAACAAGACCAACCCCTTGAGCAGTACAAACAAGCGCGACTACCACATGCCAGGTTAGTGTGCCTGTGTTTGATGCAACAGAATGCCTTGTGTACGCATGTGTTGCATAGATCTTATACTTTGGAATGTGAAGTCCCTCCACAGGGCAGTTGCTGCAAGCCTGGACCAGCTGCGTCCTTTTGTGCTTTGGGATGCAATGCAGTGCTCTGTGAATGCTTTGTGTCTGGATAATAGCGAAAAAGTAGGTTCCTGGCACATGGGAAGAAAGGTGGTTGCTGCATGCCGGGCTGGGTCGCCAGTGTCCAACTGCCTGGATTGCAGAGCAGCGTATCATGTACAATGATTCCTTGTGGAAAAATAAGGGCGTGCGCACAGTTTGCGCACGTGCGCGCGTGTGTGTGTGTGTTCGAGCGCGCACTCAAGGGAACTTGCAGTCACCCCACACAGTTGCAATCAGTCACTTTGCCAGTAGGCTGGTTCCACAAGAATACCCAAGCCATCTCCAGTGTGCAGTCACATAAGCTGTTTCAATCAGTCACCTTGTCAGTAGGCTGGCTCCTTCAGGGGAGGAAAGGAGGAGGCCCCACTCTGCTGGCTGCTGTGGGGTACGCCTGCGCACGTTGCAAGGATGCATGTACAATGCTGCAGAGTTTGATAAACAAGACCATTGGACAATTACAAAGGTGCAAGCAAATGTGTGCCTCTTGACCTGCATGTGTGCAAGATATTCAAGATGATAGGGTGCCTAGGCGTGGCAGGTTGCACTTTCATTTGCCCATGTGCCCAAGGTCCTCTTTTGGATGCCAACATGCATAAACTTTTAGCAGCACAGCCCAGTGCTATTATTTCAAGTCATAACGATGTCATGTAATTAACTTCACCCTTTGAACACCAATTCAATAAACTGGCAAAAATTATGTGGGTATCACATGAGTGTAAGCGCTCATAAAGCTTCTTCAGCCCATTTGCAGGTGTATTTGGTTTCAAGGAATTCAACCAGAAGGTGTCACGGTTCCCATTCCAAAGCTTTCCTGAGCCTATCTGGACGCATCATTGCAAGAAAAACTTTCAGTTTTTTATGCTCAAGAAGGCACCACTCTGCATAGGGTTTTGGAAGAGCTGGCTTGATGTGTGCGCTTGGGCGCTCAAAAAGAGGGAAGGGGGGGGGGCAACACGGTGTAAAATGGGAAATTTCCGACCAGCACCGTCTCCTTCAATTCACCCCAAGGTGTGTAGCAATCGTATAAAAGAGAGCGTTGCAAAAAGAGAGGGGTGGGTTGGTGATCTGTCTGGGCCAGGGTACCCTATGGGATGTCTGTTGCCTACAAACGTCAACAGTGTTGGAGTAGGTGGACTTTTAAGCCTCTGTGTTTTTTACTTATGCAGCACTTCCAGACAAATAATTCTTTTTTGTTCATTTTATATACGTGCAGGACCAATGTTGTACCGTAGCAAGACTGAAATTTCGACTCTGGGGTCAAATTCCGAGTTTTCCTCAGACCTCCAGCCAAACTTGGATCACTTGGGTCATCGGAATCCGAAATGAAGAACGGGAGGAATAAACTAGGACTCATATGGCGTAAGTTTCCATCTTGGATTTCGATCTCCAAGGTGGTAAAACTTAAGATTGAAGGCCCACACGCTCGTGACACCCCTAAGGAGTTCAACTTGTCAGAAATACTGTACGGACATGTATCGCAGTCTTGGCTACTTTGCACGTGCAACGTATGCACAAAATATTTCCAGTGCCAGTTTCCTAAGTGCTAGCAACATCTTGCCTTGAATTTTACAATCTACCTTTACACACGCACACACGCTCCAGCTCTGACACAGACAATCTACGTATCTATATCTACCCCCCCCCCCCGGGGCCCCTTCCCCCCCTCAACCCACCCACCCACCCACGTACACTCATGCTCGCATACACGCACGCATGCATGCACGCATGCATGCACACCTGCTGACCTGCTTACCTCAGTGCCTTGATGCGTGCCAGCACTCGTGCAGACCGCCTGCGCATGCCCTTGAGTCGATTCACGGCGTTCATGGCCCCGTGTACGTGCATGCCACTGCTGCACAGCGGCGGGTGGTGGTGGGGTTTGTGGTGGTGGTGCTTAGCAGGCGGAGAGGGAGGCACTGGTCCTGATGGCAAAGATGCGGCTGCTGCTTCAGCTCTTGTGTGTTTAGAATCGGTGGCTTTGAAGAACCCTACGTCTGGTGCATCAGCCTGCGAGCTGGCAAGCGCTTGATCAGCACCTTCACCAAGCAGCTTGCCTTTGGCCTTGGATGCCACCTCTCTGGCATCCTGCAAACCTCCTCCTGGGTCCAATGAGAACGGCTGCGTGCCTCCTGGCCTCTCGGGTGCAGCACCGTAAGGCTGTGCAGGACTGTCTGTGATGGTGCCACAATGTCCAGAGCTGGCAGCATCACTGTGAGCTGCAGCTGCTGCTGGGATGTTGCTGCTACAGTCATCTTGCTGGTGCTGGTGCTGCTGCTGTGCCGGAAGAGGGGGCTTCGGCCGCTTGCTCACAGTGCCGCCTGAGAAACTTGCTGACCTCTGAGTCAGGACAGGCTGCTGGTGCTGCTGCTGCTGCAAGGCTTCAGAAACAGAAGAGGAGGGCGACAAAAGTTGCTGCTGCTGCTGCTGCTGCGACACCTTGCTGCCATCCTGTATGTATGGGACGTATGGTGAGCGGCACCAGCCTGTGAGCTGTGCAGCACAGTGATTCAGCCCCGTGGCATGCTGTGATCTTCTTGGTTAGAACGGGATACATTCTAGAGAAGCGCCAGCATAGCTATGGGCCACAATGGGCCCCATTCTAGAGGCAAGCTAGCATGCTGTGGCCTTCTGGGTTACACTGGACTCCACTCTGGAGAAAAGACAGCATGGGGATGCTACAAACAAAGAAACAATTACGTAGGCAGTGAGAACACTCCCTACATCAATTAAGGAAAAGGAGACACATTGGCTCAAAGAGCCGTGAGTCTCCCTCACCGGAAACAAAGCCAACAAGAATGATGAGGCAAGCCAGCATGAATGACAGTGACGCGCACCCCCATCAATCACAGCTAACGCAAGCACCCCAAAAGTACATGTGGTTGCATTCCCTGTGCCCTGCCCATTTCCTCCTTTTTATCCTACAGTGCTCCCTCAAAGATATGGCGCTCTTAAACACACAAAAACAAGTTTAAACACTGAAGCATGCAAACAAATAATAGAGCCCAGGCAAGCCTGCTCCCTCCCCTCATTGGCTGCTGCCAGCTCCACCAACAGCACAATCCCACAAGACACCCCAGAAAACAGTGCTGCTGTAGCACAACGCCATCCAGCGCGCATGCATGTGCACTTACACGAACGCACACATACACAGTGTGCTGCCTTAGCACAAGGACATCCAGCGTGCACGCGTGCGCACGTACACACACACATCCAAAAGCATGCATCCTCATTCATGTGAAATACGCAAATACGCACTCACTGGACAGCAATAGGGTTGCCCCCTTGCACTGCCCCCTTGGCAGGTAACCCCTTCTGCTGCCCCCTTTGCGTGGTGAGTAAATTGTCCCCTAATGCTGCCCCCTTGGCTGCTGCCAATCGTGCTGTGCGCGCTGGCTCCCAGCAGGCCACTGCTCTGGCTCAGCAACTCGGCCATGCGTGCCACCGCATTGCTCCCACGCCCAGAGGAGGATGACCTGCATATGGAGGCACATATCATATGGCAAAGATACCACAAGGCATGGATGCCATAAGGCAAAAGCAGTGGTTGCATTGTTAGCGCTTTCATAAGGCACGGATGCCACAAGGCAGAAGTAGTAGTTGTATTGTTAGCGCTTTCATAAGGCACGGATGCCATAAGGCACAGCAGCTCAGCCTCGCCACCATGTTCCTCCTGCGCCAGGAAAGGATGATGTGCACGTGAAAACACATCAGGCACAAGCACTGGCACCACCACCACCACCACCACCACCACCACCACCACCAGGTGGCACTGCACAATGAAGGCCAAAAGCCACAGCTGCTTTGCCATGCATGCCACCCCATGCACGCTACCTCAAGCACACTACCCCATGCACGCTGCCCCATGCACGCAACTGCTGCGCATCCGCGCCTTGAGGAGAATGATCTAAGCACGGACAGAATACATGGACGTGGAGCAATGAAGGCACAAGCAAGGATGCTGCGCAAACAAAAAACAAGCTTTCTACAGCGCAAGGTACCCATGCCCAGGGGCGGCCATGCTGTGTGGAGGGCTGCATGTCTATGAGAAACACACACCTAAAAGCACACACTGGCAGTGCACAACACAAACACACGCACGTACGTTCGCACACACACATACATACACACATAGTCTGTGCAACTGCACCGCTTTCACGCTTGGGAAGAAGTATCTCAATGTTCCTTTGAAAGCAACGTTGAGTCAACACAATGCAGCATGTGATGCGCAGGCGTGGAAACACACTTAAGCACATGCCCACAGTGCATCACATGCTCAGATTTATGCAAACTTGTGCACATATGTTACAATCATGGCGGCAAGCGCAAAGCAAAAAGAGAAGCAAGGTGCAACGGTCGCACCAAACAGAAATGCAAGGCACCAAAATGCGGCCTGTGCAAAGCATAGTATTACCTGCGAGGGGAAAGGAGAGATGTTCCGTCGTTTCCTGGGCATGTGCCACCGTCCCTGCTGGAGCTTATGCGGGGAGAGGTTGTGCTTGATCTGCCATACGCATCCCTCCCAGTCATACCAGCCTGGGGTGAGAGCAGATGGAGTTTGGGGTTGCTTAATTGGGATGCAGAAAGGGGAACAGGGAGAGGGGGCGCTGGAGGTTTAGGCGGTGTTTGGGCCTTTATTTTTAAAGGGCTGCTGCTGCGCCGTCTGCTGCAGGCTGGTGGAGAAGTGTGTGGCGTGTGTGTGGGCTCGGATGGCGAGGGCAGCGGGGTGGGCAAGCGCAAGGGACGGAGAGGGGGAGCGTGGCTAGAAGAATAAGCGCCTGTATTGGCTGCGTTTGTGGCCACTGTATTTGCGCCCGTGGCATCTGTGGCGGTTGTGCTTGTGCCTCCGGCAGCAACCTGATCAGCCATTTCATCCAGGCCGCAACTGCTGCTGTTGCTGCTGCTGCTTGCGCGGTCGCAATTGCTGGTGGAGGTCAGGGCGCCTGAGCCTGCAAGAGGCACAAGCATGCTTGCAAATCTTGGCTGGTGTCGTAAGACGCTATTGCTGCTGCTGCTGGTGGCGCGGTCGCAGTTTCTGGTAGAGGCCAGGGCACCAGAGCCTGCAAGGAGCTCTGGTTAGCTAAAAGTGTGATTGCAAAGCTCGGCCAAACATTGTAAGTTGCTGTTGCTGCTACTGGTGGTGCCATTGCAGTTGCCGGTGGAGGCCAAGGCACCAGAGCCTACATGGAGCATGAGCGAGCAAAACAATCCTCACACCCTTGGTCAACATCGTCACAGATGTTGTTGCTGCCAATCCTCATGCAACTCACAGCAGCAGTCAAATTGTCTTGAACCTCTGCACACTTGGCAGCCATCCACAAACTTGGCTGGCAGTGGCAGCAGCAGGAAGAAATGGAAGGAGCAGCACTTTTAAAGCTGAGGTTCATACTTTCTTCCTCTGTGCGTTTCACGTGTGTGTGTGTGTGTGTGTGTGTGTGTGTGTGTGTGTGTGTGTGTGTGTGCGCGTGTGTGTGCGCGCGTGCGATGCATACACTGAGATGGAGTTTCTCCAGTACAACCTGCAATTCATCACTGGATAAGCATACCTTTTGGCAGACGCAACCAAATGATCAAGCATTCCACACCTACTGCAAGCAAAATGGCATGCGTGCGCGTGCATGCACGTGCATGTTTACTCATGTAAATGACCTGCTACCCCCAACCTGCAAACAAAACAGCCAGCTTCCCTACAACCCCAATGCTGCAAACAGAGCTCTCTTTGCGTCCTCACCCCCTGCCCCGCCAAGGGAGCAGGCTGGGCTTTCTCACTACCCCAACCTGCCAACAAATGAGCAGATCTGCACCATCCCACACACCCTGCAATCGGGGCCTATTTCATACCAACCCACATTTACAAGCAAGCCCCCTTTTGGTCATCCCACTCCAGCAATCATGGCCCTTCTTGTACCACCTGATACCTGCAAAT
Source organism: Dunaliella primolecta (assembly GCA_914767535.2). Classification (NCBI taxonomy): domain Eukaryota; kingdom Viridiplantae; phylum Chlorophyta; class Chlorophyceae; order Chlamydomonadales; family Dunaliellaceae; genus Dunaliella; species Dunaliella primolecta. Next base: position 13,484,246 of record OU611754.1, on the reverse strand, counting down.
AAAATGGCCTGCTTCTTCACCATCCAAGGCCTGCAATCAGAGCCGTCTTTCAACATCCCAAATCCGCAAGCAAGGCCCTCTTTTACTGTTTCACACCTGCAAACAGGGCTGCCCGCTCTTTCACCATCTCCAGCCTGGACGCCCGCCTTGCAACCGCCTCCCTCAGACGGTCTTCGATGCAGGTGCGACGGGCATCGTTTGCAGCAGCCCTTGCAGCAGCCAATTCCTGCCCCAGGGGACAACACAAGCGCACGTGTAGACTGTCCATGCTGCTTTGGTTCGATCCTCAGTGGACAAAACAAAGCACTCATACAGTCAAGGCTCCCATACTGTTTGGTTTGTGCACTATGTATCGTTTGCAGCAGCCCTAGCAGCAGCTAGCTCTTCTCTCAGTTGCCGACGCATGTACAGCAAAAAGGGCCTTCTTTCAGTAGACAACACTATGCACAAAATGGACTGTCCTGGTCCACTGGCTGAGTCCAGTTTTATGCACTGGGCATCATTTACAGTAGCCCTAGTAGCATCCACTTCCTGTTTTAGTGGATGATGCAAGCGCGCGCAGTGCCTGTCAAAGCTTTTTATATTTTCTTTTGACTTATGCACAAGGAACCTTTGGCAGCAGCCCTCGTAGCAGCCAGGTCCTGCTCAGCTCAAACAAGTGCACACAGTACATACCAAGGATACTAAATGTGCATCCAAATGCACCGACAATGGTCATTTCCTGCACAGTAAAAGGGCACGCTTTGGAAGGCTAGCACTTCGTCATTTTGGCTGGAGGCCTTCTGCGACCAGCAACCTGGAAGCGCATGCTGCAAGCATGAGGGCGGTCAGTGCATTTGAAGGGGTCCTCAACGATCACGTGTGTCAATTGTTTTGACTGGAGGCTTTTTGCTTCTAAGACCTGTAACCTGGGAAGCGCATGCTGCAAGCATGAGGTGCAGTCTGTGCCTTTGGAAGGGTCCTCAACGATCACGTGTGCCAATCATTGTGACTGGAGGCTTTTTGCTTCTGTGATCTGTAACCTGGGAAGCGCATGCTGCAAGCATGAGGTGCAGTCTGTGCCTTTGGAAGGGTCCTCAACGATCATGTGTGCCAATCATTGTGACTGGAGGCTTTTTGCTTCTGTGATCTGTAAACCAGGAAGCGCATGCTGCAAGCATAAGAGGCAGTCTGTGCCTTTGGAAGGGTCCTCAACAAACAGGTATAGTGGACATTGTTTGCAGCAGTTTTGGTTGCATGATTCCCCAGAGCCCCAAGAAGTGCGCCGAGGCAAAGAACACAGGGCAGTGGCTTTCAGGCACCCGTTTAGGCACATATGCAGGGTGCATTGGCAGCAGCACTAGCCAAGGCCACTGTCAAATCCTCTAGCAATGCATGTCCTCAGGGACCGCCAAACCCTCGACCCGTGCGCAACCATAGATGCAGTATTGCTTGACAACTACGCAGCCAATGGATATGTGCAGGTTGTAGGAGCATCAGCTCTTATTTAAGAGACTGGTAAGCTGTGCAAGAGCTTTAATGAAGGACACTTAGGAGACTGTTTTCAGTGCACACAAGACAAACAATAATGATAGAAACATGCCAGCCTAACAAACTATCCAAGCATGCATGCGCATCCCCCCCCCCCCCTTGTGTTATACACAACAGGACTCAAACGTGCAGGTCTCTTTGAAAGCTTCTCGCGCTACAACTGCAGCAGGGACACACACACATACACACCTGCAGGATCCGTTTTTGGGCTTCCTTTGCAGCCTCTCGAGCTGCGGCTGCTGCCCTGCGCTCCTCTTCGAGCCTCAGCTGGAAGGCAGCCTGTAAAACGATGCATGTGTGCAGATGACGTCAGCTGATCAATGCAGCTGCTGCCCTGTGCCCCTCTGCAAGCCTCAGCTGGAAGGCAGCCTGCAGATGCTTTTATTTAGCTGCTGCCCTGCGCTCCTCTTTGAGCCTCAGCTGGAAGGCAGCCTGTAAAACAATGCATGTGTGCAGATGACGTCAGCTGATCAATGCAGCTGCTGCCCTGTGCCCCTCTGCAAGCCTGAGCTGGAAGGCAGCCTGCAGATGCTTTTATTTAGCTGCTGCCCTGCGCTCCTCTTTGAGCCTCAGCTGGAAGGCAGCCTGTAAAACAATGCATGCATGCAGATGACGTGAGCCAATCAATGCAGCTGCTGCCCTGCGCTCATCTTGGACACTTAAATGGAAGGCCACCAACACCAACACATCAACGAGGAGATTGTCCTTCTTCTTCACCTTGGAAGGTGGCCTCAAAATCAACGAGGGTCCTTTTGAAACAAGGCAGAAATTATAATTTTATATGATTGAGAACAGCAGCTTCATTGCTTTGTGCCGAATGCGTTGCTGGTGTGGCAAGAAACAAATGGCTTTGTATGAGGATGGGTTTCATCTTGTGTAAGAGTAAACTAACACTCAGTGGTGCGACAGCCAGGGCTTTGTTTCTCTGCATTTGCGCACTGCCCCTGCTCATATTTGCAACAAAATCAAACACGCACGCACATGCACACGCACATGCGCGCACGTGTACATACACAGCATCAGCAGCATCAGCAGCAACAGGTACCTGTGCCTGTTCCTTCTTGCGGGCTTTGTCACTGAGGCCTGCTTGCCTGGCCGCCTCCGCCAGCCGCCGCCGCTCCGCCGCCTCTTCTGCCACAAGGGCCAGCTCACGCTGGCGAGCTAGCTTTTCTTGCAGCAGCTCCTGGCGGCGTGCGCCACCTGCGCTTGTTGCAATGACACAAGGTTTCAAGGATTTAAGCATTGTGTTCTGATTTCTGCAAGCAGGTAGGATTTCCTTTTGCAGCAGTTCCTGGCGGCGTGCGCCACTTGCGCTTGATGCAATGACACAAGGTTTCAGGGATTTAAGCATTGTGTTCTGGTTTATACAAGCAGGTAGGTTTTCCTTTTGCAGCAGCACCTGGCAGCGTGCGCCACCTGCGCTTGTTGCAAAGACAAAAGGTTTAAAGGATTTAAGCAGTGTGCTGTAATTCATGCAAGCAGGCAGGTTTCTTTTGCAGCAGCCCCTGGCGCCGTGCACCACCTGTGCTTGCTGCATTGACACGAGCGTAGTTTTGAAGGGTTGTATTTGGGTGCAATTCTTTGAGTCAAATGATCTTGGTGGCGTGCACCACTTCTGCTTGTTGTACAGACACACACAAGGATGCCAAGGGTTGGGCATTTGAGAATTTCACTTCAAATGAGCAGGCGAGCTTTCCTTGTCCGCAACAGCTTGGGGGGGCATGCTCGACCTGTGAGTCAAGTAGCACACACGCATGTGCAGGGTTGCTCCCTGCTGGCTGCAAGGGCAGTGGAATCAATGGCTAGAGGCCCAGTTTTTCTTGCAGCAGCTCATGGCTGTGGATGCCAATGTCAATGTCATCAGATGCAAACACTGCGTTCTCACACCAGTGCAAGTTCCTTTCACACACAGAGCAGATGTCATAACAATGCAGCAGCTCTCTTGATTCAATTTCCAGCCTCCATGAAGCCTCTTTCTCCCTTGAGTCCTCTTTTCACACACTGTATCAATGATGGATGGGTGAGCTGACCACACAGGAAAAAAGGAAGGCCTTATAAGGCAGTCCTGCCTTCCTTTTTTTGGGCATTTGGGCATCCTTCTGTGAGGCCTGCCCTTTCCTTGATGAAACACAACCTAGAGTTTCAGCGCTCATGTAGTCCTAGGTCGCCAAGACGGCTTCAATGAAGAGCACTTATGTTTTTGAAGAACAGATAATCTCTTCAGGCAGGAAGTCCCGATCCGCACGATCGCCGCAAAAAGAAGCTGTCGGTTGCCTTTGCAGCTGCTGCGCCATACGTGTTTCAGGCAAAAGCAACCAACTGCCTCTTCCGGCTCTGATCATACAAATCAGGACTTCTTGCTTTTTGAAAAGCTCATCCCATGTCTGAAAACTGTAATGGTGACTAGCCACCTCTCTAGGTCACAGAAAGGAGCAATTCCTGCCTTCTAAGCCAGCCAACCACCTCTGCCTGTGTAGGTGAGGGGCAAGTGCAATGTAACCAATATCCCCTTTTTTTCATTTTTTGAAGAAAGGTCTGCACTCATTTGTAGCATCAGGAATGATAACCATGAGGCGTGGCCTTTTCTTAGCCCCTGCATTGAGCACCTTTTGCCTCACAAGGGGCTGGTCCTTGTCACTTAACGAGGTTTGAAACCAAATATTTCAGGGGTGCAACTCACCATCCTTGAGCTTCTGCAACAAGCTCAGCTTCTTATCTTCCTCCAGCAGCTGGTTGATGAAGGCCACCTCAGCCACCTGCAAAAAGAACACATGCATCATATGTTCATTTGCTAACATAAGACAGACGCAAACAGGACAAATGCAAACATGTCCAAAAACATGGATGCAAACAAAACAAGCGCATTTTGTGTTCATCTGCCATCACAAACAATCGATACCATGCCATAATGTCCTGGCAACAGAGGCACATGCTGTAGATGCTGAGCGGGCTTTCCCCTCTTATCATCCTGACAAAATTCAATAACCCAAAGTAATGTCCTGGCAAAAGTGGCACATATGCTGCATACATTAAGGGAGCCTTTGGCAGAGCGGCTGAGCCATTGTATAGACACATGCCTTGCTAATAGCTTTTCCTACAGGCACATATTATCCTGGGTGAGAAATGAGTACACAATGGATAATCTGGAGCTGTCTTTGGATCGTTGTGCATACATGTCGCCCTACATACTTCAGTTGCCTGCACTGTCTGCACTGTCTGTACTGTCAGCAATGTTTGTACATGAATTCATGCGTGTTTGCACCGTCTGTACATAATCATATGTGGGCCAAATCTGACCAAGTCGTCAAGAACATTCTGTGAGTTATGACGCTGCAACAGAAGACTGTTGTGAGTTATGACACACAAAAAGACTGTTGGCAGCATGACATTGGCGTTGAACATGCATTCTATTTTCTCAATCAATGGGAAGCACGCAGGATTGACCCAAACTAGGAGCGCATCTGAAATCACAAACCTTGCGTGTTTCGTCACTTGCACGCTGGACCACGGACGACAGGTGAGCTAACCGCAGCTGCTCACTGCGAGCGATCTTCTCCTCAAACTTGTTCAGAATCGCCTCAATCCTCCCCTCCTGCGCAAAGATGTGAATGTGCACGCTACCAAGTCAAAGCTTACAATTACAGTCAAACCTCATCTGGCTGCTTGCTCTTCTGAGGTCCCTTTGCGGTACTTTGGCAAACATCTCCCACGCCGGCTGGCTGTTTGATTACCCTGTCCATAGGCTAGAACAGGGTACTAGAACAGGATACAGGAAACTAGAGCAGGATGGCGCCAAAAACAGTGCCCTCCAGTGTAGCCAGAGCAAAGCACACTGCAACAGATCCACACCCCTGAACCGTACTGCTGCTGATCCCAGTACAGACCAACCTGATTTTGTGAGGGCCCCCATGGTGTCGACGCTTTGTAAAGTAAATGCTCTTTGATGCATTCAGCCAGAGACATATTGCAAAATCTTTTCAAAATTCCTGTTGCATCTGCTCATGGGGCCTGAACTGAAGCCCCAGCCACAAATATGCAGAAAAGCAATTGAAGAAGCCAAAACTGCTGGGAACAGGAGGCCCCAATTGCCTGGCAATATAGTCAATTTTGCAAGCCGCCATGACCTAATATCACACACCATGACAAAATGTTGCACTTTAACATTTGCATTTAGCACATTTTGGTTACAAATAAACAATTGTGCTGTCCATTTTTGCCCATGTATACATCTTGCTGATGCCAACAAGCTCTTGTTGTGTGCACGGCACTCGCCCTCTGATACCTTCAAAATCAATGTCCTTAACTACATACCTGCCTTCTGATACCTTCAATATCAATGTCCCTAACTACATACCTGCCTTCTGATACCTTCAATATCAATGTCGTTAACTACATACCTGCCTTCTGATACCTTCAATATCAATGTCCCTAACTACATACCTGCCTTCTGATACCTTCAATATCAATGCCCTTAACTACATACCTGCCTTCTGATACCTTCAATATCAATGTTCCTAAATACATACCTGCCTTCTGATACCTTCAATATCAATGTCCTTAACTACATACCTGCCTTTAATACCTTCAACATCAATGTGTTTAAAATACACACCTGGATGCTGCGAGCAATCTGGCGTGTTTCTTTTGCACGAGCCATGCGTGCAAGCTGCTCCTCTTTCTGGAGCTCTCGCAACCGCTCGGCCCGCTCCTGCATCATCAACACACCAAAACATGGACACATCGTCATCGTGGGCTAAAACAGTGGAACTATCTCTGCTGTCCACACACTACGCATGCTACAGTCTTACTTCAGCTCTGCTTGCATCTATCATGCTTGACATCCACAGCCACAACAGAGCCTGTATCAAGGCCATTCCTGTTGACATGAGCATGCTCAATACCCTATCAAGACAGAACCCACACCAGCATCCGTACTGCCTCACTTGTGCAAACTTTCATTTTCTGTGCTCCCATAGGTCATCCAGAGCAAGTAATCATTGATAATTGCCTACAAACTCTCCAGTCTGTCTGAGAGTGTGCCAGCAACATGTCAGCCATGGGTAAATAGGGTGTTTCGATTTTTCAAAGAGGCTCCACAAGGCTAGAAGAGCCTAGGCCTATGTTAGTAAGGCCTAGTTGGGAAGTCATGGAAAGGAATCTGCTTTTCACCGCAGGCTCCATGTGCTCTGTACTTCTCAGGCTGCTTGTGGAAGGTGCTTGAAAGGACAAACCAAAGTGGCACGGCTTCCCTTGGAGCTGCAAATGGGACGAGGAAAGGAGCCCCTGCCCCACTCTCCTCTACTCCCATACCCGCACCGAACCAAGTCATAAACAAAAGGTGCCCCCCCGGCAGAAAAAGCTGCAGCTTGGCCGCGGCAGCAGCATGAGCACACTGTGTGTCGCAGATGTGGGGCGCCGCACAACATCGAACAAACATGGCACGCTGCTCCCCGGCCAGCTGCTGCTGCTGCATCTCCCTGGACTGCGCATCTGTCATGCTCCAAGGCACTGCACCCCTGGACTGCGCATCTGTCATGCTCCAAGGCACCGCACCCCTGGACTGCGCATCTGTCGTACCCCAAGGCACCGCACCCCTGGACTGCGCATCTGTCATGCTCCAAGGCGTCGTCAGGCAAATGATGCTCAGCACCCTTGCATGGCCCGGAGCCATGCAAGTGTGTTGCATGGTGCTCATCTGGCCTCCAACCGACCACCTACACTCACTGGTTTGCTTGATAGTTTCATGGACAGCATCTTCCTGTGAGTGCCACCACACTGCTGCGTACCTTTGCTTCTTTCTGATCCTCAACGGCATTACCCTGCCAAGGACACTTCCCAAGGCAATGCCTGTTTTCATTGCCCACGGATCCCTGTGATTCACTGGACATTTCAGGCAAACCTCCCGGACATTGTGATGCTCTCTGCCACGTAGTGCGAGCCCCTAAACATGGTTAATGCCCATGCACACAGGCTTGACAGTAGCTTATGCTTGCGCTTATAAAACGTATGCACAGACCAAAAAATCGCCTGCTTGGCATTGCTGGCACCCTGCGTTCACACGTATGAACCCTTGTGAACAGACCAAAGAAGCGCCTGCTTGGCATTGCTGGCACCCTGCGTTCACACGTATGAACCCTTGTGAACAGACCAAAGAAGCGCCTGCTTGGCATTGCTGGCACCCTGCGTTCACACTTATGAACCCTTGTGCACCGTCCAAAAAATCGCCTGCTTGGCATTGCTGGCATTCTGCGTTCACACTTATGAACCCTTGTGCACAGACCAAAAAGTTACCTGCTTGGCATTGCTGGCGCTCTGCGTTTCCTGGGGGGTGCGCTTGCGTGAACGTGGAGAAAGCAGCATAAGCTTCCTGTTTGGCACCGATGCACCACTCTCGTCGCTGTTGCCTGCCTGGGGTCCACAAGCAAGAGAAGCCTGTTGGTCACGCTCCTTGTCAGCAACAATGACTTCTATGCATTGAAATAGCAAGCTGGAGGAAAGGGGTCCGAAATTCATTATTAACATGTGCGCATGCGCGCGCGCACACACACACACACACATGCACACACACTTTGAGAACATTCTCATCTGTGCAGATGAATCAATGTATCCGGCCCGCACCTCATCCCCAAACACTGCCATGTATGCCCCCGGGCTGGAGTGCTCATCTGGTGTGTCCGCACTCGGCCCATCTTCCGAGGCAGCAGCACCTGCAGGTTCTGCACCTGTATTGGCTGCCACTGCTCCTGCTCCTGCTCTGGTTTTGATGGAGGGCACTGCAGCGATTGCTGCATCTGCAGCGGCTGCCAGCACATCAGCCTCTGGTGCAACAAAGCAGCATGACAGGAAAGGAACCACTGAGTGCAGTGTGCTTGCTGGAATACACTAGGGGGATGGCCAACCAAACGCAAGAGCAACGTCAATGAAAAAGGGGACAGCAATGCAGCAGCCTGTGTATCAGGCTCTGGTGCAATGAAGCAGCATTGCAAGGACGAGAGTTTGTCAATCGTGAGCATAGCGGCACAGTGAGCGGAGAAGAGCAGCACGGCAAGGAAAGGTGCCTGTCAGGAGTGAGCAGACCAGCACAACAAGGAGGTGAGCTGCACAGCAAAGACAAGAGTCTGACAGTCATGAGCAGAGTGCCAGAGCAAGGAGAGGAGCAGCACGGCAAGGACAAGAGTCTGACAGTCATGAGCATAGTGCCAGAGCAAGGAGAGGAGCAGCACGGCAAGGACAAGAGTCTGTTGGTCTTGAGCACCGTGCTCGCTGGGTACATGCTGGGTGTAAAAGGAATGGGTACATGTGCAAAAGGGATGGAGGATCAGGCACTGTTGGGATCAGGCACTATGGGGGACAAACACTGTCATGCAGGCACGATGTGAGGACAAACACTGAGGAGACAGGCACTGTGGGGGCCAAGCACTGTGGGGATCGGACACTGTGGGGACAAATGCTGTAAAACAGGGCACGGTTGAGACAGACACTGTGGTGATCAGACACTGTGGGGACAAACGCTGTAAAATAAAACAGGGCATGGTTGAGACAGACACTGTGGGGATCAGGACATGTGGGGATAAAGAATCTTGGCAAGCTGGCCTTCATCCACTCCGAACAGAACGCCACCCTTAGCACGAGGAGCCCAAAAAACACACTCACATTCAAGAGTAAGGAGGTCTGACACCTCCCCCACAACGTGCAAGCACTCGCAGCATCCTAGCATCCTGGCCTGCATCCGCCTACCGAAACCGCCCCCCTCAGCACAAACAGCCCCGCAGTCAAGACTTGCACTCCAAAAGGAGGAGGCCTGGTCAGTTCACCCAGTCATCTTTAAGCAGTTGCACACCAGCGAGCTTGTATGGACCCGTTAAGTAAAACCGCCACCCGCAGCGCAAGCAGCCCTGCAGCTAATACTTGTACTCAAGAACGAAGAGGCCCAACACGCTCACCCACTCACCTTCGAGCACTTGCCCACTGGCGAGCGTGACTGGATCTGTGCCATCCGCCACTTGCAGCGTAGGCAGACCCTTTGCAAACTCGAGAGCAGGGGAGGGTGACTGGAAGACACTTGTGCCATGCTGGCTGCTGCTGCTCCCCTCCGCAGCTCCAGGTTTGCTGGAGACAGGCTCAGTAGGAAGCTGGATGGATGGAGAACCCTCCAGGCGTGGCGGGCTTTTGTGAGGGATAGGAGGAGGTTCATGACAGCTTTGTCCCAGTGTACCCGCAGGTGAGCCCCTGGCGACAGTTCCATAGACAGCTCCACTTGCAGTTGCGTGGACTACCGCAGGGCTTCTGCCTCTCTCAAGCGAACCAGAAGGGCTGTGCGGTTGCTGTTGCTGCAGCTGCTGCTGCTGCTGCTGATGCAGCACTTGATGCTGGAGTGGAAGAGGCTTGAGTTTGCTGCTTGGCACACCTCCCCTCTCAGCAGCTGCCTGCTGCTGCTGCTGCTGCTGCTGCTGCTCCCAATGACTGTTGCTGCTGTCCTCTGCGAGGTGCAATGGTCATCAGCAGCACCACAAGAAGCAGTAGGTTGGATGGTGATCGATAGCAAAACAAGGAAAATGTGAGCTACAGTGATCGTCAGAACCACAAGAAACATCTTAGGCCAAGGTGATCAATAAAACCACAGGAAACAGCTGGGCCATTGCTGGTCAGTACTGCACTTAGGCACAGAGCCATAATATGCAAAAGTGGTCCTGCTGATCATCATTACCACAAGGAGCAATTTGAGCAGTGGTGGTCGGTACTGCACGTAGACACTGAGCTATACACAGATGAGCATGATCTTAAACCAGCAGCCAGCCTCCTTACACTTGGCATGCTTCTCAGCCCTAGTTAAAGAACACCATAAACGCTGTGTGGAGTACCATGCTGCAGGAGCACGCACTTGTGGGCGCAAGTGAGCAGGCACTAGTTTGCTCAATGGCATTATTAATGCTTGGGTCCAAAAATGCTCATGGTGCACATCTTCTCTGAGACAGCTGAACAGTAAATGGGCCCCCCAGAGTAGCAAGGGGGGCAATATAGGCTCTTTTCTGAACAACTTCATGCATCTCTATCCTCTTTTCCAAACGCTGCTCATTTCAAAAAAATAATGAGGACGAACTGCAAGCAAAGCGGGCAGTGCAGACTCTGCTTTGCACACAGCAAGTGTTTGCCTGAGAGTACCCTCGCGAGGCTTCGCATCTGACATTCCTTGTGACTCCTCATAAGCCTCACACAAATAGGGAGGTGGCTCCATACAACAAACTTTCCCCACCAGCCAGGCAGCTACAGCTGTGCAACCCTTTCCTATTCTCACCATGGGGATGCAGAGCAGCCAGGCCAAGAGAGCCGGTGGTGCTGGCCCGGCGAAGGGACACACGTGGTCGAAGGGACCGCACCTCCCAAGCTACAGACTCGTGGCTTTGGGTGATGCGGCGGATTTGGTTGGCCAGCTGTGTGTGTGTGTGTGTGTTTGTGTGTGTGTGTGTGTGCATGTGTGTGTGTGTGTTTGTGCGTGTGTGTGTGCTTGCTCGTGTGTGTGTGTGTGTGTGTGTGTGTGTGTGTGTGTGTGTGTGTGTGTGTGTGTGTGTGTGTGTGTGTGCTTGCTCGTGTGTGTGTGTATGTGTGCGCGTGCATGTGTGTCACCAATTTCTTAGGCTTCAAAAGAAATGTCGTCTTCCAGTGAGCAACAAGTTCTTGCAATGCCATCGCCTCACTCTTTGAAAGTCATCCAGGGAGTCTGAGAGGCAATTCACGACAGCATCCACAGAGCTGACGCTGCAGTCCATTTCACATGCAAGGTAGAGACTGTCCAGCAACCTGGACAAGCAAGCACAGTGTTGAAGAATGTTAATCGTACCTCCTCAATATGTGTCAAGACCTCAGAGTTTGCATGGGAATACCATGCCCTACGTGGTAAATTTCACGAAAACACACTCTTCTCTCTCTCTCTCTCTCTCACACACACACACAAGCAAACACATATACAGCACACAGCACACAGCACACACACACACACAAGCTTAAATACAATAAGGTCCCTAAGGTCCCTGCCCTTTACATTTCCTTGCAGTACGTCAATCATACCAAAATCACGTGCTGTAACCAACCAACCTACCTCTCCAGCTGTTCCAGCCCCAAGCTGATGCTTTTTTCCTGCAGTGTGCAAGAAGAAGAAGAGCATGTGGCTTATTAGAAACGTGTTATAAGGGCGGGTGCTTCCTGCACACATCACATACCTCTTCTCCCCCCATTTTTGTCGCTTGAGAAGTCCAGCAAACAGTGCAGCAAAGTGGGCTGCTGGTTCATTACTGGCCCTCATGAAGCAAAGTGATCATCTCCTGTTTACCCTGATACAAGGCTTAAAAAACACATCCAGGCATGGTCAACACTACAATAAGACCATCATGCTGTGCCAAACTGACAAGAACAATCAATCATGAGTCCTTGAGGGCAAATTGCTGATCCTTTGTGTGCCTTATAACGGTTACCGGTATTCAGTTTTTCAGGGGACCCCTTTTGACTCTTAGATACACACCTCATTAAAGATGGATTTGCAAGTAGTAATGTGTGCTTGATTGACTCGCGGGGTGATTGCTCGTGGCGAGGCACCCGGTACATGCGTTGGTATGCAAGCCTGCACCTTCTTTCCTGTGCAGTTTTGCTGGCCTCCGCTAGTGCATCAGTGAGCCAGCGTGAGGAGCCAAGGGGTGCTTCTGATAATGCTATCGGATCCTTGGTGTGGCCTAAATCAGGTCAGTCTCCAGGACTCCTGGCAGGAGTCAAAAGACAAGTCTGCACTCCCTCATCGTGCGCACTTCACTCTCATCACATGTAGAATACCTTCTGTGCACGCACGCGCGCGCACACACACACACGCACACACACACACACACACACACACACACACACACACACACACACACACACACACATACACACACACACGCACGCACACATGCACGCACGCACACACGCATGCACACACACATATACACACATGCATGCAGACGTGCACACACACGCATGCACACACACACCCCACAGACACACACACACACACACACACACACACACACACACACACACACACACACACACAAGGGTACCGTATAGTTGTGCGCCCCACAGTTGTAAATGCCCCTCTGTTGTGTGGGTGTTTGGGCATGTGTGCACTCGCAGAGACAAGGCTGGCTTCAACATCCATTGGGAAAGGCGAGCAAGGCTACCAGGAAGAGCAAGACTCTCTAGCCAGCAGCAGCTCTGTTAGGAGTTGGGGGGCGGCCTTGCTGATTCGTTTGTGGGATGGTTGGTACAACGGGTATGACGCTGAAGGGCATGACACTGGGCATAGCATGCCACGGATGCTGCTGTCTGGCGAAGAGAGCTTGATGTGGGAGCCATCAACACCTGCAGGTGTGCACGATACATGTCTATGCTGAAGGCATAAATAGTCCGCAGGGTGAACCATAGGCATCAGTCATGTTGTGAATTTAGCTCTGAGACATATCATTTCAGGGACGATACTACTCCTCTCCCCAGAGAGAACCAGCAGCCTGTCATACAAGCGGAACGGTTAACAGACTTACTCCGATTCAAAAAAGTTGCATGTGTGGTACCTGGGATGCAAAGCAGATAAAGTTGCCCTGTCAGCCTCTCTTGATCAAATGTCTTGAGTGAGCCAACACAGGGCTATGTTGGGTACATGCAATCGTGCCTGTGAATGCAATCATCTTTGTATCTCCTCTAGTAAGAGGAAGCAAAGACCAGCGAGTGATGGACACAGATAGTTCAAGCATTATGCGACGCCCATGTGATTTTTTACCTTGATGTGAGCAGCAGGTGATGAAGCATAGGGGGCAATACAAAGGGAAAGGAGGAAAATGGAAGCAAGTCACACTCTGGAATGGGAGGATGGTGTTGAGGGAGACAGAGGGTTCTGGGGGCAGAGACGCAAGGCAAAACAGTGTCCGAGCTCAGATTTGCATACTCTTCTTGCCCATCACTCGAGAGATGAGCTGACCAGGATTTCAGCTACTTTGCCAGGGTGGTGTGAAATGAACAGCGTACGAGTAAAGAAGTGGCGACCTTTTTTTGGAGCATGGACACACACATTGTTGAGGCATGCATGTGGAGCCCTGTGTTCCAACCTTCAGTGTAGAGCATGCTTGGTATGAGGACTGTTTGGCTGCCTGAAACAGGTCACAGGTTTTAGGTTTACAGAAACGATTCGCGTTACAGAAACAGGCTCAGAAATGAATGGGCACCAGGCAAAGCAAACAGCAACTGCTAGCCTGTTCATACTGCTCGGCTGCCTGAAACACACTCCACGCTTAAGTGCCCCCGAGTGAGCCTTTGCCCTGTGCAAAAACACACAATTTTCCCTTCACTCTGTTGTCCGCTGCTCCTAGGTGAAGCTATGGGGCTTCGGAGGCAGCTCATGGCAAACCAAGAGTGCCATGCAGATGGGACGGTCATTGGGCTTGCCATCGCTCTTACAGCTGTGGGCATGCTTGCAGTCGCCTTGGGCTTCCAGGTCTGATATGTAGGCCACATATTTCATACGCTCCCTGCAATACAGTGAAATACACAACAAACACACGTACCGTGTGTGTACATATAAAAATGATACACATATATGGGGTTGGCCAGCGTAATTGATGTGCTGAGGAGCTACGACATGCATGTTCTCTTGTTGCTCTGGCACGTTGCAGCCATGTCAGACTCCTAGCGCTCAACCCTGCCCAGCCTCCTGTCTATCATGCGCCGTGTTTACGCCTCAAGGACAGACAATCTTTCTGCATCATTACAACGCTAGCACTGCTTGTGTCAAAGTTCATCAACTCATAGTATTACAGGACACCGTAATATTAATGCTATTTGATTGTAGGGCCAGTCCTGTTCGAAACCAAAATAAAGGTTTGAAAGAGGTAGAACCCCCTCTTCAAAGGAGAGTTACTGAGACATGCACCCCTACTGCCTCCGTCTTGCATTACCTCCCAGGTGTGGCGTTTGAGCAAGAAGCTGGCCTGGTGGCAGCAGGTGGTGGCTGGGAAGCCCCCCAAGGAGGACATGCCAGGAGATGTATGGAAGGCAAAAGGCAAGG